>OU343220.1:261751305-261918422 GCA_910596185.1 Chrysanthemum makinoi
CTGGATCAGATACTCGTCCACTATGCTTGACAGACGATTATGACTCATTGGGGCTCAACGAATCCGATTTTACTGTTTGGGAAAAGATAACGGAGTCAACATACTCAAGTCAATCGATGAAGGACCTTATCAGATTAACACTACAAGAGACATAATTGATAATGCTGCTGTTGGAACAATGATCTTGTATTAGACAAAGAGTCCAAAGATGTATGATGAGCTTAATGATAATAGAAAAAGATATCGATGCTGCCATCAGTGCTTCCAACATCATACTTCAGGGTCTTCCAAAGGATATCTACAAGCTCATCAATCACAACACTGAAGCTAAGGCAGTCTAGGATAATGTCAAGATGCTTCTCTCTGGTTGGTTAACTAAGAAGACAGAGAATCACAACTGTATGATGAATTTGAGCACTTCAAGATGAAACCCGATGAGAGTGTCTATGAGTACTACGTGAGATTCCATAAGCTTGTGAATGACATGAGGAACATCAAAATGACTATGCCTAACATTCAGCTCAACTCAAAGTTTGTGAACAACATGAATCCCGAATGGCGCAAATTTGTCACGCTGTGAAGTAACCAAGGATTGAAGAATACAAACTATGAGAAATTGTATGCCCGCGCGTGCGTCAGAATGAGAGGCATGCTATGTTTGAAAAAAGGATTCCTGGACAGTTCAAAACCAATCGGGAGAATCAAGCTCACCAATGATTCTAACTAGCTTTCTACAACCCATGTTGGTATTACCACCAAAGCCTCACAAGATATTCCCATGGGTGATGGTAATTACAAACTCATCCCGGATCCACTATAAGCCCCGGACCTAAATACATTCATGGAAAACTTTATAAATCAACTATCTCTCATGGTCAGTCAAAACATGAACTCTCTTTCACACACCAACAATAACCTCAGAACAACATCCAATCCACATAATCAAGCAACTATCAGAGATGGGAAGGTTATGGTGTAACCAGTTCAAGAAAGGCTATGAACGAGGGAAGAGTGGACTGATAGAGGTTATGCGTTAATCAAAATCGGGAAGGATTGGGAATCAAGGTCAAGCAAAGCCAATCAAATGCTACAACTGTTGTGGTGAGGGACATATTGCAAGGAACTGTACATCTCCAAAACGTCCTCAGAATGCAGAATACTTCAGAGACAAGATGCGGCTTGTGCAAGCTCAGGATAATGGAGCTGCTTTGGATGAAGAGGAGTTGGGTTTTTGACTGAAGGGAATGCTAAGACATATGAGGCTGATGTAGATAGCACCATTGCAGGTAGGGTCAGAACAATCCAAATGCATTTCAATTCGCGACTGTGATACATACGACTCTGACGTCGATGATGAACCTAGCGTACTGCATAGCAAACAATTTTCATGGCTAGCATTTCTCCATGGGTCTCCTAAGGTCTCATCATCAGAGCAAGCTGGTCCATCCAAAGAATCAATCATCTCAGAGGTATTGAAACTATATAATGAAGTTGATGAGCAAAGAGTGCAATATAGTACAATCTCTTGAAACTTATGAATCAGATATTGATGATGAGGGTAATACCAATATTGTCCCATATGATCAATATATGAAGCAAAGTGAAAGTGAGATTGTACCAAGTAATGCATCTTCTGCAGTCAATGATGACTGTGATTTTGATGAATACCCTGCATGTCGCCCTGATGACTCTGTTACCCTCTGAACTAGTGCCTATAAGGAACAAGTTGCTATCTATGAACAACGTGCTAAGTTTGAGTTAACCACCCGTGAGCAGAAAATGGATGACCAAATGTGTACAATTATTAGAAAAATTATGTTAGAGAAAGTATTAAAACAAGAGTTAAATTCCTTACAAGAAAAGCTTTCTAAAAATGCTAAGCAAAAACAAGAACTTCAGGAAAATGTTAAACTGCTTAAGCAAGAATTCAATACTAGGAATCAAAACTTTTGAGATTTTTCAATATGAAAACCTTGAAAAACAAGCTTGAAAATAAGTTGTACGTACAAGGAATACTATTCAGACGTGCTCACTTAATCACTAAGCACAGAGTTTTGAGTGATAAGCATAGTACTCCCCTTGTTGAAGAACCAAACCATGGAGTCATTAAAACGTCTAGAACTGCTCATTGAAGTTATTTATGATGTAATGAAATCCTTAACCAGACAGAAACCTAGTGCGCTGAGTGCACTGAGGAAGATAAGAAATCAGATGAAGTCACTAGGGAGAAAATGAATAAAAAGCTCAACAACCCTACATGTAAAGAAAAAACAAACTATCAAACCTCATGATTACACTAAGGAAAATTGATCTCCCTTAACATGTTAAGCCTCAAACTCAATAAACCCCGAAAAGATTTTTGGAAGAAAGATATGGAAAAGCAAAAGCAGAGAATCTTTTTGTAACAAACCCCCCCTTTAGGAAAATGCCTTCAGCGACTGTGTATCCTCCAATACACCAATGCATTTAGTTCCTAGAACTATTGCCACTTAAAGAAAGACCTTAATCAGTCAATATGTTCCTTTCAATTATTTGTTGATTTTGAGAAAACGTTAAGAAAAGGATCACACCCACTGGGATACCTGAAGGGAAAGGGTTTTGAGCAACTAAAGAATGTTATTTACTGAGGTCATGCCTTTCTTTAAACAACTAAAAGATCAATTTGAGAGTCTTAAAAAGGGATGGATTTAGATATAAAGAAATGGAAAAGGAATTTGATGCAATGATAGTTGAGGTTAGTGACTATGAGCGAGAGTTAAAATATAATGAGATTGAATTAAAGAACTTGTATACATTGAATGAGAATCTTATTTCTGAATGTATTACTCAAGATGTGTTTTACACTGCTACGGATTGTTCCATTAATGCTTCTCAATTTCATGAATTATCTGTTGCTCTGAAAGTCTCCCATGATCGTGTCATTGAGCTTGAAAAGACTAATTCTAAAACTAAATGAGAAATGATCTGATGATCAGAAGATAATTTGGTAAAACATCTTTCTAAACTAGAAGTTAAACATTTTAATTTACAACTAAAATATCAACATCTTAAAGAAAATGTCAAAACCTCAAATATCAAGACATCTTCAGATGCTCCAGATTTTGATGCGTCTTTTCAGATAAACAACGTGATGAACATATTCAAGCTCATTCAACAACCTGATCAAAGTTGAAAGCCCACTTTCTCAATTAAAGGTGAAAGAACAATGTGACTGGCTCCCAAATGCCTCCTCCTTTAGATTCTCAGTATTCTCAAACTTTTCATCTTCAAAACTTAGTAAATGCGTTACAAAAAGAAAACGAGAGTTTTCTAGAAGAAAATGAAAAAGTTAAACGACACTTTAAGAGTTATATGATTCAATGAAAGTCACTCGTGACAAAAACAACGAAAAATAACTTCTTTACAAAAAGAAATTGAGAATCTGAGGAGTCAGGAAAAAGGTAAACTGCCACTTGTCTTTAATGAGAATGTTGCGTATCAAAGTCATCCTCGATTGCAATTATACTGTGACTGTTAAATACATTCCTCCTCATCTGAGGAATAATGAACTTGTGTTTCATAATTATTGTGCTCACCTTAAGGATAGTCTAGAAATGTTCCGTGAGATTGTGGAAGAGGATTTCATAATAAGCCTCTTGATAGAGAAATTAGGTTTGCTTGCATTCAGGCCAAACGATCTCAGGAGCTCCTAAAATGTCTAATTGCAACATGTCTAAATCCTTAAGTGCGAAAGGTAAAGCTGTTGATGCCTTGTTCTATGCCTAGTGCCAAGCCCTTACAAACCCTTCCATGCCCAACCTTAAGAAAGTGAACCTAATGTTCCTTCTAGTAGTTCAGATCCTTGCACATCTAGTTTCAGGAATCAAAAAGAAGATCAACCGAACTAAGTGTTCCCATAATTCCCTCTAACAGGATGTAATCAGTGACATTAAAGCAAGATGTCAAAGCCCTAAGCCCTCCATGCAAGCAAGATAATAGACCTCGCACTAAGAATGTGCATTGGAAGAGAGTAAAGAGACAACCTAGGAACTTTAAGTTTGAGTTGAATAAAACGAATCGTTTTGATTCTAGTATTAGCCATAGGCGTACTATAATTAATTCGAATTCTGATACTATCTGCAAACCATTAATGATGTCTGCTTGAATTTTGGTTGCTAAATGAATGTGGTGTAATGTGTTTGTCTAATGCTGTCAAATGCCCAGTTAAAATTATTAATGCTAAAAATCATGCTAAGAAGGCTAAAGCAAGACTAAGAAAGTTAGAAAATAGTGAAACCCTAAGAACATTTAGTAAAGATAGGTTTATCAATGGATACCTTTTGGCCATAAGTAACAGTTCTGCCGCTCAACTGCTAAGACAATGCCCACTAGAAAATGGATGCCTACTGGTAGAATTATTCCCTTAAGAAGTGAACACACTTTGAATAGGTCAAATACGGACAATAGCACTCTGCATCTAGTTCTAATGATTCCATTGCTTCTACTTCTAAGGTGGATGTTTCTATTCTGAGTGGGTGTTCAATCAACTGATTACTAACCAATGGAACCCCATTCTTGATGGGATCCCATTATCCCAGTTATCCATTCTTGTATGTGTTCAACTACCTGCAGATCGTATGTCAATCGCTGCAGTGGACCTGGACGTAGGCTGTTCCATCATATGACTGGAACCGGTCGTCGGCTCTGAATTCGTGAGTAAATTCATCAGAACTGTTAGATTTGGAATGACATTTTTTTGTGCTATTATGGTTATGAAGATTATGTTGTCGGTGATATGTTATCTCCAGGTTATTGACGTAAAGGTCGTTATGTCTAACTTATTTTCTGTGGCGTCAATTCTGTGTGATTCTTATCTAGCAAGTGGGGCCTTTTTTGTTTAGAAGAACTCATACTTGTTCGTTAGGAACTTGATTGTAAAGAACTTTAAGAGGACCCGTGGTCAAATCTATACACCTCTCTATCGAAGATATGATGAAGTCTTCTCCCAATTTCCGTGTTGTAAAGGCTTCGAAACCAAGTCATGTTATGCATCGGTCGTCTACCATACAACTTGAAACTGTCTGCACCATCAATTATCTTCCAGGAAAGGGAATTAGTTGAGTTTACCTAGACTAAGTATGAAAAAGATCATCTTGTTCAGCATGCCATTGAGAAAAAGCAAGAAGTCAGGGCAACAAACCCGTAAAACCTACAAACTAACTAACCTCCGCTACAAAGTTCTTCATGGACATTCACATGGATGGGGGTATGTGGACCCATGAGATGCATATACTTGGGAAGAAATAGTTGTTAGTTGTGGTTGATGATTACTCTCGATTCACCTTGTTACATCCTAAGACAAAGGATGAAACTCCAAATATCATCATCAACTTATCAAACTCTGCAGGTTCGACTTAACATGTTGGAGGTCCTAGTTTTACAACACAAGCACCCATAAAAGAAATAAGAAAGATCGTATGAACAACCACACAACCAATACGTTTAGGATAAAAGAAAGATTTGCGTGGAGTAGTGAAAGAGTGAATTGAACAACCAACCCTCAAGTGAGGGTTATTACAAGGTATTTATAGGAGAGGAAGCTAGGGCACACTCCTAGTTCCCATCCTTTTCCTTATTGGACTAGGCCTAGCTTATGGGCCTTCTACATAAGCCTAAGGCTAATTACTAACATAAAGGCCATATTAAGCTAACTATTACATATGAATCACTAACACTTGATTTAGGTCTAGGAGTAATTCCAACAATCTCCCCTAAATGTTGGTGATGAATAATATGAACGGTTAAGGTACTGATTAAGTATAGTAGCTTTGACGTCTTCTGACATTCTTCTTTCTTGTGAGAAGAATTGCCTTGATTTTGAACAATCTCCCTGTAGAGAATTGTTTTTCTTTAACACGTTCTGCTTTGACTCATTTAATCTTGTTGTTCTTTGATCATTGTTCTGTGTGATGGTAGTGATAGTATGTTGTTGTTGTTCTGCCTCAGGTCAGCTTCGCTGCTCCAGTGTCTCCACGTCATTCTTCAACATGCTCACACGCTCTTTGACGCTGGATTTCAGTACTGATGAAGTTCTTTAAGTCTTTAAACTTTGTAGATTCTTTGATTTGATGTAGAATCATTCTGACTTTTGTGTTGCTTTTTGAGAGAACTTCCATTAGTGATGATGTTGGCATGAGCATGTGAAGAATCTGCACGATCAGTCCGCTCCATAGCTTCCATAAGAAGAAAACAGAAGAAAGGTTAGTAATAGCGATTCGGCACTTACAAGTTTGAACTTCGAGAGTGTTAACAGCATAGTGTGAAAACACAACTCTAATTATCACAAAGGCCGTTTCGAACCGAGTCCCACAAGTGAGATAACGACGATGTACCGAAGTACATCTACTACGTTTCAGATGAGTCTCTGAGGTACACCGAAGCATCACCTCACGACGGTAGACCGTTTGAGACCACTAAGCGTAATCCACGGGGAGTTACCGAAGTGACCTGCTGTCAGGGCTGTTTGATGTTGACCCTGGCAGGAGTTTCCATTCAATCACTGAGGATCACAATTGTGAACCTCTCATAAATGTTCTCGATAGATTGCTAAGATCTGTGAAGGACTCGATAACGTACCACTGTTGTTCTTATTGTTGAACCACAAGTGATGAAATGTCAAGTGTACCTAAGAGATCTTTTGATGAATCTCGTGGCTCTAGACTCAATAGTGCGTTTTGGTTTTTCCTGAGCGGAGACTAGGGAGAGGGTCTCCTTCTTCAATACCAGCAATCTCTAAGAGAAAGCCGATAGTTTACGTAGGGTTCCCTGTGAGAATGAAACAAGCTTCTGTTGAGAGAAACTTGAGTGGCTAAGAAGGTTTAGTGCATGCGTCACTGGGTCCATGTTGACTTTAATCTTCAATACACCGGCTCATCAGCCAACCAAGCATATGAATTGAACCTGGTGTCTGCCCTAAGTTGAATAATTTGGAGGGCTATTTCTTTTCACCCTTTTTTTTGCATTTCTTTTTAATTCTTCAACTCCTTCTTTCTCCGATTCTCATTTTCTCCTTTTCACAATCATACCTAAGGACTTCTAATTCTAACTATTGGTAGTGTCCTTGGGTAGATCCCTCCAGCTCTGGCGGATCATAGGACGGTTATTCCTAACCTTAATCACCTTATAACTCCATTGCCATAAAACCATTTTTCATGAAAATCTCTAGAAGTGTTTGTGAATGAAAAACATTTTGTACCACTGTGAGAGTTTTATCTTTTAGCAAAATACTCACTCCCCCTCCACACGTGCTTAAGTGTTAAGACAAATCTGCACGTGAGAGAAGAGCGCGCACTTTTGAATTGATCAACTCAAGATAGATAATTTCCCGCGAGACACGGTTTGTTGAATTAAAGAGTTACATTGTCAGCTTTTAGGTGACAACTAGCTCTAATAACTATCTTGAAGGTGTGGACAAACCTCGAAAGGTTGTCAAACCCGTCAAAGATCATGTCTACCAAGAGTTTCTCGAATGGTACATTCTACTTGGACAAATCCTTTGCGAGACATGTTTACATCACCAGCGAACTAGCTTGAAATTATAACCCGTCCCGGACAAGTCTTTTCGAGTTACTAACAGTTAAGATCTCGTCAATTCGTTGGTTAAGTCTATAGCCTAAAGATTCATTTGCATTTACACAACATATTTCTTATCACAAAATTTTCCTCCCCCTAAAATGGCATATAAATGTTATTTTTGATGAAATGTTTGAGAATAAATATGACCATTTTGAGTTTTGTGGGAAGATGACCACTGTGAACAATTTGTGACAAAGTTTTATTCAAATACTCCCCCTCAACAAGTGATATAAACGGGTGAGGTTTTGAAAATCATAAGGGGAAGTACTTGTTCTTTTGAGCAAAACCTTGAAAAGTGAAAGGTTTGATAGGGTTTACTCAAAAGTAAGAAGCTTTCGCTCCTTGTATAAGGATGTGGCACTGAAGCGTACCACAGGTCCTTTCTTGACAAGTACGGTTGTTACACTGTTAGTGTGCACAAGCATCCAATAAATATATAATCACACATTCAATTATATGAAATAGAAGTTGTTCAAGGGGTACCAGGAATTCCATCAATCTTGCCAGGAATGCGAACAGGGCGTTGATAGCCAACGAGAGCAATCCTGGGTCGACCGCCTACAAAGCTCTCTAGTGTTCTGAACTGGTCCCGTCGATACAACCTTTCATCAATCATGGTGATGATCCTCTTCACATCCCGTCTTTCCTGAGAATTCCATCGCTTTGTGACCCATTCCTTCATGTATGTCCTTCAACCTATAAGCTAATCCGTCCCTAACCTTCTTCCATGTGTGATCCCCAAACTTGTGAAGATCTCTACACGCCATCAAGCAGTTGCGTTGTAGTTCACTAAGGTAAACTACTCCAAATGGTTGGCTGATGAGAGTGTATTGTGGAAGCTGGTTGATGTCAGGAAGATCTAGCTGAGGTGGAGTGAAGTTGACACGGGTCTGATATGATTCAACTGCAAGCTGGAGATCTTCTACACGTTCTTTGATGACTATTCTTCTGATGAAGATAAGCAAGGACTTGATGAATTCACATTTCACTTCAGTCGAGAATTGTCTCATGCGACCCTGTACTTTGGCAAGGTACATGTCTTCAATGTCGTTGATAGACAAATTCTCAAAGTCCACTTCAGAGAATGCATAATCCCTTTCGTCTTGTCTTTTGACCATGATATTCTTGAGAAAAGTGTAGTCCCATTTAGACGAAAGATCAACATGTTTGATGGCAACGATATTCTTAGTACTGAACACTTCATGTTGAGACTTCTGAACCTGGCAGCTTCTGTAGTAGATTCTTCGGCGTTCCGGCCAATGGTGAATCCCATACATTGCATCACGGTCATACTCTTCCACTTTGTTGGAGAACATGTGGTTAGCTCTTTCCTCGATGGCTATACAGTTAGAGTATATGGCTGTCGGGAATGGAAGTGTCAGAGATGTAGCGTATTTCCTTGAACCACCGCCACCGTGTAGAAGGAATTCCAAATATTTGTTGAAGAAATATCGTAATGGAATCCTAGGCTGATCTGGTTGGCCAATTGTTGGTAGAGGTTTAGACCAGTCGGTGTAATATGGAGGATTGTCCCGTTGAGTGAAGTCGATGTTTGCTTCTGGGTTGAGCCAATCCATATTGTTAGACATCGCTCGTGCTATATTATCAAGGTGATACTCGACTTCAATAGCATTTTCCGAGCTTTCTTTTAGCAGTTGAAATGCTTCATTCTTGATTCGCTTCAACTCGGATTTCATCATCTTTTTCACACGGAATTTTTCTTGCAGGAACTTAGCGTTTTCCAATGTACGACCTTCTACCGCATCTTGACCTTCAGGTGGGTAGGGTGTGGAATCAACAAGCTTCGAGAACCAATCGAATTCAGTGTTATCCTCGTCCAGCCATGATAAGACGTCAGTCATAGGCGCCTTCTTCTTCTTTTCTTTGGCCTAGAGGAGGATTCTGGTTTCTTGGCTGTGTCAGGAGAGATGGGTTATTGTGGGGCTCAGGGATTCCTCATCGTCACCACCCGTATACTCAAAGTGATCACCTGTTTTCTGAGTCTGGGGTGGTGTCTCAGAATCCTGAGGTTTTTTCAAGAAGAGCGAGGAGGGGATCTTTGTTGCTGGAGTCCTTGGTGTGGAGGCTGCATTGAGTACTGAATTGAGGATGATTCACCAGACTTCTTCGGCCGTTTGGGCTCGTTATCCTTATCCTTATATTTGTCTTCGTCGTCTCTTGGACGTTTAGGCCTTTCAGCTTCTTCTCTGTATGATGACCTGAGTTGGTATTCCAGCAATGCTTCAAACAATTTACTTTCGTAGGAGGCAAACATTGCAGAGCGTTTCAACATTTGAGCTACCATCCAGTTCACCAATTCATCATCTGAGAAGATTGTGGGTTTAACTGGATTGATGTTTACATTCATTGGAGTTGATTTCATGGTTTGTTTGGCCAGATGTAAGAGATTCGGATAAAGTTGTCTGGTATACATCTCCTTTGTCAGTTTAGGAACGACTTCAAGAAGGAACTTGTGAGTGTATCCTTTGATCATCTCGTCCATTCTCCCTTGAAGATCATCTTTCATGAGCTTCTGGACATACTTCCTTTCAATTTGCATCTTGTCTTTCTCATCATGAAGATACTGTATCTGGTCAGAAAGAAAATCTAACTTCTTCTTTGTAATATCTTTCTCTCTGACCTGCTTGACAGCTTTAACGATTCTGGTCTTTGCTTGAGAGATCCAAGATGCAGTTGGCTTCTTCACTGATCTGGATGTGGATCTGGTTGTTCTTTTTGATGGTGGTGGTGAAGAGTGAGAAGATGAATCGGATGATGATGAGATATGAGGAGACTCCGGGTCCTTTGGTGGCTCATAAGTTTCCTCCTTTGAGCGTGCAGGACTATCTAGAAGAAACTTATCATACTCAACATCTTCTTCATTTCCAGACTTAGTTGTTTCATCAGCTTTATCTTTCTTGGACTTTTCAGTTTCTGGTTCTTCAATGTTATAATCAATGGAATCTTCCACGCGCTTTTGTTGTTGCTCAAGAGTGGTGGCACCAGATCCCTTATCGGGTTGATTAACCGCATCAGGACCTGGTGAAGGTTGAACTCCACCACTCGATCCTCTGGGGCTACCCATTTGATCCTTAGCAAATTCTTTTGCAACGTGTTGGAGTCTAATGAATTTGAACTTCTTCCTGTATGTTGCATCTAGTTGCTCTTCATCTGATTCTTCTTCTTCTTGTTGCTCAATGACTGGATTCTTCCCTTTGCCGTGTTCAATTGGTGGACTGGGAGGTTTAGGTACCGTTGTAGTGTCATCTTTAGCAGTTTCAGAGTAGAAAATCTCTTCATCTGATGCAGTACCCTCCGAGTCCTCATTTGTTGGTTTTTGTTGCGGTTCAGATTTGGGAATGGGAATAGGGATAGCTTCTTTAGAAGGAACTCTCCTTTGCTTCCGTTTTCCTCTTGGGAACTTCCTTTGACTCTCGATGCTTGCAGCACTTCCTCACTTCCTCTGCTGGTTTTCCTGGTAGGTGTAAGATTTATCATCGAGAATCCAACTTTGTTCTCTTCTACAGCAACCAAATATCTTTTATAAGAGTAGAGCTGTTTGAGTTCATCTGAGAGAAGGTGATCTGGCAACACAGCTCTTTGTTTCTTGGTAGTTGACTCCTTGAATTTGAACATTAGGTGGGTTCGACAACATGCCGAGATTGTCGGTCATTGATTCTTTGGGGATATCGGGTTATATCCAAGTGCTCTTTGAATCAACAGATTTAGTATATCGATATAAGGAATCTTTGAGCCAATCTTTTTGAGGAATGTCATCATGTCATCCCATATCAGAGCTTCAACTTCGATGTGCTTCATGTTGATTAGAGCCTAGAAGATTTGCAGTTCTAACGAGCTTGGGATGCTCATAGCCGCTGCCGCCACGACCCGAAAACCGATTTTGTGATGATGATATAAAGGGTTCTCCAAGGCTGAGGTATGTTCTTTAGATCTACGTGAGAGTGCTTATTGATTACTCCTGAAGCTTCGTCGTACCCAATATCAATGAAAAATTGCAGAACACGCTCTCTTCAAAAGGTGCGCAGAGAATTCAGTTGGTATGATGTCAGAATGAGGAGAACAGCCCTTAAAGTGCCGGTGTGATGGTGAGTTTTTTGTGGTTGAGAGTCACAGTCACAGCATTTTGTCCTTTGATCATTTTCATAGTATTCCAGAATTGCTGAATGTAGATCTCCGGAACAGTGGCAGAGTTGGTGAGCATGTTCTGATAAGGATGGTTCTTTAGAATATCCACTGCAATAAGGCAAGAAGATTCCGAGCAAGTGAGGGTTTCAAAGTCGACACGAAGATTATTCTTTCCAATCTTCATCGGATAACCATGAGGAAAATATCAGCAATGGTGAGAACATTTGGTGCATCCACATTCATTTGAGCTTCCTTGTCGGTCTTGAAACACATTTAGCCAAAAGAACCAACATATCGAAAGACATAATGTTAGTCAACATATGGTTTATTGTCTAATTATTGAATGTGCAATGTCAATGATTGTTACGAGTCCAAAGTCACTTGTTTGTTCAATAGTCCAATGATGTCGAGAAAAGTTTCGTGAGTTAGTTAACTTTAAGTTTTAAAGTTTATGTTATCACATATTTTTCACAACACATTACACACTTAAGCTTATTAGTGACAGTATTGGTTTCGTGATGTTATGATTTATTTATTTACAAGTATGCACGCGTAACAATTCATAATGAAGGTTTGATCAAGGCTTAGGCGTAGAAATGGTAGCTTATGCGTAAACAGAAGAAGTATACGCGTAGACGCAAGCTTATGCGTAGGATCCTTACTTACGCGTAAGAAATATTATGCGTAGGAAAAAGGGGACCTTATGCGTAAAGCTTACGCGTAGGCGTATATATAAAATCTTACGCGTAAGGCTTACTCGTAAGAGTAGACCTTATGCGTAGAGGTCACTGTTTATGCATATCCTTCACAGGATACGCGTAGTCCCTTTGTAGAACCTTACGCGTAAACGCTACGCGTAAGATTATTCTTACGCATAACCTTCTACGCGTAAGGTGATCCTTATGCGTAGATTGCTAATGACCTTGATTCTGAATTTTACGTGTAGCAGTCCTAAAATAAAATCATCATAACATCAATATTAACACCCACATTCATTGTATAACAGATTTACTCACAAACACTCATTCAAACAGTTACGCGTAAAGAACCTTATGCGTAAACCAAAACCCTAATAGTTCAAAGATTACGCGTAAGATTTTTCGCAACAGGAATTACACCAAAGTTTTTCTGGTGGTTTTAAGATGTCATGTGAGTGTAATAACCAAGTTTTAACATCAAACTCTCAATGAATCAAAAGTACCCAAATGCGAAGAACATTAAACCCTAATTTCTAATTTACAATCAATTAGTGTTTCTGGGTTGTTTTAAAGCCTGGATATCATCAATTCACCATGATAACAACATCACACAACAATCTTTTTGACCAAAAACATTCACATTTGAAAATACCCAAACCCACGCATAAACCCTAGTTTTTCAAATTCAATCAATTCATGTTTCTGGGTTGGTTTTGAGTGTAAGAATGGTATAAATGATGTTAAAGAAACGTTTTGACTCAATTATCTTAACCTCAAACACCTAAACACGATTAAGTGTTCATACGCTTATGCGTAGAACACTAAAATCACTATATCTCAAGTTTTAACCGTTAGATTAATGAAAGATTCAAAACCATTGTTTAAAAACTTGTTAAGAACACATAAACACTTACAGATTGTTGATCCAAAACACGGATTTGAAGATCGATTATTATGCGTAGATTATGGTTGGTATGATTAATAAATGTGATGGAGGAGTTTTATTAAAATAACTTTAAGCTTTTGGCAGTTTTAGTCCCTCCACCTTTTCCATTTTCATCCAAAGCCTTTTAACTTCCATTTTGGTTACCAAACGAAGAATATTTGGAAATAACTTTGATGACACTCCCCCTCGACTTAAGAAATAATGAAAGGTTATAAATTTTAGTCCGAGGAGTGTCAGTAAACCAGAAATGTGACCACCAATTTAAAGAAACAATCGGGATTAGGTAACATGCAAGTACAAGGTTTTATGAAACTGAAAAATATTTGCTTTCTCCCCCACAACACTTGATCGGAAAAATACTGAATTTTTAAAAGATTAGAGTGTTGACGGAAGATTTGTACTTGCAATATTAAAAGAAAAAATAGATAGAAGAATATTTTTGTTGTTTTATCTGATTTTATATTTTTGTATTTTGTTTTTGAAAAATTATTTACAAAAGAGGTTTTGGTGTTTGACTGGTTTTTAAGAATGTTTTAAGAGTTCATCCAGTTCCTCTTGAGTCAAACACAGCATACCAATCCGGCGGACCAACTCATTAAACCTAGCAGGAGCTAAGGCTTTGGTGAGTAGATCTGCCAATTGGTATTCTGTACCCACGAAGTATAATTCAACAGTACCCCGTTCCACGTGGTCCTTGATGAAGTGATATCGAAGATCGATGTGCTTTGAGTTTGAGTGTTGAACTGAGTTGCACGAGATCGCAATAGCACTCCGATTGTCACAAAGACATCGGGATTCTGTCAAATACGTAACCATAGTCTTCGAGTTGTGTTCTCATCCAAATGAATTGAGCACAACACCCCGACATATTACTACATATCGCTTATTCGGTTGATGACAGCGATGTACAGTCTGCTTCTTCGATTGCCAAGATACCAGTTTGTTACAAGAAATTGTAGTGCTCCTAAGTACTTTTCGGAGTCTAAGCGCCTGCGTGATCAGCGTCTGAAAAAGCTATTAGTTCAAAACCAGAATCCTTCGGATACCAGATCCCCAAATTAATGGTTCCCTTGATGTATCGAAGGATTCTTTTAGCCTCCGAGAGGTGGGTTTCGGTTGGTCGCGACTGATAACGGAGCAAAGATAAACGACAAAGACAATATCAGTCTGGCTGGCTGTTAGATACATGAGAGACCCAATAATACTACGGTATTTGGTAGGGTCAACCAATTTCCCATACAAATCAGTGTCTAGCTTCTTGGTATGTGACATTGGTGTGGCATAAGTATCACAAGTATTCATTCCGAATTTGTTCAGAATTTCAAGGGCATATTTGGACCGACTCAAGAAAATACCACGGGGTGATTGATGAACTTCAAGTCCTAGAAAGAACGTAAGTTCACCCATCATGGACATTTCAAAATGTTTCTTCATTAGTTTTCCAAAAGCGATTGAGTACTTTTTATGAGTTGACCCAAAAAATGATGTCATCCACATAAATTTAAACAATTAAAATATGTTCCCCGTGATATTGTATGAAAAGAGTTGGGTCGACCAAACCTTTGGTAAAATTATTGGCAATGAGGAAAGATGATAGCTTATCATACCATGCCTGAGGAGCTTGTTTGAGACCATACAGAGCTTTGTTCAATTTGTAGACATGGTTCGGAAGCGCGGGATCAACGAATCCTTCTGGCTGGCTGGCTGACATAAACGCTTTCTTCGGTTGACCATTCAGAAAGCAGTTTTGACATCCATCTGAAAGACCGTTATGTTCATATGAGTGCGAACGCCGGAAATATCCTAACGCCTCAAGACGAGCAACCGGAGCAAATGATTCTTCAAAGTCAATACCCTCTTCCTGTTTATAACCCTTAGCCACCAGGCGTGACTTGTTTCTCGATAACGCCCTTCAAGCATCCATCAATTTGTTTTTCCAAATCCATTTGAGACCAATGACGTAGACCCCTGTTGGTCTTTCAACCAGTTCCCATACTTCAAGACGTTTGAATTGGCTGAGTTCTTCTTGCATGGATTCAATCCAGTTATCTTTTGTCATTGCATCCTTAATGTTTTTGGGTTCAGTTTGGCATACAGTGAGTGCATAAATGCAATGTTCTCCGTCTGTGTGAAGACGTTGTCTCGTAACTACTGGTTGATTCAGGTTGCCAATAATATTTTCCAGAGGATGAACTTCAACGCGTCCATTGTTCAAAACAGCCTGATTTCTTGTATTAGATGAGGAACTTCAACGGCCAAATGCTTTAGCAATCATAACAAATCCTTGTTGCAATTCATCGAAGGCATCGGAGTCCTCATCAGCTTCACTGTAAAGAGCTTGAGCAGTGTTGTTGTTGTATGGAACCAATTGATTTTGTTGAGGTTGCTGCCGTGACGGATCAGAAGGTTTGATGGTTGCAGTTGTTTGAGGAGCGGGTTGAGGAGCTTGTTGAGGAGGAATATTTGTTTGAGCCCACGAAGCAAGTTGTTGATTGTCCGGAAGTGATGGTGAAACAGTTTGACCACGGAGAATCCTTTCCTTATCAACTTCTTTTTGGTGAGGCTTCAGATAGTCGTACAACAATCCGTAGGTAGCATGATGCATATCTTTAGCTTGACGGAGAAAAATGACATACTTCTCCCATTCCGGACCAAGACTACTTAGGAACTTTGTGTTGACATCAATTCGTGGCATGATGATATTGTGTTTGTCCAAATCATTAATGATGTCTGAAAGGCGATGATGATAAGATTCTAATGACTCTCCCTGGTTCAATCATGAAGTGTTCATAAGTCAAGTAGATTTTGGATTCCATATCTTCCTGATTGAGTGTTGTGCCTTGTATAAGAAGATGAATTTGTTCCCACATTACTTTTGCAGTCTTTTGAGCATCAACACTTCAAAGGATTGGATTGGGTAATCCTAAAAGGATGTATTGCATTGCAAGTTCGTCGGCTTCAAAGTGTAGAAGTTGATCACTCGTGAGTTCTGCAACAGTTGCAATGTTGTTGACATCATCTCTTGTGGAACAAAGACATTAGGATCTCTGGTGTAACGACAGTAGGCATCGGAAATGGACCTTCCATAATGACCTTCTTTAAAAAATTTCCATGTGGCTTCTTTAGATCACAAAACCTAAAGAACCTTATCACCCATTGATCATAATTACCGGGAGTGAGCATTGGAGGTCTATCAAGTGAGCCAGCTTCATGAATTGATTGTTGGCTACTCAAGGCTTCACACATCTTGCCAAACCATGCCGGTTCCTTCATAGTATTCCTGGATTGATTGTAGAAGTTTGTGTAAGGTTGTACTTGAAGACTTGGTGGTGGTTGAACCATTAGAGGTTGTGGAATTGCTGCAAGTTGTGGAGTATGTTGTTGATTAAATTGCTGTTGATAAATCTGTTGTTGATGATTAAATTGTTGATGTTGTTGACTTAGTTGTTGTTGTTGTTGAGGATAAGTGTAAGGGAAGTAGCTAGAGTATGGTGGTTGTGACATGTTGAAAACTTGTGTTGTTAAATGGATCTTTGTAGTCGAATGAACCGTTGTTGATGAAGAATCCTTAGGCGTAGAAATCACAGAAAAGCCAAGTACCACTTAAGTGTAAAAACACCAAAGATACGCGTAACAGCAATAGTTACACGTAAGATTAGCTTACGCGTAAGTAATGAGAAAGCACTAAAGTTATGCGTAAACAAGAAGTTAGGTGTAGAAAACTTAAGCGTAGGATTAACTTATGCGTAACACAGGGCTTAGGCGTAAGATGAATCTTATGCGTAAAGAGTCTACGCGTAAGCTTATGCTTATGCGTAAGTTTAGGGTTTTTTCCCAAATGATCTTTTACACTATCACAGTGCAAAAGATATCCAAAGTCGACGTGTTTTCAGGCTTATCCAAGCAAGAAACCACGGAGTAAACCACGAAATAGAAGATCAAACCAAGGAACAGGTTACGCGTAGTTTTAGGGTTTTACTACGCGTAGAACTACTCGTAAAAATGATTGTTGCCCAAAGATGTTTCTAAACCAGGTTTTTGTGATAAAATAGCTTCAATATCACCAAGATAACACAAAAGTGTGAAACGTGATGATCCAAAGTGTCTAAAACAGTTATGCGTAGAAAAACTACCTCGTAAAAAACCAAGCTCAAAAACGATGATCCACACGTAAAGGTTGAAACTTTTTGCCAAAAACAGTTATTTTAACACCTTAAAACGTTAAAAGTACAAGAATCTTGGATTAAAAAGTGTAAAAAATGAGTTTTTAAGCGAACCAAAGTATCACTCGTATGTGTTACGTGTAGGACCAAAACCCACTTCAAACACAATACGTTCACTCAACTATTTGGCTCTGATACCACTGTTAGGTCACTAAGTTTACAACACAAGCACAATAGAAAGAGATAGAGAAGAGATCGGATGAACAAACCACACAACCAATACGCGTAGGAATAAAAGAAGAGTTATGCGTGAGTATTGAAAGAGTGAATTTAACAACCAACCCTCAAGTGAGGGTTATTACAAGGTATTTATAGGAGGGAAGCTAGGGCAACACTCCTAGCTCCCATCCTTTTCCTTATTGGACTAGGCCTAGGCTTATGGGCCTTCTACATAAGCCTAAGGCTAATTACTAACATAAAGGCCATATTAAGCTAACTATTACATATGAATCAATAACACTTGATTTAGGTTTAGGAGTGATTCCAACATAAAAAAACTGTCAGAATCATCCAAACAGAAAATGGAACTGAGTTTGTTAATAAACAACTTAGTGAGTTTTATGAAAGTGTTGGAATCAGTCATCAAAGAAGTGTTCCACGAACTCCTCAACAGAACGGTGTAGTTAAAAGACGAAATCGAACTCTTGTGGAAGCCGCAAGAACAATGCTGATTTACTCAAAGGTTCCAATGTTTCTCTGGGCTGAAGCCATTGCCACTGCATGCTACACTCAAAATCGATCTCTAATTCACAAAGTCCCGGAGGCATTTTTATTAATCAATCTAAATATGCAAATGAGATTTTAAAGAAATTTGGATTCGATTCTTGTGACCCTGTTGACACTCCCATGATTGAGCGTACTAAACTGGATGAGGACCACACAGGGATCATGGTAGACCAAATGAAATATCGTAGCATGATCGGATCCCTGGTGTATCTCCACAGCCAAGAGACCGATATTTTATTCTGTATGCATATGTGCTAGATATCGGGCCAAGCCTACTAAAAAGCACCTTGAAGCGTTAAAAGGGTCTTTGGTATCTCCAAGGAACCATTAACATGGGTCTTTGGTATCCTAAGGACACGGTATGTCACTAACGATGCCTATGCAGATCTGATCATGCAGGATGTCAAGATACACGACAAAGTACATCTGGAGGTGCTCAGTTTTTGGGTGATAAGCTGTGAGCTGGTCTTCAAAGAAGCAAATGAGTACTTCTATTTCCCTACTGAGGTGAATACATAGCCATGTCATCTTGTTGTGCTCAAATCCTATGGATGAGATCTCAATTAACTGACTATGGATTTGAATTCAACAAAATCCTCTGTATGTGATAATAAAAGTGCTATTGCTCTCTCATGCAACAACGTACAACACTCAAGAGCAAAGCATATCGACATTCGACATCATTTCATCAGGGAACAAGTGGAAAAAGGTGTGGTGGAACTCTATTTTGTGAGGACTGAATACCAATTAGCAGACATCTTCACCAAAGCTCTTCCTAGAGAACGTTTTGAGTTTATCCTTCCACGTCTTGGTCTAAAGAGTCTACAACCGGAAACATTCAAGCGTCTTCAAGAGGAAGACGAGGAGTAAAGGTCTTTATTCATCTATCTCTTTGTATATATTTATTCAAAAACCAAAATACAAAATTCAAAAAAAAATTAATTTTGTCATGTTTTTCCTTATTCGATATCATCTACGGACTTTGTGTTGACATTCAAAGAATGTCACGGGTCTTTAGATGTTCTTCGAATGTACATAGTTTTTGTAAATAAAAAAATAAAAAATAAAAAATAAAAAATAATAAAAAATGAGGCAGAGAAAAATGATGGTTTATTGTCATCTCAGGCAGTAACCCGCTTTTCAAAGAAAGAACAGAGCCATGCTTTATCTTGTCTTTTAAATCTTATGCTCTGATTCTATAATCAATTACTTACAATCTAATGAAAACTAATTGCTTTGAAAAATAACTCGGACTCTATTTTTGAAAATCATCTGGACTTAAATTTTGTCAAAATATATATCTCTCAATCAACAACTTATGTCATTAATTGAGGGGGAGAATGATTTCAATTAAATCAAAAGGTTATTTGTCATACAATTATTTTCAAAAGATAATTATGCATGTTTAATCAATGGAGTTTAAAGTCTCAAAATCCGATCCTTATCAGTTAAAACGTTTTCATAATCAAGTCACAATTCTCCTTAAAAGCTTTCAATATCAATTTAAATCTACAGAGATCACAAATCTCAAATGATTTGATAATTGTGATCGGGGGAGAAGTTGTGATTTAAATTGGATTTAAACTGATAATTCGGTAAATGGTTTTATAAGGATGTACAAGTTTTCCTCCCCGCATGTGACAAACGATTTCAAATTTTCCATTCACATGTTGAGGGGGAGCATCTATCTTAAACCACAAACGTGATCAATTTGTTTCAACGTGCAGTCTTTTCCTAATATGTGCAAAACATTTTCAAATATCTATGCACATATTGAGGGGGAGCAACTATTTTGAAAACCACATTCTTTAAATAACTACTCTTAGATCCAAGCCAACCCCTCAAAGATGAAAATTATTTCTATTACAAAATGATGCTTGATGCAAATGTTGAGGGGGAGCTCTTGTTGTAAAAATATCAAAAACAATTCAGGTACAAAATGCTTTGATAATACATCACAAGTATCTGGATTGATTTTCAAATGGTTTTCAATTGGTTCCAATGACAGATGAACAATACCAAAAAGACCGACCAACTTTACTTTATGTATGGTGATATAAGGATGATAAGGTTAGGTATTTGTTCCCATGATCCACCAGAACCGGAAGGATCTACCCAGGGACTATCTACTAGTTAGTGTAGAAGTCCTTAGGTATGATGATAAAAGGAGAAAAATGAGATATGGGAAGAGTGCGGACTTAGACTGAGCTAGTACTGGAATAAACCCAACAAGGTTCTAGTTATGAAGTCTCGGTAAGCACTGAAGAGGTTGAAGAATGAAAAAGAATTGAATGAGAAAAGGGTGAAAACAAATAGCCCTCCTATTATTCAACCTTAGGGGGCAAGAACCGGTTCAATACATATGCTACTAGTGGTTACTAAGGTAACACTAGTATTGAAGACAAGACGTCATGGACCCAGTGACGCACTATACTAAACTTCCCAAGCTACTCAAGTTCCTCTTAAAAGGACTTATTTCATTCTCACGGGGAACCGACATTATCTATCGACTTTCTCTTAGAGTCTGTTGATAATGAAGAAGGAGACCCTCTCCCTAGTCTCCGGCATAGGAACCAAATATGCACAATTGAGTCTAGAGCCACGAGATCATCAATAAATCTCATTAGGACACTGTCAATGAAGACTCTCTGTTTCACACAATGTGGAAAGAGAGAATATAATTTTAGAGTCCTACGCATTATCCTTGTGGTATTGCCAGAACATCAGAGTGATATGCAAACATATTCACAATGAAGATGGAAAGCCTTCTAGAGCCAACATCAAACAAGCTCTTGGTAGGTGGCATGTGAGATATATCCAATAGATCAACCATGTGACAACTGAACAGAAACAATGGGGCGATTCAATCTTTTGAATCAATCCTGATTCAGGTTATGGATTGACGGATACCTTTGAAAAACCGGTCGTTGTGCTTAAAACTCTTTTCTTTAGCACATCGACTGTGTACTAATATTTCAAAATAAAAGGTGTTTATGATTGATAATTGATTTTCATTAAAACCTTCGTTGTATTGCAAAAACAATTTCTATTGAGCGATACACGATTGTTTTTCAAATCTCTTTTTATCAATCGGTGAATCTCAATTCGCTGGTTCACTCACTCCGTGTTGTCTTCTTTGAGACGTTCCGGTTTGAGAACGGCTAGAGCAACTGCGAAACCCTGTCAAGGAAATTCTTCGAATTATACCTGATCACAGGCAGTACTTGTACTGATCAACGGGGAACCGTGGGCCGTGTACCTCAATTCAACGAAAGTGTTCAAAGACACTTTCGTGTGTTTTATTGCTAACTGTTGTATGCAGGTACACCCCGACGTTTGCGGTGATCGAAATGAAGCTGTCAATCCATAGTCGCATGCTCACACAACACATTCATATCTAAAGAAATCATGATTAGTGCATCAATGACTCTAATATTTTCACTCCATGCTTCTGCTACGCTGCTGCCAATATCATGAATCAACAAAAGCTTCCGCTACTCTGATAAGTATATATCATGATCCAGAATGTGAGCATGTCAGTCCAAATGTCACAACACCACAAAGGATGAGTAAGAGATTAATGTGGCTGATGATCTCAAAGCTGACTCAAAACAACTCTGTATCACGTGGATCAGTTAAAGACCTCCACTCAGATTATCCAAACATGCAAAAATGAAGAATCAAAGACTACGAGCTACAGAACAAAGAACATGAACAAGAATCCAAGAACAATCTCAATGTAATATCTGGTTGTATTCTATGTAATTTTAATGTGTGTTTGAGGTGACCTCCCTTAGGGGGAGATTGTTGGGATTTAGTAAATCCAGGTATTAAAGTGTCGGTCACCTCAAGTATATGTAATCGTTAGAAAGCTCGTAGTCATAGTTATTTAATGTTAAGTAGTATTTAGTTAAGTAACACCGTGGAGGACGGACGGGTCTTTACCCACTGTATGCCTGATCCACAGCCTGTAGGTGGCGTTTATTTGTAAGACACTATAAATACCCTCTACCTCCCAAGGTAGAGGGTTGGAGCTTCAATACCATTTTTCTTTGTTTCACATAATTCCCAACTCTCTTCTCTTTCTCTCTCTAGAACTTTCTCTCTCTAAACTAACTTGAACGCCCCATATGGTTATGGTTTAGTGTGTTTGTGAAATCCTATATCCTACATTATGTTTTATTGTTATGTTGAAAAAAAAAGTTGTTATGTTATTGTAAAGTGCGATGTTATAAGCACTGTAGTATGAACTTTATAGAATTAGTATCGAGGAGGCCACCTCGGTCACATTTGAAGATTGGAGTTGGTAGTTATGCCAATAGTTGGAGAAAAGGTAGTGTGCCCACCACGACGTCCTCTAATGACACACCTACCTTATATTTCATGATCCGATTTCTTGACTTCAAAGCTTGAACTTTGGGCGGACGGTAAGTGGTGATGACTTGGTTATATATTTAGACTACCTGCTTGTTTTTTATTATACACCATTTATATATCCCATGTCTTATCCTACCCTGTAGTCATGAAGCATGTCTAGGTGATGTAGCGAGCAATCTTTGGTGTCTTGGCCATGGATTTGGTCATGTATCATTGATTTTGTCCACTTCGCCGTGACATGTTAGTACTGATGAGTCACCCCTTAACCTTTGTCGTGTCTACCTATATTGCCTTCGAGAATTGTTTAGCCCTTAACTCTAGTGGTGGAGATTTGTGTAACCGCCAAGCTTATGATAGAATACATGCTATGACTGTGCGATTAAGTGATCACCCCGAAATTGACTCTTAGAATAGTTGAGAGATTTGAGTGTTTTGTTCCCCTTTCGTGTGGTGTTCGGCTTTGTTTTATTCTAGCATAAGGGATTTATAAACTTATTTTTTCCAGGTTATGGGAGATATCTTTTTAGGAATCTTTCTAATAAGGTCTACTTGAGGGCAAGTAGAGTTCAAGTGGGGGGATATTTGATAACATCAAATAGTCCTGAATATTAAGTGTCAATTTCCCCCGATAATGCTTGTAATTTATATCATTTATATGGATTTACGCTTGTTTTCCATTGTTTTCCACTTTCAGGTAAATTACGAGCATTGGAGCTAAGGAGACGCGAAATTGGAGAAATATCTAAAGATTTATCACAGTATGCTACTTTGAAGAAGTTACGGCGTAACTCGTCTCTCAAATTACGCCGTAACTATTGTGTGACTCAAAACCAACTTATCGAAGGTTCGGCGTAACTCTTCCCAAAGGTTACGACGTAACTATATTAGGTCAAATGAGGTTCCACGCCGCTGATACTTACGCCGTAACTACTGCATCAACTATGACGTAACCGAGTTTATTGAAGACTACGGCGTAACCACTCATTAGGTTACGCCGTAACCAGCAGATCTAGTGCAAAATACGAAGAATAGAAGGTTACGGCATAACTCCTATATTGGTTACGCCGTAACCCAGATCTGGCCTATAAATACCCCACGAATTCTAGTATTTCTAATCATTCCATTCCACACACAACACTCAGAGAACATGGGAAAAAGCTCAAGGCAGGTCTAGAGGAGCATACGGAGCTGTCTCCAAGGGAGAAATCACTCCCCTACGATAAGCATTAGCGTTTTATATTTCTTTTACTTTCAATTCATGTATTTCGTACCTTTGAATATTGAATTGGTTTGCACGATTAATATGAGCGGCTAAGCACCTCTTGGTACTGGCCTAGTTATGATTCCTTAATTGTTTTGTTTGCATTTACTTTACTTTCGTACAATTATTTCTAAGTGTATGCATGCATAGTTTATTGGTAGCCACCCTTGGTTCGGTAGTTTTGAATGGCGGTAGAGGCCAATTGTCTAGGAGATATGACCAACTGACCCTAGGTGAGCGGACTGAGACAGGAAGGGTAAGATATGACCAACTGACGACCCTTTCTACTTGTGCGATTTAACCAACTGATCACCTATCGTTTGGATGAACTTAAGAATTAGGGGTGCGTGTCTAAGTTCCTAACGGCCAGGCATTCACTATTATAAATCTAGCATGTAGCGGTACTTAATGACTTGGCTTAGGGGACCAGTAACAACAAAACTTATGAGGGGACACCTGACTTCTCCTATGGTGGCATCTTTGCTGATAGGTTAGGGCGAATTGACCAAATGCTGTCCTCTCGACTTTGACTCCACCTGAAGTAATTGGAAGTAAGTAGACGTAGACATAACTAGCTAGGAGGATTAACTAGGTTAGCACCACTCTCCTCTATTGATTTCCCTTTATCATTTATTTGCTTTTATTTTACTTATTCTGCTTTAGTAGTTTATGTTAATACAAATAAACCGTAAAAACGTTTATTAATATTTTGCGATCTCTTTGTGTTTTGTTGATAACAAATGTAATGTTATCTTAAGTATAATTATAAGGATACATGTTATTTTTGTAAAGCATTTACATATAGCCATTTAAATACAAAAATGTAATAATTAAGCATTTGTTGTAATAGTTTATTAGGATGGGTAAAAACCATAACCCATGGATCTTAACCCATACCAAAGAAGTCTTGATACAATGTATACTTAGATACATTGAATCTAAAGAAAACCCATGGACCAACCCATAACCCATGACCCATAACCAAAAAACCCATGGGCAAAGAGGAGCGTACCACGGATCCCTAGGATTACACTAGACTGATCCCAAGTGGAAGGGATCCGTGGGATCCGTGGAACAGAGGAGAAATTTGCCTATAAATAGGGAGCCATTTCTTCATTCTAACTCACCCCTCTTCTTACTAAATCTCTCATACACTCTCATTCTCTTCTAACATATAGATCACTTGATCTAGAGAGTTGTTCTTCTTTCTTTCTATTTGTGATCCCCATATAGGTCCTTCTCTAAGGCGAGATCACGAGCATTCTGCAAGTCATCCAAGCAAGGGGTCCTTGATTGATTTGTCACTCCGCAAGATTTCTGTAGCGAAGATCTTGTATTTGATATTTCACATATTTGTTGTGTAATAGTTGTGTTGGTTTGGTCCACCGTGCTACGGACTCGGTATCTAGCTTTGTACCGGAAAAAGTGTAAGCAACGTTGTGAAGGCTTCTCCGCCAAGTGAAGGAGTTTGTTGACATAGTGCTTGAACTCGATAGTAGGTGACTCGGGGAGTGGAGTAGGGCAAGGAAGGTGACCTTGTAGCCGAACCACTATAAATCGGTTGTATCATTCCTATCCCTTAACTTTATTTAATTTCTTGCATTATCATTAGATCTATACGTTCTCAACATCCATACGATTTCACATAATATCGAATCTAAAGTTTTTGAAATCAACTTAAAATCGGCAAAACTATTCAACCCCCCCTTCTAGTTTTCCACAATTGGCATCAAGAGCTAAGTTTATAAAAGTTTTAAAATAAAATTGTATTTTAAAAACTTTTCGATCACTATGGGTTCTGAAAATTATAAGGAATGGCAATCTATGCAACGACCACCACTACTTGAAACTAATGGTTTTATATATTGGAAAAATAGATTCGAAACATATGTGAAGTCTAAAGATATTGATCTTTGGTACATTATTGTTGAAGGTGATTTTGAGGCTACCTCAAATGATGATAAAGGAAATTTAGTTCACATACCTCATGATAAACTAAATGATGAAATGAAGAAAAAGCTTTCTAAAAATAGTGAAGCAAAAATGGTTTTATATAATGCTTTACCGAAAAAGGAATTCGAAAGAATTTCTATGCTTAAAACCTCTAAAGAAATTTGGAATTCTTTAGTTGTAACTCATCAAGGCAACCAACATGTTAAAAATAATAAAATTGATTTATTTGTTCAACAATATGAACAATTTTCAATATCGGATGAGGAAACTATAGATCATTCATTTGCTAACTTTAATACTATTATTACATCTTTACAAGCACTTGATGAATCTTTTTCTAGCCGTAACCATGTTAGGAGATATCTAAGGGCACTTCCATCGAAGTGGAGATCCAAGGTGACGGCAATCGAAGAGTCAAAAGATTTGACAATCCTCACCCTCGATGAACTCATAGGCAACCTAAAAGTCTACGAGCTTGTCCTTGCTAAAGATTCCGAAGCCTCAAAGGTGAAAGAGGAACACAAATCTCTTGCCCTTAAAGCCAAAAAGGCTTCGAGCGATGAGGAGAACTCATCTTCGAGTAGTGACGACGAAGAGTACGCTATGGCGGTAAGGTACTTTAAAAAGTTCTTTAGAAGAAAGGGTAGATACGTCAAACAACCGTATGACGATAAGAAAGGATTTCGGAAAAGCAAAGAGGACGAGAAGCCAAAGGATGATCGTACTTGCTTTAAGTGTGGGGACCCAAACCACTTTATTAGTAAGTGTCCCAAACGGGTTGATCAAAAGGCGTTCGTGGCGACTACGTGGGGAATGAGCGACGAGGAGGATGAAGAAATTTGTCTTATGGCAAATGACGAGGTATGTCTCGAATACTATAGTAGCTCATCACTTGATGACGACTCATTGCATAACGAATATGATAAACTATGCAATATTAGCTTAAAACTAGTTAACAAAAACAAGCTTTTAAAGAGTCAAAATAAACGTTTAGATAAAGAAGTCATAGAATTAAAAGCAAAACTAAAACGTTTAGAGAAAGGTAAAATAGCAAGTGGTGAATGTGAACTTTGCGTTCAACTTCAAACACTAGTGATCACTTAGATTCTAAAATTGCTAGAATGAGCACGAACACTTTTGATATAATACTCGATAGCGTTAAAACTGGTAACAATCAAAAGGGTCTAGGTAGTCAACAACTTGATCCATCAACTAGTGAAAGTAAAGAAACAAAATTTGTTAAAGAACTAGAAAAACCAGCCACTGTTGTGGCGGATCCCACGGATCCTCTAAAAAGGGAACCGGCTAGTGTAGGGATCCGTGGATCTGCTGTAGCAAACATTAGCAATAATGTAGCTTCTTCATCTAGAACTGAGTTTATCATAGTTAATAGGAAGAAACCAAATCATGTCACCACTAGACAACCACCTCCAAAATATAATCCTACTTTTGTAAGAAACAAAGCTCCATCTTTTTCAAAACCTAACTCATTTAGGAGACCTAATAACGTTTACCCGAAAAGTAACCATCAAATGGGATGGAATCAAAACATGCAAAACGGTTTTCCTTTTCAAAACTTTGCTCCATGGAATGCATACTCATCTTATCCATACATGTCTAACATGAATGGAATGTTTAACACTAATGGACCCATAACCGTCAAGTTATCTCACACAAGCTAGCCACTTGTGAATGACTAACCGTAAGAAACTTAAAACAGTTCGGACACTGATTCGCTGATAATGAAGGCTTAGGGGTTATGTGTATGGATAAAACCTCAATATCGATATGAAAAATAATCACGAAGATAGATTCAAATTCCTTTAGGAAAAAGAATAATAAATCAAATCCCGTGTGTGATCGTTGAAACGGATTAGTCAACCCGAATCGTTTCCCAACGAGGCGTGAATTGCCAATGTCGTTTTTGGTTTGGAATTTAATGCTCGATGTTTTGATTTGTTTGATTTATATTTTATTAAACTACGGAAATGGGGAAAGTAATTAAGGGAATCTATTTTACGGGAAATCCTAAGTGTGAATTTACTAAAACGTAATTAATAAAACGTAATTAAAATGCAACTACGTCTAAATTATGTCCTAAAAATGCCTAAAATTACTTTTACACTAGAAATGTAATTTGAAAACTAATTATGAATTAAAACAATTTTTTTGGATTTTTCTGGATTTTATTTAAATTAAAAACTAAATTTTAACTATTAAAACTAAATTAAAATACTAAAAATTATGAAAATTAAGGGGAAAAATATGAAACTATTTTTATAAAATCTAAAATACCATAAGAGAATTTCAAAACTATTTTTGTATTTTTCTGATTATTTTTCTATTTTCTACTAATTTAAAACTATTTAAATCTAATTTAAATTGTGAAAAATACCAAATAAAAGGGAAAAAATAGGGAAAAATATTTTTTATGCTTTTTATATATTTCTTAAACTGTGAAAATTGAAAAATTATTTTTTGGAACTTTTTCTTAATTATTTGTAACAAAAGCTATTTAAAAATGACTAAAAACTATTTTAATTAGAGAAAAATACCAAATAGTGACCAAAAATTATGAAAAACTCAGGAAAATTCTAAAATAATGTTCTAAAGCTATGAAAAATATAAAAACATGGGCTTATATGGATGAAAATGAAGGCTGCAGTTTAAATGGAGTTTAAATAAGCACTTATGAATAAGCAAATAAGCACAACTAGCCACCAAACTTCTACAGAAGCAATATTATACTAAAATAAGCTAATATCAGCTAAATCAAGCTACTCCTAACCTCTAATAAGCAGTCTACTCAGATTAAGCTTAACTGATCTCTTAAGCAAAACAGTGATCTGACCCTCCTGTTTGAGCTGTTGCACAAGCTAATCTAAGAAGCTTGAGTACAAAACAGATATGGTGAAAGAAGTCTGATGCAGACCTGAATAAGCTACTCTATAAGCTCAAAAGTGAAATCCTAAGCTCAGATCCTAAAATCTAGTAACTACAACTACTCAATAGAAAAGGAAACAAGCCAAATCAGTTGAAGATTAAGCCAATAATCAGCTAAATATAAGCTGATGTGGAACAGTTTAAGATCTGATGCAGCAAACAGATAAAGGAAAATGGATCTTGCAGGCTAAGATTAGCTACTCTAAAAGCTGTAATGGACCTAAAATAAGTTATGAGGACTAAAGCTGAATAACTAAAGATGAAGGAGATCCTAAATACTCCTACTAAACCTATTTAGTAACTATCAATAGCAGACAAACTCAAATGACTAAGCACCTAATAAACCTGTTATTGCAGCAGACTTGAGATCAAAATGGAACTAGCAATCCTAATTAAGCTAACCATAAGCTCCTAAAACTAGTCCTACAAACTGCTAAGAAACCAAAGATCATGCATCAATTTCAACTAAACTAACAGATACTGAAGCCATAATCTACATGTTTGGACAGATAAAGGAGCAGCAGGACAGGACCAAAGATTTGAGACAGAAGCTTAAATCACAAATTTAACTTGAAAACCTTGAGATTTTAACTGAGAAAGCTTTGAAACTGAAACTACTACTGATTTACTCCATTTCACACTTACCAAACTCCTTTTAAAAACAGATTTAAAGTAAATCCAAACACACCTTCAAAACATCAAAATGCACATGATCTTCTGAAAATCAATGAAATCTGGGCTAGGCTCAATCAAACTAATCAAAGTACATTTAAACTTCATCAATATAACAATCTTAAGACAGAATTTATACTAAAATGCATTTGACTTTGAAAGTTGACTTTATTTGACTTTTTCTCAAAACCGTGAACTAAAACATTTGAAGGCAGCAACACACTCACATAAGCTTCAATAAGCTTATGTGAGAGAAAAGAAACTATAGCTTGAGCTTGTGAACAGTAATAACAACAATTACACAAAAACTGAAATTTTGAGACAAGGAATAAAATGAAAAACTGGTATTATAAAAACTGAGATTACAATTTAAGAGTAGAAATTACACTAAATCAATGCTGAAAACATAAAAGTGACATGTAATTAAGCTAATGGTAACAATTTCTAAATGCATGAAATTGGACAAGCTCCTTTGTGACTGAAGGAGGGTATAAATAGCACAGCTGAGGCTTGGGAAGGTTCTGGCTACTCTAATCCACACCATTGATCTCTTCATCTTGTCATCAAATCTATTCTTGGCCGTTTGATCAAATGAGTGATGTGTCGCATCCAATGAAAGTCCTTCAAACCGCCAGCTGGGCAATCCCTTGGCTGTCACACCTCTGACACGTTGTCAGAAGTCTTCTAGAAGCATTTAAGTGTACGGGTAAATGGGTGAATGAAGGGGTAAATGGACATGAAGGTAAAACAGTAAACTGGGTTTTGGGCGCGTTTGTTTTGTTTATATTATTTTGGGTGTTTGACCGGTTAGGATATTGGGTATAAACCGGGTTGGATATAGAGCGTGGCCGGGTATTAGGTGTATGTTGGACTGGACCAGGTTAAATGGTTTTGGGCTTTTGGAATTATATATTGGATTTTGGACTAACTTGGTAACCTTTTATCATATTAATGACCAATCATGTATAAGATGAAACTTTAGGGACCAAGGTGTAAATTCTGAAAATGTCTTCCAAGGATCATTCTTGTCATTCTCAAATAAACCAAGGACCAATTTTGCCATCTTTGAAAATTCCAAGGACCAAACATGTCAGTTCTGATTCTTCAAGGACTAAATCTGTCATTTTGAGAATTGATTGTCCAAACTTGCAAATTCCTTTCTCAGCCTCAGCTTTTGCACTCTTCTTTCTCTCGTGCTCGGTTTTTCTTCGGTTTTGGCTTCTTTTTGTCTGTTTCATCATATCCGTACCTACACAAGCAAAAACTCAAGAAACCATCAAATATTAGCAATAAACGGCTCTTTCTTGGTTATTTTGGGTCAGTTTTGATAATGAAAAGGTATGTGTTTTAGCACATACCAAAATACCCCAGACGAGACCATTGTCGTGTCCTCACACAATGCAATCAACTCACGCTTCTAAAACCAAGGATTTCAATCTCTTTCTACTAAACCTATGAAGAAGTAGCAAAGATTCCTCAAAAGAGATTAAGAAAGCCTTAATTCTAAAAACGCCCCGTTTACCTTTTATTTCTCATCTAGATATTATGATTAAGCACATTCCGATTATGAATGACGGTTTGTTAGACTTTCATGTCGATCAATAACTCCAACATTTTTCAAACGACACGTTAGGATCACGGAGTAGGAAACACAACACAGCGTGAAGTGACCATACGGATAGAATACATCGTCCCTGATTTTTCACAAGTCCCAAACTAAGCGTAAAATCGAAATCATTGTTAAATATGACTCTAGATGCTAACACTACCCATGGAAGTTACTTGTGTAATTACCTTTTGTTCCCATTTTCCTATTTTCTCTAGATTTTTTTTATTTTTTGTGAGAAATGAATTTCTTCAAATTCTCGTTTCGATAACTTTTATTCCGATAAAGATATAAAGCTAAGTCGATAATTAGTTGTCCGCCTTCTCTCAAGAACCATTGTCCCAAAAATGAGGTCCACATCAAGGAATTTTTATTCACTTATACTTTTGATTTTTTTCATTTTCATCATTTTTTTTTTTTCACTTATACTTTTACTTATATGAGCTATGAACTACGGAGCTTCACGGGGTAATTCCAAGACTATAGGCTTCATGAAATGAGAATCCCGGCTGGCTAGGCTAAGACCTCACTCAATCCCGGCTAAAGATCCAAGGGTCCGATCTCGACACCGCAGCTCATAACTTTACTTATTACTTTTCACTTATCACTTATTGCTTATTTATTACGGATCCTTGATGTGTACCCAATTTTTAAAACAAAGATTCTTTTAAGAAGATAAAGAACTAACTATCGCCAAAAACTCAACATCTCTAATTATTGTTTAGACAGATATGGGGTGAAACAATTTTGTGGGAACAAAAAGCCATAAGTACCTTCGATGGGCTCTAAAGAGAACCAACTACTCCACGCTTAGCATCTAAACTCATAAGTAACTCTATCATTTCTCGATCTCCGCAAATTTAAAATCCCAAATAATGAGATCCGCGGATGCTTAGCCGATAATTTTTAGATTATCTATGGTTAAGGGAACAAGCTAGGGCTCAACACGCCCGGTCAAGTCAGAATTCTATTCCTACCCTCACCAGCGGAAAGTCAACAAGGTGTCAAAACATATATTAACTTAGCTAATGCTTCGTCTATTGAAATCAAGTTATGCATATTTAAAGTCACTCAGGGAAACTTGCAAAATCTTGGCCTTGTGAGCTAGAATTCGCATTTTATAGCTTCTTGTCTAAGAGACTAGCCAACTTTTCAATCAAAAAGACTTAACAAAAGCTTCAAAAATTTTAAATTTTGCTCATTTTTGCACAATTTTTCATTTTCTAAGGAAAAACGGGGTTGCGAGAGTACACGACGAAAAATAAGCAAGTGCGGTCAAATCAAATCGAAGATTACCCTACCCCAGACTAGAACGAAACATTGTCCTCAATGTTTAAAAGCAAGGGTATCAACAAAAATCTTAAAAGCCGTTTATAAAGTATGCTCAAAGATAAACGTTAGTCGATAAGATTTCGGATATCGGATTTCCATCAGCAACGATCATGAAACTCGAGTAGAGAAAAGACAAACTTCGAGCACGAGAGTCTTCATATCGGGAACATCCTAAACACAACATCACAAACAACCAAACACGAGAAATCGAAGAGGCAGACCCCTTCGCGTCACTTATTAGAAAATAGAAAGAAAATAGAGATAAGCGTGGGGTGCCTCCCACGGCCTACTTGTTTTTCTTAAACGATTCGCTAGCCTGACTCGTCCCCGAATTCATTTGTCCTTGGGGAAGAAAGTGGTAGAGATACCAGGGTCAAAAATGGTGTCCTCATTCCCGAAAGAATGAGACTGGGTGGGTTGGGTGGAGAAGAAAATGTGTGGACAAGGCATATGATGTAAAAAGGATCCATCATCCGGTGGTTTTGCGGGTGGACGAAAGGATGACGGATAGAAATGAGAAAACTCCAAGAAAGATGGGAGCTCATGGTATAGAAAAGTGTGACTCAAAGGTTCACAAATGAAGGCATCCATCCGAGGATCCTTATCTCCAGAAATGATTTTAACAAAAGGCTCATCAATGCGTATCCCGGGTTTAAAAATTTTGTCTTCACATGTCGGCTCAACGAGATAAAGGATGGTGGGCGCGTCAGAGAAAGGGGAGTCAATAAAACCATCAAGAACAACCATATCCTCATCAGGATCATTCACAATATCCTCAATACCCGGGGGTATTGGGTCATCAGTCGCATCCTCAATGTTCGGGTCATTCGTCGGAATATCGGAAATCTCGTTCAAAACCTTGCTCATATCAACCTCGAAGTAGAATCGCTCAAGAATCGGAGGATAAACATCTGCCATAGTGGGACTGCCACTAATCTCTTCATCAAATCGGAAAATCTCAAGCTCGGGAGAGAAATCACTATCTTTAACGGAGATAGGATGCGAACTCGAATTATCGTTTAAGGCTTCAATCTTTGAAATGAGAAGATGGACATTCGACAATGTTTCTCGTAATGCTTCATCCTCGATCTCTATATCAACGGGCTCAATCTCTTCAACTTCCGGCTCAAAATCGTTTTCTTCTTCAATAATGACGGGTTCAGACGGTAAATCGTCGACGAAATCGATGTCTCCATAAGAATCATCATCGGAATCGGAGAACATCTCATCATGATCGCTCGTAATATCAAGAGAAAGCTCATCATCAACAACCCCAGACTCTCGTGGGCTTGGGACAAGGACCTCAACATTAGACACTTCCGTTTCCGGAATGGTACTAAGATGCTCATCCCCCATTATGAGAGAATCAACGGGTTCAACGATGTCTGTAGAAATATGATCATCGATCTCTTCCAAGACGTCACTTCTCTCAACCGGTGTGAGAGAAAGGGAAGGGTCGGAAATTAAAGGCTCAGAAACGGGAGTGGGATTGCCACTCGGAGGGGTATAATCGTCATCAGAATCAGAATCGTAATAATAGGTAGTTGGACGATGTTGGATCACTTTTGCGGCTTCTTCAGCTAATGATTCATGATAGGTCTTCTGATGAGGATCTTCTTTTCCGTGGGTAAATTTATCAAGAAGATTCTTAAGATCACTCATCATTTCCAGAAATTTTTGATTAAATTCTTCAGAACATGGTGAAGGTTGTGGTTGAATTTCTTGGTATTGAGGAGGTGGGTTATAAGAATAATTGTAATTGTCACAAGGAACTTGCTCGTAAACAATTGGATTTTGCTTCTGACAATCGGAATTAACGTGCGGACCTCCACAATACTCACAACAGTATGATTGTTGTGACGAATAAGGGTAAGGTTCATAACCAAAGGTTGAGTTGTTAAATTGAACTTGACATTGAAAACCTTGGTGAGGACCACCACAGTACTCACAAGAGTATGATTCCGGCTCATGGTACAGAGGTTGGTTAGGAAAATCGGTTGTCTCATAGTTAGGATTGTGGTGAAACTCGGTTCCAGATTTTCCATTGCTACAAGCGGGACAATTCCAACCATATTCGGGTCCGCTGCACCATATGCACAAGAGCTGATAAATCGAAGAATTATCTGGATAAGAGTTAGCTATTTCCACCGTTTCCGTGATAGGCTCTGATTCTTGAACGGGAGTCATCTCGGGCTCAGAAACATATTCCATTTCCCTCACCGGAGAGGGAGTAGGAATCGAGGGTTCTCCAATTAGAGCACTCTTTTGTTCTAGCCGTGCATAAAGACGAGCGAGATCTGGATTTGGATTAATAAAATTCTGGCATTCATTACAAAATCCATCTCGACAATTATTTCCGCACCAGTCGCAAATACATTTCAAACATCGAAATTGAGTTTCTTCCATACGGCTTTGGCAATGAAGGCAACGACGATAAGAACATATCTCGGGTTGTGGCGGATGGTCAGAAACACTTTGAGAATCATCTAGAGATCGTTTGTCGGCTAAGTCGCACCAATAACAAGATTTTTTAGAACCGGGGTATCCACATCGCTCACATACACATTCTGGATTCAAACAACAATACTGAGTTTCTTCCATACGGCCTTTGCAATGAAAACAATGACGATAATTGATTGTTTCCATTAGAATTAAACATATAGAGGGTTAAGGAGAAAGAATTATCGGGTTCAGAGGATAAAAGAAGAATATTTTTGGGTTTTTAAATCTAATTTTGAAAAGGAAAATCTTTTTGGGTTTTTGAAAAAGATATATTTACAAAAACGACGGTAACTTCACTCGGGGAAGGATCTTCAAATGCACGCGATTCGAGACGGAATACGAAAACTCGCTACAAGCCCTCCCCGGCAGCGGCGCCAAAATTTGATTCTCGCAAAAGACAATGCCTAAAACCGTCAAGTTATCTCACACAAGCTAGCCACTTGTGAATGACTAACCGTAAGAAACTTAAAACAGTTCGGACACTGATTCGCTGATAATGAAGGCTTAGGGGTTATGTGTATGGATAAAACCTCAATATCGATATGAAAAATAATCACGAAGATAGATTCAAATTCCTTTAGGAAAAAGAATAATAAATCAAATCCCGTGTGTGATCGTTGAAACGGATTAGTCAACCCGAATCGTTTCCCAACGAGGCGTGAATTGCCAACGTCGTTTTTGGTTTGGAATTTAATGCTCGATGTTTTGATTTGTTTGATTTATATTTTATTAAACTACGGAAATGGGGAAAGTAATTAAGGGAATCTATTTTACGGGAAATCCTAAGTGTGAATTAACTAAAACGTAATTAATAAAACGTAATTAAAATGCAACTACGTCTAAATTATGTCCTAAAAATGCCTAAAATTACTTTTACTCTAGAAATGTAATTTGAAAACTAATTATGAATTAAAACTATTTTTTTGGATTTTTCTGGATTTTATTTAAATTAAAAACAAAATTTTAACTATTAAAACTAAATTAAAATACTAAAAATTATGAAAATTAAGGGGAAAAATATGAAACTATTTTTATAAAATCTAAAATACCATAAGAGAATTTCAAAACTATTTTTATATTTTTCTGATTATTTTTCTATTTTCTACTAATTTAAAACTATTTAAATCTAATTTAAATTGTGAAAAATACCAAATAAAAGGGAAAAAATAGGGAAAAATATTTTTTATGCTTTTTATATATTTCTTAAACTGTGAAAATTGAAAAATTATTTTTTGGAACTTTTTCTTAATTATTTGTAACAAAAGCTATTTAAAAATGACTAAAAACTATTTTAATTAGAGAAAAATACCAAACAGTGACCAAAAATTATGAAAAACTCAGGAAAATTCTAAAATAATGTTCTAAAGCTATGAAAAATATAAAAACATGGGCTTATGTGGATGAAAATGAAGGCTGCAGTTTAAATGGAGTTTAAATAAGCACTTATGAATAAGCAAATAAGCACAACTAGCCACCAAACTTCTACAGAAGCAATATTATACTAAAATAAGCTAATATCAGCTAAATCAAGCTACTCCTAACCTCTAATAAGCATTCTACTCAGATTAAGCTTAACTGATCTCTTAAGCAAAACAGTGATCTGACCCTCCTGTTTGAGCTGTTGCACAAGCTAATCTAAGAAGCTTGAGTACAAAACAGATATGGTGAAAGAAGTCTGATGCAGACCTGAATAAGCTACTCTATAAGCTCAAAAGTGAAATCCTAAGCTCAGATCCTAAAATCTAGTAACTACAACTACTCAATAGAAAAGGAAACAAGCCAAATCAGTTGAAGATTAAGCCAATAATCAGCTAAATATAAGCTGATGTGGAACAGTTTGAGATCTGATGCAGCAAAACAGTAAAGGGAAATGGATCTTGCAGGCTAAGATTAGCTACTCTAAAAGCTGATTTGGACCTAAAATAAGTTATGAGGACTAAAGCTGAATAACTAAAGATGAAGGAGATCCTAAATACTCCTACTAAACCTATTTAGTAACTATCAATAGCAGACAAACTCAAATGACTAAGCACCTAATAAACCTGTTATTGCAGCAGACTTGAGATCAAAATGGAACTAGCAATCCTAATTAAGCTAACCATAAGCTCCTAAAACTAGTCCTACAAACTGCTAAGAAACCAAAGATCATGCATCAATTTCAACTAAACTAACAGATACTGAAGCCATAATCTACATGTTTGGACAGATAAAGGAGCAGCAGCACAGGACCAAAGATTTGAGACAGAAGCTTAAATCACAAATTTAACTTGAAAACCTTGAGATTTTAACTGAGAAAGCTTTGAAACTGAAACTACTACTGATTTACTCCATTTCACACTTACCAAACTCCTTTTAAAAACAGATTTAAAGTAAATCCAAACACACCTTCAAAACATCAAAATGCACATGATCTTCTGAAAATCAATGAAATCTGGGCTAGGCTCAATCAAACTAATCAAAGTACATTTAAACTTCATCAATATAACAATCTTAAGACAGAATTTATACTAAAATGCATTTGACTTTGAAAGTTGACTTTATTTGACTTTTTCTCAAAACCGTGAACTAAAACATTTGAAGGCAGCAACACACTCACATAAGCTTCAATAAGCTTATGTGAGAGAAAAGAAACTATAGCTTGAGCTTGTGAACAGTAATAACAACAATTACACAAAAACTGAAATTTTGAGACAAGGAATAAAATGAAAAACTGGTATTATAAAAACTGAGATTACAATTTAAGAGTAGAAATTACACTAAATCAATGCTGAAAACATAAAAGTGACATGTAATTAAGCTAATGGTAACAATTTCTAAATGCATGAAATTGGACAAGCTCCTTTGTGACTGAAGGAGGGTATAAATAGCACAGCTGAGGCTTGGGAAGGTTCTGGCTACTCTAATCCACACCATTGATCTCTTCATCTTGTCATCAAATCTATTCTTGGCCGTTTGATCAAATGAGTGATGTGTCGCATCCAATGAAAGTCCTTCAAACCGCCAGCTGGGCAATCCCTTGGCTGTCACACCTCTGACACGTTGTCAGAAGTCTTCTAGAAGCATTTAAGTGTACGGGTAAATGGGTGAATGAAGGGGTAAATGGACATGAAGGTAAAACAGTAAACTGGGTTTTGGGCGCGTTTGTTTTGTTTATATTATTTTGGGTGTTTGACCGGTTAGGATATTGGGTATAAACCGGGTTGGATATAGAGCGTGGCCGGGTATTAGGTGTATGTTGGACTGGACCAGGTTAAATGGTTTTGGGCTTTTGGAATTATATATTGGATTTTGGACTAACTTGGTAACCTTTTATCATATTAAGGACCAATCATGTATAAGATGAAACTTTAGGGACCAAGGTGTAAATTCTGAAAATATCTTTGAAGGATCATTCTTGTCATTCTCAAATAAACCAAGGACCAATTTTTGCCATCTTTGAAAAGTCCAAGGACCAAACATGTCAGTTCTGATTCTTCAGGGACTAAATCTGTCATTTTGAGAATTGATTGTCCAAACTTGCAAATTCCCTTCTCAGCCTCAGCTTTTGCACTCTTCTTTCTCTCGTGCTCGGTTTTTCTTCGGTTTTGGCTTCTTTTTGTCTGTTTCATCATATCCGTACCTACACAAGCAAAAACTCAAGAAACCATCAAATATTAGCAATAAACGGCTCTTTCTTGGTTATTTTGGGTCAGTTTTGATAATGAAAAGGTATGTGTTTTAGCACATACCAAAATACCCCAGACGAGACCATTGTTGTGTCCTCACACAATGCAATCAACTCACGCTTCTAAAACCAAGGATTTCAATCTCTTTCTACTAAACCTATGAAGAAGTAGCAAAGATTCCTCAAAAGAGATTAAGAAAGCCTTAATTCTAAAAACGCCCCGTTTACCTTTTATTTCTCATCTAGATATTATGATTAAGCACATTCCGATTATGAATGACGGTTTGTTAGACTTTCATGTCGATCAATAACTCCAACATTTTTCAAACGACACGTTAGGATCACGGAGTAGGAAACACAGCGTGAAGTGACCATACGGATAGAATACATCGTCCCTGATTTTCACAAGTCCCAAACTAAGCGTAAAACCGAAATCATTGTTAAATATGACTCTAGATGCTAACACTACCCATGGAAGTTACTTGTGTAATTACCTTTTGCTCCCATTTTCCTATTTTTCTCTAGATTTTTTTTATTTTTGTGAGAAATGAATTTCTTCAAATTCTCGTTTCGATAACTTTTATTCCGATAAAGATATAAAGCTAAGTCGATAATTAGTTATCCGCCTTCTCTCAAGAACCATTGTCCCAAAAATGAGGTCCACATCAAGGAATTTTTATTCACTTATACTTTTGATTTTTTTCATTTTCATCATTTTTTTTTTTTTTTCACTTATACTTTTACTTATATGAGCTATGAACTACGGAGCTTCACGGGGTAATTCCAAGACTATAGGCTTCATGAAATGAGAATCCCGGCTGGCTAGGCTAAGACCTCACTCAATCCCGGCTAAAGATCCAAGGGTCCGATCTCGACACCACAACTCATAACTTTACTTATTACTTTTCACTTATCACTTATTGCTTATTTATTACGGATCCTTGATGTGTACCCAATTTTTAAAACAAAGATTCTTTTAAGAAGATAAAGAACTAACTATCGCCAAAAACTCAACATCTCTAATTATTGTTTAGACAGATATGGGGTGAAACAATTTTGTGGGAACAAAAAGCCATAAGTACCTTCGATGGGCTCTAAAGAGAACCAACTACTCCACGCTTAGCATCTAAACTCATAAGTAACTCTATCATTTCTCGATCTCCGCAAATTTAAAATCCCAAATAATGAGATCCGCGGATGCTTAGCCGATAATTTTTAGATTATCTATGGTTAAGGGAACAAGCTAGGGCTCAACACGCCCGGTCAAGTCAGAATTCTATTCCTACCCTCACCAGCGGAAAGTCAACAAGGTGTCAAAACATATATTAACTTAGCTAATGCTTCGTCTATTGAAATCAAGTTATGCATATTTAAAGTCACTCAGGGAAACTTGCAAAATCTTGGCCTTGTGAGCTAGAATTCGCATTTTATAGCTTCTTGTCTAAGAGACTAGCCAACTTTTCAATCAAAAAGACTTAACAAAAGCTTCAAAAATTTTAAATTTTGCTCATTTTTGCACAATTTTTCATTTTCTAAGGAAAAACGGGGTTGCGAGAGTACACGACGAAAAATAAGCAAGTGCGGTCAAATCAAATCGAAGATTACCCTACCCCAGACTAGAACGAAACATTGTCCTCAATGTTTAAAAGCAAGGGTATCAACAAAAATCTTAAAAGCAGGTGATTACGTTGATAGAAAAAGTACAAGTGGGGTATGTACTTTTATGGGATGTTGTTTAACATCATGGTTTTCTAAGAAACTAACGGCACTTGCAATATCAACAACCGAAGCCGAGTACGTCTCCGCCGGCAAAGCATGCCAACAAGCACTATGGATGAAACAAGCGTTAGTAGACTACGACATCCATCTAAGCGACATAGCCATCCTATGTGACAACAAAGGTGCAATCGATCTAAGCAAGAATCCGGTATTGCATTCTCGCACAAAGCATATAGAGATTCGTCATCACTTCCTAAGAGACAATGTTCAAAAGGGGAACATCTCTATTGAGAAGGTAGCATCCGAAGACAACATAGCCGACGTCCTCACCAAACCGTTGAAGCGGGAACAATTCAACCTACTTCGTCTTGGTCTTGGTCTAATGGAACAAACGTCGTAATTTAATTGACTCTACAAGGTATGTAAACACTAGCCTTCTTCTTTCTGAGTCTAGGATTTCTATTTCACGCATAACTCACAAACAATACGGGATTTTTCAAAACCCAAGATGAGTTTTTACACTTATAGTTTTCCTATTTTTTAAAAGAAAGCCTACTTTCACAATGTTTTCTAAAAGAATGATACCTTCCCGTATCAATTTCACAAAAGCAATTTCTCACGTCTAGGACAAATCGCTTTTTCATTATTAATACAAAGTAAAAACCCGTTTTCATTGCATCTCATGTCTTTTGAATGCTAAAGGGGACACATAACTAATATGTGTTTTCGGGTACTTTCATTTAAGCAACAATGAATTAGGAGCATTGATAACACAAAATTACGTACTCATGTACTAAATATGTGTTTTCGGGTTATCTCAATAGGATGGTTTTATACTTCTAGTTTATTTTTTACTTCTTTTTAGGAGTCGAGATAACCGAAACTCCAAATAGTTTGCATATAGGCACACACTAGGCAAAAATGTTTCCAAAAAGGAAAATTTTGTGCTGCCTGAAACACCAGACCCACGGATCCCAGCCTTTATGCTGGACGGATCCCTCAAGGGAAGGATCCGTGGGATCCGTGTAACAGAAGCTGTTTTCAACTTCTATTTTTTTCACTTTGGATGAAAAATCCACATTTGTTTCATTTTTGGGAGTATGCTCTTTAATGCTTGTGTTCTCATGATCACATGCCTTGAATTCATATCTAATCATTAGATTTTAATCCACATTTTGGGTCAAGCATTCATTACAATGCTTTGTTTTTCTATATATATAACTCCCAAAATGCTTGCATACACCATCTCCTTCTCATAAACACACTTCATCATGTCATCCAAAAACCCTTTAGGAGAATCATCTAGTACAAACAATCAAGATATCCAAACCTTTGTACTTCCACCATCCAAAATACCACAAACAAATGCTAGGATATCCGCACGGATTAGTATCCGCTCTTGTTGTTTAGCAAAACCTACCTCAAATGGTTCATCCTCAACAAATGACTCACCACAAGATGCTTCCATTATAGCACCTCCCTCATCACCAACAAGTACACCAACTTCATCACCACCTAAAGTCACTCTTTTGGAACTCCTTAAGACTCCAACAAGATCTAAACAACCTAAACAAAAAGAAATAGTCTTTTCAACACCACCCACATCTCCAAATACTATCTTTCAAGATCTTGAAACATCACCACCATTAGCTCCCATCACATTACAAGAACATCTAGGTTCTTTTCCACCACCATTTACAAACATTCCGGATATTGATCCACATTTTCCTATTTTTCCACCACAACTTCCGCATAACTCAAATCAAAACAACCCAGAAAACTTCCGCTCATTACCCACATCATTTACATTGTGAACATTGCCAATCCACTAGGGAAATTGCAATAGAAGTTAGGGAAGAAATGCGTTTCATACTCAACCTTATCCTTGATCGCATCAATACCATTACTCATCAAAACCTCCATCCATAACCTTATGCAAGCATGGAAGGAATCACTACTACTACTTTCTACTTTTAGTATTATTTTTCTTTTGAAGTCATTTTCAAGAACAAGTCTTGTTCTTATTTTTACATGCTTGTAAGTGGCATACATACCACTACAATTTGTTGTTTTATTCCAAGGCCTTGTTTACATACCTTGGCTCCCAATCTTGATTCTCGGCAACCACAAGATTATATAAGCATGTTACTAACCTTTCTTTTTGTAGGATTTTTATTTTTCTTCACTTGACGCCCCAAACAAGGGGGAGCTACCGTCAAGGGGGAGTTAGAAGTTTGTTTATTTCTTCCAAGGGTTAACTTTTTGTTTCGACAAAAAGGGGGAGAAGAAGTAAAACTTAGGGCTTTCAAAACTTACATCTATTCTTAAGTTTTACTCATCATAACATTATGTTTTGTCATCAACAAAAAGGGGGAGATTGTTAATACAAATAAACCGTAAAAACGTTTATTAATATTTTGCGATCTCTTTGTGTTTTGTTGATAACAAATGTAATGTTATCTTAAGTATAATTATAAGGATACATGTTATTTTTGTAAAGCATTTACATATACCCATTTAAATACAAAAATGTAATAATTAAGCATTTGTTGTAATAGTTTATTAGGATGGGTAAAAACCATAACCCATGGATCTTAACCCATACCAAAGAAGTCTTGATACAATGTATACTTAGATACATTGAATCTAAAGAAAACCCATGGACCAACCCATAACCCATGACCCATAACCCATAACCAAAAAACCCATGGGCAAAGAGGAGCGTACCACGGATCCCTAGGATTACACTAGACGGATCCCAAGTGGAAGGGATCCGTGGAGCAGAGGAGAAATTTGCCTATAAATAGAGAGCCATTTCTTCATTCTAACTCATCCCCTCTTCTTACTAAATCTCTCATACACTCTCATTCTCTTCTAACATATAGATCACTTGATCTAGAGAGTTGTTCTTCTTTCTTTCTATTTGTGATCCTCATATAGGTCCTTCTCTAAGGCGAGATCACGAGCATTCTACAAGTCATCCAAGCAAGGGGTCCTTGATTGATTTGTCACTCCGCAAGATTTCTGTAGCGAAGATCTTGTATTTGATATTTCACATATTTGTTGTGTAATAGTTGTGTTGGTTTGGTCCACCGTGCTACGGACTCGGTATCTAGCTTTGTACCGGAAAAAGTGTAAGCAACGTTGTGAAGGCTTCTCCGCCAAGTGAAGGAGTTTGTTGACATAGTGCTTGAACTCTCGAGTAGGTGACTCGGGGAGTGGAGTAGGGCAAGGAAGGTGACCTTGTAGCCGAACCACTATAAATCGGTTGTGTCATTTCTATCCCTTAACTTTATTTATTTGCTTGCATTATCATTAGATCTATACGTTCTCAACATCCATACGATTTCACATAATATCGAATCTAAAGTTTTTGAAATCAACTTAAAATCGGCAAAACTATTCAACCCCCCCTTCTAGTTTTCCACAGTTTAATTAATTAAATCCCTATCGAAACCATTATTAATCTGTGACACCTAGACTTAGTAATAATCCAACACACATAGCTCTTGGGACGACCTCGGATTTACCGATTACTACACTACACACGACCGGGTACACTGTCCGTTAGTGCACTAGGGTAGACCATAGGTATAACGAGAACTTATAAATATTAAAACCTGGTCAGTAAAACCTGCATCAACACTGCTATATATCTTGTACTAAAAACTCAGCCCAAAGTATCTTATAAGCTCACTGTGAGGAAAAATAACATCAAAAAAGGCGCTAGTCCACTGGTTAGCACGATGGCAGTGTGAGCATGAGGTCTGGGGTTCAAATCCTAGCGCCTGACCTTTTTCTTCTTTCTTTTCCCATTTAATTCCTTTTTGGACCAAATTGCATTTTTAGTACTTAGACTATTAGGAGCTAGTTAATGTCGTTTCAATAAAAGTTCATACTAAACATAGTTAATTAATTAAACTAATATATAAACTATATTGATATGGAATACTTTGCGACAATTTACATAAGGAAAATTTTATATTTATAACCGGGTCATGCCCCATTTTTGTTAAAAATTCTATACTTAGTTAATTTCGTAAACTCGACAAGATTTCGAAAACTAAATAGAAGGAAATTATTTATAACAAATATAATATAAACATTTTCTAAAATTACCACTCACTAATTTAATATAGTATATACATATACACATATAAATAAATATCGTAGAACATAAACACTTATATTATAAATACTTGACGTAAGTATTTGTTATTTACCGACGACGTATAAACATTACAAACACTTTACTTGTGAATATTTTTCCGTACTTAGTCATTCGGTTGCTTTCAAACCGAGGACTTATTCGTCATGACTATTTTCATATATTTATATACGTAAGCACTTTTCCAAGAGCCATAACTTACAAGCGTTTCGAAACTTATTTAAACTTAACCATTGCCACACAAGCAATAATAAACACAAACTCTTGAGAATACTTCAACCGTTTTCAATACATTAAATCATGGGTAAAAACAATAAACTAAAGTATTGCCATACTACTATAGGTCGCGTGACGGTACTGCGTGTTTCCATCACTTGATTTTACGATATTCAGATTTCGTTTGCTAAGGTGAGTTCATAGCCTCGCTTTTACTTGTTTTTCAACCCCCGCGAGGGAGATACATGCCATAAAATAGAACACAAGTCTTTTTGTAAATGTATGCTTGCCTAATTATTATTGATGCCTAAGTTGCTAGCCAAAAGGCCCCTTCATCATGAACCATTAGTCACTTGCGAGTGAACGCAAATATCGGGAATAGTACTATGGGGAGTAATGACCCCGTCTTGGTTATCGGAAATAACCGGGGCGCACTTTGTTTGAATATCTTTAGGTAATTGGCTATTACCTCCTAGGGGGAAAATTTATTACTTACACCAGTAATTAGGTGTACGCAGTTGAGTATTGGTGTCATGAGCTTAGTGCATAACAATCCCTGATTTTTCTATGATTAATTGTCTTCGAAGCAATTATCATATTTATCTTGTGTTCAACCATTTACTAAACCTATGAATTTCACTCAACATTTTTGTTGATCTTTTTAAGCATGTTTATCTCAGGTACTAACTAAGAGATCTTGAAGGCACGGAGTAGACGGAATGGGATACTGGATGTGGTGTTTAATAAAGTTATCATTTCTCAAACATTTGAATTATCTTTTGTGTAAATCCAAAACTTGTGGTATTTCTTTTGTGATCAAAACACTGAGCTTTCATGAAATGATAACAATCTTTTATTAAAACGTCTCTTTTGGAGTCGTTTTCTATGACTTATGACTGTGATCCTCTAGGTAATACCCCAAATAGTCTTCCGCTGCTACAATTATGATTTTGGGGGTGTTACACGAGACCCGAAGACGAAAATGGACCAGGTGCACAATTCAAGTCCAGGAAGTACCTCACGAGTCCCACATCCGGTTGTCCAGGCAGCACCTTCTAATAAATCAAAAGAGACTCCTGAGCGAAATCCTCATCAACCTCCTGATAACGCCTAAAATGAACATGTTTTTAGTAGCGTTATTGTTGGTTTTGTGCATGATAATCGGCTATATTTACTCATAACTGTTGCAAAAGTGCAAAAGATGCGTATTGTGTATGTATATGTAGCCAGGTATCACGAATGATGAAGAAATGAAGTTTTTATGCACATTTGGAAGATTCTCGAAGAAGGAAGTCGAGCAAGGAAGCTTTTGGATTCAATGATTCGGAAGTACAATGATTTCTAAGTATCTACAGCAAGGAAAGATCAAGTTTTGCCTTGGAAATCATCAGCGAGAGCAAAGAATGAAGCAAATAAACAAGAAGGTCAACAAAAAGTCAAATCAGCAACACCCAGCCGTTCGTTCGTGACCCGTAACCGGATCCGGCTGGGCAAATGGTCAAATCGCAACCAATCCGGTTGCATGAACTGCAGTTACACAAAGTTGCATTTATTATTGCCTTAACTCCCCATAATCATTGGAGGCCGATCATTTCTTGATATTAACTATTTGGGAACGTTTTTGGCCAGTTGAGCAAGCATATTTTGCTATATAATGAACCTAGTCCTAGTTTACTAGGTGTGACACAACCAAAAGTTTATTAGTTTACTTCAAAACTAATACCAACCATATTATTCAGCCCAAAAGCTTAGTTTTTACTGAAAAACGTCCAGGGAGCAAGGAGGAACAATTCTCATCCATAGTTTTGGTAATTTGGAGTTACACGGTGAATCTAGGTGATTGGAGGCGCGTGGTTGCTACAATCCACGAATTATAATTCTTGTAATCGCAAAAGTTTAGGTATTCTATGAACTTTGTTATGGATTTCTATTCTCTTGAATTATTGGAATTACTTTGTTATGAATTGTGTTTAGTTATTATTATCATGGAGTAGTTTTGGGATATACTTGTGTGTTGGGATGTAGTTAATCATACTAGTGTTCTCATATGTGATTGATGAGTGTGTAAATACTCATCATTTTTGGTCAAATCTGAACTGCAAAACATTTAAAAAACACTCAGAAATGCATCAAAATACTGAAAATATCCCAAAATTGTATTTTATATGTTTCAGATGCAAAATGCTTAAAATCAGATGAAAAACGAGCTAAGTTTGCATAATTGGCAGTTTCAGTCCCTCAACTTTCAAATCTTGACAAAATCAGTCCCTGAGCATTTGTTTTGAAATAAAAGTCAACCCAAGTCCTTTCAAAATCAAAATTTATCAAAAATGATCCTTGGGTAAAAAGTTTGGAGAATTTACAAGTTTGGTCCTAAAAGTTTCAAAATTGGCAAAAATAGTCCTTGGAAGTTTTAAAATGGAAAATTATCTTCTATGGTCCTTGTACTAATGAAACTTGGCATGTTTGGCCCTTTTGATAAGTTTGGGAAAATTACACTTTTGGTCCCTCAAGAATTGGTGAATTGCAAGAATGGTCCTTGTGTTAATATCTACATCCAAACGGACCCCTTTGGTATTATGACCCCCTGCCAATATACCTTGAGCCAGTCCAAAAACACCCTTGACCCCCCAACTTGAACCCTGCCTATTAATAAAACCCAGTCAAACTGGGTTTGACTCAACCTCACCCTTTTCCCTCCTTTTTCCCACCCCCTTCACCCACTTCTCTGCAACAAACTCAGACCACTCACCTCAGCCATGCCTCCAGCTCACATACACCACCCTTATCACTCCACCTCACCTAACAAAACAAGAAGCATTAAATGTTTCTCCTTCCTTGCACTCAACCCCCCCCCCCCCCAGTTGCTATATCAGTTTTGGCGCCAAAATGCCATCAACGGCCAATATCAACTCCAATCATCCAATGGCCCAAAAGAGAAGTGGGAAATGATCAGAGGAGAGAGGGGAAGACTTTTGCTAATAAATAGAAGGAAGAGAAGGAGGAGAAGAGAGTATTTTTTAGTTCTTAATTTTCTTTCATGTCGATTTTAATCTCAATGTCTTAAATTAGTTCTAAATGTGTAATTTCCTTCTGTATTGTACTAAGCTAAACCTGTTTTATCAGTTGTAATTTAATTTCAAGTGTTAATTTGAAGTTTGAACCAAAATCTTGTTTTTATGTTCTCTGTTTTAAAATCAGTATCAAGTGTGCTAAATCCATGCTTCAAATAGCCTATTTAGAACTTAGTTGAGCTTATTACAGCTTCATATAGCTGTTAGTAAGCTAAATTTTCAGTTTTAAGCTAACTCTCATATTGGTCAACAAAAGTCAAACTGCAAGTTCATAAGGTGCATGGATCTGATTTGCTGATATGGAATTGGATCTGGGTTGATATTGTGTTTGATTTGGGTTGATAATCAGTTCTAGGTTGTGGATATTTGATTTGTTTGGCAAGCCATAGTGGCTGGACATATTGTGAGTACTAATTGTCCTTCTTAATCTGTTACAGCTTATATTCATGGTAGAATAGCTTATTTAGCATCATAATTAGTATAGTTTAGTTTAACTTCAGTAATTTATAGTTGCTATCTTATATTTTCATTGTTGTCTTAAGTTTATAGTTTTGCATTAAGTCTAAATTTGCATTAGTTAAATTAGACTAGTTTAGTTGTTAAGATTAGTTCATTTAGTAGTAATCTCACATAGTGAATCTAGATTAAGTATTGTTAAGGATCAGAGTAGTGATTTGTAGTTTTAAATATCAATTCAGTTTCATAAACTAGTGTTTGGAATAAACTGCTATTTGGAGTTTTCAAGCTTCTCAGTGGTTAGAATCCTTAAGGCTAGTCTCCTTTAGTCTTATAGAACTAATATCAATTCTTCTCTTGCCTCTCAGAATCACATAAGTCAAATTTGCATAATAGCAGTTCTTATGCTCATTTCTGTTTGAATCAATAACTAAAAGTTTGCTTATAGGTTTAGAATTAGTCAATATAGCTTGCATTAGGTCCATTTCATCATTAAACTTCATTTTCAGTAAGATGCATAAGCTCAAATCTCATAAAAGTTAACTTTTTCATTGTAGTCTTTAAAAGTCAAAAATCATAAAAAGCAGTTTTTCTAAAACTTTGTGGATTTATCATTTGTTAATCCTTGGTTAAGAGCTTTTGGTATTTTGGATTTAACAAGTTGAGCTGGTCTAGTTTCTAAAACTGAATTTTGTGAAATTTTTCCAAATCTCTATAAGCTCCTACATAGCTTGCAAATGGGTCAAAAGTGCGCTGTGCACATACTCAGTGAATACTGAGTGTGCACAGGTTTGTGCAGAAGCTCTCAACAAGCTCATGAGAGCTTGTCTTGGTTTGATTTTTGGTTTATATGCTCCTTGCCAGGTCTACCTGAGATTGTGATATTTGGTTTTGGGTTTCAACTAGGGTAGACAGCTTATTTTTAAGCTTGAAATCAGCACACCAGAATTGAACTTTCTTATTTGATTTTGAACTCATAAGCTAGTAGCTGGTTGTCTAGAGGTTTATAGCAGCTGGAATTAGTTGTTTATAGATAAGTTTGGCATATTTTAGCTTCTGCTTTCATTTGGTGGTCTTTAGTGTTTATTTGCTTAATTTGAGTGCTTATTTATAAGCACTTTTTACTACAGCTTCATATTTTCTCACATTAGCCATAGTTTTTATATTTTTCAAAAATTTAGAATAATATTTTAGACTTTTCCTGAATTTTTCATAATTTTCCATTACTGTTTGCTATTTTTCTTTATTTTAATCAGTTTTTAGGACTTTTTAAATAGCTTTTAATACAAATAAATCAGAAAATCTTCAAAAAAATAAGTTTTCAATTTTAATAGATTAAGATAAATATAAAAAGCTAAAAAAAATATTTTTCCATAATTTTCCTAGTTTAAATAGTAATTTTTAGCATTTTAATTAGTTTTAAATAGTTTTTAAATCATAGAAATTAGAATATAAATCAGAAAAATACAAAATTAGTTTTGAAAATTCTCTTTAGTTATTTTAGATTTTTGAAAAATAGTTTCACAATTTTCCTCTTTAATTTCATAATTTTTAGTATTTTAATTTAGTTTTAAAGTTTAAAATTAGTTTTTAATTCAAATTTATAAAAGAAAAATCAAGAAAATCCAATTTTTAAATATAGTGATAGCGTTTATTTAATATAATTTAGCTTTTTAATTTTCTTTCATTTTTCATTTGTTATCTAGTATCAATCATAACCCCTTTCTTGTTCAATATCACCCGATCACTACACGTTTAGCTTCAATCGCACAGCTCGTTGGGACTTAACGACCTGGGGAAACACTAAACTCTCCTGGACTTAATTGCTTTGGTTTTAAACTGTTTGACTTTTATTACGGTTGACCATTCACAAGTGGTTGACTTGTGTGATAAACCTGACCGTTTGGGACCGATCAAATTTTGGCGCCGCTGCCGGGGAGCTGTGCTAATAATCTTACGTTTAGCAGATTAGTGATTTGAATATTCACTCCTTGTTCATACCATCTATATATATTTATATTTTCTTATAAAAATCCAAAAATCCAAAAACATCTTAAAACATATAAAACACAAAAATATTTTTCTTTTGTTTCTACATATATATAAAACCATAAAACCCAAAGATTCTTCTTTCCCCATTTTCATAATTCTCTTGTTTCCTCAAGTTACGTCTAGTGCATGCTTTTCGTTCTTCTAGATCATTGAGCCCTTTTCGTGATCTAGTAGAAATTCCTAGAAGACGTTCTCATAGACGTCTGCCCAAAGTCGAACCCGAGATTCGTACTATTCCAAACAACAATATGGCAGACGAACGAACTATGGCGGAAATGCTCCAGGCACCCACCGAGGGTTATGGAGATGCCATCGTTTTACCGGTAATCAATTTTGATCACTTCGAATTAAAGACACATTTGATCCAACTTGTGTCTACGAATCAATTCCACGGGTTTGATCGAGAAGACCCGTATGCACACATCCGTTGGTTTAACAAGTTGACCTCAACGATCAATTTCAAAGATGTACCTCAAAAAGTAATCAAGTTGATGCTATTTCCATTCTCACTTGAGGGGGCAGCCCGAATTTGGCTGGAAAAAGAACCCCCTCGATCCATCGAAACTTGGGAGGATCTTATTCAAAAGTTTGTCAATTATTTCTTTCCTCCATCAAAGACGACTAATCTTAAAAATGAAATTTCTGGATTTCGTCAAAATTTTGATGAAAACTTTGGAGAGGCAAAGGAGAGATTCAAAGATCTCCTCAGGAAATGCCCCCATCATGAATTCACGGAGCTTCAACAAGTTAATATCTTTTATAATGGGTTGAACGGTAACGATCAAGATTCTTTGAACGCAGCCGCCGGTGGCAATATCTTGAGTCGTAAGCCTAAAGATGTGATTGAGATTTGCGAGATAAAATAAAAGTTCCTATTTCTCGCAACAAAGTCAATATTCCGAACACTCTTGCTTCTTCATCCGGTAACTCTTCCGAGTTAGCCGCTCCGTTAGCCGCTCTAACGGACGTCATCCGTTGTATGATGAAAGAGGTAAAGGAAATCAAAAGAGAAATTCATAAGCCGGAGCCAATCAAAGCCGTGAACAAGGTGTGTGAAACTTGTAGTGGTCCACACGCGTATTATGATTGTCAAGCAACCGATGCTTCTTTTTATCAAGCTCCCGTAGCTTCTGTAAACCACAATCAATACCGACCACAAGCTGATCCTCACTACCGTGCACCTAGCGGTATGACACCACCTGGTTTTCCTCCTGTGCAAAACCATGGCAATCAAAATCGCTTTGTTCCAAATCAAGGATAAAACTTCAATAACTCTCAAAATTTCAATCAGAACCGGAACAATTTCAACCAACCATATCAAGCTCCAAATCAGCAAAGCTATCAACAACCTTCTCAAGCTCCCCTACCAAATGACTTCATGAAAATTACTGAGTCAAGCATACGTTCAATGCAAACTCAGATCAATAACATGAGAGTTGAGCTAAAAAAGGAAATTGATACCACAATGTCTCGGCAGACAAATGAGTTGAAGAATATGATGAGCAGTTTCATGAACATGAATATGAACAAAGCTTCGTCATCTTCTGGAGGACTCCCAAGCAATACTGTCCCAAATCCAAATGCCGAGTTGAAAACCGTCACCACTCGTAGTGGTAAGACACACAATGGACCTTCGACTCCAATGCCTCCTCCACCAGGAGCAATGAGTCAAGTTACCAAGGATACAACGGACAAGGTGCATTTCTCAAGCCCACGAAGTACCGCACACGTCCCACCTTCGGTAGTCCAAGCTTTAAGTCCGGAACCCGAAGTTCCGAAGACAAATTCTGAGCCAGAAATGACTTCCGTCCCGGCTCAAAAGTCTAGTCAACTTCCTTACCCATCAAGATTGCATGATGAGAAGCTCAAAGACAAAACCAAAGAGCAAATGGAAAAAATTTTCCAAATTTTCAATGAACTACACTTTGATATAAGCTTCGTTGATGCTCTCGTTCTAATGCCCAAATTTGCATCCACGCTTAAAGGCTTACTGAGCAACAAAGATAAGTTATCTGAGATGGCTAAAACCCCTCTCAATGAGCAATGCTCAGCGGTCCTTCTCAAGAAGCTTCCCAAAAAGCTTGAAGACCCCGGCAGGTTTTTAATCCCGTGTGATTTCTTGGGGATGGTTCAATGCTCCGCCTTGGCCGATCTTGGCGCAAGCATTAACCTCATGCCACTCTCAGTATGGAAGAAACTGTCTCTTCCTAAACTTACATCCACTTGTATGACACTCGAGCTAGCGGACCGTACCATAACTCGTCCACTTGGGATAGCCGAGGATGTCGTGGTGAAAGTAGGAAAGTTTCACTTTCCTACTGACTTTGTTGTAGTAGACTTTGATGCAGATCCTAGAGTTCCCCTCATCTTAGGGAGAGCTTTCTTGAGAACGAGTCGTGCTCTAATTGATGTATTTGTTGAAGAGTTGACCATACGGGTTGACAACGAAGAACTCACGTTTAATATCAACCAGAACTCCAAACCTCTATCCAAACATAGTGTTGCCACAATTGATCAAAAATCTGAAAGAATCAATGCAACACTCTCAAATTTCACAGTTAAGAGGAGTCACCAAAAACGTGCTGAGCTAAAAGCTTTGAAAATCAACCCTGGTTCAAACAAATGGTTTGAAAGTTGTACCAAGGAAGTCAAGAGTGTTCTTGATGATGATGATCTAGAATCGGAGACTTTATCGGAAGTGGTGGAAATTGCTAGCTCTAGTAGCACACCACTTGTCCCACCTCCGGAATCAGTTTATCGTATCGAGTTCGTTAACTCTGTGGATGAAACCAAACTATCTTCAGTTTCATCTGGATTGGATGATGATGTTTGTGATCCAATGGAAGACATTCTTCCCGTTGAAGAATTGCTCAAAAATGATCCATCATCTCCTAGTCTTATTATTTCCGACTCTTCTATCCCTTCTCTCACTCCGGATGAGGAAGATGACAACTTTTGGAATGAAGTCGATGCCTTTCTTAGTGATGAGTCGATTCCAACAGGAATTGATAATACTTACTTTGATTCGGAGGGGGCATCCTTTTTCTGGAAAATCTGTTGATTGAAGAACCGTTTCCAACCCTCCCTACCGGAAATTCTGTTGACAATCACCATACAAACTTCAAGACTAAGCTTAAAAATGCCAAAAATGGTGATTTGCTTTTTACTGATGAGGAATGGACTTGCATTCTCATGCACATCTTTATTCCATTCTTCACAGATGGTGTGGTTGCTCTTTCCCTTTTCTCTTTCGGGAATGAGGACACCATTTTTGACCCCGGTATCATCCTTTATAGTTTCTACTATTAACAATACCGCGGTTGTATCTCGTCGGTGTGGAACTTTCTGATGTTCATATGTTTATTAACACTGTGAACGAAAGTCCGATCGAGATTGGTTTTCCACGTTGCTTCCCCAAGAACAAATGAATGCGGGGATCGAGTCAAGCTAGCGACTCGGGAATCAAAACAGTAGCACACTATATGGGTTTTCACCCATATATCTGACTTCTTTCTACTTTCTACCACCCTAGTGTGGGGGAGTTGCCCCCCGCTGTTGTATATAAGTTTTCTACAAAAATAAATAAATAAATAAATAATAAAAAATAATAAAAAATAAAAAAAAAATGGTTTTTTTCAAATAATGGCCGTAGTATTTCCCTTTTACGTTCTATGTTTCGGCATAACCGCCGGTACTTTGAATATTGAGGGCAATATTCATTTCTAGTGTGGGGGGGAATTCTCACGAATTTTATCATGTAATTATACCACCCTATTCCCCCATTTTTGGCCAAAATTTTTTTTGGAGTAAGTGTTTTGCACTTACTCAGCTTACGGTTATCAGTCCGCCATGTCTAACAAACAAAAGGATTGGCTAATCCAGGAGCAAACGGCTCTTGGTAAAGATATCTCAAATCCGTTGATGGCTTGCAATTTGCCCAAAATTGTATAGTGTTCAGCTCACCATATCTTTAATTAGTGAAGAGTTGGCTAGCCCGCAAGTTTATGGCTTGTGGTAAAGGCAGTTGGAAAACCATAATTGGTAATCGACTCACCAAAGATATTTTATCTAAGAGTTTGCTAGTCCAGAAGCAAACGGCTTCTGGTAAAGACAAATCAAATCCGTTGGAAGCTGGTGATTTGCTCAAAATCATTTGGTTATCATTGTACCAAGGTTCTTACTTGAACTGAAACAATTGGCTACTCCAGAAGTAATGGATTTTGGTAAAAAGATTCAAATCCATTAAGTTTTCTCAAAAGATTGCTAGGGACTAGCAATAGTTTAGTGTGGGGGATTGATGAGTGTGTAAATACTCATCATTTTTGGTCAAATCTGAACTGCAAAACATTTAAAAACACTCAGAAATGCATCAAAATACTGAAAATATCCCAAAATTGTATTTTATATGTTTCAGATGCAAAATGTTTAAAATCAGATGAAAAACGAGCTAAGTTTGCATAATTGGCAGTTTCAGTCCCTCAACTTTCAAATCTTGACAAAATCAGTCCCTGAGCATTTGTTTTGAAATAAAGTCAACCCAAGTCCTTTCAAAATCAAAATTTATCAAAAATGATCCTTGGGTAAAAAGTTTGGAGAATTTACAAGTTTGGTCCTTTAAGTTTCAAAATTGGCAAAAATAGTCCTTGGAAGTTTAAAAATGGAAAATTATCTTTTATGGTCCTTGTACTAATGAAACTTGGCATGTTTGGCCCTTTTGATAAGTTTGGGAAAATTACACTTTTGGTCCCTCAAGAATTGGTGAATTGCAAGAATGGTCCTTGTGTTAATATCTACATCCAAACGGACCCCTTTGGTATTATGACCCCCTTCCAATATACATTAAGCCAGTCCAAAAACACCCTTGACCCCCCCCAACTTGAACCCTGCCTATTAATAAAACCCATTCAAACTGGGTTTGACTCAACCTCACCCTTTTCCCTCCTTTTTCCCACCCCCTTCACCCACTTCTCTGCAACAAACTCAGACCACTCACCTCAGCCATGCCTCCAGCTCACATACACCACCCTTATCACTCCACCTCACCTAACAAAACAAGAAGCATTAAATGTTTCTCCTTCCTTGCACTCAACCCCCGTTGCTATATCAGTTTTGGCGCCAAAATGCCATCAACGGCCAATATCAACTCCAATCATCCAATGGCCCAAAGAGAAGTGGGAAATGATCAGAGGAGAGAGGGGAAGACTTTTGCTAATAAATAGAAGGAAGAGAAGGAGGAGAAGAGAGTAGTTTTTAGTTCTTAATTTTCTTTCATGTCGATTTTAATCTCAATGTCTTAAATTAGTTCTAAATGTGTAATTTCCTTCTGTATTGTACTAAGCTAAACCTGTTTTATCAGTTGTAATTTAATTTCAAGTGTTAATTTGAAGTTTGAACCAAAATCTTGTTTTTATGTTCTTTGTTTTAAAATCAGTATCAAGTGTGCTAAATCCAGGCTTCAAATAGCCTATTTAGAACTTAGTTGAGCTTATTACAGCTTCATATAGCTGTTAGTAAGCTAAATTTTCAGTTTTAAGCTAACTCTCATATTGGTCAACAAAAGTCAAACTGCAAGTTCATAAGGTGCATGTATCTGATTTGCTGATATGGAATTGGATCTGGGTTGATATTGTGTTTGATTTGGGTTGATAATCAGTTCTAGGTTGTGGTTATTTGATTTGTTTGGCAAGCCATAGTGGCTGGACATATTGTGAGTACTAATTGTCCTTTTTAATCTGTTACAGCTTATATTCATGGTAGAATAGCTTATTTAGCATCATAATTAGTATAGTTTAGTTTAACTTCAGTAATTTATAGTTGCTATCTTATATTTTCATTGTTGTCTTAAGTTTATAGTTTTGCATTAAGTCTAAATTTGCATTAGTTAAATTAGACTAGTTTAGTTGTTAAGATTAGTTCATTTAGTAGTAATCTCACATAGTGAATCTAGATTAAGTATTGTTAAGGATCAGAGTAGTGATTTGTAGTTTTAAATATCAATTCGGTTTCATAAACCAGTGTTTGGAATAAACTGCTATTTGGAGTTTTAAAGCTTCTCAGTGGTTAGAATCCTTAAGGCTAGTCTCCTTTAGTCTTATAGAACTAATATCAATTCTTCTCTTGCCTCTCAGAATCACATAAGTCAAATTTGCATAATAGCAGTTCTTATGCTCATTTCTGTTTGAATCAATAACTAAAAGTTTGCTTATAGGTTTAGAATTAGTCAATATAGCTTGCATTGGGTCCATTTCATCATTAAACTTCATTTTCAGTAAGATGCATAAGCTCAAATCTCATAAAAGTCAACTTTTTCATTGTAGTCTTTAAAAGTCAAAAATCATAAAAAGCAGTTTTTCTAAAACTTTGTGGATTTATCATTTGTTAATCCTTGGTTAAGAGCTTTTGGTATTTTGGATTTAACAAGTTGAGCTGGTCTAGTTTCTAAAACTGAATTTTGTGAAATTTTTCCAAATCTCTATAAGCTCCTACATAGCTTGCAAATGGGTCAAAAGTGCCCTGTGCACATACTCAGTGAATACTGAGTGTGCACAGGTTTGTGCAGAAGCTCTCAACAAGCTCATGAGAGCTTGTCTTGGTCTGATTTTTGGTTTATATACTCCTTGCTAGGTCTACTTGAGATTGTGATATTTGGTTTTGGGTTTCAACTAGGGTAGACAGCTTATTTTTAAGCTTGAAATCAGCACACCAGAACTGAACTTTCTTATTTGATTTTGAACTCATAAGCTAGTAGCTGGTTGTCTAGAGGTTTATAGCAGCTGGAATTAGTTGTTTATAGATAAGTTTGGCATATTTTAGCTTCTGCTTTCATTTGGTGGTCTTTAGTGCTTATTTGCTTAATTTGAGTGCTTATTTATAAGCACTTTTACTCTGACTTCATATTTTCTCACATTAGCCATAGTTTTTATATTTTTCACAAATTTAGAATAATATTTTAGACTTTTCCTGAATTTTTCATAATTTTCCATTACTGTTTGCTATTTTTCTTTATTTTAATCAGTTTTTAGGACTTTTTAAATAGCTTTTAATACAAATAAATCAGAAAATCTTCAAAAAAATAAGTTTTCAATTTTCATATATTAAGATAAATATAAAAAGCCAAAAAAAATATTTTTCCATAATTTTCCTAGTTTAAATAGTAATTTTTAGCATTTTAATTATTTTTAAATAGTTTTTAAATCATAGAAATTAGAATATAAATCAGAAAAATACAAAATTAGTTTTGAAAATTCTCTTTAGTTATTTTAGATTTTTGAAAAATATTTTCACAATTTTCCTCTTTAATTTCATAATTTTTAGTATTTTAATTTAGTTTTAAAGTTTAAAATTAGTTTTTAATTCAAATTTATAAAAGAAAAATCAAGAAAATCCAATTTTTAAATATAGTGATAGCGTTTATTTAATATAATTTAGCTTTTTAATTTTCTTTCATTTTTCATTTGTTATCTAGTATCAATCATAACCCCTTTCTTGTTCAATATCACCCGATCACTACACGTTTAGCTTCAATCGCATGGCTCGTTGGGACTTAACGACACGGGAAACACTAAACTCTCTTGGACTTAATTGCTTGGGTTTTAAACTGTTTGACTTTTATTACGGTTGACCATTCACAAGTGGTTGACTTGTGTGATAAACCTAACCGTTTGGGACCGATCAGTGATGCATGTATATATGATCTTGTTTAAATAAGTTTGTTGGAAAAATACTAGTCTTGGTTTGATTTTTTGATAAAACATGTTTTAAGAAAAAGGACCGAAAGGATTTCTCTTGTGTTTTATTCCAAAAAGTTGAGTGACAAACTAGTATGGGGATATGGTGATTGACAACCACCATGTTTGCTTATTAAAACAAGGCTAGGAACATTTTCATCACGAAAGGGTCGAAAGATTCGTAAGAACAAGTTTAATAAGAACGTGTTGCAAACAAATGGAATTTCTAAAGGATAATCATTAGGATAAGGACCGAAAAGATTACCTATATGTTTTTGTTCTTAGAATGATTTTTACAAACATATACCATGGTTGGGGATCATTTGCTTATGATTTGTGCATCACATCAAGAGTTTACACCAAACCTTCATGAATACTAATTGTGATTGATTATAGACTACACACAAGTATTTATATTTCTTATTATTGAATTTCACTATATACATCACTATTTGAGGAAGCCTTGACAAGCTTTCTTGTTGGAATCTTTTCAACAAAACAATTTCAAACACAAAAATCCCTTGGGACGATCTCGACTTACCAAACTTTGCTATCACAGACGAGTATACTTGCTCGTATGTGTTAATAGAATTAGACGGTTAAATCGTGTTTATAAATTTTTAAAACTTGCACCACGGTAACACATCAAGTTTTTGGCGCCGCTGCCGGGGATTTTATTTTATTTGATTTTCTGTAAAATTGGTAGTATTGGAATTGAATTTGGTAAAAAAACAAAAAAAAAAAAAAAGTTTTGGTTAAAAGCTAACTGATTCGGTTGCTCCGCAACCGAATCCGGTTAGAGCTACGGAGTGATTTTTATTTTTGATTTCTTGGTTCTAGTTTACCTTAGTGATTTGTGTTATAGTTCCTAGAGTAATTCTTGTCATTTTAGATTTTATTTACAGATTATGTCTTGTAGTTTAATGATTTCTAGATTTATTTATATTTTCTTTATATTTGTTATTATTAGTTAATTAGTATTAGATAAATTTTAGTTTTAATATTATAATAATTTTTCAGTTATATGATTTAATTATCTTTATGTTTGTTTTTAATATGAGTAGTTAATATAGTTTTTAGTTTAATGGTTTAATTATTGAGTCATTTATTATTGGTTTATGTAGAGTCTTAATTAATTTAGAGTTTAGTACACTTAATGATTTTTCTTAATTTCAATTAATATTCTGTTTTAATATATAAAAAAATATATATATATATATATATATATATATATATATATATATATATATATATTTTATTTTGTGTCGATCTAGCCGATCGGTTGCAACCCGCAACCGGATCCGGTTAGATTAGTTGGTCTAGTTTTTACCACCAACCGAACCGGTTGGTGAGCCAACCGATCCGGTTGGAGCTCTCGGTAAAAATTTTATGATTTTTAGATTTTGAGTTTTAACTTATGTTTTTAGTTTTGTTGAGTATCTTAACTTGCTTAGTATATGTTTCTATAGTTTGTTCTTGTTTTACTAACTCTAACGCTTATGATTCGGATTTTGTTTTGTTTTGTTTTGTCTAGTTTAGCTAGTTAGTATGGATAGTTTGAGTGGAATCTCGGAATACCTTCGTACTTTGGATGAAATGTTCAAGGATACCGAAAGTTCACTGGAAAAGATTGGAGGTATCTTGGAAGAGAGTAAGAAAGATTTGGGGATTGATACGGTTAATATGGAGGAAACGGGTGAAAACAAAGTTCAACTTCCCAAGAAGGGAAGAGTTGTAGTATTCACACAAGCACCTTTAACGGTGTATGATTCGCCACTAATGAGGTTTGGTACGCCTTGTAGCGTAGAAGGAGTAAGTGCTTGGGACGCGCAACTTAATATGGCTTATGGAGAAAACTACATTTTGGAGAAGGTTCTTGACGAAATTGGTCATGTACGTTTGGACTATGAAGCATATGGAAGAAGGATGGTTAAAAATCTTAAGGTCAATATTCATGGTCACATTTTTTAAACAGATTTTGTTGTGTTAGAAGAAGGGAATGCGGATGAACCAAATGTATGTTTTGGTCGAGACTTTCTTGTCACGACCAAGTGTCAAGTTGATTTTGCAATGGGTGAAATGAGGATTAATATAACTGATTTGGAAGAAGGAAAAGGAGTGAACGAGATGCTAGTGGAAGTGTGTGCCAACATGGAAGAGAAATATGTGGAAGTAGTTAAAATGGGGAAAGCAAATCGGAAGAAAACTTCATCAAACAAACTAACCCCAACCACAACCACAAACAAAAATGATTACACACCATCATCACCTCCCACTACAAATACTTTCAAGCCTTTAACCGACAAACAAAAAGAAGCTATTTTAGAAAACCTAGAACAAAAGTTTCTTGAGCTTAATGAAAAGAAACCGGTGATAGAGGTACTTCAAGATTATGTGCTCTACCGTAAGAAATTGGATGTGGTGATGCTAGCAAGGGCTAGGTTGGAAGATAAGAATCTAACGGAGGAAGAGAGAGACAGAATTTTGTTTAGAGGCATGCCACGGAATGAGAAGGATCCGGGTAATTTTGTGTTGCCAATAAAAGTGAATGGGACTACACCAGTTTATGCTTTAGCCGATACGGGGTCAAGTGTTAATGTGATGCCCTATCCATTGTTTATGACTTTAGGACTAAGTAATCCGCAACCAAATCATTCGAAGCTTACTATGGCGGATAATTCTCAAGCGAAAGCAATGGGAGAGGTGAAGAATGTGAGAGTGCAAATTGGCTATCAACCATATTTGGCTGATTTTCTTGTCCTAGATATTCCGGTGGACAAGAGTTTACCACTACTATTGGGGAGACCATTCCTACGAACTTGTGGTGCAATTATAGACATGGGAAGAGGCACAATGACTATTAATGATGGGATTTCAAGGCAAACATACTATCCGAAACCAAGAGGCCCAACTTTGGAATTTGTGGAGGAGTTAGAATGGATGGAAGCAAATGATGATTTGACGTGTTTTGAAGTGGGACGTGATAACCAAGGAAACCCAATGTATGGACCATTAGCTCCTCCTTATTTTGATATAGAGGATGAAATGGAACGTGCATTGGCAGTGGAAGCATTCTATAACCCATTCAAAAACATACTAGTCTACAAGAAGTTGACCGACTTTTTAGGTTCCTTACCGGTGCAACTTAAGAATTTGGAATGGAGACCCGAGGGGTCGGGCACTTACAAGAGACAAACTGGAGATGGAGAATGGCATGTTAAGTTCGATATACTATGTCCGGACGGAAGAAGATTCATGAGAAAGTTCAAAACTTTTGAAACATACCGTGAGTTGACCGGAAAATTTCAAAGTGAGGACATCCTAAGACAAGAGTATTTCGAGGAATTCTAAGGAGAAGACAAGGGACCATAATAAACAAGCAATTACTTGCTTGAATTTCATGAACTATTTCTTTTTGATTTGATGCATTTAGGATTTTTTGTTTCTCATTATATTTTTATTTTTATGATTGAGGTTATTTGGTTAATGCATTATGACTATGAGTTTTTAGTTGAGTTTTGGTTTAGTTCATTAGTATGATGAATTGAGTTTTTAAGATTGGATGATTGTTGAAATTTCCAAATGGTGGATGAATGTTGTGTGCATCTTTAACAGGATTTTTGAGTAAAAAAATTGTTGCTTGGAAGGTAAATACCTAAGTAACATGAAAAAAATGAAAAATTTGGCGAAATGCATACCGAAACGGTTGTGTCCATGACTGAACCGGTTGCATACAAGTATATATACCAAAAATTCACTTTTCCAGAACAACACACACACACACACTAATTCTCCAGCTGGGTTTTGCAAAATTCGTCCAAGAGAAGCTAATTGAAGATTGTTTAAGTTGTAGGAGAACATCATGGCACCCAAACAAGTAAGCATCTACATTCAATTAACTCAATTGAGGTTTAATTAGAGCATTTGATTCGAATTGCATATTAGGTCACCAATTTGGGGGTTTTTGTTATAATTCGAATTAAGTTGTTATATTTTTGGATTAAGTGGGTAATTGATATAGGAATGCATTGCAAATATAATTGTATTGATTGATTCAACATGGATTGAGTATTAGATGATTGAATTTTCGGATTTAATTAGGTTGTGCTTGTGAATCAAGATAAGTTGCAATTGGTGATTCCTAATGGTAGATGATGTGTTTTTTGTGAGTAATAGATGCCACATTATTGATTAGAACTAATGATTGAAGAATATAGGTCTTATTAGTTGAGTTCTAAGATGATGAATGTGTGATGATTTGAGGTTTGAAAAGCGAATTTAGAGTAGTTCAAGGATGTAGAAATCGTTGAGGATGTTAGAATGCAGTCTAGGAGTGGATTGGACTTAGAAATTCGAGTGGGTAATGTTTTAAAAAGCAAAAGCCTTATGCAGTTTGTATAACCGATCCGGTTCATACGCAACCGACCGGTTGGATTTGGCCAAAAAGAGTAACCGATTCGGCTGCTCTACAACCGAATCCGGTTACAGGTTCTATGTTGGAAATTTTTGAAATTTTGAAGTGGACCTTAGAGGGTTCCATGAACTTTCCCGTTTGTTCTAACACTCTTATATTGTCTTATATTTATGATTTCTACAGAGAATTATTGTAGGTAGCTCAAGCTCGAGGCCAGTTCCAATGAACCCGATTGTTACGAAGTTTTGTCAAAGGAACGAGAAGAAGAAAGTTAAGTATAGCTTGAAGAAGGAAGCAAATGCCAACTTAAAGTTCAAAGATCTCACCGACGGGGAGAAGCATGCTTTCCGGGAAAGGTTATCGAAATTGCAAAATAGGACATGTTTGGTTCTGAGGGTGATTGATTGGGATTTGTTTGCGGAGTGTGATTATGAAGAGGAGTTGAGAAGAATGATGCGGACATCTTATGTGTATCCAACGGATGGGGATTCGTTCGATGATTTGTCATGGGAGAGAGCATTTAGCATCAATGAAGAGGTCTATCGAGAATGGTGTATGGAGTTATTTTCAACCATGTATTTTGAAAGAAATGTGAATGTTCGGAACTTGATGGAGGAAGTTTGTGTTTGGTTTAGGCTTTGTGGAAGGGATCATGCTTACACTTTTCCGGCTTTTGGCGTGGCTCTTGGTTTGTATGAGCCACATGAGGTTAATCATCGATTATTTGAAGCTCACTTTTCGAGGCTTCGGATGTTTGAAAAAGACTTTCCTAGTGTACCCACCTATTGGAATCGAGTGGGGGTTCCTTCTTGCACTAGGAGGAATGCCGCGACCATCAGGAATCCATTAATGATGATACTTCACAAATTGATAGTGACCGGGCCATTTAATAGGTTTGGAAGTAGGGACAAATGTCAGAAACCGGACTTATGGGTTATGATGTTACTGGAGGAAACTAAGGACGGTAATGCGATTTGGCAGATAGCCGAGTATTTGTCTAGGAGGGCCCCGGGAATCAAGAGCAATAGCAACATTTGTGGAGGACATTTTGTGACAAGGTTAGCGAAGAATCTTGGGTATTATGTTGATGAGGAATTGGCTAAGTGTGGAGAGCCAATGTATAGTGAGATGTGGAGTGCAACTGGTTTTGGGAATGCTTTGAATAGGAGATTGAAAACCTTGGGGTTATGGGTTGAACCTCAACAACAACAACAACAACAACAACAACAACAACAACAACAGCAGGAAAGTATACCAATGGGAAACGTGCAAGCGGGTACGTCCAGTAGTTTTGATTCAGGTTGGGGAGAGTGGAACCAACATTTAGATGAGATTCAATGTAGGGATGTGTGGAGAGACTCGATGATGTTGAGAAACAACTACATCAATGATTATTCAATGCCTATCTTTCAACACATGGCTCGTGAAGCCAATTATGAATTACCACCCTACAATCCACCCAATGTTCCACCATATCCTTTCCCCTACACTTCTTATCCTGGACCCTATCCGTATCCATATCCTGGGTACGCACCATTTCCTGATCCAATGCCCGCATATGGTCGATTACCTGAGGTTGGTGGAGCAAGCTACGATGTTGGAGGATCGTCATCAGGAGTTGGAGGAAAGAAGAAGAAGAGGAGAGTTCGTTCGGAGATTTTGGACGAAAACTATGTAACCGAAAGTGATGATGATGATGAGTATGATGATGAAGAAGGGGACGAGATGAGCGAGGACGACGAGTGATCGTGGATCATTCGTGATTTGTGGTTTCAAAGACAATGGTTATGATGTGTTAAACAATATTATTTCTATCTCTTTAACTATTTCTTTAGGATGATTAACATATTTTGCTTGGTTTTATCTTGTTTTTAGTAGCATTTGGATTGTTTTGTTTTGTTTTGTGTATTGTGTGTTGCAGTTTTTGTTTGCAGGATGGATGTATCGGAATGTTAAACGCTTTACGCACGTTGTACTCACTCAGACCTTGAAAGATCTAGCACTCGTGGATCGTTAGTGTTGCCTATGTAATCATAAGCAAACTAATAGAAAATCTCTACAACTCGTGTTCTAAAGCGGAATGTAAACACAAGTTGTTATCACTAAGAACACTTAGATCCTCTATGGATCCTTTTATTCACTGAAACTCTATGTTTCGGATTCGTTCTTTATTACAAACTATATGGTTCCTTTTATATACAAGGAACCCTAATCTCTTACTACCCAAACGACTAAACATCTTTGCATGCATTTAATGTCTAATACATTAAAACAACTATAGAGCAGTACAATAATACCCATGCTGACCTTGGGCAGTTAAAAGATAATAATGAGTTTAGCATTTAATTCATAAGGCGCATGCTGATCCTAGCCAGCTTTCACTCTTCAGTAGTAACATGGCAACGCTTGTACTTCTTCATAGAAACACTTCTTCAGCAAAAACTGCTTCTACTTCAGCAGAAACCTTCGGCAGTAATGACAGCAGAGTCCTACTTCACATAATTCCCAACAATCCTCCCTAAACGGAATTTGACTGGGTTAAGTTCCAGTTTCCTACCTTGATAGATCTTAGAGACTTCAGTACATGAGGATTGTTCTCAAACATCAGTAGCAAAGAACTAAACCAAAATCATCTCTATGATGAGCAAACTTTGAAACGCCAGGTCTTTGCAGCAACACATGACATAATGTACATCAATACTTATCAGTTGCATACTATTCTCATCACATCCAGGTGTGTTAACATCTGAGAGAGGTGAATCATTGAAAATAATGGATTTGATGTCTCTTTACCATTAGCCATTACTACTGGAGTAGCCAGATGTTTAAGTTCGTAAACTATGGTACATTGATAACCATCTGATTTATGAGCAAATCAGCAACTATATAAACGGATTTGAGGTGTCTTTACCTGTAGCCGTTTGCTCGGGACTAGTCAATTCTTAGAATTGGTGAATTGATAACCAAATATGGAGATAGTTGCCTTTACCACAATCCATATACGTGTGGGCTAGCCAATTCTTGGATTCCAAAAAGGAATAGACCATGGTGAATTGAGGACCATACAACTCTCAACAATTAAGCATGGGTGGTTGCAGACCCTATGATTTTGAGCAAACCATTACAGCTATCAACAGATTTGACATGTCTTTACCAAAGCTGTACCCTTTGGACTAGCCTACTCTTTGATACACACAAGGTATATCTGGTGAGTTAAAAACCCTCAAAGACAAAAATGCAAAAGGAATTTTTTTTTTTTTTTTTTTTATCACTAAGAAACTAACAAACAATACAAGAACTACAAAGTAAAACAAATAAGACCAAAACAAAGTAAACAAAGGACAATGAAGAATACCGCATTCATGATGAGGATGTAGCTTGAGCTTGCAGAAGTTGAGTCTTGATTAATCCAATCAGTCGTTCAGCATCTGATCTTTCATTTCCCATTGGATCTGGAGGAATTTCCAACTTCTGACACAACATCCTTTCCATAAGCCTCTTGGATAATGGATAAGTTCTTTCAGCCAACATGCAGACTGTGATTCTACCCTTTGTCTCAACTACATGCACACGAGGCAGAGGATAGAATCTCCAGGATTCAACTATCCATAAATGTGAGTTCTGCCAAATGAAATGTCCTTTATCATTAGGAGATTGAGAGCTGAACAGAACATGAAGATCTCCTAATAGGAACATCCCAGAACCTTGTGGTGCATTGTTGCAGTAATGGGTGGTGACGAGAGTGTATAGAGTAAGTAAGTCTGCCCTGTCAACCAAATGGAGTATTTCCTTCAAAAAGGTGAACTCCATTGAGGATTTGTCCAATCGATGTATAGCATTTAGCTCTTTATTAGTCAAAGTCCAATTGACCAACACATTTTGATATCCATCAGGAAAATCAGAGGAAGACCCTTCTTTAATAAAGGTTGACTCATCTGCCTCAAGATCCAGGGTAGTGATTTTGGCCATCCTCTTCTTCCTTCTTCCAGGCTTATAGATTCCTAAAGATGGTGCATCTTCACGAATGGCATTCATCCTTACTAGCAAGTTTCTAGCCTTCCTAATTTTTAAACTTGCTATATCAGCATCTGAGCCAACAGATGCCACAGATGGAGTCTTGTCAGGTGAGTTAGCAATCTCTGTAGGAGGTTCAGCAGAAACCATAGATGGTTCAGCAGAAGGAACCTTGTCATCTTTTCTATCCAAAATATCTTCTTCTGCCTCAGCAGATGCTACAGTTGGGGTGGAAGAGGGGATGACTATTGCTTCAGTGGAAACACCATGTGGTTCAGCAGATTGATCTGCTTCAGCTGAGTGTGTAGACTCTATGATAGCTTCAGCAGAGACTTTGGAAGAACATGACATATCATCAAAATTTTCCACAATCTCAGCTGTCTTTGTCCTCTTAGTCTTAGGAGCACCTGAAGTACCAGCAATCCTTTTCAAGCTTGAAGTGTGTGATGAAGAATACTTCATGATTTGATTATATTTGCGAATCAAAACCTGATCGGGGAATGCCTTGACTTGCTTCATTGACAACCCAGAGTTATACAGAGATGAGCTCTGGTTTTTCACTACAAGTCTCATTTCAGCTTTAGTAGGAGGTCTCTCTTTATTCCTTTGAGCTGTGATGGCCCTCCTCTTTTCAGCTGCTTCTTGCTTCTTTTGTCTTCCACGAGCCATCATCAGATCCACAAAACTTTCACTGTTGAAGTCTGCACCTAAGATACTCTGAGCAAGTGAAGGGTTTGATATGACTTGCTGAGTGTAAGTATCCCAATGAGTGTCAGGAAGCTTAGAACGCATTTCATCTAGCTCCCTTTTTCTTTCCGGAGGTAAATCAGACGTAGGAGAATCTTCAAGCTGTTTAGCCATTTCTTCATCTTTCTTTCTCTCCTTACACTCAGCTAGCATTTTGTCTTGTTCACGCCTTTCCACTTCACTTACCAAGTCTGGACCAAGCTCATCTTCTACCATTAAACCTTTCCCTTTATTAGCAGGCTCCTTAGCACACTCATCATCAGCAATATTGATAACAGGAATTTCAGAAGAAAACCCCAAGTCTTCTTCAGAAGAAACATGTTGTGAGGGTGCTTCAGCAGAAGTGGACACGATGGTTTTGTATGACTGAAGATTGACCAAGTTCAGTAGCAAGATCCTCCATTGGGTTATCAGCAGATGCAGCTTTGACAGACTCTGGTTCCTTGGATACCTCAGTAGTTGCTTTATTCAAGTACGATCTCTTTCTCCTTTTGTAAAGAACATGTTCCTTCTCCTTTGAAGATTCTGCAATTACTGATGAAGGATCATTAAGAGACACATCAGCTAACATATCAAGAGACCCATACTGAGGTTCATCTTCTTCCTCCTCAGAAGAAACCACAAACTTCCTTTTGGTTTCCTTTTCAAGTCTGTTCTCTAGGTCCTTAACTTTACCCTCTAGATCTTCAATCTTATTACCAAGTGAAGACTTGGTTTCTGCAAGTTCCTTTTTCAGTCTAGATACCTCAGTGCATTCTGTTCACAAGAGCATACATAGATGAGAGAGTAATGGGGTCCTCAGCTCCACCAGCAGATTGCTCTGTGGTAATCGGAGCTTCATTGGACCTTTCAGTGGAAACATGGTCATGCTCAACATGAGGAGGTACCTCATCAACCGTTTCCCTTGGAGGACTAGGTGTGGCCATCCTGTTCGGATCGGACTCAAAATCATCAAGAGGATCATGTCTTTGGTGGTGGACTAGGACAATGTGCTAGAGTTGGTGTTGGTGGAGGTTGCTCTGGAGCAACATGAGAAGCTTCAGCAGAAAAGGAGGGGCCCTCATCAAAATTAACTGATGGATTGCCATTAGTAGCAACATGTGAAGAGGGTGGGATGCTAGCAACATTCTCCTCTTCAGCAGCCACATTGCCTTGAGGAAACATAGCTTCTGACAAGGGATAATGTGCCCCCTCAAAGTTAGTTCTCATAGAGGCAAAAAGTTTAGCTGAAAGGGCACCTATGGGATGAAAGGCTTCGACTTGGTTAGAGGTGTCTATGATAATTTGTAAGAATCTAGGGTACATTAAAAACTTATTCTTTTTCCTTTGAATATTCTCAACCATGTTTTCATAAATAAACTTAGACCAATTATAAGTTACCCCTTGGGAAAGACACACAATACCACATCCCAGTTGGGAAGAGAACTGATCCCATCCACCTGACTTGTTGCTTATGCACTGAAGCAACGTGTAAGCCAAGAACCTCCACATTGGGCAAAGATGCTTCTTCAGCCAAATGTCAGTCCTCGAACCTTGATAGCCAATCGCTCTCAGTCTAGTAAGCACCTCCACCTGATTAGAGTGATATACTCCATCAGCATCTTCCAAGCGAAGCTTCCTCCTTATTAGCTCTTCCGTAACCACATGCTCTGTTTCGTCAATCGTAGCCACAATCTCTGTTTCACTTCGATTTGAAGCAGATGCCCAAAACTGAGTGACTAGCGATTCATATATTGCATTAGGAGAATGTGTTAGAGCATAGCAAAGCTTGGACCTTTTCAAGAATTCCACCATCGGTTCATACAGCTCATCATCTTTAGCTTTTCCCAGAAAAGCAACTTTGTTGTGATCCTTCTTAAATTCAAGTGCCATGTGATGAATTGAGATTTTAGGGTTATGTTTCTCGTAATGAAGTGTTTTGGATGAATGAGAGGGAATCGTTTTGTTTTGAAGTGGAATAATGTGAGTGGTGGAGTGGTAGTTGTTGCCCAAGTTATAGTCAAAAGAATTAGACCGTTTGGTTGACCGTAGCTTACGTGTATTTCAACGTGACCCAAGAAAGTGTAACGCTTCAGCAGAAACAGATGGTCAATCTGCTGAAGTTATACACTTTAGCAGCAAACATCAAAGATAAAAATATCTTCGGTAATATTCTAGAGAGTTATTGTGCCAACCACTCGTATTAATTCCCATTTAACCTCGAACCGTCTATAAAATGATCCCAATGCACACATAACTCTTCATCAAAGATCCCCAAATATCATTATAAACCCTTGTTTCTTCAAAGCTCCAAAATTAATCACAATTAACCATGAGAAGTTCCAACCCAATCACCCTTTCATCAGATGACAATGCAACCTCTATAAGCAGTCTTGAGAGGTGGAAGAAAAGTTATTTGTCAAGCAATCCAGGCGGTGGAGAAGACAACTCGTCCATAAGTTCTTATGTATCACCTTATGAAGACTCAGATGAGGAAGCCACTTCAAAGAGAGTGAAAGAGCCTCCCCTTGCTGATGTGAATGAGCATTCCCTTCCCGTTGAAGATTCGATGACTCTGTAAGGAGAGAACATCATACTCCCAATCTCCAGCACCACAGCCTCCACGAAGGCCACGAGCCAGAAATCCGCCACTCCCTAAGGATAGAGAGGTGGTCCAAGGTCTTTCTGCACCAGGTTTTGGTGCATCAACACACATCGTATAAAGGAAGGGCTTAAGGAGGGTGGATGGATTGCATTTTGGTTGAAATGAATAGATGAAGCACAAAGGACATATTATTTTTCTCCATCATCATGTGTGGTCATCGTCATCATCAATGTTTTCATCAATCCATCCTCTCCATTTTGATCCTTAGCATCTTCGTCGTATTGGTCATGCATATCCAGCCATCTAGAGAGACGGAATGGGTGGTTTTGCAAGACCTACAAACGCATATCCAGCATCTAGTGTGAAAGTTGTGAGCGATCATGCATATCCAACATACACTTAGATGTTTGAATAGATGATATGTACTAGATTAGGATTAGCGTAAGTGTATAGCTCGAATCTTGTAGATGCATTTGAAGATGATATGAAAGCTGTAAGCTGTAAACTGTTTCTTGAATGAATGAAAGAACAATGTGACTTCAAACTCTTCTCTTTAGAATTTTGGCTTCAGTGGAATCAAATTGTTTGCTTCAGAACTTTAAATTTCGGAAGAAACAAGCAATAAGCTTTTAGCTAACTTGACCAAATATTAATTGATGACGTATAGTCTTGAGTCGAGTCATAAACCCAACCAGAGCCCCATACTCGCAAGCCCGGCACGAACCGGGCCAATATCAATAAGAGTTAGGGCTCACGAAAGCCCAAGCCCAAATCTATTTACAGAATAGATATCCGATATCTTCTAAAATAAGAAGATAATTATTCCCAACCGACCTAAGCGGGATACGCCGAATGTTGGGGAACACGGAACCAACAAGGATTCCGTGCGTATATAAAGAGAATCATATCCCTCGTTTAAGGTACGATCTCAGAACCCTAAAACTCCTTAAACCCTAAACCGATTACTCACTCTCACGCCAGAGGATAATCGTGGGAGACAATCCCACGGTAAGCCTAACGGTGTTTCTTGTCTCTTAGTGCGCAGGTCTCAAGCAGCAATTCTCAATTGGTACGAGAGCCGGAGCCCCAAACCGAGACGCCCAACTTTTGTATCAACAAGTGGCGCCATCCGTGGGACTGTACACTAAGAACCAACACTAGAATGACAAAGCACGGTAATCAGCGATCGCAGATCGGACCTTATGGGGAAGAAGTCGCAAAGTGGACTAACCCTAAGCAGACCCACTGGGACAACCTGCTAAAAATAAGGGATCAGCCCAAGACTTGATCTCCCCTCTGGTGGAACCGCACTCGGGAACAACCCAAGCCGCTACAACCACCACGAGTGAAGTAGACCCACTGCGCACCGTCTTTACCACTCCCTTCCAATCGGTGCTAGAAACGACCGACAAAGGTATCGGAAGCACCGGACCGGGAATAAGGGTATATTGGCTGATACAAATGCACTCACTCTTGAGGGGTCGCGCGGAGTTAGCACCGAAGTTTTCGTATCCCAAAACTACGAAACATTAACTGCCCTCATGCAAGAAGAAGAGAAGAAGAGATCAGGTCGGAACTTGAAAGCCCGACTAAATTTCGATTTTGAATACGAAGCTTCCCCAGCGCTATCGAGAAAGAGAAGCGGAAGGGACAGCCGCCGACTCCCAGTATTCAACCGTATCGGGAGGAGAATTGAGGAGGATGAAACATCCCACTCGTACCATCTGAGTGAGAATGATGAAGATGAAAAGCGTACCAATGTCCACACTAGACTTGGTAGCCGTAGAATCCAAGACAGATTGGGACGACACAATTCCCCAAGTGAAAGCCCTCTAAGTACAAACTCAGAGGACAGTCGGCGTAAACGCCGAAAGAGGAAAAATTTGTCCTCTGAAAATTCCTCGGACAACGAGGATAGTGAAACTGGACACTGGAAGTCCAGAAATAGATATGACAACCAGGAGGATGAAGATATATCCCTCCCTTGGCGCCAGCCAAAGGTGGATGCGTTTACTCGGCGCATCGGTGACTTCTCGAAAGCAAAAGAAGGCGCATGCCCGCCAACGTAAGACCTATGATGGAGCAGGTGATCCGATGATCACCTCAAAATTTTGAGTCACCGCGACAATTGAAAATTGGCGCGGCCTGTGTGGTGCCACATGTTCAATTCCACACTAGTGGGAAACGCGCGGAATTGGTCTAGCAAACTTCCACGCAGAAGCATCAATGGATTTGAGGAATTGAGAAAGGCGTTTAGCCTAAACTTTACTCAAAGGAAGAAGTGCGCTAAAAATCCTGTTGAACTCGCCAGGTAAAGCGCCAAGGAGAGTCTACAAGTGCATTCATGGAACGCTTCAAAGACGAATGCATGCAAGTTAAAGCATGCCCAGAAGTATTGAAGATCTCTGGTTTCAAGAACGGGATCAACAATCCAGAACTCATCAAGAGGTTGAACGACAAGATTCCCGACACCTTTGATGAACTTATGAAACGCTCTCGGTCCTTCGTCCAGGGAGAAGCCGCTGCGGCGGATAGCAAAAGAAACTACTCGAACTACCGGTCACGGGAACAACACTGGGAGACAATCCAATGACCGGGAGTAACCCAATAGGAGCTATCGCAGCCAGGGAGCAAGGAGGGATAATGACAAATACACCCCGCTAACCAAGTCCCCGAAGGAAATACTCGCAACACAAGGTGCGAATTTTCCAAGACCGACACAAATGCGCACTCCAGAGGCCGGCGCCTGGGAATGGATCTGTGATTACCACGCCAGAAGGGCCATACCACAAACGAATGCGTCCAACTACGCCAACTCATCGACAAGATGGTTAAAGAAGGCAGATTGGACCACTTGGTCAAAAACATCAAAGAGGGAAAGGATAGGCAAAAAGGTGGAAACAAGAAGGAAACACCAAAAGACAAGGCTGACACAATCTACATGATACAATCATGGCAGCGAATCACTAGGCAGAAGGTCAGCCAAGATTTTTCTCGTGGAAAGGAAATCTCCTTCCCTACCCTAACTGCGGACAACGCAGAGATAGAACCACTCACCATAGAGATAAGCGCGGGGGGTCACGACATTCACCGCATGTATATCGACGGTGGAGCCTCTGCAAAAATAATGTATGAGCATTGCTTCAAGCGGCTGCGCCACGAAATACGCATCAATTAAGCCCGGCCAGACGGCCGGTGGTTTTGGTGAAAAAATATGGCCGATGGGGCAAATAAGACTACTAGTCGCATCGGAAGCGAACAACATTCCGCGCGGCACGGATGGAATTCATGGTGATCAAATATCCATCGCCATATAATGGCATTATCGGGAGACCGGGATATCGCTATGCGCGCAGTGCCATCAACAGCGCATGGGATGCTTAAATTCCCAGTGGAAGGAGGCATTGTTACTCTCTACAGCACTATTCCACATAGAGAATGTAACACGGTTACATGCAAAACGGCGCAAATCCTGGAACAACGCGCAACCGAATTCCAAATCGAAGGTTGCAATTCACCCGAATACCCGGACCGGGAAATATCCATCGGAGGGTCATTGTCGGACAACGGCAAAAGCGGTACGTGTGCACGCTCCTACAAAAGAACTTGGACATCTTCGCATGGGAACCAAAACACATGACCGGAGTACCACGTTCCATAACAGAGCATAGACTGAGAATCCGACAAGGGTACTCACCAATACGCCAAAGAAGCGGGACAGGCCCAGAGCGGCGCAAGCAATCTGGCGGAGGTACACAAACTTGTGGACGCAGGAATCATGCGGAAGTTTATTATCATGACCGCTTTCCAATCCAGTCATGGTAAAAAAGAGCGACAACAGCTGGCGCATGTGTGTAGACTACACGGACCTTAACAAAGCATGTCCACAAGGCGCTATCCATTACCGAGATAGGACTGGAAAGTAGAGTCTTTGTGCGGATATCCATTAAAGTGTTTCCTCGATGCATACAAAGGATATCATCAAATACAGATGGCCAAAGAAGCGAGGAAAAACAGCCTTCCACACAAGCCAAGGCGTTTATTGTTACACAAAATGCCCTTTGGCTTGAAAAGCGCCACCTACCGGCTAGTAGATAATGCTTTGGCGGTGGGCCGCAACTTAGAAGTCTATGTTGATGACCTAGTCATAAAAGCCATCTTGAAGGCGAGTTAGTGGCGACATTGAGGAAACTTTCAAAACTCTACGAGGGATCAACATGAAGTGAACCGAAAAAGTGTACCTTGAACTACGGAAGGCATGTTTCTTGGATACCTTATCGAACCGGATGGTATAAAACCATGCCCAGAGAAAACAAAGGCGGTCATCGATCTTCCCTCACCACACACGTTGAAGGAGGTCCAATCTCTCAATGGAAAGTTGGCCGGCCTAAACAGGTTCCTATCCAAGTCAGCAGAAAAATCGCTACCCCTTTTCAAGACACTCAAGAAGTGCATAAAGAAGGGTGACTTCAGCTGGACCACGGAGGCAAAAGTCGCCTTCACTCAGCTCAAACAGAATCTAGCAACACTCCCAACACTTGTCCCACCCCGACCAGGGGAAGAGCTGATCATGTACTTATCTGGCCATGATGGAGCGGTCGGCAGTTCTACTAACAGATAGGGATTGATACAAACCCCATTTACTTTGTAAGCAAAGCGCTCAAGAAGACGGAGATGAATTATAGTGCAATGGAAAAGTTAGTCCTTGCATTGGTGTTTTTGCAAAAGCACTGTGCGGTACTTCCAAGCGCACCCGATAGTAGTAATCACGGACCAACCGATCAAGCAGATCATCTCCAAACACGATGCATCGGCGACTCCAAAAGTGGAGCGTATTGCTAGGCGAACACAACATCTCTTACAGACCGCGTACCACAATCAAAGGACAAATTCGAGACTTCATCATCGAGAAACCGGATACCGACGAGGTCCCCACACCGAGCAAGAAGGTACTACTAGATCCATGGATCTTGTTTACGAGATGGATCCTCGTGCGTGGGCGGGTCGAGGCGGCCTCATTCTCACAAATCCGAAGGAATGGAATTCACTTACGCACTGCGTTTTGAATTCTGACAACAAATAATGAGGCGAGAATATGAAGCTCTAATTGCGGACTACGCATTGCAGCTCGAATGGGTGTACGTAACACGGAAGCAAATGTGGATTCCCGGCTAGTGGCCAACCACGTATTGGGCGAATACGTGGCTAAAGAAGAAAATATGATTCAGTACCTCGACAAGACCAAGACATTGATCAAAGGCTTTGATAGATTCACCATCAAGCAAGTCCCTAGAGGAGAAAACCGCAAGGCGGGCGCACTAAGCAAGATCACCTCGACTAGCTTCGCACATCTGTCAAAGCAAGTCTTTGGTGGAAACACGAAAAGCAAATCCATATCTGAGATGGAGATTTCCACAGTCATAGAGGAGGAAGGTCCTACATGGATGACACCGATTACGGACTTCCTAAACAAAGGAATGTTACCCCAAGAGCAGAAGGAAGCTCGCAGGATACGGCGCACCGCGCAAAGATTCGAACGAGACAACATCTGTCCGACGCTCTTTCCTTCAACCATGGCTCCGTGTGTAGGCCCACTACAAGAAATTACGTCTGCGAGAAATCCATGAAGGTTCATGCGGCATGCACTCGGACCACGGTCCGTTGTAGCGCGGGCCATGCGATCGGTACTCTTGGCCAACCATGCACCGTGATGCGCGGGACTTAATAAGGAAGTGCAAGCGCCAAGTACATCGACTGTCCCGCGCAAACCACTGCACGAGCTGACACCAATCACATCCCCATGGCCCTTCTATAAGTGGGGTATTGACATTGCGGGACCTTTTCGAGTCGCTGCGGGAGGATTAAAATTCCTCATAGTCGCTATAGACTACTTCACTAAGTGGATCGAAGCAAAAGCGGTGGTCACAATCACGGCAACCAAGTAAAACGCTTCGTGCGGGAAAATATCGTATGTCGCCCGGTTTACTGGCGAAATCATCTCAGATAACGGGAAACAGTTCTGCGACAACCCTTTCAAAGATTGGTGCGAGAAGTTGAACATCACACAACACTTTGCATCAGTTAAACACCCACAAACCAATGGCTTAGTTGAGCGCGCAAATCGTAGCCGGGCGAGGAATTAAAGCGCTGGACGGAACTGAGAGGAAAATGGGTGGAAGAGCTCTCGCATGTTTTGTGGGCGCACCGCACCTCAATCAAAACTAGCACGGGAGACACCCCCTTCTCCCTAGTCTATGGGACGAAGGCTGTCATACCGGTCGAAATGGAATGCCAACTATTCGCTGCTGAAGTTAACATGGCAACTAACGGCGACGAACGCCGTCTTGATCGGACCTCTTGGAAGAAAGCGGGGCGCGCATCTATCGGGGAGGAAAAATCAAAATCAAGGATGAAAGGATACTACGACGCCAAAGTACGCAGTGTCTCCTTCAGACCAGGTGATTTCGTCTATCGCGCTAATGATGCGAGCCACGCAGAAGACATGGGCAAGCTTGGACCAAAATGGGAAGGACCCTACGAGGTTCTTGAAGCATCAGAACGGGCTCGCATACAAGTTACTGAGGCTTGGATGGTCGTGAACTGCCACGCACATGGAACATCTGCAACCTCAAGAGGTGCTACCTATAGGAAGGGCTACGGCCCACAGAGCGCTCTCGCACTTCCAGTGCTCAATAAACATTCATGTATTTATTTTTATTTTCACATATACTTGTTTTCTTTGTTATTTCCTAAAAACTTGCAAGTATCAATAAAACGCCGCGGTTTCTAGCTAACTCCGCGACATATTTCAAGTTGTTATCTCCATATACTGTATATCTTAACAATTTTTATTTTGCCCACGAAGGCGTGCATGCACTACGAATAAACCCACGAAGGTAAAAGGATAAGTTAACCTACTAAATAACTTGTTGAGTAAGAGGGTTGCAAACCCATCAACATTGGATCACGTATCCTTGTTAAACACCTTGTTCTCGAGACGTCGGAATAAGATATGTGCGCATCCCACGATGGTTGCGCAACAGCACACACGTGCACGTTTAACAACTTAGGAACCAAGACACTTGCTTCCTTCATGTGATATTTACAGACTGAATATCATAACATACACGATTATGATAAAGTACTTAGAATTATTTCTCAAGTATACTATGATTTTCATACATGATTATGGATTTCCTATATTCGCTGGCGTACGCGTTTGTTTCTTCGCACGAATACATCTTTTACGGACAAACGGATATGTATACATTACAAATACCCACAGCAAAAAAGAGACTTTTATTCCTAACCACGAGTTATTACAAGAGAGTCATTTTGCAACATATCAACTACCACTACACGCTTAAGTGAAGAGGTGCCAACGTGACTCGTTGCATCTTTAGCTTCGCTAACACCCTTCCACACGTGCATCGGATGTTGGCACCCCATCGACCTTGGCAAGTGAGCCGCACCAACCCACACAAGATAGCTTTACCCGCAATACCTTCTTTTTAGCAAGTCGGTGTTGGGAAGATCGAGAAACAATGGATTCTGCGAAGAAGAGAGTAAAATAAACATACAAAGTAGGAACTATCTTTGAAGTTATTCTCTTGAAGTAGTGAACAGTTGAAATTGAAGCGTGGAATCTTGAAGTAGTGAAAGAAGCCGTGGAATCTCTGAAGTAGTGGCCGTGGTTTCTCAAGTGGATTCTGTTACATTTCTCGTAGTAAGCGAAATCGTGATTATGCTAATAGAGTGAATCCACGTAGGATAGGGAGGCGCAGTATTATTTAATGCTAGCCCCATCTTTATTATTACTTGAGGTTAGCTTAGTGGAGTGGGCCAAGGATAGCATGGGCATGCGTATGGGTTTTATATTTATTATTTAGTTGCATGCTTGTACTTTAGTTGCATGCTTGTACTTTTCCCAAGGAATAGTGTTCCTTGTCTATAAAAGGAACATAGGTCTTATGTATTAGGGTGAAGTTTTTTTAGAAAACAATTAAGAAAAACCTCTATAGAGAGGGTGTAAAGATCCATAGAGGATCATTTGTTTGTATAAGAAAAACCTTGTTGGTAACTTTGATTGTGCTCTTAATATTCCGCTGTGCATTCGATCAATCATTGTTATTATAGACTCTAGTTGAGTTCGGATCTTGGATTTAACAATTGGTATCAAAGCGGGTGGCTCTTGATCTTGAGTTTACAAGGTTTTTCGAAGAAAAGATTCAAAACTCGAAGTTGTTAGTAATTTTCGTAGTCTTACTGCTGGGCTGTTTTAAAACAGCGATAACTTTGTCTTGAACCGTTGGATCGAGCTACAATTTATTCTGGTGCATCTCGGTATAGTAATCTAAAGCTTCACGGAGGATTGTCAATCGAGCTTCCAATCAAAGTTATTAGAAGTCTGAAAAGATCCGTAAGGATACTTAACCTGTTTTGAAACAGTCATAACCGTTAACCGTTGGATCGGCATAAAATTTGGAAGCTCTTGGTATAGGTTTAAAGCGATTACTTCAACTGTTTCACTACTTTAGATTCCACGGCTTCAGTACTTCAAGCTGTTTCACTACTCATAGAATAACTTCAGCATAGTTCCTACTTTGTATGTTTATTTTACTTGAAACTCTTCTTAGAATCCATTGTTTCGATGAATTCCCAACAGCATGCTTCCAAGACTTCCTTTAAAGGTACCTCTTTTCCAAAGCAAAGGATTGACTATCCCTAGGGCCAAAAGCAGTACTTGAAGTGAGACTCATGGGGCTTCAAATAATAGTCGGTACGTGTTTCGCACCCTCGATGTACGATGATGCGCCAAGGTCAACCCAGCCATAATAACATTGATAGGATAATCTTGATCACGCTCAAGCTCAGAAATTATTGGGAGCTCTAAGTCCTTCATTCTCTGCATGGCAGCGACCAAGTGATCATATGACTCAGCATCATAATTTGGTACCTTATCAAGAGGCGCCTTCAACAGTTTCGTCTCATGAAGCTTTTCAATTGCTTCGACTTACCACGCTCAGAGCGCACGAACAACCTCCCCAAAGGCATTAACCACCTCTGGCGATTCTAGGGTACTTAGTGCTGCCAGACGAAGACCATGGCCTATGAGCCACCTACGCTCAGCTATAGTGGACAAGAGCTGAGGATACAACTCCTCGTCATACTCAAGGCTGAGCTTGCGCAGTTTTGCTTCCTGCACCTCCAATGACCAGCTCACAGTAGCGCCAAGCTCTCCCAACTGTGTAAATAAATCCTCCTTACCCTGCTATAGATGTCTAAGGGCCCAGTTACAAGACAGCTTATATTTGACCGCTTCAGCACGCTCCTGGTCTATTTGAGAGAGCAGTGACATCTTTTCTCCTGCAAGCCTCTCCGAATACGCGTTGGCCTCTTTTATCTCAGGCAGGCCGGCCAATTGCGCTTGCAATAACGCAATCTGCCGATCCTTTTCACTATCATTGCTGCTTTCCCCAACAAACTTTGCCTTCAAGCTAGCGACCAAAGAAACAAGATCCTCAACCAGTGACCCATTGGCGCATCCCGGCACCGCGCTACGGATCTACGGTTGGAAGATTCAGGCTGAACAGGACTCTCTTTGGGAGGTGACTCCGCACCCTGTTCGAACCTATTGGCAGAACCGCAGACTTATCAATATCTCACACGCAAACTTGATGAAAACAAAAAATAGTCATACTATCAAGACTACTTACCGGGGCCGAAACATTTCTGACGGGTGCGATGATCTGCCTCACTCTCCGTAGATTCAACATGAACGAGTCCGGCGCTTCTTCTTTGCCAAACTCGCACCATCTCCGCTGCGCGACCTTTTACGCAATAGCCCACGCTCTTGTTCCTCCATTTCCTCATCAATGGGATCCGCCACTACGGGTGGTGGCTGCGCAATAGCGGAGGGCGCACGAGGGCTCGGCACGCCTTGCACCGGCGTTGCCTCTATCGCAACGGAAGAGCTGGTCCCTGTCATCCCTAAGTTCAACTCCATTGTATGCCCCGCGGTACTCGCTAGTATTGGTTCTTCGCCTTCTTTCAAAGGCCGTGTCCCCGACCTCACATCCAATGGTTTAGCTAATTGCACCACAGCGAATAGATCCATTTCTGCGCAAAGGAAGCAACAAATAACATAAGTTATACAATGCGCAAATACAGACAGAAGACTCACATTATTTACAGAGGTACAGGAATGAGTACCCACCCTGGCCATCGCCGTCCAAGAAGATTGGGATCTCATCTTCGGGACCAAAATAGTTACGGCTGATGCCCATATGTACGAAATCCTCCGGATAGGCACTAATGGGGATGCGGTTGTCATTTATCGATTCCGCATCCTCGGCATTATACGACCCGGTAGGGGGCACTCATCCCTCTCTAATGTACCCCGGGTATAAAACTCATAGTTCCATGGAAAGCATATATCATCTACCCAGAAGAAATACTCCCTCCAATTCCGAAGCGAGTCTAGCTTATCCGTATAGCATTGGAGCCTACGGTGCGCTTCGCAAAAGATACCCACCCATGTGCCCATATTGTGTGATAAAATGCGCGGAATAAATGGATGGTTGGGTTCACTTTGCCGATAACGGCAATTTACCTCAAAATTGGTAACTTTGGCCGCACCGATACAGTGTAACTGGGATATATGCAGACTGTAATAGTTTAAAACATCGCATAGAAAGCGGGACAGGGGCACGCGTTGGTTCGAAAAATCGAACAACCGCGTATAAACCCCCACTTTCCCTCTGGGGAAGTCCGCAATGGTTGCCCGCGCATCCGGCACAACCGGATGCACGTCAAGGGGTATAAAATAATCTGAGGAGAACTCTAAGAGATCGCTCTCGGATAAAAAGGAGGTAAAATCCGATAATTGTTTCACCATGGTGTTGGATGTATAGAAACGCACGCGCGGGTACCTTGAAGTGGGTCAATTTCTGGATTGCAGCTGCAGGTCTATTACAACAATGGCGGATTCTTATTATTTTTTTTTTACGGTGAATTACATTGTGAAAATGAAGAGTGGTTTTATACCTTTTTCTCATCCACCCGATATGTGCCACGTGGACCCCACTACCTTCACTTGTGTGGCTGAGATTCCTTTGATGGGATGCGGGGCAGTAACTTTCCCCCGAATAACGAGGTGTTTACTATTCACTTCCATGTCTAGATACAACGTACCGGCGGATATATGTTTATAGCTTCTTTGATACGCTTTATGCGTTTTATTATTGACTACGGTTATTAGTCTAGCATCCGCAGATTACGCATGCGCATACTAGGCTGGGGGACATGATGACGTATAGTGCAGGTCGAGTCATAAACCCAACCAGAGCCCCATACTCGCAAGCCGGCACGAACCGGGCCAATATCAATAAGAGTTAGGGCTCACGAAAGCCCAAGCCCAAATCTATTTACAGAATAGATATCCGATATCTTCTAAAATAAGAAGATAATTATTCCCAACCGACCTAAGCGGGATACGCCGAAGGTTGGGGAACACGGAACCAACAAGGATTCCGTGCGTATATAAAGGGAATCATATCCCTAGTTTAAGGTACGATCTCAGAACCCTAAAACTCCTTAAACCCTAAACCGATTACTCACTCTCACGCCAGAGGATAATCGTGGGAGACAATCCCACGGTAAGCCTAACGGTGTTTCTTGTCTCTTAGTGCGCAGGTCTCAAGCAGCAATTCTCAATTGGTACGAGAGCCGGAGCCCCAAACCAGGAACGCCCAACTTTTGTATCAACATTAATGAACCACACTAGATGAATGTTAACGGAACAGGGCATTCTGCAAAGCAAACTCAGAGACAAAACAGAGACATACCATATAAAAACTACAAACAGGAGTTAGCAAACAACATAAACACAAAGTTTACTATAAAATCCTCCCATGAGGCATATGCCTCCCCTGAGGCATATGCCTCCCCTTAAACTTTGCAGTTAAGGGAAGAGAAAGATCCACCATTATTCTTGGGTTTCCAGTAAAATTTTGTTCCGTTATTCTTCCAAGAACAACCTGCTGAAGTTTTGACAGATTTGACAGTAGTGCCCCAACATTGTTTCCTTTTATACATAGAGTCAACATATGCAGGCCAATAACCATGTTTAAAGTATGGACTAGTGGGTCGCACATAAGGTCTATTAGGAGATTTCCTCCAAGAAGGGTCAGTTCTAGCTTGTGGGACATATGGTGGAATAATTTTAACATTGGTCCACACTGGTCTTGGTTTCTGCTGAAGAGCACATGCACCTGATCTTTGCTCATGAAAATCACAATCCTTAATTAAATGAAATTTACTTCCGCAAACAAAACAAGTCTTCTTTTTGGAAGATGGATTCAACAAAGAAGATGTTCGATTACATGTAGAAGTATTTAAACCGGAAACATTAAAGGAATTGTTTTTAACATACAAATTATGCAAAGATGTAAAAGACAAGTCTTCAGTGGAAACAGGCTTGGAAGTTGATTCCTCAGCAGCTATCCTAGAGGGCTTGTAGATAGTCTTGGGTGCAGGCTTGGGTGTAGGCTCAGGTGAGGGCTTGGGAAGGTCTGACTTATCACTTGGATCACAGCTGTAAGTAGATCCTTGATCCGATGAATTGTCACTGTCGGAGAAAGAGACAAAATCATAAGATGAAGCATCGTTGTCGGCAAGTCTTTTGACTTTTTGCCATACAGATGGTGTGATCCATCAAAGTCAACAGTAATAGCAGTCAGTGGGCATGAATTCACCTCTAATAGGTCCAGGGACAGCATGCAAATCACTTTCCTTTCTAAAATGTTCTAAGCCTGCAGGTGTAGATTTACGCCCATCATTCCTAGCTTCCAAACCTACATACCTTTGAAAACCTAAACCTATTCCAGAGTTCATTGACCGACTACTATAGAGTTCTTTAGCTAGATTGTCACCTGATATCAACCATTGTTTATGTCTAGCTATTTCCTTAGCAAGTTTCTCTTTAAGCTCTAGATTCTCAGTAATAGTATCGGCTTTTTCCTTTTCAGTTCGTTTCAAGTTAATGTTTGCAATATCTAGATCAAATTGAAGCACCTTAATCTTTTCTTCATAAGCAATCTGATTCTTTTGAAACCAAACCTTTTGTCTTTCTAATGTTTTTAACGAAAGTTTATAAGCTTCATTATCAACATAGCATGCATTGTATCTAGGTTTCATAGTATCATAAGCTTCTTTTAGTTCATTGTATCTCTCACTACAACCAAATATACAGTTGTGTACATGAGAAAGCCCCATGAAGGCAAACTGATCATGCCTATCTTCTGAAGTGCACCTTGCCGTGAGACCAAGCTTCTCTGTATCAGCAGCTTCCTCATTCACAGGTTCATGAGCAACCCAGTTGACCTGTTCATCCAAGGTGACTAGAGATTCTGAAGTGCTAGCTCCCTTCTGATTCTGCTGATAGGTATTGTAGCTGGTACTCTCTCCACTCTTCCTGTCTTTGCATTCCCTTGAGAAATGACCCATCTGGTGGCAAGAGAAACACTTGACCTTTCTCCTGTCAAATCGAGCTGGATCCTTTCCCTTGAATCTAAACTTCCTTCCTGCCTTCTCTTCAAACCTCTTGATATCCACTGAAAGCATGGCCACTTGCCATTTCAGCTTCAGTTCCTCCATCTCAAGTGGGTCCACTTGGTCAAAGTCTTCATATACCAGATGCTGCTGAGTGTCATAATCGGCAACAAAGGAGTGAAGGACATCCTCCAATATACTTCCAGTCTTAGCTTAAGGATGTGAAGGAGTGGGACGATAGGATGATGATGGTAAATAGGATGGACTTGAAGCATGCATCATCATATTCGAGTGGGATGTCCCAACAAAGGCTGAATGACCAGAGGAGGTGGCACGGTAGGGAGATCGACATCGGTTCAAGAGATCTGAGTTTGTTGTATAGCTCGTCAAAAGTGAGCATGTCCAGCCCACCTTTAGCTTTCAGGGCTATACTCACATGCAACCAAGATGGAGGCAAAGATCGTAGGAACTTTGAATTGCTATCATCATTGTCGGGCTTTGCATTCATTTGGTTTAGCTGACTCGAGAATCTTGTGAAACCTGCGTATCCCTTGTGGATACCCTCTTCTTCCGAAATATTGAACTCTTGGAAGTGTTGTCTAAGCATGGACTTCCTCATTCTTCTGGACTCTTCATTACCACCAAACCTAGCTTTAAGAGCCATCCAGATGTCCTTTGCATCAACCATGTGGTGAAAATCACCTAAGTGATCTTCAAGAATTGATTGAAGGAGGATGGTTCTTACCTTGTGCTCTCTTTGCACAGCCAAAACCTCTTCAGCAGTTTTGGGAGGAGCAATGGTGAACTTACCATCAAGATCTGGGATGGTCTTCTTTAGGCTGTTGCCATTTTTTACTATCTCCCATAGATTCCAATCAATATTGGAGATCCAGTTCTGCATCTTCATTGTCCACAGATCATATTCTTCCTTCTTCAGATAAGGAAACTTGCCATTACTGTTGGAGAGACTAAGTTGCTGCATAGAGGTGGTGTTTTTGATGATGTTGTTGTTGTTGGTGTTTGTGACATCTGATTCATCATCAGTTCCAGGCATTGTGAATAAGTTTTTGGTTGTATGTGGGTGAGGAAAATAAGGTTCTCGGTATCGTAGAGACTCTCCCGAGGCTCTGAAACCACTTGTTAAACGCTTTACGCACGTTGTACTCACTCAGACCTTGAAAGATCTAGCACTCGTGGATCGTTAGTGTTGCCTATGTAATCATAAGCAAACTAATAGAAAATCTCTACAACTCGTGTTCTAAAGCGGAATGTAAACACAAGCTGTTATCACTAAGAACACTTAGATCCTCTATGGATCCTTTTATTCACTGAAACTCTATGTTTTGGATTCGTTCTTTATTACAAACTATATGGTTCCTTTTATATACAAGGAACCCTAATCTCTTACTACCCAAACGACTAAACATCTTTGCATGCATTTAATGTCTAATACATTAAAACAACTATAGAGCGGTACAATAATACCCATGCTGACCTTGGACAGTTAAAAGATAATAATGAGTTTAGCATTTAATTCATAAAGCATGCTTGATCCTAGTCAGCTTTCACTCTTCAGCAGTAACATGGCAACGCTTGTACTTCTTCAGTAGAATCACTTCTTCAGCAGAAACTGCTTCTACTTCAGCAGAAACCTTCGGCAGTAATGACAGCAGAGTCCTACTTCACATAATTCCCAACAGAAACTGCTTTACCTGTAGCATTTGGATTGTTTTGTTTTGTTTTGTGTATTGTGTGTTGCAGTTTTTGTTTGCAGGATGGATGTATCGGAAGCTTATTGATGGTCAAATATTTGGAGTTGGATAACTCACATGCTTTCTTATGACCCAATATGCGTGTTGCATATTCTATCCCGTGGTATCTTTTAACTATTTTTTTCCCATTTTCTTTATTTTGAAGTTCATTTTATTACATTGAGGACAATGCAAAACTTAAGTATGGGGGAGGGAAGAAAATAGGAAAAATGATATGCATTTTTAATATTTAGATAACTTTTGGATGCAAGTAATTAGAAGGAATTCGCCCTTGATGGTCTAGTTGTTTTCACGCATTATTGATAAATATTAAAAAATAACTTGGGAATTTCAATGGTAAAATGAGGTTTTTGAAAAATTTTGGATTTGAACCAAATTACGAAAGTAATTCATTTTGGATTCAATAGCATTTTCTAGCACGCATTATAGCCTTTTTCCACGCAATTGTGAGGTTTCTTTTTGTATAAAACACATCTTTTGTTTTATATTTGCTATGAGTGTGCCGGTGATTATGTCGATTCTAGAACTTGTACTAGTTATGCATTACGGTTAAAATCACTCTCGAGTGATATAAATTTGTTCAAGTGCTAAGAGGCATCGTAGGATTTAACCAAATGGCCTTCCGTTTACATCTAATGATATATTAGCTAGCCACATCGGTTAGTTAACCACCTTTATATGGACCCATTTGTTAGTGTTCATCTTTAGCACTAGATACCCTTAGTTACACCCTTTGAGCCTATCTTTTCATTTGATTAAATCCAGAAAAATACAAAAAGATTTTACACTTTAAACTTTAGCCAGCCCTTGTCATGTCTATTGGTTTGTTGCTAGTTGTTTGGAATGTTGGAATGTTTTTGATGATTATGAAGAAGCTACACTTTGTTTATAGTGTGTACCATTCTCCATCATAGATGAAAGAGACGTCTTTCTCGATTTTTTTTGTGGTGTATGCTTACACTAAGTGTGGGGGAACTTTGTTATGTTGAAAAAAAAATGGTTATAGCCAATGAGCTATATGAAGGATATTGATTAGCCAATGAGCTAAATTGAGTTATACATATTTGCGGAGATCGATATTTGAAGAGGTGAAATAATCATTTACGGGATTGTGGTTTGTATGATGGTTAGCAACATGGAGGTTTAGACTTGATTTTATTTTCTTTTAACACCAATTTCATAAATCATCCCATGCCTTATCGATACCCTTTATGAACCCTTAGCCTTATCGATATAACCCGAATAAAATCCCTCTTTGATGAATTTATTTTCTTTGTTTTGATACTTGTACAAGCTTATGGTAAAAAGCATTGATCATGACTAGGCATTGAGTGATTTACATATACACACCAATATATGAGTGTTGAGTGAATTCTTAAAATCATTCGTGAGGTGTTCTAGTTATGTTATCTAAAGTGTTTGGTTCATTTTTAAAAGTTTTCACATATTAAAAGCAAACTAATGATTATCTTTTTTGGGATGATTATTACGTTTTTGGAACCATGGTGTCAAGACCATTGAAATCAATCTTTGCTAATGTTAGACCTACTCGAGGGCGAGTAGAGCTTAAGTGTGGGGGAATTTGATAACGCCTAAAATGAACATGTTTTTAGTAGCGTTATTGTTGGTTTTGTGCAAGATAATCGGCTATATTTACTCATAACTGTTGCAAAAGTGCAAAAGATGCGTATTGTGTATGTATATGTAGCCAGGTATCACGAATGATGAAGAAATGAAGTTTTTATGCACATTTGGAAGATTCTCGAAGAAGGAAGTCGAGCAAGGAAGCTTTTGGATTCAATGATTGGGAAGTACAATGATTTCTAAGTATCTACAGCAAGGAAAGATCAAGTTTTGCCTTGGAAATCATCAGCGAGAGCAAAGAATGAAGCAAATAAACAAGAAGGTCAACAAAAAGTCAAATCAGCAACACCCAGCCGTTCGGTCGTGACCCGTAACCGGATCCGGCTAGGCAAATGGTCAAATCGCAACCGATCCGGTTGCATGAACTGCAGTTACACAAAGTTGCATTTATTATTGCCTTAACTCCCCATAATCATTGGAGGCCGATCATTTCTTGATATTAACTATTTGGGAACGTTTTTGGCCAGTTGAGCAAGCATATTTGGCTATATAATGAACCTAGTCCTAGTTTACTAGGTGTGACACAACCAAAAGTTTATTAGTTTACTTCAAAACTAATACCAACCATATTATTCAGCCCAAAAGCTTAGTCTTTACTGAAAAACGTCCAGGAGCAAGGAGGGAACAATTCTCATCCATAGTTTTGGTAATTTGGAGTTATACGGTGAATCTAGGTGATTGGAGGCGCGTGGTTGCTACAATCCATGAATTCTAATTCTTGTAATCGCAAAAGTTTAGGTATTCTATGAACTTTGTTATGGATTTCTATTCTCTTGAATTATTGGAATTACTTTGTTATGATTTGTGTTTAGTTATTATTATCATGGAGTAGTTTTGGGATATACTTGTGTGTTGGGATGTAGTTAATCATACTAGTGTTCTCATATGTGATGCATGTATATATGATCTTGTTTAAATAAGTTTGTTGGAAAAATACTAGTCTTGGTTTGATTTGTTGATAAAACATGTTTTAAGAAAAAGGACCGAAAGGATTTCTCTTGTGTTTTATTCCAAAAAGTTGAGTGACAAACTAGTATGGGGATATGGTGATTGACAACCACCATGTTTGCTTATTAAAACAAGACTAGGAACATTTTCATCACGAAAGGGTCGAAAGATTCGTAAGAACAAGTTTAATAAGAACATGTTGCAAACAAATGGAATTTCTAAAGGATAATCATTAGGATAAGGACCGAAAGTATTGCGTATATGTTTTTGTTTTTAGAATGATTTTTACAAACATATACCATGGTTGGGGATCATTTGCTTATGATTTGTGCATCACATCAAGAGTTTACACCAAACCTTCATGAATACTAATTGTGATTGATTATAGACTACACACAAGTATATATATTTCTTATTATTGAATTTCACTATATACATCACTATTTGAGGAAGCCTTGACAAGCTTTCTTGTTGGAATCTTTTCATCAAAACAATTTCAAACACAAAAATCCCTTGGGACGATCTCGACTTACCAAACTTTGCTATCACGGACGAGTATACTTGCTCGTATGTGTTAATAGAATTAGACGGTTAAATCGTGTTTATAAATTTTTAAAACTTGCACCACGGTAACACATCACCTCCTATTCCTTATCCTTCGAGGTTGAACAAGGATAAGCTTCAAGACAAATCAAATATTCAAATTCACAATTTCTTGCAGTTGTTCTAGAAACTGCACGTTAATATCAGTTTTGCTGAAGCATTAGCTCTAATGCTAAAATGCTAAAAGATTTATTAAAAGATAAGGAGAAATTAGAAGAGCTGGCGAATACACCGATAAATGCTCAATGCTCAACTATCTTTCTAAACAAGCTTCCCGAAAAGCTTGAAGATTCTCGAAAGTTTCTCATTCCTTATTCACTTAAAGTTTCTCATCATCCTAAGGCGTGGAGCTTAAGGGTCTTATAAGCTAGCTTATTTATTAAAGTTTATAGCTTTTTTAGTTTTTATTAAGCTATTTAGTATATAAAGTTTGCAACTTTATCAACTAATTAGTGAAACAAAAACTAATAAAGAAATAATCTTTGGTGTTTGTCTTAGTTTATAAAATCGGGTGGTTAACTAGTCTCGTTTCATCGGATCGGGTTTTAATTTCTTACCTTTTTCATTTAGCTTATATATTTAGTGTAGAAAAATGTTTATTATTGTTGAGATTATTATTGTGAGCTTAGTAGTTATGAGTATTGTGTAGATTTTTATATGCTTGTTAAGGGAGTAGTTATTTGAGATTTGAGTGTGAAAAGCATAGAAATTGTTGATTGATAATCTTTGGTTATTTGGGTTGATTTTTGGTTATTTTAAATGGGTAAAAGCCGTTTGGAAAATTAATCTTCTAAATCAAGTAATTTTTACCAAGATAAAGAATTGTTTTCAAATTAAACCAACGTTGTGAGAAAATAGGTTTTTAAACGGGTATCGAAGATTATTGATTAATATTTTTCGGATTATTTTTAGATATATTTGGTTGATTGTTTTTACGGGAAAAATCCGTTTGGATAATTAATTAGTTAGATCTAGTAATATTACCAAGAAGAAAAAGAATTGTTTTCAATATAAGCCAACGTTGTGAGAAAATAATTTTATTTTGCGGGTATTAATTAAACGGGGGCTTAATAAATTATTCACGCTTAATTCCCTTTTCACCTCACTTGACGAGCATATATTTTATTATCATATTCTTAGCTTTATTTCTATTCGTCATTAGTTGTAGTCTAATTTTAATTAGTTAAAATATTTTCTATTAGCTAAAATAGTTTTTAAATCATTTCTAAAAAATCCAAACAAAAAATATTCGATAATCAAGCATAAAACAAAAGACACTAACATAAATTTTAATTCATATCTCGCCGTGGATTACGACTCTGGAAGATTGATTATCATTTGTTCTCAAGTGATTATTAAATCTAACAGGAAAACTTAAAATATTAAAACTGTTGTATTACATCGAATCAAGCCACCTTTTGGGTTTGGTTGGGTATTACTGGGAAGAGATCCAGAAGGTCGACCAGATTGATTTTCAGCAAATTTGTCGAACTTTGATTCGATATTATAGATTAATGTTTGATGGTTTTTAGTAGGGGTGAGCATACGACCCGAACGGACCGGACCGACCGAGACCGGACTGGACCGGACCGGACCGACCACATTCGGTCCGGTCCACGGTATCGGCTTTTGGGCTAATTCGGTCCTCGGTCCGGTCCGGTCCGGACCAAAACCTACGAATTTGGGCTAATTTGGCCTTGTTGGACCAGACCGACCGAAGGACCGACGGGGACCGAGACCGGACCGACCACATTCGGTCCGGTCTCGGTCTAAGACTTTTGCCGAAATCGGGTCTTGGTCCGGTCCGGTTTTTGGACCGTGCACACCCCTAGTTTTTAGTAGTGGTTTCTAATTTTTATTTGAGATCCATGAATGCATCTTTCACGAAAAGGTTTGTGGCTTGCTGAGATCTCATGAAATCATTGAGTTGTTTTTGTAGGTCGGGTTTTTCTTCAGCGCTTGTTAATTTTTGATGGTCCCTATCGCATTGGTTACGCTCGCTAGTACGTCATTTATCACAGTTTCGATCGCGATCATGATAATCGTCATATAAACGGGTACATCAAAATGTTTGCATGAACTTTGATTCTTCTGCGCGTGTCATCCGTTTCTCATCCTTTTTGCGGTATGTAATGGGATGTTTTCATATCTTTGTAGTGAGTATCCATTCGTGTAGTCATGGCATCCATTTTAGCCATAATTTTTTCAGTAGATGATTCGTTACTACTTCATCGATGAAAGCAACAGTTATTCGAATGATGGGTTTGGTCTTTTGGTTCTTAGCTCATTCAAGCTTTAGTAAGACTTGATATGCTTGGTTAGGACTTTTGTAAAGGAAAATTCCTCAGGCTGCCGCATTTAGAACTTCTTTAGTGGGCTCGTTAAGTCCATGGTAAAAGATCTTAATGATATTGTCTTTTGACAAACCATGTCCATGACAATCCCTAAGTAGTTCTTTCATGCGAAGCCATGCTTCGGTTAGGATTTAACGTTCGTGTTGAATGAAACCGCGAATTTCTCCCAGAAGATGGTCGAATAATGCTGGAGGGAAAAATCGGCTTATAAAAGAAGTTCGGAGTTCGTCTGATGATTCTATGGTTCCTTCATCGAGTTCGTCTAACCAAGTTTTGGCTTCTCCCGTTAATGATATCGGGAACATCATACGTCTGATAGCCTCGGATTATGTTTCTCCGTATTTGAACATATCACACACCTCAAGGAATTCATGTATGTGCTTGTGGGGATCCATTCGGGTATGACCATCTAATTGATTTCCTTTCACAAGAGTAAAATGATTGCTCTTGATGGCAAATTCATTGGCATTTTCGGGTATCGTGATTGCCGGACTGGGAGTAGGAGCAACGTTCCCGTCGGTAGCCCGCATGAGAAGACCATTGGGATTTACACCGGCCATTGGATCATATTGTTAAAAAATTTTGATGATAAATATGTATTGATAGATGCCTTCGATAGATGAGATTATTTCTAGAGGGTTTTCGAGTTGTAAGTATTTTTGTTATATAGGAACTTTTTTGTTTTTCTACGTCTTTTATTGATGGTTCTTTCGGGTTCGGAGAGTGGACTAACAAGTTTTATTTGAGAAGAACGTGTGTTAATCCATGTTTAGACTGCTATAGGTGATACGGGTGATGAGAGAGCAAATTTTGAATCAAAAGAGACAAACTTTGTTTTATGAGCAGGGGAGTGCGGCGTAAGTAGGAATAAGTACGACGTACTTCTTGTAACATATTTATGTTTTCGAATCTGGTGAGTGGTGTTGGATTTCTGGGTGAGTGGTGTTGGATTTTTAGTTTTAAAAAACTTAATTTTAGTTTTAATTTGAAGATTTGGCATTACTTTAGGAAAAGTACCACCGTTTGGTGAAAGTGTGATGTATTTAATTGTAAGTACGTCGGGTTCGTGAATTATGGGAAAAAGTGCGTCGCACTTACTTTGAAGTGTGGTAGTTTTGGTCCAACATAAGTGACAGAAAACCTACAGATTGCTGATTTTAATAGGAATTTTTTGTATTCGTATGAGATACTTAGAAATGATAGGAGAACAAAATAAAGTCATCGGCAACGTTGCCAACAACTTTGATGTGTTTCGAAAGCTTTAAATTTATATAACTAGTTTCATCGTTTTTTTTTTACCAAAACACACGGGTAAAGTATAACCCTTTCGTTTGTAGTATAGTTTAGATAAGACCATGTCATTTTCACAGGGACTTATGTTTGTTCGAACAATCATACAATATCAAAAGCGCAAACAAAACAACTTTTCAAATAAATAGCAAATAAAAGGTTTTTTAAGCAAATATAATGAGAAAAGATGATTACTTGGGTTAGATGTTATAACTCAGTAACTTGGTTATGAAATGATGATCTCAGTTTGGTTACAAATACAAGGACAAGTCCTTGACTATACAATATGGCAATTCTCGTCAAAATTACTTTTTCACAAATTATGCATTAAGACTAACCAAATAATTCACGACTTATGTCTTTTAATCACGTAAATTTGTTTTCACAAATCTACAGAATTTCCGCAACACATAAATCTAATTGTTTATCTCATAACCTAAGCGGATTTCTCTAACCAAAAGATAAAAATTTATAGACAAGCTTCTATAACCGAGTAACACTAGTTGGTCCTTTCGACCTATACAATGAGCATACACAATCAAACAAAATAAACAAATGTAATAAGATTTAAGCACAACGGGAATTCAACACAAGCATGAAATTAACAAGAGCAAAACATAACCAAACATTACTTTATTATAACATCATCATTCAAGTAATGAAAAGGAGTTTACACTATCATGGCAATGTTATACATAATCACAATAGTAAAATGAGAATAGATCAGAGACATACAACCTCGTGGATGATACATGGATCACACAAGTGTCACAAGTGAACCGAATACTAAACACCAAAATGTATAGAAACCTTAATTCAATCCGAATTTATCCTTGTTCTTCCTTGTTTTTCGTTTGGAAATGGCAGAGAATAACTTGGGAAATAAGTTGGAAGCGTAAGTGTTATTTTTATAACTGAGATGGGGTGGATTAAATAGAGCTGTATCTGATCGGCCACAAAAAGTGTGGCACACAAATTATAAAGTACGCCGTACTTCGTGTAGAACTTGGCGCCAAAGTTTAATAAATGCAGGGGAAGTACGTCACATTTTATTTGTAAAACCGGCGTACTTCCTTTATTTAAAAGGTTTGGGTCTCCTGACCGTTGGACAAAGTACGCCACACTTATTATTAAAGCCGACGCACTTATGCGTATTCTTCTAGACTTCATCTCTTTTGCATATTAATCCGACGCGAGCTTTTCTTCGACATATATGTTTGATTTCTTGTACTCTTTTCACAAACTATCTTCAAGTAAATATGCACATATTTTACACTATTGAGTATAGAAAGTTCACAAGAAGTGATAATAATAATAAAAATAACGCTACTAAAATATGTATAATTCAAGCGTTATCAATAAGCCATGAATGTATCAAAAACCTCATGGTTATGTTTTATCAGATAACACACAACCATATCAGCTATAGTCATTTGTGAAGGTAACAAAGTATGATTCACCATTTTGTTAAACATTTCTAAAAGGGCCACATACATCTATATGTATTAGTCTTAAGATCATTAGCTCTTTGTTTGTAAGAACAAAACATGATCTTTATAACCATAAAATTCATATTTAAAACAGATCACAAGATAATCATAACATGTAAAAGTGGCTCTGATACCATTGATGAAAAACGTGGTTAGAATTTAATATTATCTAACAATTAAATAGACATTAATCAATATTACAACGAAAGCATTTAAATTCAAACCATTTTTCATACAGTGATCCAGCTACATGTATATGATTAATACTCCCTCCGTCCCAAATTATAAGTTCATAATGGTATTTTTTGTTGTCCCAAAAAACTTGTCCACTTTTATATTCTAACCAATCAAAAGAGTGTTTAGTGGAGAAAAAATATATTTGATTGGTTAATAAAGTAGTTAGTGGAAATTTTTTAAACTTTGTGCAAAGTGGAATTGGACTTATAATTTGGGATGGAGGGAGTAAAAATAAACAACAACAAAACTTATGTAGGAGGATAGATTAAAGTAGGATATGAAGGAGCTTCCCTTGTCTGAGGACATGACCTCTAACAGAAACGCGTGGAGAAATAGAATTAGAATAGGCGGGTAGAAGGGGTAGGTTTACTTAGGTTTTTGGTTTGTTAGTTTTACCATTAGGTCCTTTATCTGGCGTGCTTTTTTTCATTTTGTGCCATTGCCCGTTTGCTTTATTGCTTTTGTGCTCTTTTTTTCTATGCTTTTTGCGTTTTCTTTATGTCTATTGTCCTTTTGTATGTGTTCTCCTGTGGCATATGCTTTTTTGTTTCTTTGTCCTTTTTTTCCAAGCTTTTATAATAGTTTTTGTTTATTGCTTGTTTGATTGTTTTGTTTGTTTGCTTGTTTCTCGTCGTATATTTTATGTGATTCCCTGGTATTTGTTTTTGCACTTTCACACTCAGTTTTCTTGATCTTCTCTCAACCGCACAATTACACTAGTCGGAGGTCCACCTGGAAGCAATATCTTTATTGTCGGGTTTATACTGGTGGTAGAGTTAGGATCTGTCTACGTTTTACCTCTCCTTTACCCCACTCTGACGGGATTGGGTTTGTTGTTATTGTTGTTGAAAAATAAACAACATCATATGTGTACCTTGTGGTTTAGAGAGGATATCAATCACGAACAAAAAGATCAATAGTATGATTTTAACCATGACTAGTCCACACTAACACTCAAGCAACTTCAATAGGATGTTAATGCTTGACCTTGTGAACTCCACAACAACAATCTCTATTGGTATAATCAAACACAAGTATGTGTTTGTTCTTGGTGTGTGTTCGGCCGAATATCAAGACAGGGGGGTTGGAAACCCTAAGGTGGAAAACCAATGATAAAACCTTAATTCATGGTTAGGACATTTATATACTCTTTTATGATGTACTTCGATATGATCTCAGCTAATAAGATACAAGCACTTATTATTATTATTATTTTTAATTTCTAAGTAATTGACTAAACCTAAACGGCTACATATCCATGTGGGGCGTGCGTTTTTCCAACTGATTAAGCCCAATATTGATTTCAACTTATTAGATTATTTATGCATTTACAATAAATACATAAAATTGAAGTCTCGTGTTACTGTGTGTGACCCCATAATCTCATATATCATCGGTTATGTGATATACTAAGACATACATATAACTTAAAGGCAAATTAATTAGCTTAACATGTTTTAGTAGTTTAGACATGTTATTAGTAGTTTCGGATATAACCGATATAGTTATGTTATGTTTATGATATAGCCGAATTTAGTTATGTTATTATGTTAGTTTCGGATATAACCGAATATGTCACGCTTGTGTATCTTCGAAAGTAGCCGAACATGTCATGTTTGACAAGCAGCCGGCTAGCAAAATTCTACTTGCCTTTTTATACTATATGTTTAATCTAATGGACTAATTGCAAGTTAAACAAAAATTACTCCCTCCGTCCCACAATATAAGTCTATTTTGACTTTGTCAAAGTCTTTTTATTCAAACTTTGACCATAATTATTTGTTTTCGTGTTATATAATACTTGATGCAAAATATATAAATCGATTTATGTTTTAAATGTATTATCATTGGTATACTTTGCATCAAGTATTATATAACACGAAAACAAAAAATTAGAGTCAAAGTTAGAATAAAAAGACTTTCTCAAAGTCAAAATGAACTTATATTATAGGATAAAGGGAGTAATAAACAAGTGGAGTAATAAACAAGTCACGTGACACGTTAGTGGCTAACCCTGATTGGCACAAACTAACCCCTTTTTTTCGTCAAACCGAGTCAATTCACCGATCCATCCATCCACCCATCAAAACAAACACCCACCTCCTCATTTACCACCTCCCAAAAAACTATAAAACCCCAACCTCTCTCCTCCTCCCCCACTCTCACAACCCCTCACGCGCCCCACTCCCACCTCACAAACGCACGCGGACCCCACACCACGCGCGTAAGGAATAATTAACTCACGCGCCCCTCTTTGCAACCCTAATCGCTTCACCCAGCAACACTCTCCCTCCTCTATATCGTGCCTGCCTCAACCATCATCCATCATGCTTCATCGCTTAGGGCTATTTAGATCGGCTGATTTTACTTCCTTCGAAACTACGTCGTTTTGTTAATCTTATTTTATGTGAGTTTTTAGATCCCTAATTATAAACTTTTAGATCTGCTATTCTATTATGTTATTATATTTAAATATATATACTTATTTTGTTAAATTTATTTAATTATACATGTTAAATATACAAGTATTTTTATTTTGTGTTTTTTATAGATCTATGATTATACGGTTAGTTTGACGTGATTTTAATCAAATATATGGTTATAGATTTTTAAATATGTGATTATTTTTGTATTTTTTTTAGATGTGTGATTATATGATTCGTTCTATGTGATTTTTTTTTAATTATCTGATTATATGTATTAGATATGTGATAGTTTTGTTCAGATCTGTGATTATACGGTTTGTAAGATGTGATTTTGATTATATTATTTATATTGAATTTGTTCAGATCTCTGATTTTTGTTAGTTGAGTATGTTATTTTACTTCAGATCTGTGATTATATGATTTGTGTGATCTATTTTTATGAAATTTGTCATACTTTTATATTTATTTATTTTTTCGATTGTTCGATATCATTTGTTTGATTTGATTTTGTTCAGATCTGTGATTATGTGTTTGTATACGTGATTATATGGTCAAATATTTTTGTTTAAATCCGTGATTATATGTTTTATTTAGGTGCGTTTGTTTCGATCTAGAATTTATTTTTGTTGACTTTTGTGATTTTTATGTATAAATCTGTGATTATTTAATTTATGTGTTTGATTTCGTTCAGATCTGATGGATTATAGTGTTTTTTATTGTTGAATTTGCAGAGTTAAAGATGGAACCTATGGATATTGTTGGTAAAACGAAAGAAGATGCTTCGCTACCCAAAGGTTTGTTCAATTTCATTTCTTCATCATGTTGTGCTTCCGCTGATAGGACTAGTAGGTGCTTTGCCGTGTATATTATTTTTACAAAGTAATACTGGTTAACACAATGATAAATAGATCTTTGGATGAATTTGTTTTATTATGATGATTATACTAAAATTTAATCTTTGTTATCTATACAAAATCTCGGTGTCAGAAGGGAATCAATCTGAATTAGTTGATTTAATTTAATTATCTGACCGTGATACAGACATAGATACTGGTATTCATGTTATAAATATGTGTAGGCTGGCGGCACTTGCACGTCTGTCTAGTGTTGGGGTAAAACGGTAATACGGATTTTTATTTCATACCGTATTCATCAAAGTTGTGAATGGAGATCAATTGTAAAGCTTTGTTATGTGCTTTCGTGGTATTTATTTTTTAGCATTGAATATGTGAAGACGTGTATGTTTTCCTCCTCTCTTGTATGTTAAGAGTTGTTTATGCGTGTACTTGATACCACCGTGCTCATGTCCTCTGTTTTATACCTTAAAAGTTGATAAGCATATACTATTTATTTGTTGACTCTTAGGGCGTGTTTGGTTAGGAGAATTGAAGGTAAAGAAATGGAAATGCTCTTATTTCCCATGTTTGGTACATTTGAGAAAAGAGAAGGCGGAGAAATTATAATTCTCGAGAATTTCATTTACGTGTAAACTCATTTCCATCCCATTTTTAGTGGAAATGGTGGGTCTCAAACATTTCTCCGTGTTTTTCAAATTAAAAACTAAAATAATGGGAGGTATAAGTCCATAGATCACGTGCTCCTCACATTTTATTCAACATATCTTAAACCAAGTGAAACCAAAGCTCCCCACCATCAGTCACTTCAGGCCGGATTTCCATTCTCTTCACCGGATCGTTGGTCTGATCGTCCTCGTAATCTGTTCCTTGTTGTTTGTTGATGTATTAAAATGGTTGAAGATCAATCTCAGTGAACCAGCTAGCTGCGGGTCCCCTTCTTTTGGGTCTTGGCAATTCAAAGATCTGGATTTGCATCTTTGTTAGTCAAAGATATGCTTCATTATTGATTTCCATTCGAAGATCTGGATATGCAATTAGAAGATATGCAATTAAAAGTATCAAATCTGTATATATGGATCATTGGTTTTTGTTGAATTATTGTAAGGATCTTGCATATTCTTATGTTATGTACTGTAACATGTATTGTTTTGACGTATTTAATAATAAATAAAATAATTATAATAATAAATAAAATAATTATTTTTTATTTCTCGGGTTAAGTCTCTGTTGTTACCAAACAATAGAATTCATCAGAATTCTCTACTAATTTCTATTCTCTGAATTTCTAATCTCTGGCTCATTTCATTTCTCTGAATTTCTCTCTACCAAACGTGCCCTTAAGGCTTAATTTTTGATTGTTGTTGATATACTGAAAAGTCTTGGATACGTTGGCTTAAATCTTGTTGAGATGTGTGACTAATGGAAATTCATACTTTTGCAGCTACGATGACTAAAATAATCAAGGAGATGCTTCCTCCAGATGTACGTGTTGCTAGAGATACTCAAGATCTTTTAATCGAGTGTTGTGTAGGTGAGATTTTTATCCTACTTATAACTCTTATGTACATTACAGTTGCTTCTTTTTTGAGTATTTTTCTTTTTCTTGGCAAGTAATTGAGGGATGTTTGAGAAGACTATGTAGAAAACATATGTTTTACTTTGCTTGTGGCATTATCAAATTCATGGTATGCTGAGTTAACATTTTAGACCCATAATAATTCTTAAAGGGAATTTGCGGTTTTCACCAAGTACGTGATTTAGTTTTGTGAAGATGTTAACTTATTCCTTTTTGCATGTTTAACCTTTATAAATAATGACATAAATTCATGAATATATCTTTGCCTTACGTTGTTGGTCCTTGTGCTTCATCCACCCTAAAATGCTCGTTTCCTGGAATGCTAAGGCACTCTATGCAGTCACACATTATGCTTGATTTTTACGTTAGGCACTGCATCTTTGTAAAGCCATAAGATATATTGTATATGCCTGCCTTTGGTTTACGGTTCATATACTATCAACTGTACTTCTCTTACAAGAGCCTTTTTTCTATCTTGCAGAGTTTATCAATCTTATTTCATCAGAATCAAATGAAGTCTGCAGTAGAGAAGATAAAAGAACAATTGCACCGGAGCATGTTCTCAAGGCATTAGAGGTTTGTTAGTTACTTGCATAATCATTATAAAATCATATTTACTGTCGTGTATCGAGTCAAGAATTACTTGTAATGAGGTTCTGTAATACATTGTTAATGTTATTATCTATCAAAGTAATGACCTGCTTTTTCTTCAGGTTCTTGGTTTTGGGGAATACATAGAAGAAGTTTATGCTGCTTATGAACAACACAAACTCGAAACAGTGGTAATGCTTTATTTGTTGCTACTTATATTATATACGAGTAAATGTTAAAGTTCGAGACCATATTATGGTTTTAACTTATCGGGAGTTTTTTGAGAATGGGTGCTCTATGATGCTAACTTTTTACCAAAACTATTGAACAGGATACTGTTAGAGCTGGAAAATGCACAAACGGAGCTGAGATGACTGAAGAAGAAGCATTAGCAGAGCAGCAGAGGATGTTTGCGGAGGCACGTGCTAGGATGAATGGTGTTGCAGCCGCCCCCAAACCGCCTGAAGCCGAACCAAGTTTGAACAGCTAACTCTTAGAGCCCTTTATAAAATTAGGCAAGCTTCCTTACACCCCCTATCATGTACAAAGTCCCGTTGGCTTAGTTCACTGCTACCTGTTTGAATCTTAGTGTAATTTGTACTCTCAATTTATGTCTATATGCTTCGCTGATTAGTAAGGGTTAGTTAAGTCAAAGTCAAAGCTGCCTCTTATTTGTTAGGCATGTTGCAGCTGAATGATTTGTTGACTGGGAAATGAAATAGAAGGTTGCTTTACATTAATTTGTTGATTTCCCGATACCTTAGAAACGTTTATTGTTTTTTTTTTTCTGGCTTGTTTCGAGTTTGTTGCGGTCTTATGAATCACAAGGTCATGGAACAGAGGGAGATTGATAATGTTCTCAAATAAAGTTTTAGCAATATTCTTGTATTTCTTGACTGTGAAAAAGATATTTCAGGCAGGAATGTTCTTGTTTCAAGAACATAAGATTCCACACTTTACTAGGCTAGTAGGCGATATACAATGAGTGAATTCTATCCAGTGAGTCATAGCTTTTTGTTAAGAAACACAAGATCTAAATTACCATGAACTTCTTTTAACAGATTCCTTACCTGCTTTATTCTTCTACACGCTATCACAACTTTGTATGCAAGTGGTAGTGTAGTTTATAGTAGTCGCCCGTATTCTCCCCCCAAGCAATTTTTGGCTGTTTATTACGTTCACTTTGTTAAGATATAATTGCTACTGTTGTAATGCATGTCATTGCCATCTCCTATATTAACGCCTTCATTAACGTCTTTTTAGCCAGTAACCAAACAGAATGGCTGGCAACTAATTATGAGGTGTTTAAAACCTTTCCGGGCCTATTCTTTCTGAAAATGTCACAATGGTCGAAACTTTTTAGGATGCCTTATCAAATTGATGGATTTACATCATGTCACCCCATAAGACCACTAACGGCGAATGTTTATTGACGTTCATTCATTAAAGCACGCTCTTCAGACGTAATTTAGCTGAGAGTTTGCATTGATTCAGTACCAATCATTTTAAATTAGGGTGCAAGTATAACGGGTGTATGCAATACCAAATGTGTTTTGGAACTCATTATGTGATCATTATAACTTCATGTTGCATTTACTAGTTTTTTCAATGTTGGTACTTGGTAGTATTAGTATATCGATACAGTGTGTGCATATGATTACAAATGATTATGCAATAAGCTCTCATTCTAAATTTCTGGAAATAGTGTAAAAAGAGGATATCGTGGGGCATGTTCTAGGCCCTCAAAGAGCTAGTTTTAGGGCATTGGTTGGTGAAACTTAGACATAAACTGGCCACAATCCAATTTGATGACAGAAAGAAGACATATGTGTACTATTTATTCCATTCTCTTTATTTGTAAAATCGAGTCATAAAACAACCAAAAGCACATGTACAAGTTTGATATAATACTGGAAAAACAGAACACGCAACAAAGATTGGAATTCAACCACAAAGTAACAAGACACTATGCTTCAAGATGTAAATTATCTAAGAGCAAAGAAAGTGCTTGGAGGATCGGCTTATATGCACGTTGGTATGTGCAAATCATTGTTTGTATCTGATTAGATCATGTCACCTGCTCACTAAGTTAAACCTAGTCAATCATAACTCCGCTGCTAACTATGTTGTAGCATCTAATTGTTTACGTGACATACACCGTGATAAACCGAAAAGCACATTGCTAAAAATATATTAAATGATGGGAAACATCCATTTAAACATGGATTTCTTCAACCAAAAATGATGCGAATTCAAATATGTTATGTTAGCAACGACGTCTCGTACCACGTAAATTAAAGTTATTCAGTTGGAACATGTTGCTCATGGAATAGACCTAACAAAAGGGATGGAATGCTTTTTGCAGCTAATTTTGGACTGTTGGATCCATTGTCCCTGAGCCACCAGAACCCAGAGAGCCAGTGATCTTTTCTTGATCATGTATGATGTTTTTTAGTGGTAGATTACGTAGATACTTGTACAATGTGTAGTAAAGTTTGTACTAGGAAAAAGAGCCTTCTTTTTGCCCTCTGAGTGCATTTGTAATCTTTAGTATTGTGTTGGGAATTCTGGTCAAAAAAACACAAAAAAAGGTCAGTCAAGCATTGCCATCTCTCTAGCCCCACAAAGAAAGTGAAGTTACACATTTACTTTGTTCCCTTACCTTTATTCTCTATTAAAATGACCATAAAGGACTCTTGGGTGTGTTTGTGACTCTATAGTCTATCCTGTCGACGTGACACGCAATCCAAGAGAACTCGGGTCGAAATTTGAACTGAATGAACTTACATGTCGATTTTGAATCCATGTATTTTTAACAAAAATCGCATTGTTTTACCGTAAGTCTATGTTTTGAGGAGTGGACGACTTTGTTTTTGAACGGCAAAAATACAACTTATTACATATCCATCATTGCGTATGGTAAATAGTCTTTAGAGAAAACATTAGTTAATGGTAAAACTGTCATTCTGATAAAAGTAAGAGAAAGAAAAAACAACTTAACTATGTGTTTTTTAAATTGTGTATTTTTTGTCCGGGGACAATAATTCTGGAGCGGAGGGAGGAGTAATTCGTTATTAAAAATCTTTGAATTTACCTAAAGTTCTTTTTAAAAAAGTTAAAGGGCTTAGATGTCATTTCTCCTAGCATTCTTTATTTTGAACCAGCCCCATTCGGCCATCCCTTGTTGGGGTTGCTTATTTTTCTTTTACATTTTTCAAGATCCCAAATGTATCAACAGAGTTTTATCAACCAATCATTATATATTCAAGATTCATTATTAATAAAAATAAAACATTTAAAAAAAGTAATTCTAAGAAACAAACAAAATAAAAAGCAAGAAAACATATCAAATACTTTAAACTTAAATAACAACAATATCTCTCAATCTCTATCTATATCTCACTCAATAAGTAGTTGCCTTATTCCACTTTGGTCACTATCTTTCTTTCATATGAAAACAACAATGGCAAAACCCTCTCAAGACACCAAGAAACCCTTCCATTGGTCAAACAAAGTCAACAATGAAGATGATCAAGAAAAAGAAGAAACCCCTTCCTTCAATTCTTTCCCTCAAATAAATAAAGACAATCATGAATTGCCATCACACTTAACAAGAAAAAAACTACAAGCAATCACAATTGCTAGATTTCGCTCGGTTCTTACTTCGCTGAACAAGAACCGAGCAAACATACTACACGGGCTAGGCCCTAGGGTTATAGGGACCCTTTTTGGCCACAGAAAAGGCCATGTCCATTTCGCGTTCCAAAAAAACCCTACGTCCCAACCAACTTTCATGATCGAGCTACAAACTCCAATAAGTGGTTTAGTTAAGGAAATGGCTTCCGGGCTTGTTAGGATCGCGTTAGAATGTGATAAAGATGATGACAAAAATAAGAAAGGTGGTAACTCTAAAAGGTTATTGGAGGAGCCTCTTTGGAGGACTTATTGCAATGGGAAAAAGTGCGGGTTTGGGATAAAAAGGGAATGTGGAGAGAAAGAATGGAAAGTACTTAAAGCCGTTGAGCCGATATCAATGGGAGCAGGAGTACTTCCTGCTGAAACACCAAGTGACGAAAAAGATGGAGTGGTTAATGATGGTGAGATTATGTATATGAGAGCTAAGTTTGAAAGGGTGGTAGGATCAAGAGATTCAGAAGCTTTCTATATGATGAATCCTGATAGTAATGGTGCTCCTGAACTTAGCATATATTTGCTTAGAATTTGATGTTTCAAGTTGAATAAAATTTGGATACAAGTTCAAGTTGTTTGAAGCTATAATAGAATGTTTTCATGAAAATTTTCTTGAATGTGGTAACTCTGTTATGGAATTAGTAATAGGGTGAGTTTGTTGTAATTTGTAGTTTATTAAGGGTGGAATGGGGAATATACATATAATAGTTATGTAATAATTTTTGTGGCATTGTTAGTATTACGCTATTACTCTTTTTTATTTTGAATCTTCCACAAAATGCCTAAAAATGTGTTTTTCTAAGGAGTTATGGGTTCATGCAATTGTTTTGAAGCTAAAATGAAAAACGCCTTCATTCTGTTTGCATTAACTTATTTGTTTGTTAGTCTAACAAGATTCTGTGAATGTAAAATCAAATACCTAAAAATATAAACTGTTGGAAATATATACTTATAAATTACATACCAAACTTTTCTTACATATCAAGATACTCATCTCCACCATCTATCTAAAAAGAAATTAATGGCTAAGATTAAAAACATTTTATTATTTCTCTTAAATCGTTAATGGTTAAGTGAAAATATTTACACCGTTGCGAAGAGCATTAAATTATCTTTCTATAGACGGGCACTTTGATATACTTTCGAAAGAAGAAAAAAAATTAGTTTTTCACGTTTTTTCGTCTTTTTTTACGTTACTTGAAATTTGCATGAAAAAATCATATATGATTAAACATTAATTTGAATATCACATGTGATATTAGTGTTAAATCATGTATGATATGTGATATCAGATGTGATATGATATGTATATCATATGTGATATTACACTAATATCACATGTGATATTAGGCTGGGCACAATCATGTTTTTAACATCGGTCGGTCACCCCATAATTTCCACCATGACCGATTTGAGATCGGTCGACACCCAATGTGGGAGTTCGGTCGGAACATCGGTCGAGGTCAAAAAACGTGTATATCAGTTGAAATCTCAACCGATTTCAAACACAAGTTACCGTTTAATTAAATAAAAAAAATAAAAAAAACTTAAACTTTACCACTTTTCACATGCTATAAATACCAATCTCAAAAACACTTCTTAACACATAATTTCAAACTCAAAATACTTCTCAACACAAGATTTATTATGGCTTGCCGTCTCCCCCATTCCGTTGAAGATATAAAAATGTACGTTAACAAACAATGCGAAGAAGATGATGTTGCTCGAAAAAACGCTATTATAGACGTTATCCATCTGTTTAAGCAGGCAAGAGCAGAGAAGCAACAAATGAGAGAAAACCACAAAAGTTGCAACGACATTACGCCTGAACGAAAAGCTGTGATCGACAAATTTTTGAAAGATCAAGCCCGCAAAGACGACGAGATTGCTGACAAGTTGTGGCGGTGTGTTCAAAAGGTATCGGACAACGTCAGCACCAAAATCAATTGGAGCTACCGGGAGAACGAAAAAGATGGTGTAGGTGCATCAACTTCGACTACCAATTGTTTTGGGGAACCTCTGCTAGAGGAGGAAGATTTGGCTCGCATCGAGCAATTTGCCGGTTATCGGACTCCCTCGTATGACTCTGCATGCGGGGAGCATTCAGATTAGATTTATGATTTATGTATTTCGTATCGTTTTTATTTTTAATATATTGTAATGTTTTTATTTTAATGAATTTTAAATTTGTTGTTTAAAATGTTTGAATTAAAAAAAATAATAATAATAAAAAAATAAAAAAAATAAAAAAAAAATCGGTCATCGACTGTGGCATCTTGGTCATGTCTGGTCGCTGGAGAGAGAAAGCTGACGTGGCGCTGGTGACCTTGGTCACGACTGTGCCCAGCCTTACATATCATATATGATATAACACTAATATCACATGTGATATTTAAATTAGTGTTTAATTATATATGATTTTTTAATATAAATTTCAGTTACGTAAAAAAACGAAAAAACTTAAAAAAAAAATGAAAAATACGAAAAAAATTTTTTTGTCGAAAGTATATCAAAGTGCCTATCTATAGAAAGATAATTAAATGTTCATCGCAATGATATTTTTTTTTCGCTTAACGATTAACGGTTTGAAAGTTATTAATATCTGAAAAAAGAGGATGAAATTGGGTTTTTTAAATTGTTAGGATTAATCTCATCCATTAGATCAAATAAAAATGAATGGTGGAGATTGATCTGATATGTAAATAATCTTTTGTCCTCAAATGATCTTAAATCATACTTATAAATCAAAGAGTAAATTGCAAAAATCGTCCATAAACTTTGGCCAAATTGCACGTTTCGTCCCAAAACTTTGGTAAGTGCAAATATCGTCCCTGTGGGGAAACTTTGGGGCAGAAATCGTCCCTGGCCTAGATCAAATGACTAAAATACCTTTCTCTCTTTATTACTTTTCAGTTTCTTGCGCAAATGGTCCCTGTGTTTCGCCAGATTTTGCAAATTTAGTCCTTTTTTTTAATTAACTATTAATATTAGTATTATTTTTTTTACGTTTTCGCCGATTTTTTACGTTTTCGTCCGATTTTTTACGTTTTCGTCCGTTTTTTTACGTTTTCATCAGTTTTTTAACGTTTTCGTCCGATTTTTAACGTTTTCGTCCGATTTTTTACGTTTTCGTCAGATTTTTTATGTTTTCGTCAGATTTTTTACGTTTTTGTCTCTTTTTTTACGTAATAAAGAGAGAAGGGTATTTTAGTCATTTGATCTAGGCCAGGGACGATTTCTGCCTCAAAGTTTCCTCACAGGGACGATATTTGCACTTTTCAAATATTTGGGACGAGACGTGCAATTTGGCCAAAGTTTAGGGACGATTTTGCAATTTACTCTAAATCAAAATAAACAAGGTTAGGCAACAAAAAAGGCAAAAAGTTAGACCTTAAATCTTGCGAAACTTTACATGTTTGTAAATCCCCTCCAAAAAAAAATTTGCATTTCTTTATAACAGCATACTCATAAGACTCTAATCCTACACCTTGCATATTTAGTGTGATATAAAATCAACCACGTTGAAAAAAAAACAAAAGACATATTAGATACACCTTATTCTGACGATGCCATGACCACTGACGAAGCTAGGATTTTTATCTTGGGTAGGCCAAATAGTAGAATTAACACTTGAACCGAGATGTAGTATTAACTTCATCCTAATCACTCAACTTTGAGAACACGCAAAAAACTTTTGTTAAAATTTAGAAAATGTCATCCATATTTAACTTAACCATGACAAAAAAAAAGGTAGATAATAAAACAAACTTTATGTTTTAAACCTACATCACTGACATAAATAAAACACAATGAAACTGAATTTTGTAAAAGAAAATTCTGTGTGATACGGTTGTGTAAATCAACAAAATATAAATATATAAATCATGTAAGATTTGATGAATACCTATACATGTAAGTGGTAAAATACTCCTGTATGATAAAAAAGCTACGAACTCTTCGACTTTGTATTTAATCGGAGGATATATACGACTGTCATTTTGCTATCGGGTGGGCCAAACAAAGTATGACCAATCAAATTACTCAAAAGTGTACTATAAACTAGAAAATTATGAGAACTTTTAGGTGGGCCATGGCCAACCCAAGCTACTATGTAGCTCATGACCATTTGATCGATGAATTAAGTTATATGGTTAGCTTTGCGTTTCCCTGTTCGTACAACAATATCATGGTGAATGAATGGGCAATGATTCATTGAAGTTGTATATTAGGCTTCGGTTTTATAAACCAAGTCTTTTATACAACTAACTACTAGATTCAGACTCGTCCTAGGTGCTCGGTTACTCCATGCACATCGTATGCGTATTTTGCTAGTACTTATGAGGAGGGGCGTTATAAGTGAAATTAATATGAAGAGTGCTTCTCGGGTAAGAATCCAAGATATACGAAAATGAGTGTTGACACAAGCGAAAATAAGGGTGAAACATGCACTTTTGATATGCATTTTCTATCAAGTGAAACGTGATACGGGTTACAATACGAACCACACAAAAGCGGCTTCGAACAAACACTTTCAAGACGTATTCTTCAATCGGATGCAGACATTTCTCTACAATAATGATGACAAAATAGCCATGGAAAAAGGCATACCACAAAAAAATAAAAAATAAAATATTAAGATAACACTTCTCTAAAATAATATCTTGGGCATGAAAATCAAATAAAATATATAATAGTATATAGCATTAATACTGATTTTTATTTACTATAATAATCGGCTCAATTGACGAGGGTCAAATGGTCCTCGCCAAAAGTTTTAGCGAGGACATGTCAGGTTTTTTGTCGTTAAACGACTTTTGGCAAGAACATCATGTCTTCGTCAAAACGTTCTCGCCCGTTCTACTTTTTCTTGCAGTGGTATCTGCCTATCATAATCAATACTCTGACGAGCATATCTTGTATTTACGGTTTTCTAGCCACTTCAACAGTTCTAGCATCAGAGAATTTGAGGGCTTATCCGAAAAGATTTATGGCAAAATAAATAAATAAATAAAACTTGTATTCTTTTTTAGTAGCTATCAGTCGAAGCTGGGTAGTTGTCCACATTGAATAAGATGGACAAAGACCAATGACCGGGGTTAAAAGGTCATAGGATACGGGAGTCTGGTAGATGTGATAATTTAACAAGCTAAAACTAAAACTTAATTAGCAAAACAAGTTGAATAGATTTTGACAATTTAGTGGTGTTTGTGTTAATAAAAACTAGTCGGATACCCGCGCGTTGCAGCGGCGGGTACCCTGTGATTGAAAATTTTGACGAATAATATTTTGCTATTATATATTTACCGTGACAATAACTTTATAGAAAAAGAGATTTTTGTTGTAACATCTTTAAGCGATAACATACTATTTCATGTAAAAATATTAGTGCACCTAAGTGATGTTGCAACAATATGTTGTTTGTATCAATGGTTATTCATCTAGTTTTTATAAAATAAATGTAAAATAAATTTACTTCCGTGACAGAGATATAGCAAAGATAAATGCGTCAAAAATTTGCAAATTTACTGAATTGTTCTTGGGCTTATTAGCAAACTTTAGTTTTTGTGAGTTGGGCCTCAAATATGATTTATAACTGTACTATATAAAAATAGGGTTTCATTCTCCACTTTAAGTCGCCTCCAAAGTCTGAGTCTACAACAACATCAAATGTCGTTCATCTCTTTTTATTTTTTTCTTAATATTCTCTTTCTTTTGTTGGTGAAAAAATGTTTGAACACAAAACATAAATGTGAAAGGCAGTTGCAACAAGGAGATATTATACACATGTGTCAAGGGGCCATATGTTGTTTTCTTTTGTTCTTAGTTCTTTTTATTTGAAGATCAATGAAGGGTGTTTTTTGATCTTGTATTATCCATTGAGAAATCTTTAACAGCCCGTGATCTTCTTTTTATTTCGAGTATATGATAGATCGATGATGGGTATTCTTCGATCTGTAAAGATCTATCACAAATAAAGAAACCCAAGATCTTTCTTTGTTGTTCTTTTGTTTTTCGAATTTGGTAAGTTTTTTAGAGATGTAGTTTTTAATGTTGGCAGTTGGTGATGTAGTTGACTCTTACAGAACTAATTAAACAAATATGTTTGGTTATTTCTTTATAAATTTTTGCTATTAAAATAAGTTGTGCCTCTTACAGAACTGCAATGGTTTATGTTCAGTTGGGTAGGTATTTGTACAATGTGCTTAGGTAGTGGTATATTTTGGTGAAAGGGTAAATTAAACTGTGTATTAATTATATGTGTTGAATAATGTTTTTTTAGTTTTAGTTGTGCTTTAAATACTTGTAAATGATGCTTCTTTACTTGTATTTGCTTAAAAATCTATATTAGGAAATCTTAAAAAATTAATAGGAGGAAAGTGTCCTCCTCTATTATAAGTAGTATAGATAAGCCGTAAAAATGTTTATTTATATTTTACGATATTCTAATGTTTTGTCGATAATAAACGTAAAATCATTTTAACGAAACAAATAAAATACGTAAATGGTTTGAACAAATAGTTTACTAACACACTTATATTTTCATATAAAACACTAAACAAGTAATAGTGTTTACAACTTATAGAAATACATATGTATAACAATTAGTTTTTATATAATATGGATATGTACTTATATATATACTTGGTATATATTGTAATGGGTAAAAAATCTAAGTACTTGACCTATTGACTAGATACATTGAATATAGTTAGGTAAAACCCAAAGTCCATGACCCATACCCATGGAGCTTGATCCATAACCCATGACCCATTGCATGACATCATGCATGAAGTCATGTTGGGTATTATCCATGGACCATAACCCATGACCCATGATCCAATGTCTAGATACATTGCATCTTGTATAACCCATGGTTCATAACCCATAACCCATAACCCGGTTTTCAACCCAAAATCCGGATTTGCCCAGCTGCGGGGATCCTGATGGTGGCTTGCACTAGCCGGATCCTCTGGGGAGGGATCCGTGGGAACCGGGGAACAATAGAGAAAATTGCCTATAAATAGTGAGTCATTTCTCTCTTGCAACTCATCTCTTTTACACATACTCTCTCTTAGTATTGTAAACTCTCTAACCTCATATCCAAATGATCTTTCTATGTAGTTTTGTGTTTGTGTGATTCTCTAGGTTCCTCTTAAAGGCGAGATCACCACCTCTTGAAGTCGAGCAAGCTCAAGTCCATGGGTTGCCAAGCTTCGTCATCATCAAGACTACTGAAGTTATCTTGTTGATAGTTCTTTCCTCCCTCCTTAGAAGTGTTGTGTTGAAGGCATAAATGAAAGATGCCAAACGGGTCAAGTCGAAGGCATTAGTGAAAGGTGCCGAAGGGTCAAGTCAAAGGCATTCGTGAAAGGTGCCGAAAGGTCAAGTCAAAGGCATTAGTGAAAGGTGCCAAGGTGTCGTGTCAAAGGCATTAGTAAAAGGTGCCAAGGGTGTACATTTGATATGGTGCATCGATGTACAAGATATAATAGTTTGGGTTAAAGTATAGTGAGATCCTTATGATGTTGTTATAAGGAGTGTGTCTCATTTGGGATAGTTGTTGTGTAGTGTTGGGTAGTAGTTCCTCCTTTGCAATGGAACTCGGTATCTAGCCTTGTACCGGATAAAGTGTAGGCGACGTTGTGATAGGTTTGGTTCTACCTCGTGGAAGAACCCGGTGTCTAGCCTTGTACCGGATAAAGAGTAGACGACGTTGTGAAGGATTCTCCGCCACATTAAGGAGCTTGTGTTGTGTAGTGCTTACGAACTCTCGAGTAGGTGACTCGGGGAGTGGAGTAGGGCAAGGAAGGTGTCCTTGTAGCCGAACCACTATAAATACGCGCGTTGTGAATTTGTGTTTCTTACTCTTTATCTTTGCATTACTTATTTAAATGTTTATCTATCAACATCCAACATACACATTAAATAGATTGACATAAGTCGATCTAAATAGTTTAAAACGAAGTTTTAATCGGTAAAACTATTCAACCCCCTTCTAGTTTTCCACAGTTTGTATTAGCTTATTCAATGGGTTTATAAGATAATGAAACTTGAAAAAACTTACATTTTTACTTTTTTGGCTTATAGACTTAAAAGTTGACATAATGACTTAAGTGTGTGTATATAAGACCATAAATTCTCTACTATGAAGCTTATAAACAGAAAAAGTGAATTTGTGAGTATGTTTATGAGGCTTTGAAAGCTTATAAACCCGTTGAATAAGCTAACACAAACACCTCTAAGTTGAACCGAGTGTTTAAGTAACGGACAAGTCCTCATGTCACTTCTTACTTCATCTTTTATAATATCAGCTTCCAGGGATGCACCTAGGGGGTGGGAGATGTACGGGAAACCCATGGTTTTTTCCTGCATAATGTAAAATTATGTTAAATATATTGATTTTTCTAAAATGAACATGGTCCTTAAATTTTGGGTTACAATTTTTCTGTTCTTTTCATTAAATGAACCTCGTGACTTTTGGTCATAGATCCGCCACTGCCGACTTCGTATACTTATGTTTTGCATTAGTTGCTATAAAGATTCGGGAAAGGAAAAAAAAAAAAAAAACAACGCTGTGTTATTTTAAAATATTGGTACTAACTGGAAATTTATGTTTCTTTTCATGCACGATAATGTCTTAGTTACGTAGATTTCATGTATTCATTAACAGTTAGCGTACACAATAATCTTGGCATTTTGCTATATGAGACAATGATTTTAAACTCGTTGGCCAAACAATGACTAAAGAAAAGTCCTGAATCAACTATGAGTATACCTGTTAGACCACTTATATCAGAAAAATAAAATTGACTTTGCGGGCTATCTCAAACACGGATCTTTTCCCCTTTTATCTATTTACCTATTGAATACAAGGAAACATTAATTTCACATGGATTAAAGAAGGGAGAAAACAATTGGGAAGCACCAGAAACATGGGTAGGTCTTAGACATCTACTTCCATTCACTATCAATCAAACACAAAACTAAACAACAATGTATCACAAACAAAATACATATACATTAAAACACGGAACATGATCACAAAAGAGCGAAAAGACATACATAACATCAAAGCAAGATATCTGTTCATCCAGAACATAATCAACACACGATATTATTCTGTAAATGTTTTGATGGAAAAGTAAAGCAAATAAAATAGGAAATTGAATGATTTTAGTATTACGTTATGATGTTATTAAGGGTATAAAAGGAATTTTAGCATGTAAATTTACATTTAGTTGATTTTTTTAATGAATTGAGTAAATATTACAAATATTGTGTTGAAATTAGGTATGTATGTCATTATGATTATTAGGTGGGTAAATATGACATTTAAATGTTTAAATTCGGTATATATGAAATTAACCTTTTTAAATTGTGACCCTTTTTGATAGAGGAACGCATTACAATAACAAATTAACAAAATATGAAGTGAGATGTCAAATTCCTAAAGCATTTATGTGGCGCTATCCTAACATAATGATTAATGACTATTAAAGCCTTTGACTTATAACAAATGAGTAATGATAGAGGGATCTAATTCATATGACTAAATTTATGCCTAACCATTTAATCATGTGACAAGTGGAATGCACATTTTCTCTTTCATAATCCTCACCACTAATCTTGCCATGTGTCGTCATCTTAGAGTTAGACATGTTTTTAGGCATGAATTTTAGTCATGCAAATCATTTTCCATAACAAATACGGAGTAGATATTAGGCTTCGGTTATAACATATTTATACGAATATTGGTACCAAAACCTCATGACTATACCAGAAAATATGGTAATCCAGATGCAACTATACAAGTACAAAAAACATACACTTATACGTACATGATTATGTTTTGACAAGTATACTAATTATGGCTCCATCTTTATGGTTGTTACCATGGTGTCATTTTTTAGTGAAAAGTGGGGTATGATGTGAGATAAAGTATAGTAAATTAAGGTTCCAATCAGATCAGATTACATTTTGATACCATCAAGATATTCTTCATCATATGTTCTTCATCATCTAATCATTTCATCAAATTGAGGTTAAATAAATATTCTAACGCCGTTTGTAAAGCACTATACTCCCTTTTCTTTCACAATACAAAATTTTGTTATTTCAAACTTTCTTTTAATTTTCAAATATATGAGAAAGAAAAATAAAAAATGTACTTTGCATGCATAAAAGAATTCTTAGAATCTAGTTGTAGCAAGATATACACCAAGTACTATGCTGTAGTAATACACTACTACTACGTATTACATACTTCAATGGCGTTTGTATTAAGAAAACCACACCAGGGCTATTAATAAAAGAACTTAAGAGTTAAGCCATACGAGTGTTAATAGAAAATTGTTGACACTCTAGTCTAAAGAGCTATTTAACACTTGTTGCCTACTTGTCCCTACTATTAGTGTTCCGAATCATAATTAGGCTAACACTCCAAAGAGCTATTTAACACTTGTCATTTGCCCCTACTATTAGTGGTCCTGATCATAATTAGGCTACAAAAATACCTTGGATCATGATCATTATTAGGCTCGAAAAATACCTTGGATCATGTTGGAATATATATATAGAGAAAATAAATAATGATTGAAATGAGAAGAATAAGAAAAAATACTATCAATATATTTTAAATAAAAAGAAATAATGAAAAAATATATATATTTTTATGAGTGCATTTAAAATTTGTGGTTGTGATTTTCTTTTATTTCTATCTTAATTATATTTTTGATTTGATCATAACTCTATATATAATATCAAAAAATTGTAATTATTTGATTAAATTCATTCAATATTTATATGTATCCAAAATTTCAATTACCCCTCCTCAAGGTGCTAATGATAATTATTAGGAATTTAGGATCAATAAAAGATTAGAGCCACATTATGAAAATGAAAAGCACATTGAATGGATGGGAGTGAAACTCTCTAATCATTATAAATTTTAAATATCATAATTAGACTAAACCATGATGTAAAGACATAAATCATCTATTTGGCACAATCAATTGGCCTATAAATCTTTATTTGTTTTGGTAATTGTGGTACCTACCTTTAGGTTCCTTTTCTTTGATAAAAACCAATTCGCATTTTCAAGATAATGTTGCAAGTAGAACTTGGTGACACAAAACAAAAGTATTATTTCCATGATCTAAACACTTAGAAATACATCCAAACTCTTAGAACAAAATCACATAAAAAAGACAGTAAACATAGAAATAATTCCAACGATCATAAGAGTTTGAGACAATGTATCACTATCCATCTTAAGTATCGACATCGCTTCACTCTTGGTATTAGCAGATGTTTGATTCGCGGGTTGAACACTAACTTTCTCATGCTCCAAAACTTTAACAATCATCTTAAGTCCACTTTCACAATGGCCCGAATCACCACTAATGAAATAAAAGTACCCCGATCGATTAAGTTCAACGCTAGTGTCTCCATTGTCATAAGATAGAACCGGGCTCGCTGACTTGCATGTCTCGTGCTCTTCTTTAGTCACAACCAATACCGAATCCTCCTTGTACTCAAAACCTACATGTATAAAAAACAATGCACATTCATTAGTCTTTCTTAAAACAAGTTCACAAAACATTTAAATGTATATAGTACTAAGCCTACTTACGAAGCGTGTCGTTTATCTTAAATCGATTATGTTCAGCCCATTCGTTGAAATGATTTGTGTCGTTGGAAGGAGGGATAGACCACCCTATGTCACCACCAACTTTGAACTCAATGCTTTGGACTTTGAGAATGGTGAAAAAGGCTAGTGTCATGAAAATGATGGTTAAGTTCTTCATGGTTGTAAAGGGTTTTGTGGGATTAGGGTAAGTAGTGTGGGATTAAGGTAAGTAAAGAGGGTTTATATTGAGGTAAATTTGAGGAAGTTGGTTATTTTGAAGAGAGTGGGAGAGATAGTTGAGGAGAAGTAGTGGGATACGATCTTTGACTTGGTAATTTTTCTGTTTTACCTTCAAAAAATGACTCGTGATTATAGGTGACACCTGCTTATTCGGAAAAATGTTAACATAAGGATATAAATTTGAAAATATTCATAGAGTTTATGAAATGTAATGTTTTTTCGTCTAATGTAGTCAATCCATTTTTCAGTGCATTTAACGATTTTTTTTTGTTTTATTCGTATTATAAACAAGTTATTAATTCCTTTGAACATGTTTTTTTAAGGAAGGCAGAATGTACAGAAACAATAATGTCGGATATTGTTAACAACGTAATTTAAATATGTACCCCCAAAAGAAAATAAAATATGTTGCTCCCCTTTGTCTCTAAATTGCAAGAAAGATTTGGGCTCAATGAGCCGTTAGGAAACTTCTTACCCACCAAGGCACCAAGCTCTTTAGTGTGCGAAATGGATATTGTAAAGTTTAAAGACAATATGATTTTTTTTTAAAAACTAACTACAATAGTAGTTATACTTTTTTTCCCCCATAATGACTGCCTTCAAAATATACTATAGAAAAAAAGTCTCTATTACTCAAAAATGAAGAACAAACGAGTCCGTTTAAGTGAATTAACTATTAGTCAAACTAGTACTATCATTTAAATACTAAGCAGTATTTTTATGAATTTTATGTATTGTTCAAAAGACTTAACTTAAGTCCATAAACTCAATTTTATGAGCACATAAAATGGATAATGAGTTAATATAAGTTAATTGAATTAGTTTTTCATTTAAGATATTATAAGAGCTTAAACCTTTACGACTAATTTGGTTTGTAGATGAGTTTAGAGTGCTAGTTGAAATGTGTGTTATAGGCGCCGTCACGTCAGCTTTTACCTCATTACTATAATACAAATTTTGAAAAACATTCTCCCCGGCTATATAACATGCCAGTGAGACCCATTTTTTTATTAATTTTTTTTCCCATTTTCTTTAAAACAAACACATTTTATCACTAAAATTCAAATACGATATATCAAAGGTACGATATGTGATAACATCAAATAATCGTGATTTTTAAGTGTCGATTTCCTTCGATTATGCTCATATTTTATATTGTTTATATAGATATTTACTCTTACTAGTCTCATGACCCGGCCGATGGCCGGGATAGTTTCAAGTGTATAATTTGGTATAATTTAGTAACGTGTATGTCCATGGCCAGATCGTTTTAACATGAATGAATGATATTCCTATGTTAGTATAACTTGCATAATGGTAAAAAGTTGTTTGATAGTTAAAATTATTGATAACAATGGCTTGCAAAAATTGCGAAATAGCCAACTTATTACAAACATGAAACAAATACTTCCTTAAAAGGTACCAAAAACAAACATATCGGAAGTGAATATGTTTTTAGATGACAACTAACATAAACAGACATAAGAGCACATTTAATGTTTATCGTCGCTAACGTTGTGGTCATCAACATAATCATCGGTTATGTTATGTCCGGCTTCACGAAGTTGTTTGATTAGTGCATCAGCCTTTTTTATCTTCCAAATTGAGCTTATTCCAACCGCCGTTATAATTAAAATAGGGTTCATCTGTTTAAATTAATAAAAAAAATACTTTTCGAAATCATAGTATATCACATGAATTATAATTTTTAAGTACACCGTACCTTTTTATTAACTTTTGCCGTGTTTTCTGTTTTTTTTTCATGGTTATCATCAACCAGCTTTATTAAAGCTATTTATATGAAATTATGAACATTTAGCATCATTTAATCAACTTTAAAATTCAAATCCACGAATCTAAAAGTTGATACATGATACTCATTAATCTTTATATGGCACCGGCCTTTCAAAAAATAAAATACGCATTTGGAAGGCATATAAAGTAGTTTCAATAAAGAACTGAATAGGTGGTGACCTTCTTGTTGGGAATTATGTAAACCAGACTTAATACTGGTAGTATAACAATTAAGTCTAGTAGGTTTAGATTTAGTAGTTAAGTCTGTCAGTACTAAGTTAAGTCTAGCAGACCTAAGTTAAGTATGTTTAGTATTCATAATTAAGTCTGTTTATGATAAAACAGATTAGTTTGTTAGAAATATATTAGGGAAGGATATGTACGCGTAGAGATATCTTAGGAAGAGATATGTATATCCTTTTACACGTTTTGTATACTAGGGTTTCCTAAGTGTATAAAGGAACCCTAAGGCATAGTGTCGTGTACGCTTAGAACATACAAAGTTATTAGAAAGATTAATAGTAGTAGTAATTGTGTTCTTCTTGCTTATTGTTAAGATTCCGCATTAACAACTAAGTACTCATTGTTAAAGAGTTTTTCACATAACTAATTTGGATTTATTCAAGTTGTTATTGTCTTACAAAGGCTGCTTAGATCCATAACTTTGGACCTACAAGTGGTATCAGAGCCTATTGAGGAACTCTGAATTAGAAGAAACACAAACACCAAAACACTCATTTCACTCAAAAATCCTGAATCATGTCTGCACCTGGTGATAATTATTCTCAACATCTCAGTGATGAAGAGGTCTCTAATCATGAAGATGAAGCATCTGAGGTTGGATCAAAGAAACAACAACAGATCCTTCCTGCTACAACCACCATTTCCAACATAAAACTCCCACTTCTAAAGAAGGAGGAGTATGATATCTGGGCAATGGAAATGGAGCACTATCTGGAGTATGTTGATAATGAAGTCTGGAAGGTGATCCAGAATGGGAATTATAGGAAAAGAATCTCCACAGGGAAATATGGTGTGGTTAAAATTCTTCCACTAGTCTCTGCTGCAGAGATACATGCTGTGGAGAAGGAGAGAAAAGCAAGAACCCTCTTGTTGATGGCCATTCCAAAGGAACATTTTAGAAGGTTCCATGGTATGGATGATGCTAAGGAGATATGGGATGCAATCAGAACAAGATTTGGAGGAAATGCTAACTCCAAAAAGATGCAGAAGGCTGTTTATAAACAGCAGTTTGAAGCATTTACTGTGACAAGTTCTGAAGGGTTGGAAAAAGGATATGATATATTCCAACAACTTTTATCAGAGTTGGAAGCTCATGGTGCAAAAATATCTGCTGAGGATGCAAATCATAAGTTTCTCAGGTCATTGCCTAGAGAATGGTCACATCTGGCAATGATCATGAGAACTAAAGAAGACATTGATACTCTGTCAATTGATGACTTGTACAACAACCTTAGGGTTTATGAACAAGAAATCAAAGGAAGCACAAAGGCATCCTCAAGTGCCAACAATGTTGCTTTTGTCTCACAAGGCAAGAGCAACACTAACAAAGTTAAATCTGGTGGCTATAGTTCTGGTAACTACACTACTTCTTCTTCTGGTGTGAAGGAAAGAGATGGGCCTGCTGGTTTTGTTGATGAGGTGATCTACTCTTTATTTTCAAGACAATCTGAAGACCTCCTCAATGAGGACTTAGATCAGATTGAAGATGAAGAGATGAAAGAAATGGACATAAACTGGCAGTGTGCTATGATTGCCTTGAGAATGAAGAAGTTCTACAAAAGGACTGGTAGGCAAGTCTGTTTTGATGGGAAGGCACCAGTTGGGTTTGATAAAAAGAAGCTCAAGTGCTACAGGTGCCAAAACACAGGTCACTTTGCTAGGGAGTGCACAACAAAGGTGGCCAACGATGAAAAGAAGAGGGATTCCTTCTATCCTAGGCATGCTGAGAAGGAAGATAAGAGTCAGATGGGGTTGTTGACTTTGGAAGCTGGTGTGATCAACTGGGGAGAGCACACTGATGAGGGCACAAAAATCAATCATGCTCTTATGGCCATAAGCTCCAGCAATAAGGTATCCCTATGTTCAAAAACATGCACTGACTCATATAATAAACTGAAAACACTGTGTGATGAACAAATGAGTCAGTTATGTGATCAAGAAGTTAAACTTCTTGCCTATGAAAATGCTATTAAGAAATTAGAAGCTCAAATTGTCACTTTACAAAAATAGCAAACATCTTTAAATGAAAAACTTACATTCCATGCTAATGAGATATATGCAAAAGATGAAAAACTTAGAAAATATAGAAGAATTTGAATGAAAGCAGTTAAAGATAAGGAAGAGTTGCAAAATATTGTGGACACATGGCAAAATAATGCTAAAAACCTTTGGAGATTAATTGTGTTGGAATCACTCCTAATCATTAATTCAAGTGTTAGTGATTCATATGTAATAGTTAGCTTAATATGGCTTTTATGTTAGTAATCATGCCAAGGCTTATGTAGAAAGCCCATGAGCCTTGGCCCAAGTCCAATAAGGAAAGGAAGGGACTAGGAGTGTTGCCCTAGCTCCCTCTCCTATAAATAGTCTTGTAATACCCTCACTTGAGGGTTGGTTGCTCAATTCATTCACTTTCACTTTGCTACGCATAACCATTCTTCATATCATACGCATAGTGTTTGTTTGTTATTGTTCAACCGATCTCTTCTCTTCTCTATTTCTTCTATTGATGCTTGTGTTAATAATATGGGAACCTAACAGTGGTATCATTCGCCAAATAGTTGGGTGAATCGTTTTTGTTGTTAAGGTGAGTTTCGGTCTTACGCGTAACAACGGTTCAAACTTTGGTTCGCTTAAAAACTGATTTTTTACACTTTTTAATCCAAGATTCTTGTCCTTTCAACGTTTTTAGGTGTTAAAATATCTGTTTTTGGCAAAAAGTTTCAAACTTTACGTGTGGATCATTGTTTTTAAGCTTGGTTTTTTACCGTGGTAGTAGTTCTACGCATACCTTGTTTTAAAGCTTTCGATCATCAAGTTTCACATTTTTGTGTTATTTTAGTGATATTGAAGCTGTTTCATCACAAAAAATCTGGTTTAGAAACATCTTTGGGCAAAAATCAATTTTGGTAAAGTTCTACGCATAACGAAACCCTAAATTTACGCATAAGAGTTCCTTGGTTTGATCTTCATGGATTACTCGTTTTTCTTGCTTGGATAAGCCTGAAAACACTTCGACTTTGGATATCTTTTGCACTGTGATAGTGTAAAAGATCTTTTGGGTAAAACCCTAATCTTACGCGTAAGCTCAAACCTTACGCGTAGAACTCTTTCCGCATAAGATTTTCTTACGCCTAAGCCCTGTCTTACGCATAAGCTAATCCTACGCCTAATTTTTCTACGCCTAACTTTCTGTTTACGCATAACTTTAGTGTTTTCTCATTTCTTACGCTTAAGCTAATCCTACGCGTAACTATTGCTGTTACGCGTATCTTTGGTGTTTTTATGCATAAGTGGTACTTTGCTTTTCTGTGATTTCTACGCCTAAGGATACTTCAATCAACAACGGTTCATTCGACTACAAAGATCCATTTAACAACACAAGTTTTCAACATGTCACAACCACCATACTCTAGCTATTTTCCTTACACTTATAATCAACAACAACAACAACAACTAAGTCCACAACATCAACAATTTAATCATCAACAACAAATTTTTCAACAACAATTTAATCAACAACATACTCCACAACTTGGTGCAATTCCACCACAAATGGTTCAACCACCACCTAGTCTTCAAGTACAACCTTACACAAACTTCTACAATCAACATCCATCCAGGAGTATTATGAAGGAACCAACATGGTTTGGCAAGATGTGTGAAGCCTTAAGTAGCCAACAATCAATTCATGAAGCTGGCTCACTTGATAGACCTCCAATGCTCACTCCCTGGAATTATGATCAATGGGTGATAAGGTTCTTTAGGTTTTGTGATCTAAAGAAGCCACATGGAAAGTTCTTAAAGAAGGTCATTATGGAAGGTCCATTTCAAATGCCTACTGTTATCACACCCGCAGATCCAGCTGCCAATCCACCAAGAGATGCTGTCACCAATATTGCAACTGTCTTAGACCTCACAGGTGATGAACTTCTAGATTTTGAAGCCGATGAACTAGCAATGCAATACATCCTTTTGGGATTACCCAATCCGATGCTTCGAAGTGTTGATGCTCAAAAGACTGCTAAAGCAATGTGGGAACATATTCATCTTCTTATGGAAGGCACAACGCTCAATCACGAAGACATGGAATCCAAAATCTACTTGGCTTATGAACACTTCATGATTGAACCAGGAGAGACATTAGAGTCATATCATAATCGCTTTTCAGACATCATCAATGATTTGGACAAACACAATATCATCATGCCACGAATTGCTGTCAACACTAAGTTCCTAAGTAGTCTTGGTCCGGAATGGGAGAAGTATGTCATTTTTCTCCGTCAAGCTAAAAATCTTCATCATGCTACATACGGATTGTTGTACGACTATTTGAAGCCTCACCAAAAAGAAGTTGACAAAGAAAGGGCTATCCGTGGACTCCCGGCTCCACAATCAATTCCGGACAATCAACAACTTGCTTTGTGGGCTCAAACTAGTGTTCCTCCTCAACCTGCTCCTCAACCAACTGCAACCATCACACCATATGATCCGTCACAGCAACAACCTCAACAAACTCAATTGGTTCCATACAACAACAACAATGCTCAAGCACTTTACAGTGAAGCCGATGAGGACTCGATGCTTTGATGAATTGCAACAAGGATTTGCTATGATTGCTAAAGCCTTCGGCCGGTATACAAACAGATCCAACAATCGCATTTGTTCCTCATCAAACACAAGGAATCAGGCTCTTGTGAACAATGGACGCGTTGAAGTTCAGAATCGTGGTTATGGTCGTCAGATGGGAGGTGGTCAAGGGTTTAATGCTATGGGCAGGAATAACCAGGGTGCTCCACAACAACAGAGAGCTCAAGTGGTTGAACAGAGGAATGCTCAGAATGGGGTTAATGGTCTTCGTTGTTATAACTGTAATGAGAAGGGTCATCTGGCTAATGAATGTCCTAAGCCGAGGACAAGAGGCAGTGCTTATCACAAAGAGGCTTTGCTCTTGGCTATCAAGGATGAAGCTGGTGGAACTCTTACCAACAAGGAACAGAGCTTTATGGCAGATGCAGATTCTGATGATGATATGGAGGACTTGCAGTGTAGTGCAGCAGTGATGTTGATGGCACATATGAAAGCTCTACACATGAGTGACACAGGCCCAGTGTATGACACTGATGGCTTGTCTCAGGTACCGAAACAAAATATACTCATTACTGATCTGATATCTCCGCCAATTTCTCCATCCGACAAGAATCAGAGTGTTCAACATGAGCCATCCACATCTCATTCCGATGATTATCAAATAGATCCCGTAGTTATATTTGATGATCAAGATGACCTTATGGTTAATATTGATAATCAAGTTGACTCCGTGGTTATATTTGAGGATCTAAATAATGATCATGTTGAGACTAACGTTGAACAAGATGAGCTTTTGTCTAATAGAGAAATTGAGCTCCTGACCTTAATTAAAGACCAAGAATCTCGTTTGGAAATTTGCATGAAGTTAAAAGAGAAATGCACTGTTAATTAGGGATAATGAATGCTTAATTTGACAAATCAACTTTTTCAAAACTCAAGAAAACCGTGAAAAAGGTTTTGAAGCCGCTTTTGCCAAATCACATCAAAACGAAAAATCTTTGGAACGACAGATTCATGATCTACCCGCTTCGAAGAATGCTTTGTTGTCTCAAATAGAACAAATGAAACATGAACATAAACAACAAATTAACGCTCTTACTTTGGAAACTCAAAAAGCAAAGGCCAAGTTGTTAACTTGTCAAAAAGTTCTCTCGAGTACAAAAGCATTCAACGAAACTAATAGATGACTATCTTGAGGAAATTGTCGACTTACAAAACAAAATCAAAGAGTTTAAAACTGTTGTTTATAAACATGGTGAATCAATCACAACTATTCAAAAGTTTACTTTTAAACCAAATCCAAATGGATACGGTCCAAATCTTGCTGATTACAAACCTAAGTTTTCACACAGAGCATTCAAACCAAATCCTCAAGTTTACAGGCAGTAACATAGAATTGATGATTCAATTATGACTGTTGTTGAATATAATCGCATGGAGGAATTAGATGTAGATGACGAGAGTCGGTCAAAAATGGAAAATGTCGCTTATAACAAACCATTTAACTATTCAAAAGCCGTAACTTTTGTCACACAACAAGATACTTCCAACAAACCTTTGGTTATCACACCGGAAGTTAGTCCCCAACACAATGGTGCACAAATTAATGGTCATTTACCTTCACTTAGTGAAGTAAAAACTAATGCCGAAAGTTGTCGCGTTATCAAATATTTTGACACTTTCTTATCTGACCTCAAAATTTTGGAACGTGAGATTGAATTTCATTCTGAAATAAAAGTTCAACATTTTCAATCGCCAATGGCGCGAGAACATCGAGATATTCTTTAGAAAAGAATTTTACCCCATGTCAAAAATTTGAAAACTTGTGCACTATATTGGGAAAGGGATTTTCACAAGGAACTTGGTCTCATGAAAACAGAAACATCGATTTCAAATACTAAACGTAAAAAGAAACTGTTGAGAAAAGATGTTGATCGACTCTTGGAAGATGTTATCTGTGCTGATATCTATAATGTTGTGTTATTACATTCTTTGCCATATGCATCTGATCATATCTCTGCTGATTCTGTTGATTCTGTTAATATTGTTGTGAATACTGATACGGTGCATCAGATCGAGTCTTTAAAAGTTGAAAACGAACGACTATTAAACGAGCTTTTAAATTCAAAACGTCGTCTTCAATGGTGTCAAAAAGATTGTCAAAATCGTGAACTTGCTTTGCAAAACAAAATCAATCAGTTGCAATCCAAAACGTTTAATCCAAAGATTGAGCAACTGGATGATCAAAACGCGTCTTTGATATGTCAAATCTCAAAATATGAATAAGAACTTGTAAAAGTGAAAAAGGAATATGCTGTCATATTTGATTTACTCAAACAGACTCGTGATGAAGCATCAAACGAACTTGATCATTATCTTGTACACACTAAAGAAGTCATGAATTTGTGGAAATCTTCGCTCAAAATCAAGATTTGGTGCACACTATCATTAAGTTAAGGGAAATGTTAGGAAAGTATGAACAAGTTCAACCTAGCATCATTAATAGAATTGCACCTGTAACACTTAGCAAACGTGAACCCAGATTACCTCTATGCCAAAATCAAAAGATACTAATGTGCTTCCCTCTCTGAAACAGACTAGTTGCCTCTTTTCCAAACGTCCGCACTTCACAGCCTAGGAGCAATACAAGGAAGAATAGGAAGTTGCGACCTAAGAAAAGAATAATAAGGAATGTTGAAGTAGAAGAACACCCTAGGACTTTGAATAAGACTCACGTTGCACCTACTTTAGATATTAAGGCGTTCGACAAATGTAATGGAAAAAGTGTTGTAACTAATGCTAAACCTTTAAGTACTTTTGATATTCAGTCTGATGCTTCTTGTGTTATTTGTCTTAAAAGTATGCTTTCTGATTGTCATGACAAATGTGTTGCTAGAGCTATCTTGTCTCGTTAACGGAATCCTAAGAATCGGAATACCTCTAGGCTCACTAATGCTTCTAAGTCTGTGCTTGGTAAAACGCCCTCCTTAGATTCTAAGAAACGCATTGATGTCCCTGCAGTTCCAGTATCACCTCCAAGGAATGTAGTACCACCTAGTGCATTCACTAAGACTAGTTGGAGGTGGCAGAAATGGATACATAATACACTAGGATTTAAATGGATGCCTAAAATCATTGATGAATGTATTTCTACTATACCGCTGGCGAGGAACCCTCTAACTCATCGGGTTCCACATCTACTTCTATTCCATCTGTGTCATCTGGTGTAATGCAGTGATACAGATCATCCTTTGATTGTTGATAACGGATGTTCCCGATATATGGAGGCAACCTTAAACTGTTATCAAACTTTATTGCAAAGTTCATTGGCACTGTCAAATTCGGGAATGATCACTTCGCAGCTATCATGGGCTACGGAGATTATATCAATGGCAATATTGAAATTTGCAGGGTTTATTATGTAGAATGCCTCGGTCACAATCTCTTTTCAGTCGGTCAATTCTGTGATGGCGACTTGGAAGTGGCTTTTCGGGAGAAAACTTGTTTCATTCGTGATCTACAAGGAAACAATCTTATGTCTGGCTCTCGCAATTCTAGTCTATACACAATCTCAATGCAAGACATGGTTGCTTCATCTCCCATCCGTCTACTCTCAAAGGCTACATCTACAAAATCTTGGCTATGGCAATAACCGTCGTCTCTCACATCTAAACTTTCAAACCATCACCAACCTTGCTCGACACAAACTTGTTGAAGGTCTTCCGAGATTCCGGTATTCTAAAGATCACCTATGTTCAGCTTGTGAACAAGGAAAAAGCACTCGTGCTCATTTTCCCTCAAAGTTGGAACACAGCTCTCAAAGATGTGCTTCATCTTGTTCACATGGATTTGTGTAGCCCGATGCGCGTACAGACGATTAATGGCAAACGCTACAACTTGGTAATTGTTGATGACTACTCAAGATGGACTTGGGTTTATTTTCTTCGAAGTAAAGATCAAGCTCCACAGATGATCATCACCTTTCTCACGAAATTCAAATTCAGCTCCGGAACACCGTCAGACAAATACGAATAGACAAAGGAACTGAATTTGTGAATCAAACTCTTCGGGAATACTATGTGTTAGGAATTAGAAATTCCAGGTATTAAAGAGTCGGTCACCTCAAGTATATGTAATCGATAGAAAGCTCGTAGTCATAGTACTTTTATGTTAAGTAGTATTTAGTTTAGTAAGACCGTGGAGGACGGACGGGTCTTTACCCACTGTATGCCTGATCCACAGCCCGTTGTGTGGCGTTTTATTGTAAGACTATAAATACTCTCTACCTTCCAAGGTAGAGAGTTGGAGCTCATAATAATATTTTCTTTCTCTCACTATAGTTCCCAACTCTCTTCCTTTCTCTCACTAGAACTCTCTCTCTCTAACATTCTTATACGCCTACTTTGATCATGGTTTAGAGTGTTTGTGAAATCCAATATCCAACAATTGGTATCAAGAGCCATGGTTTGATCACTCATCTTTCATGCTCTTTGTTTTGGTGGATTTCATAAGGTTTTTGGAGTATTAAGGGTTTAGGAGAGTTTGATTCATTTGGACAAATTCTTGTGTTAAAGTTTGAATTTTGCTTGTACTTTTGTGTTTAGGATCATCATATGTGTTTATGTTTTGAATTGGAAGGCTTAAATCATTGTGGTTTGGTTGTTTTGGATTGATAAAGTGGTTATTTGTGAAAGAAGGACGAAGCGAGTTGAGTCTCGGATTTTTTTTCTTCAAAGCGAGTTGCTTTGTTATTTAAAGCGAGTTGGTACATGCGACTTAGCTGTTTAGCGAGTTGATATTTATGCTACTTGGGTTCTAAGCGAGTTGTTTCTTTAAGAGACTTGAGATCTAAAGCGACTTGCTACTTAGCGAGTTGTAACGTTAGCGAGTTAACTTATTAACTTAGTGTTCAAGCGAGTTGATTGTGTTGCGAGTTGAGACTAAAGCGAGTTGGCTATTTAGTGACTTGATTAATTAAGCGAGTTGAGTGTGTTGCGAGTTGAATGCTTATGCGAAGTTGTGTGTTTAGCGACTTGTTCATTTAGACCTTTTTCTTCTTCGTGTTACGCTCTTACGGTTGTTCTTTTGGTTTAGTAAAATCCCGTGAAAGAATCAATTTCCGGTTTAATCAAAGAATTGCAAAATCCCGTAGAGCTTGAAACATGTCTACAAACGTTACTACTATCATCTCCATCGTTGTCGATGATGTTCAAGCAACCGTTCAGATACTCGTCCACCCATGCTTGACAGAACCGACTACGATTCTTGGGCTCAACGAATCAGATTGTACTGCCTTGGAAAGGAAAATGGTGTCAACATTCTCAAATCCATTGATGAAGGACCGTGTCGAGTTGAGACGACTAGAGATGTACTTGATATGCAAGATGGAACTCGATTTACGGAATGGACAAACCAAAGATGTATGATGAGCTTGATGATAAGGAGAAAAAGAGATTCGATGCTGATATCGGGGCTTCTAACATTGTTCTTCAAGGTCTTCCTAAAGACATCTACAAGCCGATCAATCACAACACCGAAGCAAAGGCAGTATGGGATAATGTCAAGATGCTTCTCTCAGGTTCATAATTAACTATGGAAGACAGAGAATCACAACTCTATGACGAATTTGAACACTTCAAGATGAAACCAGATGAGAGTGTCTATGAGTACTATGTGAGATTTCATAAGTTGGTGAATGACATGAGGAACATCAGAATGACTATGCCTAACATTCAGATGAACTCAAAATTTGTGAACAACATGAATCCCGAATGGCACAAGTTTGTCACCTCTGTGAAGCTCACTAAAGGATTGAAGAATACAAACTATGAGCAACTCTATGCCTTCCTCCTTCAGAATGAGAGACATGCGATGTTTGAAAAATTGGTTCTTAATCAATTCAAAACCAACCAGGGAGAGACAAGCTCGTCTAATGACTCAACCGCCTTCTACTCAAACATCGGAATCACAACCAAAGCCTCACAAGTCATACCCATGGGAAATGGTAATCACAAACTAATTCCTGATCCTATGTTCAAACAAGCTGATGCCGATGCACACGTGGGTAATTTCATTAATCAACTAGCTCTTCTAATTAGTCAAAACATGAATTCTCTCCCATAAACCAATAACAACCTCGAAAGATCTAACCCACACAATCAAGCTACTGTTAAAGATGGGAGCTAGGATCGTGGTGCAACCAGTTCAGAAAGACAAGATGATCAGGGAAGAGGTGGAGCCGGTAGAGGTTATGTTGGTAATCAGAATCGAGGAAGGAATGGTAATCAAGGTCAAGCTAAGCCGATCAAATGTTATAATTGTGGTGGTGAGGGACACATTGCAAGGAACTACACATCTCCAAAGCGCCTACGCCGATTACTTCAGAGATAAGATGCTGCTTGTGCAAGCTCAGGATAATGGTGCCGCTTTGGATGAAGAGGAATTGTTGTTTCTAGCTGAGGGCAATGCCAAGACCTATGATGCAGATGTGGGTGAGCAGCCTATTCAGGAAATAGGTCACAATCATCCGAATGCCTTTCAAGTCGCTGATTGTGATGCATACGACTCTGATGTGGATGATGGACCCACTGCACACACAATCTTTATGGCTAGCATTTCTCCAATGGTTTCTCCCAAGGTCTCTTCTTCACCACAAGCTGGCCCATCCAAAGACAAACTCATCTCAGAGGTACTAAAACTATACGATGATGCTGATGTGCAAAAAATGCATGACAAAGTACCATCAACTGAAACTATTGAATCAAATATTGAAAATATGGGTAATATCAATGTTGTCCCATATGATCAATATGTGAAACAAAGTGAAAGTGAAGTTGTACCAAGTGATGCATCTTCCGCAGTCAACAATGACTATGTTTTTGATGAATACACTGCATGTGCCCCCGATGATTCTGTAAGTTCTTAACTAAATGCCTATAAAGAACGTGTTGCTATTTATGAACAACGTGCAAAATTTGAATTGACCACTCGTGAGCAGGAAATGGATGACCAAGTGCGCACAATCATTAGAAAAAGTAATTTTAGAGAAGAAGTATTAAAACAAGAGTTAAATTCCTTGCAAGAAAAGCTTTCTAAAACTGCTAAACAAAAACAAGAACTTCAAGAAAATGTGAAAATGCTTAAGCAAGAATTTAATGCAAAGGAATCAAAACTCTTGAAAGACTTTTCTAATCTGAAAACTTTGAAAAACAAACTTGAAAACAAGTTGTACATACAAGGGAACACCATTCAGACTGCTCACATGATCACTAAGCATAGAGTTCTAAGCGATAAGCATAGTGTTCCCATTATAGATAAACCCAACCCTGAGTACGGGAAGATAGCAAAAGAAGCTCAAAAAGTGATCTATGATGGCAATGAGATTCTTAAACCTAGACAAAAACCTAGTTGCTTTGAGTGCACAGAGGAAGATAAGAAATTAGATGAAATCACTAAGGAGAAAATGAATAAGAAACTAAATGATCCTAAATGCAAAGAGAAGAAAGTAATTATCACTCCCCATGACTACAAAAAGGAGAATTGAATCTCCTTGAACATGTTTAAGCCTCAAACATTGTTGACTCGAACAAGTGTTCGAAAATGGACTTAGATAAGCGAAAGCGTAAAATATTGTTGAAACAAACCCTCCCCTTAGGAAAATGCCTAAAGCAACTGTGTATCCTCCCAATACACCAATGCATCTTGTTCCTAGAACAATTGCCACTAAAAGCAAGACCTTAATTAGCCAATATGTTATATTTCAACTATTTGTTGATTTTGAGAAAACTTGCAAGAAAAGGATCACACCCATTGGTATAACTGAAGGAGAAAGGGGTTTTGAGCAAATGAAAGAATGTTATTTAACCGAGGTCATGCCTTTCTTTAAACTTCTAAAAGATCACTTTGAGAGTCTTAAAAAGGGGATATAAACTGATATTAAGGGAATGGAAAAAGAATTTGATGCAATGATAGTTGAAGTTAGTAACTATGAGCGAGCACTAAAATATAATGAGATTGAAAGGAAGAACTTGCATACACTGAATGAGAATATGATATCTGAATGTGTTGCTCAAGATGTGTTTTTCACTGCTACAAATTGTTCTATTAATGCTTCCCAATTTCATGAATTATCTGTTGCCCTGAAAGTCTCCCATGATCTAGTCATTGAGCTTGAAAAAACTAATTCCAAACTATCCGAGAAAATTGAACTGGATGATCATGACAATTTGGTTAAACATTTGTCTAAACTAGAGGCTGAGCATTTTAATTTACAATTAAAATATCAACATCTTAAAGAAAATGTCAAAACTTCAAATATCAAGACATCCTCAGATGCTCCAGAGTTTGATGCAGTTTTTCAAATTAACAAACGTGATGAACAGATTCAAGCTCATTGCAACACGATCAGAAAGTTGAAAGCCCAAATCTCTCAATTAAAGGGTCAAAAGAACCATATGACAGACTCCCAAATGCCTCCTCCTTTAGATTCTCAGAATTCTCAAACTTTTCATCTTCAAAACTTAGTTAATGCCTTACAAAAGGAAAACGAGAGTTTTCTAGAAGAAAATGAAAAAGTTAAAAGACATTTTAAAGAGTTATATGATTCAACAAACGTCACCCGTGACCAAAACAACGAAAAAGTAACGTCTTTACAAAAGGAAATTGAGAATCGAGAAGTCGGGAAATGGGAAACTACCATTTGTTTTCAATAAGAATGTTGTCTCAAAGTCACCCTTAGATTGCAAATACACAGGATGCTTAAATATATTCCTCCTCATCTTAGGAATAATGAACATGCTTTTCATGACTACTGTGCTCACCTTAAGGATAGTCTAGAATGTCTCCGTGAGATTGTCAAAGAGGATTTCATTAACAAACCTCTTGATAGTGAAATTAGGTTTGCTTGCCTCCAGGCCAAACGATCTCAAGAGCTGCTTGAATGTGTAATTGCAACATGTCCAAAATCCTTAGGTGAAAAAGGCAAAGCTGTGAAGCCTTGTTCTATGCCTTGTGCCAAGCAGGAAATCCGTTCTATGCACAGTCTTAAGAAAGCAACCTGTGATGTGCCTCCTAGAATTTCAGATCCCAGCACTTCTAGACCAGGAATGCAGAAAGTAGTGAAGCCAAGTAATGTTCCCATCGTTACTTCTACAGATGTTAAGATTGACACTAACGTTAGCGGGTCAAAACCTAGAAGCAATGCAAAGAAGGATAGGATTACGCAAACTAAAAGTTATCATGATAAGGAAGTGAAAGAACACCATAGGGACAAGAAGTTTGATTTGAACAAAAAGAATCGTGTTAGTTCTAGTATTAGCTCCAAGCTTACTGAAATTAATTCGAGCCCTTATGCTGTCTGCAAAACATGTAAAAAATGTTTATCTTCTGGTAATCATGATAAATGTGATGTGTTATTTCTGAGGTCTAAGATTCATAACCCAGTTAAGAAAGTTTGGAGAGCGAAACAGATTAAGCAATCCTGGAAACCTACAGGGAATGTGTTTACAAATGTAGGATTTCAGTGGAAGCCCACAGGTCGAATATTAACGCATGGCAAACCTTACCCCTTAGCTAGATCCACTATGCCTAGAATAGTGCCTGTTAAGGTTTGGAAGCCAACTGGTAGAATAATCCCATTGATTTCGCAAAAGAAGGCCAAAACCGTCAAGTTATCTCACACAAGCTAGCCACTTGTGAATGACTAACCGTAAGAAACTTAAAACAGTTCAGACACTGATTCGCTGATAATGAAGGCTTAAGGGTATGTGTGTACGGATAAAACCTCAATATCGATATCAAAAATAATCACGAAGATAGATTCAAATTCCTTTAGGAAAAAGAATAATAAATCAAATCCCGTGTGTGATCGTTGATACGGATTAGTCAACCCGAATCGTTTCCCAACGAGGCGTGAATTGCCAATGTCGTTTTTGGTTTGGAATTTAATGCTCGATGTTTTGAATTTGTGATTGATTTTATTAAACTACGGGAATAGGGAAAGTAATTAAGGGAATCTATTTTACGGGAAATCCTAAGTGCAAATTAACTAAAACGTAATAAAACGTAATTAAAATGCAACTACGTCTAAATTATATCCTAAAAATGCCTAAAATTACTTTTACTCTAGAAATGCAAGTTGAAAACTAATTTAGATTTAAAACTATTTTTTAGGATTTTTCCGGATTTTATTAAAATTAAAAATTAATTTTTAACTATTAAAACTAATTTAAAATACTAAAAATTATAAAAATCAAAGGGAAAAATATGAAACTATTTTTATAAAATCTAAAATATCCTAAGAGAATTTTCAAAACTATTTTTTTATTTTTCTGATTATTTTTCTATTTTCTACTAATTTAAAACTATTTAAATCTAATTTAAATTGTGAAAAATACCAAATAAAAGGGGAAAAATAGGGAAAAATATTTTTTATGCTTTTTATATTTTTCTTAAACTGGGAAAATTGAAAAATTATTTTTTGGAACTTTTTCTTAATTATTTGCAATAAAAGCTATTTAAAAGTACCTAAAAACTATTTTAAATAGAGAAAAATAGCAAACAGTGACCAAAAATTATGAAAAACTCAGGAAAATTCTAAAATATTAATCTAAATCTATGAAAAAATATAAAATATGATGCTTGTGTGGAAGAAATAAGAGCTGTAGTGCAAACAGTTTACTAATAAGCTACTCTTGATAAGCTACAAGCTATTTTAAGCTACCAAATGATCAAGTCGGCTTAATTATGATAAAACTACCCTAAAACAGTTAAATAATACTAATCCTAACCACTAACAAGCATTATAATCAAGTTTTTAAACTAATATTTTCCTAAACCAAACAGCACTTATGGAGAGTTTTCAAGCTCATCTTTTAGTAGCTAAAAAAAATCTTAATAATATACTAAAATAGGGAATGAATCCACAAGCCACCATATATCCTAAGTTTTGAATATCAGATTATGAGGATCTAAGGTGTGCAAATGATAAACTAAAAGGGAAAAATGGATTTGGGGGCTGTTTCAGAACAGTTGCACAAAGGGGATTGTAGACCTAAACAGGCAGTCCTTAAGCTAAATCTAGCAATCCTATAAGCTAAGTAAGCTAAACACTAAATTTAACAACTAATTAAACTATCAAAGAGGAGAAATGATTACTAAATGGGGCTTACTTGGAACTGAATGTGTGGTGGGAACCGAGATCACAACAGGTAACAACTTTGAGCAACTAGCAAATTGTGAAAACGAATTTTTTATGTTTTCTTTCTTTTTGGAGTGATAACTCTACATAGTGAAAAAGCTGTTTTTGATTTTTAGTGATTTAAATGACCAATTACAAGAACAAAAATTGTGTGAGAAAACTGATTTGGTGTCAAAGTTTGAAACAAGCGATTGGTGAAGTCTGCACTAAAAGGGTTCCTTAGCTTGAAACCTTGGTTGAGCAAGCTCAACATAGACTCCAAATCATTCTTGCTTCAAATTTTACCAACAGATGTGACTATATGATGGAAAAGAGGCTAAATCCAAGCACTCCTTTAGAGTTTTAAAAAGAAAATTTAAAGTGACTTTTTGATGAAACAGTACTATAACAGGGTGTGAATGACTGACTTATACTAAAAACAACTATTTTAACATAAATGAATCAAAATCCATCCAAGAACACAGTTGACTTTAGCACCTTTGACTTATTTTGACTTTTGTTGACTAGGCTCTAAATTGAGTGAAACTGAAATACTATGATAATTAAAAGCTCATATAAGCTATAAGGAGCTTATATGAGCTTATAGAAACAATAAGTTTAACTACTTCAACACAGTAACACCACCAGATGAAATCAAAGAAACAAGACCATCATTAAAAACTGAAATCCTTTTATTAAATGAAAACTGAGTACAATACTTAAAAAAGAGAGTGCAACATAATTAAACAAGACAATTAAACAATAAGAACCAAAATAATAACGACTATTAATTCTAGAAAGAGAAGCACGTCCAAAAATGTGAGCTTGGGGCTCCTTTTATAGCCGAAATCAGCCTGGGATTCCTCTTGGAAGAGCCTAGAAGTCCATCCACAGCCACTCGAATCCTCAGAGTCACAATCACCAATCAGAGCTTTCCAATTCACCAAATGAGGTGTTTCGACCAATCAAATGCTTCCAAGCTGCCACTTGGATCATCCTTATCTTGTCAGTGCCTAGTCAGCCTTCCAGAAGGTGGATAGATTCTAGTACGAGGTTGGGATCATGGGTAATTGTGGCTTGGTGGATGAAACAAGAAACGGGGAAAAATGGGCGCGTTTGGTTACAGGGAAGAGAGGGGTAATTCATTTTTTATCTTACTTTGACTTGTGTGAGTTTGTGTTGACCGGGTTTGTATTGGGCGGGTTGGATAAAAGATTGGACCGGGTTGTGTTTTAAGATTGGGCCTTGGGTTAAGGGTAGATAAGGTTTTAGGATTAGTATTATTTTTGGGTTTGGATTGTTTAGGTAAACCGGATTTAACACAAGGACCATTCATGATATTTTGCAATTTAAAAGGACATGTGGTGTAAATTTAGAAATGGAAGGGAAATTTGGGTAAATGGTTAAGTGAGGTGTATAAGGGTATAAAGGGTAAATATGGGAAAGTGAGGGGTAAATGTGTGAACTTGATAAAGTTGAAGGACCAATAGTGACAACTCTTCCATTATGCTCAGAATCTGTATCTTGATTTTTGAAAACTCAGAATTCCACAAAACTGAATCGGCTTTTTGCAATCTTCTTTCTCTCGTGCCCGATTTTTAGCAGATTTGACTGATATCCGTGTGTTTTGTTATATCCGTACCTGCACATGCATAAACTCAAGAGACCATCAAATATTAGCAATAAACGGCTCTTTCTTGGTTATTTTGGGTCTATATTTGATAAAGAAATGATATGTGTTTTAGCACATATCAAAATACCCCAGACGAGACCATTGTCGTGTCCTCACGCAATGCAATCAACTCACGCTTCTAAAACCAAGGATCTCAATCTCTTTCTACTAAACCTATGAAGAAGTAGCAAAGATTCCTCAAAAGAGATTAAGAGAACCTTGATTCTAAAAACGCCCCGTTTACCTTTTACTTCTTATGTATAGATATCACGATTAAGCACATTCCGGTTATGAATGACGGTTTGTTGAACTTTCATGTCGATCAATAACTCCAACATTTTTCAAACGAAACGTTAGGATCACGGAGTAGAAAACACAACACAGCGTGAAGTGACCATACGGATAGAATACATCGTCCCTGATTTTTCACAAGTTCCCAAACTAAGCGTAAAATCGAAATCATTGCTAAATATGATTCTAGATGCTAACACTACCCATGGAAGTTACTTGTGTAAATACCTTTTGTTCCCATTTTCCTATTTTCCTCTAGATTTTTTTATTATTTTTGTGAGAAATGAATTTCTTCAAATTCTCGTTTTGATAACTTTTATTCCGATAAAGATACAAAGCTAAGTCGATAATTAGTTATCTGCCTTCTCTTAAGAACCATTGTTCCAAAAATGAGGTCCACATCAAGGAATTTTTATTCACTTATATTTTTGACTTTTCCATTTATTTTTTATTTTTTATTATTTTTTTATTTTTTTTTTGCACTTATACTTTTACTTATATGAGCTATGAACTACGGAGCTTCACGGGGTAATTCCAAGACTATAGGCTTCATGAAATGAGGATCCCGGCTGGCTAGGCTAAGACCTCACTCAATCCCGGCTAAAGATCCAAGGGTCCGATCTCGACACCGCAGCTCATAATTTTACTTATTACTTTTCACATATCACTTATTGCTTATTTATTACGGATCCTTGATGTGTACCCAATTTTTAAAACAAAGATTCTTTTAAGAAAGTAAAGAACTAACTATCGCCAAAAACTCAACATCTCTAATTATTTATTAGACAGATATGGGGTGAAACAATTTTGTGGGAACAAAAAGCCATAAGTACCTTCGATGGGCTCTAAAGAGAACCAACTACTCCACGCTTAGCATCTAAACTCATAAGTAACTCTATCATTTCTCGATCTCTGCAAATTTAAAATCCCAAATAATGAGATCCGCAGATGCTTAGCCGATAATTTTTAGATTACCTATGGTTAAGGGAACAAGCTAGGGCTCAACACGCCTGGTCAAGTCAGAATTCTATTCCTACTCTCACCAGCGGAAAGTCAACAAGGTGTCAAAACATATATTAACTTAGCAAATGCTTTGTCTAAATGAAATTAAGTCATGCATATTTAAAATCTCTCAGGGAAACTTGCAAATTCTTGGCCTTGTGAGCTAGAATTCGCATTTTATAGCTTCTTATCTAAGAGACTAGCAAACTTTTCAATCAAAAAGACTTAACAAAAGCTTAAAAAAATTTTAAATTTTCTCATATATAGCACAATTTTCTCATTTTCTAAGGAAAAACGGGGTTGCGAGAGTTCACGACAAAAATAAGCAAGTGTGGTCAAATCAAATCGAAGATTACCCTACCCCAGACTAGAACGAAACATTGTCCTCAATGTTTAAAAGCAAGGGTATCAACGAAAATCTAAAAGCCGTTTATTAAGTATGCTCAAAGATAAACGTTAGTCGATAAGATTTCGGATATCGGATTTCCTTCAGCATCGATCATGAAACTCGAGTAGAGAAAATGACAAACTTCGAGCACGAGAGTCTTCATATCGGGAAAATCCTAAACACATCATCACAAACAACCAAACACGAGAAATCGAAGAGGCTAACCCCTTCACGTCACTTATTAGAAAATAGAAAGAAGATAGAAGGATAAGCATGGGGTGCCTCCCACGAAGCGCTACTGTTTTTCTTAAACGAGTCGCTAGCCTGACTCGTCCCCGAATTCATTTGTCCTTGGGGAAGAAAATGGTAGAGATACCAGGGTCAAAAACGGTGTCCTCATTCCCGAAAGAATGAGACTGGGTGGGTTGGAAGGGAAAGAAAATGTCGGGCTCAAGCACATAAAGAATGACTCCTCCCAAACTCACATAAGGCATATGAAAGATTGATCCATCATCCGGCGGTTTTGCGGGCGGACGAAGGGATGAAGGATCGATAAGAGAATACTCCAAAGAAGTCGGGAGCTCATGGTATAGAAAGGTGTTACTCAAAGGCTCATCAACGAAGGCATCCAAGAGAGGATCCTTATCTCGAATGACATTTTTAGCATAAAACTCATCAACGCGTATCCCGGGGTTGAAAATCTTGTCTTCGGATAGGAAGGAGATCAAAGTGTCATCTATGTGAAAATCCTCACGAGGAGAGGAATCACTCTCGGCTAAAAAATAATATTGGACCTCAGGATCAACAAGTTCATCTGTCGAAAACTTTACTTCCTTAACTTTCTTTGGAAAAAACGGATCATCGTATTCTTCTTCATCCTTAAAGAAAATCGAGTCGGTAGGAGCAAGTTCATCGGTGAACTTCTCACTTTCTTCGTCAAAGAGTTGATTTTCAAAAATTTGAGTATATTCAGAATCGAATTCAAACAAGGGATTCGTGAATGTCGTTTTGAAAGATTCTTGATCGAAAGATGTCTCAAAAGAAGGTTCCATGATTTCAGAAAAAGGAGTGGGATTGTAAAAGGAAGGTTGATTTTCTTAGAAATCGGAGGTGGGACAAGTGGTGTGCTCTTAGAGCTAGCAGTTTCCACCACTACCGTTGTAGACTCCTTTTCTTGTTCCTTTTTCCGTTCAGCTTGTATTGTCGACATACTTTTGATCGTAAACCTTGAAAGATCAATTTGAGTTGGTTTAGGCTCAACTTTATTCGGATCAGATGGTAAAATGGGATCACCACTTTCTTGAGAAAAATCAATCACACCGATGCTATGAATCGAATGATCATCGGGTGAAGGTTTTGACATTTTTTCGGCATAGAACACTATTTTTTCATTTTCTTTTCTGATCGTTAACGTTCCTTGGTAATGATCCACAATGACTTTCGCGGTTCTCAAGAATGGTCTTCCTAAAGTGAGAGGGACTCGGGCATCGAACTCTATATCAACTACGGCGAAATCCACGGGAAAATGGAATTTATCCACTCGTACCATAACATCGTTGACTACACCAACCGTGTGAGCAATTGTGCGATTAGCTAATTCGATAGTCATACGAGTCGGTATAAGAGTCTTCAATCCAAGCTCATGATATATCGCAAGAGGCATGAGACCTATGCTTGCACCTGAATCGGTTAGGGCATTACATTCCTTAATATCATTTAAGGAGCAAGGAAGGAGAAATTTCCCGGGATCACCAAGCTTCTTGGGAGCTTGGTTCGAGGAAGAATTAAACTGTGTAGGCTCAAGTGAAATCTTTGAAATTTGTTTCAATTTCTCTTCATAAATCATTTCAGCAGCTTTAATCATATCAGTCGTAAGTTTGAACTTTGTTCCGGAAACAACTTTCATTTTGTCGAACAGTGATTGAACAGATTTGCACGGTGTAAGGTTAGAACTCGGCATTATGACAGATATAGAAGGAACTTGGGCAACCAGAGGTTGGACGTATTTGGCTTTTCCATTATCAAGAGGAATTACCGGGTCCTTTGTTACCTCGGTCTCTCGTGCTACACTCCTCACCGGAGAGGAAGTAGACATCGAGGGCCCATCATCTCGAATGGTAACGGATTTCATTTCTCCCTTTGGGTTTGGAATTGTATTACTTGGGAGAGAACCGGAACCCGAGGGTTGACTCATTTGGCACAAAACAAAGATTCAACATATTCTCAAGTTTATTTTGCGAAGCATCCATCTTGTTGTTCTGAAGTCGAATTTCGTTCCTAAACTCATTGCTCTGTCTAGTTATCGAAGATTGAAACTCGTTTCTCAAACTTGAAATCTGGGTTTTCATGGTTTGGATGGTAGCATTATTGTTCTGAACGTAATTTGAGAATTCATTAGAGGGCAAAGGTGGAGCTTGATAGCTTGAAGCTTGATATCCTTGATTATAATTGACCCCTTGATTGGGTATTGATTTGGTGGGGCTTTGAATTGGTTTTGAACATTTGGTCCACGAACTTGATTCTGATTAAAACGAGTCTGATTATTCGATTGAGAAAATCCCGGAGGTACCATTTGATTACTAACACGAGGGTTCGGTTCAACTTGAGGACGGTATTGGTTACCTCCGGTTACGGCATTAGCATCGAAAGGATTACTATCGGTGGCGGTACAATTGTAGTAGGCATGCGGGCCTCCACAAGTAGTACAAGTCGTTTCCACCGCTTTGACTTGAGCGGGTGGAGAAAAATTAACCTTAGCGGTCTTAATCTTAACCAAAGCCTGAATCATATCCGTAAGCTTGTCAATCTTAGCATCGGTGCTAGACATATTTTCGTAAGACGAGGACGATGGTGTAACACCCACTCGCAAAGAACCGATTTGCTACGTGATGTACGAACTTTAGATTTGTTCTCAATAATTGACAAGGCATCTCTCGTTGATCGGCTCAACAAATTACCACCCGCGGCGGCATTGAGAGAGTCTTGATCAGTCTCATTCAAACCGTTATAGAACGTATCAAGTTGGTGCAACTCAGAAAAACCATGATGGGGACATTGCCTAAGCAAATCTTTGAATCGGTCCCATGCCTCACTAAATGATTCATCAAATCTTTGTGTGAATTTTGTTATTTCATTTTTAAGGCTTGTGGTTTTAGACGGTGGGAAGAATTCGTTCACGAATTTTGATACTAGATTCTCCCATGTGGTTATCGATCGAGGGGGTAGTTTTTCGAGCCAAATCCGGGCGGCCCCCTCAAGTGAAAACGGGAAGAGTAGAAGCTTGATAGCCTCTTCCGGAATGTTACGGTACTTGATCGTAGACGTGAGCTTGTTGAATCGTCGGATATGAGAGTGAGGATCGTCTCTCTCAAATCCGTAAAATTGGCTTGAGGAAACCAAATTTATCAATCCGTGTTTAAGCTCAAAGTTATCGGCAACGATTGCCGGGACGACGATGGCTTCTCCATAACCCTCGGTGGGTGCCTGGAGTTGCTCTAGCATGGATCGGTTGTCCTCCGCCATTTCGATGATGGGCGGGTTCTGATTAGTTCGAATCTCGGGTTCGACTAATGGAGCACGTCTATTTTCGCGGAATTGTAGCGGTTTCAAGTATCGGTCTGTAGTTATTAGAACGAGTGCGCATGCACTTTCAAAACCAAGGCAATTAAAACGAACGGTATTCGAAAACACAGTGAACTTAACCAATAATCCCAAGTGAATAAATCACCTCTATAAGACAAACGCACAAGCGGGCGGAGAAGCTTTTAGGTCAGCCGAAGCTTATTAAAAACCCGCTTCTTTTCAGCCGCAATTTAATGTCAGGCCGTCCTTATACCCACCACATAGTTTGTTTATCCGATAAAGATAAATAAATTCACAAGCGACACAAAGGCAAGTTTTTGATCTTTAGTTCGGGAACTTATTAATGATAACACCTCCGTTGAGAATGTTATATAATTGGTGTCTTCTATTTATTAGCAAAAACACAAGAGAAAATCTTTTTGTATTTTTAATATGATATATATATATATACAAAAGAAAAAGGAAAATATTTTTTTACTTTTTTAATTTATAGAAAAATAGTAACTTCACGAATGAAGGATCTCGAGTCACTAATCGTCAAACCTCAAACGATATTGTCGTGATACAACCTTCCCGGCAGCGGCGCCAAAATTTGATTTCGCAAAAGAAGGCCAAAACCGTCAAGTTATCTCACACAAGCTAGCCACTTGTGAATGACTAACCGAAAGAAACTTAAAACAGCCTGATTCGTGATAATGAAGGCTTAAGGGTATGTGTGTACGGATAAAACCTCAATATCGATATCAAAATAATCACGAAGATAGATTCAAATTCCTTTAGGAAAAAGAATAATAAATCAAATCCCGTGTGTGATCGTTGATACGGATTAGTCAACCCGAATCGTTTCCCAACGAGGCGTGAATTGCCAATGTCGTTTTTGGTTTGGAATTTAATGCTCGATGTTTTGAATTTGTGATTGATTTTATTAAACTACGGGAATAGGGAAAGTAATTAAGGGAATCTATTTTACGGGAAATCCTAAGTGCGAATTAACTAAAACGTAATAAAACGTAATTAAAATGCAACTACGTCTAAATTATATCCTAAAAATGCCTAAAATTACTTTTACTCTAGAAATGCAAGTTGAAAACTAATTTAGATTTAAAACTATTTTTTAGGATTTTTCCGGATTTTATTAAAATTAAAAACTAATTTTTAACTATTAAAACTAATTTAAAATACTAAAAATTATAAAAATCAAAGGGAAAAATATGAAACTATTTTTATAAAATCTAAAATATCCTAAGAGAATTTTCAAAACTATTTTTTTATTTTTCTGATTCTTTTTCTATTTTCTACTAATTTAAAACTATTTAAATCTAATTTAAATTGTGAAAAATACCAAATAAAAGGGGAAAAATAGGGAAAAATATTTTTTATGCTTTTTATATTTTTCTTAAACTGGGAAAATTGAAAAATTATTTTTTGGAACTTTTTCTTAATTATTTGCAATAAAAGCTATTTAAAAGTACCTAAAAACTATTTTAAATAGAGAAAAATAGCAAACAGTGACCAAAAATTATGAAAAACTTAGGAAAATTCTAAAATATTAATCTAAATCTATGAAAAATATAAAATATGATGCTTGTGTGGAAGAAATAAGAGTTGTAGTGCAAACAGTTTACTAATAAGCTACTCTTGATAAGCTACAAGCTATTTTAAGCTACCAAATGATCAAGTCGGCTTAATTATGATAAAACTACCCTAAAACAGTTAAATAATACTTATCCTAACCACTAACAAGCATTATAATCAAGTTTTTAAACTAATATTTTCCTAAACCAAACAACACTTATGGAGAGTTTTCAAGCTCATCTTTTAGTAGCTAAAAAAAATCTTAATAATATACTAAAATAGGGAATGAATCCACAAGCCACCATATATCCTAAGTTTTGAATATCAGATTATGAGGATCTAAGGTGTGCAAATGATAAACTAAAAGGGAAAAATGGATTTGGGGGCTGTTTCAGAACAGTTGCACAAAGGGGATTGTAGACCTAAATAGGCAGTCCTTAAGCTAAATCTAGCAATCCTATAAGCTAAGTAAGCTAAACACTAAATTTAACAACTAATTAAACTATCAAAGAGGAGAAATGATTACTAAATGGGGCTTACTTGGAACTGAATGTGTGGTGCAGGGGAACTGAGATCACAACAGGTAACAACTTTGAGCAACTAGCAAATTGTGAAAACGAATTTTTTATGTTTTCTTTCTTTTTGGAGTGATAACTCTACATAGTGAAAAAGTTGTTTTTGATTTTTAGTGATTTAAATGACCAATTACAAGAACAAAAATTGTGTGAGAAAACTGATTTGGTGTCAAAGTTTGAAACAAGCGATTGGTAAAGTCTGCACTAAAAGGGTTCCTTAGCTTGAAACCTTGGTTGAGCAAGCTCAACATAGACTCCAAATCATTCTTGCTTCAAATTTTACCAACAGATGTGACTATATGATGGAAAAGAGGCTAAATCCAAGCACTCCTTTAGAGTTTTAAAAAGAAAATTTAAAGTGACTTTTTGATGAAACAGTACTATAACAGGATGTGAATGACTGACTTATACTAAAAACAACTATTTTAACATAAATGAATCAAAATCCATCCAAGAACACAGTTGACTTTAGCACCTTTGACTTATTTTGACTTTTGTTGACTAGGCTCTAAATTGAGTGAAACTGAAATACTATGATAATTAAAAGCTCATATAAGCTATAAGGAGCTTATATGAGCTTATAGAAACAATAAGTTTAACTACTTCAACACAGTAACACCACCAGATGAAATCAAAGAAACAAGACCATCATTAAAAACTGAAATCCTTTTATTAAATGAAAACTGAGTACAATACTTAAAAAAGAGAGTGCAACATAATTAAACAATAAGAACCAAAATAATAACGACTATTAATTCTAGAAAGAGAAGCACGCCCAAAATGTGAGCTTGGGGCTCCTTTTATAGCCGAAATCAGCCTGGGATTCCTCTTGGAAGAGCCTAGAAGTCCATCCACGACCACCGAATCCTCGAGTCACAATCACCAATCAGAGCTTTCCAATTCACCAAATGAGGTGTTTAGACCAATCAAATGCTTCCAAGCTGCCACTTGGATCATCCTTATCTTGTCAGTGCCTAGTCAGCCTTCCAGAAGGTGGATAGATTCTAGTACGAGGTTGGGATCATGGGTAATTGTGGCTTGGTGGATGAAACAGTAAAACGGGGAAAAATGGGCGCGTTTGGTTACAGGGAAGAGAGGGGTAATTCATTTTTTATCTTACTTTGACTTGTGTGAGTTTGTGTTGACCGGGTTTGTATTGGGCGGGTTGGATAAAAGATTGGACCGAGTTGTGTTTTAAGATTGGGCCTTGGGTTAAGGGTAGATAAGGTTTTAGGATTAGTATTATTTTTGGGTTTGGATTGTTTAGGTAAACCGGATTTAACACAAGGACCATTCATGATATTTTGCAATTTAAAAGGACATGTGGTGTAAATTTAGAAATGGAAGGGAAATTTGGGTAAATGGTTAAGTGAGGTGTATAAGGGTATAAAGGGTAAATATGGGAAAGTGAGGGGTAAATGTGTGAACTTGATAAAGTTGAAGGACCAATAGTGACAACTCTTCCATTATGCTCAGAAATCTGTATCTTGATTTTTGAAAAGTCAGAATTCCACAAAACTGAATCGGCTTTTTGCAATCTTCTTTCTCTCGTGCCCGGTTTTTAGCAGATTTGACTGATATCCGTGTGTTTTGTTATATCCGTACCTGCACATGCATAAACTCAAGAGACCATCAAATATTAGCAATAAACGGCTCTTTCTTGGTTATTTTGGGTCTATATTTGATAAAGAAATGATATGTGTTTTAGCACATATCACCCATTAAGCACAAAAGGTCATTTGACTAAGTCTGATGCTTCTACTAGTGCAGCTCCTAGTGATAATGCCATTGCATCTAGGGTTTCTGCTGATTCAAAGATTGTTTGTGCTAACCAAAAGGAACCCATCAGCACGTGGGGATCCAATGTTTCCAATTCTCTGTCTTCGTCTGTTGTCCAAAGCAGGTCGTACAAATCATCCCTTGGTATTTGGATTCGGGCGGCTCTAAACATATGATTGGGCTCTTAACAATGACGTCTGTTCACATCAGTTCAGGCCTCGTACTTCATCATTATGGCGTCTGCAGATAACACTTCATGCCCCGTTCTTCAAAGAAAAGAAAGGTGTACGCTTCAGTGCGCTTTATCTTCAAAAGAAGAGAAATCTTCATGTTTATGACCATTATCATCGACATCCTTCATCAACAAGCTTCATGTTTTCCCACGCTCTGTCAACCCTCAAGTGGATCTACGTTCATTGGTGTTTATTCTTATTCACTTGTTCAAATCAAAAATGGCAACTTCGGATGCAATTTTTGAAAGGGAGAAGAGTGCATATACTACATGTTGATGGATGCTTGATTTATGGTCGTATGACTCTCCTTCAACGCCTAATGCTTCACCTACTAAGGATAACTGGGATTCATTGTTTTTCAAAGATATGTTTGATGCGTACTTTCAATCTCCAACGAATGTTGATCATCTAGTTTCTGAAGCTCATGCTCTAGTTTCTACTGACTCAACAGGTTCACCATCTAAGAAGTACTTCTCAGAATTCTCAAGAAACCTTATCTCCAATTACTTCACAAGGCGTTGATAACGACTATCATGATGTTGTAGTTGCACTATTGAATAATGATCCGCTCTTTGGTATTCCTTTGCCAAATCTTCACGGATTATTGTTCCTCTCATGGTGCACGTTATAAATCAACCACATGAACATTAAGGAAAATGACTACCTCATCCGCTCGAAGACGTTATTGGTGAATCTTCGGATCGGTTTCTACATGTATACCTTAAGGAAGAATGCATTGATGTTGAGGAATCATTTTCTCGGTTCATTCAGTGGGTCAACGTACATCCGATTGTATGTTTATTCACGTGTTGGACATTTGACACAAGTTGATTACTTCAGATTTAATCATGTATCACTTATTTGAGATTGAAGTTGACCTTCACAAAGGCGTGTTCTTATTTGATAACTTGCTCGGGCTTAAGAATTTGAGTTGAAGGCTTTTGTTTATCTAGTTACCGGCAATGGAGTGGATGGTTGAAGACCTGGTTAACTATCACTATTAGGAGTTACGTTGTTTTACTCGGTGTCACATGCAGATGACGATGTGGATAATATCAAGAGGTGTTAATGTCTCATACCTTGTTTGAGTGTGAGTACTTAGAGATTTGCTTGAAGCATAGATTCTCAACACCGTTCTTCCATCTTTAAGTGCAAGCTTAAGACACAAATGCCGGGAATTCGACTTCAGTTTCAAGTTTGGTATATCGGGTTTTTCTTCAACAGTGGTCACTTCAAATTGTCTACATATGGGTTGATAAAGATAGTGAGAGAGTTTATGTAGCAGTTGATTCTCACAAGATTCATTTGGGCTATTTGAGTTCTTCTCACAAGATTTCAAGTTTATGGATATATTATGTTTTCTTTGATTCGAGGTATCAAAACCATTTGGGGGAAGGATATATTATTCCAACTATTTGGGGAAGTGGTCTCTGGAGACCTTTGGTTTATGTTACTTCAGTGTTCAGTTGGAAGAAATGTGAGAAGAATATTGGGAACGTGAGATGATGCCTATCGACATCTTATATACGGTTTATGATAAAGTGCTTCCGGTTATATGCACAACATGTTCACTTGATTGAGCTAATTCAGTTATTTCAGAGTTGACATCCACAGAGATGATTAGTAACTCAACATGTTACATGGATGTCATCGTCTCTACTCTTGTTGGGTACATGTGTACATTATGTGCTGATTGGTTATATGTTATATAACTGGAATGCACTTGGTAAAATGAAGAGGTTGATATATTGTTCCCCTAAATAGACAACTGGTCAATCTTGAAGAGTAAGGTGTACATCGGGGATGCACAACAGGTTCATGTGATCGGTCGTAATCGGTTAATCCGATTTGATAACCATGAGACGATCAATGTTTCAACTTGTTACTTCGGTGTTCTCGTGTTCTTCATGGTGCTGAGCTTCAATCAATGAGACCGCTTTGTATTCAACTCTACTTCTTAGGGAAATGGTCTTTATTCGATGTTTTTCGGTTTGGGGGGAAGCTACCAAAGATTCAAATTGAGAAGGCTCATGTCTAGACGATTTTCTTAGAAGCCTCGAATGCTTTGGTGGCGAAAGTTTAAGAGATGTTGATTCCTTTCTTCTACAACGTGTTGAACGATATCTTTATCTCGGTACTCATTTCATCATTCTCTTAAACTAATTTATCTCTTGTAAATATCTATTCGAAAAACAAAATACAAAAATATAAAACCTTCAAAATCCATAAAAATCTGAAAAATTCGAAAAATCTTCAAAAAATATTGTCATTTTGTTATGATTTTTTTTCTTTCTTTCCCGGTTCGTCAATATCTACGGTCTTTGTGCTGTCATTCAAAGAATGACACGGGACTTTAGATGCTGTTCGAACTCTTAAAAAAAAATAATAAAAAAATAAAAATAAAAATAAAAAAATAAAAATAAAAAATTATTTTTGGGAGAAAGAGAAACAATGGTTTATTGTCATTTCAGGCAGTAACCCGCTCTTTCAAAGAAAGAACAGAGCCATACTTTATCATGTTTTCAAAATTCCATGCTCTGATTCTTTAAACATTTATCTGCTGAAAACTAACTGCTTTGAAAAATAACTCAGTCTCTATTTTTGATAATCATCCGGACTTATTTGTCAAAATATCAATCTCTCAATCAACAACCTATGTCATTGATTGAGGGGAGAATGATTTCAATTAAATTAAAAAGTTATTTGGCATTCAATTGTTTTCAAAAGATATTCAGCATGTTTTATCAATGGAGTTTAAAGTCTTAAAATCCGATCATTATCACTTAAAACGCTTTCATAATCAAGTCACAATTCTCCTTAAAAGCTTTCAAAATCAATTTAAATCTATAAGAGATCACAAATCTCAAATGATTTGATAATTGTGATCGGGGAGAATGTGTGATTTAAATTGGATTTAAACGATAATTCGGTAAATGGTTTTATAAGGATGTACAAGCTCTCCTTCCCACATGTGACAAACGATTTCAAATTTTCCATGCACATGTTGAGGGGAGCATCTATCTTAAACCTATGATTTGAAACGTGATAACTTATCTCAAGGTGCAGGTTCCCTCTAGTATGTGCAAAACTCTTTTCAAATATCGAGGCACATATTGAGGGGAGCAATAACATAAAAACCTCATCCTTCCCCAAAATGCTTTATCTCTTGATTGATTAGGGAAGTGATGTTGATATCTTTTAGAAAATGGTAATCAAAGAAGTTTTTTCTTTCTCTTGCCTCCGTGTGCAAAACGATTTCAAACATTTGATGCACATGTTGAGGGGAGCTCTTATTCTAAAAATATCAAAAACAATTCAGGTACAAAATGCTTTGATAATATATCACAAGTATCTGGATTGATTTTCAAATGGTTTTCAATTGGTTCCAAATGGTAGATGAACAATACCAAATAGACCGACTAACTTTACTTTATGTACGGTGATATAAGGATGATAAGGTTAGGTATTTGTTCCCATGATCCGCCAGAACCGGAGGGATCTACCCGGGACTATCCACTAGTTAGTGTAGAGTTCTTAGGTATGATGATAAAAGGAGAAAAATGAGATATGGGAATAGTGTGGACTGAGACCGAGCTAATCTGGAATAAACCCAACAAGGTTCTAGCTATGAAGTCTCGGTAAGCGCTGAAGGGGTTGAAGAATGAAAAAGAATTGAATGAGAAAAGGGTGAAAACAAATAGCCCTCCAATTATTCAACCTTAGGCGCAAACCGGGTTCAATTCATATGCTACTGATGGCAACATCGGTATTTAAGACAAGACGTCATGGACCCGGTGGACGACGCACTTCAACTTTCCAAACCACTCAAGTTCCTCTTAAAAGGACTTGTTTCATTCTCACGGGAACCGACATTATCTATCGACTTTCTCTTAGAGATTGTTGATATTGAAGAAGGAGACCCTCTCCCTAGTCTCCGATACAGGATCCAAATATGCACAAATTGAGTATAGTGCCACGAGATCATCAATAAATCTCATTAGGACACTTTCAATGAAGACTCTCTGTTTCACACAATGTGGAAAGAGAGATTATATCTTGAGTCCTACGCATAATCCTTGTGGTATTGCGGAACATCCGAGTGATGTGTTTACATATTCACATGAAGATGGAAAGCCTTCTCGAGCCAACATCTAACAAGCTCCTGGTAGGTGGCATGTGAGATCTATTATGCATATCAACCATGTGACAAGCTAACGAAACAATGGGCGATTCAATCTTTTGAATCAATCCGTTCAGTTATGGATTGACGGATACCTTTGAAAAACCGGTCTTTGTGCTTTAAAACTCTTTTCATTAGCACGTCGACGGTGTACTAATTTTTCAAATCAAAAGGTGTTTTATGATTGATAATTGATTTTCATTAAAACCTTCGTTATATTGCAAAAACAATTTCTATTGAGCAATACACGATTGTTTTTCAATTATCTTTTCATCAATCGGACGTAAATTATTTCGCCGGTTCACTCACCCGTGTTGTCTTCTTTGAGACGTTCGGTTTGAGAAACTAGAGCACGAAACCCTGTCAAGGAAATTCTTCGAATTATACCGATCACAGCAGACTTTTGCTGATCAACGGGAACCGTGGGCGTGTACCTCAATTCACGATTAAAGTGATCAAAGACACTTTCGGCGCTTTAATGCTAACTGTCTTATGCGGTACACCCCGACGTTTGCTGATCGTAATGAAGCGGTCAATCCATAGCCGCATGCTCACCTAACACATTCATCTCAAAAGAAATCATGATTAGTGCATCAATGACTCTGATATTATCACTCCATGCTTCGCTATCACGCCAATATCATGAATCAACGAATGCTTCGCTACTCGATGAGAAGATATCATGATCCAGAATGTGAGCATGTCGGTCCGAAAGTCACAACATCATATAATACCAACTTCACAATGGATGTATCGAGATTTTCTATTAGCTGATGATCTCAAAAGCTGGCTCAACATTATTATCACGTGGATCAGGAAAAGACCTCCACTTGGATTAACCAAACATGCAATGAGTGGAATCAATGACTACGAGCCTTGAGCAAAGTACTACATCAAGAATGCAAGATCAATTGTTAATGTAATATCTGATTGTATTCAATGTCATTTTAGTATATGTTTGAGGTGACCTCCCTTAGGGGAGATTGTTAGGAATTAGAAATTCCGGGTATTAAAGAGTCGGTCACCTCAAGTATATGTAATCGATAGAAAGCTCGTAGTCATAGTACTTTTATGTTAAGTAGTATTTAGTTTAGTAACACCGTGGAGGACGGACGGGTCTTTACCCACTGTATTCCTGATCCACAGCCCATTGTGTGGCGTTTTATTGTAAGACTATAAATACTCTCTACCTTCCAAGGTAGAGAGTTGGAGCTCATAATAATATCTTTCACTTTCTCTCACTAAGTTCCCTAAACCTCTAACTTTCTCTCTCTAAAACACTCTTGTACGCCCACTTGTGTTAATGGTTTGATGTGTTTGTGAAATCCAATATCCTACACTATGAGAAAGTGGGAATTGAGCATCAAACATCCATTGCACGTACCCCAGAACGAAACGGAGTTGTCAAAAGACGAAACCGTACGTTAGTGGAAGCTGCCAGAACGATGTTAATCAATGCTAAACTTCCAGTTACTTATGGTGAAAGTTGTCTCAACTGCATGCTACACTCAGAACCGCTCAATGATTACAAAACGCCATAACAAAACACCTTTTGAGCTTATCTACAACAGAAAACCGAACATCAAACACTTTCATGTATTTGGATCCCTATGCTACCCAAATAATGATCGTGATGACTTTGGAAAGCTCAAAGCCAAAGCTGACATTGGAGTTTTTATTGTATACTGTGATAATTCTAAAGGTTACCGGATGGAATCGCCGTACAAAGCGAGGTTATGGAAACGATTCATGCTAATTTTGATGAGCTTACGAAATGGCTTACGAGCATAACACTTGAAACCCGGTCACAACCATTTAAACTTCCCTCAAACCCCATCATCGTGATACAAGCCCCTGACTTACTCGTCAACAAATGGAAAAGCTATTTGCTCCATTTAGTGATGACATTGATGAGCGTACTCTAGGTGTATCCGATGTTTCCACGCTCAACCGATACTACTCTTTATACCGATACACTGCCACAACAACTACGGTTGAAGAAGCACCATCAGTTGACTCTACAACAACAGTTGAACAAACTGCTTCAATGACGCCGAACCAAGCGATGATGTTCTTAATGATGTAACCCCACCTGCAGATTTTGATCCAAATGCGTTCTTTAACCCCGTTCGCCAATGAAAGCTGTTGCACGATGTTCGCGGAATCATCTACAAGCCATTTGAATCCTCAAAATCGCACAATTATACCAACATCAACCCTCACACATCGTTGGACAAAGACCATCCTCTTGAGAATATTATTGGTAACCCGAATCAACCGGTAACGAGACAACGCCTTCACGGTTGGTGAACATTGCATTTATGCACTCACTGTCACAATCGAGCCTAAAACATTAAAGACGCAATGACAAAGGACAACTGGATTGAATCCATGCGGGAAGAACTCAACCAATTCAAACGTCTTGAAGTATGGGAACTGGTTGAAAGACCAACAGGGTCTTCGTCATTGGTCTAAAATGGATTTGGAAAAACAAATTGGATGATGAAGGAACCGTAATCAGAAACAAGTCACGTCGGTGGCTAAGGGTTATAGACAGGAAGAGGGTATTGACTTTGAAGAATCATTTGCTCTGATTGCTCGTCTTGAGGTGTACGATTTTTCTGGAATTTGCGGCTCACATGAACATCACGGTCTTTCGGATGGATGTCAAAACTGCTTTTCTCAATGGACAACTGAAAGAAATGGTCTATGTTAGCCACCGAAGGATTCTTTGATCCAGAGTTCCCTAATCATGTCTACAAACTGAAGAAAGCTCTCTACGGTCTCAAACAAGCCCCTCAGGCGTGGTATGATAAGTTATCATCCTTCCTTATTGCCAATAATTTTACCAAAGGTTCGGTCGACCCTACACTCTTAATCGTTCAAATCTATGTGGATGACATTATTTTTGGGTCAACACATTTAAAATATTCAAATGCTTTTGCAAAACTTACGACAAAACATTTTGAAATGTCAATGATGGGTGAACTCACATTCTTCCTAGGAATGCAAGTTCATCAATCACCCCGTGGTATTTTCTTGAGTCAGTCCAAATATGCCCTTGAATTGTTAAACAAATTTGGAATGCAAAACTATGACACCTATGCCACACCAATGGCTCATACCAAGAAGCTAGACGCTGATTTACATGGGAAATTGGTGGACCCTACCAAATACCGTAGTATCATTGGGTCTCTCATGTATCTAACAGCTAGCAGACATGATATTGTTTTTGCCGTCTATCTTTGCTCCCGTTATCGGTCGAGACCAACTGAAACCCACATCTCTAAGGCTAAAAAAATCCTCCGATACATCAAGGGAACCATTAATTTGGGGATATGGTATCCGAAGGATTCTAGTTTTGAACTAATCGCTTTCGGACGCCGACCACGCAGATGCTTAGATTCACGGAAAACTACTTCAGGAGCTTTACAATTTCTTGGTGATAAACTGGTGTCATGGCAATCGAAGAAGCGGGATTGTACATCGCTGTCCTCAACCGAAGCAGAATATGTAGCCATGTCGGCGTGTTGTGCTCAAGTCATTTGGATGAGAACACAACTCAAAGACTATGCTTACGTATTTGACAGAATCCCGATGTACTGCGACAATCGGAGTGCTATTGCGATCTCGTGCAATTCAGTTCAACATTCGAAATCAAAGCACATCGATCTTCGATATCATTTCATCAAGGACCACGTGGAACAGGGTACTGTTGAATTATATTTTGTGGGTACTGAATACCAATTGGTAGATCTTCTCACCAAAGCCTTAGCTCCTGATAGATTTACTGAGTTGGTCCACAAGATTGGTATGCGGTGTTTGACTCAAGAGGAACTGGATGAACTCTGTGGAAAACTAGAAGGGGGGGTTGAATAGTTTTACCAATTTAAAACTTCCTTTTAAATATTTAGATCGACTTATATCAATCTATTTGGTTGTTTATGTTGGACGTTGATAGATAGATATATAAACGTGTAATGAAAGATAAAGAGTAAGAAGCACATCACCACGAAACAAGTATTTATAGTGGTTCGGCTACAAGGACACCTTCCTTGCCCTACTCCACTCCCCGAGTCACCTACTCGAGAGTTCGTAAACACTACACCAATCTCCTTATGGCGGAGAAGCCTTCACAACGTCGCTTAACCTTTTTTCCGGTACAAAGCTAAATACCGACTTCTTTCTCACCAAGGCGAACCACACCTAACACAACGTCGCCTATCCTTTATACGGTGCTAGGCTAACCACCGGGTTCTTTCACTCCAAGGTGAACCACACCTACACAATGTCGCCTACCCTTTATTAGGTACTAGGCTAAGCACCTACTTCCATTACCATGGAGGAACTACTACCCATCACAACACAACACCTAATCTCAAGGAGATCTACTCCTTGTTACAACACCATCAAGGATATCACCATCCTTGGATCTAGTACTAGTTTATCTTGTACATTGAAACACACCATATCGATTGTACATCTAAGGCACCTTTCACTAATGCCTTTAGTTAGATCTTCAAGACACCTTTCACTAATGTCTTGTGGCTAGATCTTCAAGACACCTTTCACTAATGTCTTGTAACTTGGTTTCTAGGCACCTTTCACTAATGCCTACAATATGGACGATCGACACCTTTCACTAATGTCTTCGTCTTGACCCTTGAGACATCTTTCACTAATGTCTTCAACACTACACTTCTTAGAATTAAGAAAAGAATCATCAAAAGAAGACTTCAAGTAGCCTTGATGATGAGGAAGCATGGCAACTCTTGGACTTGAGCTTGCTCGACTTCAAAGGTGGTGATCTTGCCTTTAAGAGGAACCTAGAAGATCACACAAAAACAAAAGACAAACTACATAGATCTCTTGGATCTGAGGTTAGAGAGATATAATACTTGGAGAGAGTATGTGTGAAAGTGGTGAGCTAAAAGGAAGAAATGGCTCACTATTTATAGAAGAAAAACACTACTATTCCCCGGATCCCTCCCTGAGGATCCGTCCAGTATACCTGGGGATCCGTGGGACGCTCCCTTTTACCCATGGGTATTTTGGTTATGGGTCATGGGTCATGGGTTGATCCATGGGTCTTTAGCTAGATACAATGTATCTCTTGAGTGCAATGCACCTAGTCACATGGGTATGGGTCAAAACCATGGGTTATGGATATTATCCATATATGATATAAGCATGATGTCATGCAATGGGTTATGGGTCAAGCTCCATGGGTCATGGGCTTTGGGTTGTACCCAACTACATTCAATGTATTTGCCCAATGGGTTATGATACTTAAGTTTCTACCAATTTATATTACCCAATATACTACATACTAGTTATGTGTATATTTTACCCAAATATGTAAACACTAGTTGTTGTACATATGTAATATTAAATCATAAAATCACTTATACTTGTTTTAGTGTTTTATGTGAAAATGTTTAATATGTTAGAAACTATTAGTTCAAACCATTTACGTATTTTATTTGTTTCGTTAAAATGATTTTACGTTTGTTATCGACAAAACATTAGAAGATCGTAAAATATAAATAAACGTTTTTACGGCTTATTTGTATTAACAAACTCTTAAAACATTCTTAAAAACCAGTCAAACACCAAAACATCCTTTTGTAAATAGTTTTCAAAAACAAAATACAAAATTATAAAATTTGATAAAACAACAAAAATATTCTTCTATCTATTTTTTTTCTTTTAACATGGCAAGTACAAATCTTCCGTCAACACTCTAATCTTTCAAAATTCAGTATTTTTTCGATCAAGTATTGAGGGGGAGAAAGAACATATTTTTCCAGTTTCATAAAAACTTTGTACTTGCATGTTACTTTATCCCGGTTGTTTCTTTAAATGGTGGTCACTTTTCTGGTTTACTGACACTCCTCGGACTAAAATTTATATAATTTAATTATTTCTTAAGTCGAGGGGGAGTGTCGTCAAAATTCTTTCCAAAATATCATTCGTTTGGTAACCAAAATGGAAGTTAAAGGCATTGGATGTTAATGGAAAAGGTGGAGGGACTGAAATTGTCAAAAGCTTAAAGTAATTTTTTACAAAACCTCCACCTAATTTTTCATATCATTAACTCTTCTCATTTATTACACCAACTACCCTAATCTACGCATAAAAATCAATCTTCAAATCCGGTTACTTGATCATCAATTTGTAAGTGTTCTTAACATGATTACAAGCAAGGGTTTTAAATCGTTTCAAAAACCAACGATTAGATTGTTAGATACGAGTGATTTTGTTAGGAATTAGAAATTCCAGGTATTAAAGAGTCGGTCACCTCAAGTATATATATTCATTAGAAAGCTCGTTGTTGTAGTTATTTAATGTTAAGTAGTATTTAGTTAAGTAACACCGTGGAGGACGGACGGGTCTTTACCCACCGTACGCCTGATCCACAGCCCGTTGTGTGGCATTTTATTGTAAGACTATAAATACTCTCTACCTCCCAAGGTAGGAGTTGGAGCTCATAATAAGATTTTTCTTTCTCTCACTAAGTTCCCTAAACCTCTAACTTTCTCTCTCTAAAAACCTTCTTGTACGCCACTTGTGATTATGGTTTAGTGTGTTTGTGAAATTCAATATGTTACAATTGGTATCAAGAGCCATGGTTAGATCATCTCTTACATATCTTTGGATTTCTAGTGGTTTTAGGTGGTTTTTGAGTTTGAAAAAGTTTAGTGGTTTTGCATCATTTGGTTGATTTCTAGTGTTAAAGTTTGGATTTTGATTGTACTTTTGTGTTTAGAATCATCACAAGTGTTTAGGTTTTGATTTAGAAGGCTTGAATCATCGTGGTTGGATTGTTTTTGGATTGAAAAGTGGTGTTTATGTGTTTTTCATGCTAGCGACTTGAGCCACGGATAAGTGTTCTTGCTAGCGACTTGCTTTGTTATTTGGTAGCGATTTGTAGTTGAAGGTCTTAGCGAGTTGGATTAGCGACTTGTCTATTGAGACAAGCCGACAAAAAGTATACTTAGTGGATTCTCCACTACGGGTAGTGACTTGGTGTAAGTTAGCGACTTGTACTTTATATTGTTAGCGATTTGGTGTTAGCGAGTTGGTACCTAGCGAGTTGCTATTTAGCGACTTGACAAATTAGCGACTTAGTTCTTAACGACTTGCTGTCAAAATTTTGCTAGCGACTTGGAGCTTAGCGAGTTGTTACTTAGCGACTTGGGATTATAGCGACTTGGCACTTAGCAACTTGGTTCAAGGTTTCCTAGCGACTTGGGTGATTGCTTAATACGGTTTTATCTTGATTTAGTAAAATCGAGAAAGAATCTATTTCCGGTTTAATCAGAGAGTTATAAAATCCGTGTAATCTGTTAACATGTCTACCCGTTCCTACTATCATCTCCACGTTGCGAGGATGTTCAAGCAGCGGTTCGGATATCGTCCACCCATGCTTGCCGACTATGACTCTTGGGCTCAACGAATCAGATTGTATTGTCTTGGGAAGGAAAATGGTGTCAACATTCTCAAATCCATTGATGAAGGACCTTATCGAGTTGAGACTACTAGAGACATAATTGATACAGCTGAAGATGGAACAGTGATCTATGGAATAGCATTGGACCAAAGACATATGATGAGCTCAATGATAAGGAAAAGAAGAGATTCGATGCAGATATTAGAGCTTCCAACATCATACTGCAAGGTCTTCCAAAAGACATCTATAAGCTTATCAATCACAACACTGAAGCAAAGGCTGTATGGGATAATGTGAAAATGCTTCTCTCAGGCTCTGAATTAACTGTTGAAGATAGAGAATCACAATTATATGATGAATTTGAGCATTTCCAAGATGAAACCGATGAGAGTGTCTATGAGTACTATGTGAGATTACATAAGCTGGTGAATGACATGAGGAACATCAGAATGACCATGCCTAACATTCAGTTGAACTCAAAGTTTGTTAACAACATGAATCCTGAATGGCACAAGTTTGTCACTTCCGTGAAGCTCACTAAAGGATTAAAGAATACAAACTATGAGCAACTCTATGCCTTCTTCTTGAGGAATGAGAGACATGCTATGTTTGAAAAAGGATTCTGGAGCGTTCAAAACCAATCGTGGGAGAATCAAGCTCATCAAATGACTCAACTGCTTTCTACACCAACGTTGGAATTACCACCAAAGCTTCTCAAGTTATACCCATGGGTAATGGTAATCACAAACTCATTCCCGATCTAATGTTCAAACAAGTGATCTTTGATGCATCGTTGGAAACTTCATTAATCAACTAGCTCTCATGATCAGTCAAAACATGAACACTCTCCCACACACCAACAACAACCTCAGAACAACATCCAATCCACACAATCAAGCCACTATCAGAGATGGGAAGGTTATGGTGCGGTACCAGGTCCAAGAAAGGCATATGATCAGAGAAGGGGTGGAGCGGTGAGGCTATGTAGGAAATCGTAAATCGAAGGAATGGAAATCAAGGACAAGCAAAGCGGTCAAATGTTACAACTGTGGTGGTGAGAGACACATTGCAAGGAATTGCACATCTCCAAAACGTCCTCGGAATTACGAATACTTCAGGGATAAGATGTTGCTAGTGCAAGCTCAGGACAATGGAGCAACCTTGGATGAAGAGGAGCTGTTGTTTCTTACTGAAGGGAATGCTAAGACATATGATGCGATGTGGATGATCGGCGACTATTCAGAGATAGGTCACAATCATCTGAATGCCTTTCAAGTAGCTGACTGTGATGCATACGACTCTGATGTTGATGATGGACCTTCTGCACAAACAATTTTCATGGCTAGCATTTCTCCAATGGTCTCTCCTAAGGTCTCTTCTTCACCACAAGCTGGACCATCCAAAGACAAACTCATCTCAGAGGTATTAAAACTATATGATGAAGTTGATGTGCAAAAGATGCATAATGAAATACAATCAACTGAAATCATTGAGTCAAATATTGAAAATATGGGTAATATCAATGTTGTCCCATATGATCAATATGTGAAACAAAGTGAAAGTGTGATTGTATCAAGTGATGCATCTCCTGCAGTCAATGATGATTATGTTTGTGATGAATACACGCATGTGCCCGATGATTCGGTTATCTCTGAACTTAATGCCTATAAAGAACGTGTTGCTATTTATGAACAACGTGCTAAGTTTGAGCTAAATACTGCGTGAGCGTGAGTTGGATAACCAAATGCGTACAATCATTAGAAAAAGTAATTTTAGAGAAGTATTAAAACAAGAGTTAAATTCCTTACAAGAAAAACTTTCAAAAGCGCTAAGCAAAACAAGAACTTCAAGAAAATGTTAAAATGCTTAGCAAGAATTTCATGCCAAGGAATCAAAACTTTTGAATGATTTTTCTAATCTAAAAACTTTGAAAAACAAACATGAAAATAAGTTGTATGCGTAGGGAACACCATTCAGACGCCACATGATCACTAAGCATAGAGTTCTTAGCGATAAGCATAGCATTCCCCTTGTTGAGGAACCAAATCCAGAGGTCATTAAAAGGCTAGAAATGCTCATAAGGTTCTTTATGATGGCAATGAAATCCTTAAACCTAGATGTGAAACCTAGTTAGCATGAGTGCACGAGGAAGATAAGAAATCGATGAAGTCACTAGGGAAAGGATGAACAAGAAGTTAGATGATCCAAATGTAAAGAAAGAAAATAATAATCACACCCCATGATTACAAGAAGGAGAATTGGATTTCCTTAAACAAATTTAAGCCTCGGACGTTGTTAACACCCGAACAAGTGTTCGGAAAAGGATTTAGATAAACAAAAGCGAGAGAATCTTGTTGAAACAAACCCCCCTTTAGGAAAATGCCTTGCAGCAACGTGTATCCTCCAAATACACCAATGCATTTAGTTCCTAGGACTATTGCCACTAAAAGCAAGACCTTAATCAGTCAATATGTTATTTTTCAACTATTTGTTGATTTTGAGAAAACATGTAAGAAAAGGATCACACCCACTGGGATAACTGAAAGGGAAAGGGGTTTTGAACAAACAAAAGAATGCTATTTATCTGAGGTCATGCCTTTCTTTAAACTTCTAAAAGATCATTTTGAGAGTCTTAAAAAGGGGATATAAACATATATTAAAGGAATGGAAAAGGAATTTGATGCAATGATAGTTGAGGTTAATGACTATGAGCGAGCACTAACATATAATGAGATTGAGAGGAAGAACTTGCATACCTTAAATGAGAATCTAATTTCTGAATGTATCTCTCAAGATGTGTTTACCGCTACTAATTGTTCTATTAATGCGCTTATCAATTTCATGAATTATCTCATTTGCCTTGAAAGTCTCCCATGATCGTGTCATTGAGCTTGAAAAAAAAACCTCTGAACTAATGAGAAAATTGATCGGATGATCACGATAATTTGGTAAAACATCTTTCTAAACTAGAAGTTGAACATTTTGATTTACAACTAAAATATCAACATCTCAAAGAAAATGTTAAAACCTCAAATATCTAGACATCCTCAGATGTTCGAGTTTGATGCTTTGAAATAAACAAACGCGGATGAATAGATTCAAGCTCATTGTAACACGATGAGAAAGTTGAAAGCCCAAATTTCTCAATTAAAGGGTGAAAAGAACAATGTGATCACTCCCAAATGCCTCCTCCTTTAGATTCTCGAAATTCTCAAACTTTCATCTTCAAAACTTAGTTAATGCTTTACAAAAGGAAAATGAGAGTTTTCTAGAAGAAAATGAAAAGGTTAAACGACATTTCAATGAGTTATTTGAGTCAATAAAAGTCACTCGTAACAAAAATAATGAAAAAATAACCTCGCTTACAAAAGAAATTGAGAATCAAGAGTCGGAAAATGGAAAATGCCAATGACAAATGGGAGAATGGTGTATCAAAGGTGTTTGTAATAGGCAAATATGCTTTATGCTCAGAAAATATGTTCCTCCTCATCTTAGGAATAACAAACTTGCAATTCAAACATATTTCTCATCACTTAAGGAATGCCTAGAATGTCTTCGTGAGATTGTTGAAGAGGATAAGTTAGAGAAACCACTTAATAATGCAATTGGGCATGCATGCTTATATGCCAAACGATCTCAAGAAATTCTAGAGTTCTTAATCACAATATGCCCTAAGTCCTTAGGAGAGAGAGTTAATCCTTTGATTCCCTGTTCTATGCCTTGTGCCAAGTATGAAATTCATTCAATGCCCAATGTTATGAATGTGAACCTTAGTGTGCCTTCAAATAGTTCATTCGGATCGTTAGTGCAAATAGAAAGCGAACTCTAGTGTGCCTCTAGTTACAAATGACTTCTAGTGTTAAGAAAGTGAATTTTAGTGTGCCTGCAAATAGCTCAAATCACAGTTTTAAGAAAGTGAACACTAATGTGCCTTCTAGTAGTTTAGATCCTTGCACATCAAGTTCAGGAATGCAAAAATTAGATCAACCAACTAATGTTCCCATAATTCCCTCTACTGGAGTAATCAGTGACATTAAGGCAAGCGGGTCAAAGCCTCTAGGCAATACCAAGCAAGATAGGACCTCGCAAGCTAAGAATGTGCGTTGGAAGAGAGTAGAAGACCAACCTAGGAACTTTAAGTTTGAGTTGAATAAAATGAATCGTGTTAACTCTAGTATTAGCCATAGGCGTCTCATAATTAATTCAATTCGTACTATTTGCAAACCTTGTAATGATGTCCGCTTGAATTGCTTTGCTAATCATGAATGTGGTGTGAATGTTTTGTCTAATGTTGTCAAATGCCTAGTTAAAATTGTTAATGCAAAATATCATGCTAAAAGGGAAAAAGGCAAAAGCGAAAGAAAGTTAGGAAAACAAGTGGAAACCCACAGAAGAACATTTAGTAAGATAGGTTATCAATGGATACCTTTTGGCCATAAGGTTAATCAGACAATGCCTACTAGAAAATGGATGCCTCTGGTAGAACTATTCCGTTAAGAAGTGAACATACTTTGAATAGGTCAAATCTGACACCAGATCGCATCTATTCATAATGATTCCATTGCTTCTCAATTTCGATATGAATGTTTCTATTTCGATGTGGGTGTTCCAATCATTGTTACTAACCAAATGGAACCCATTCTTGCATGGGGATCCCAATTATCCGGTTATCCATTCTTGTGCGTGTTCAACCAGATCGTTCAAATCGCTGGTACTTTGGACTCGGTTGTTCCAAGCATATGACCGGAGACCGGTCACGGCTCATGAACTTGTGAGCAAATTCATCGGGACGATTAGATTCGAATGATCATTTCGGTGCAATTAAGGGTTATGGAGATTATGTTGTTGGAAAAAGTGTTATCTCCGGGGTATATTATGTGGAAGGTCTTGGTCATAACTTTGTTCTCTGTTGGTCAATTCTCGGATTCGATCTAGAAGTAGCCTTGAGAAAACATACTTGTTTTGTTAGAGAACTTGATGGTAAGGAACTTTTAAGAGGTTCACGTGGTTCAAATCTATACACCATCTCTATCGAAGATATGATGAAGTCTTCTCCAATTTGCTTGTTGTCAAAGGCTTGTAAAACAAAGTCATGGTTATGGCATCGTCGTCTCAATCACTTGAACTTCGACATCATCAATGATCTCTCGTAAAGGACTTAGTTATAGGTTTACCTAGACTTAAAGTATGAAAAGGATCATCTTTGTTCAAGATGCCATTGGGAAAAAGCAAGAAGTATGCCATAAACCCAAACCTACAAACTCAGCCATGAAGTTCTTCATACAATTCATATGGACCTATGTGGACCCATGAGAGTGCAGAATATCTTTGGGAAGAAATATGTGTTAGTTGTGGTTGATGATTTCTCTAGATTCACTTGGGTAAAGTTCTTAAGGACAAAGGATGAAACTCCAGATATCATCATCAAACTCATCAAACAAATTGCAGTTCGACTTAACAAAACGGTAGAATCATTCGAACGGATTAATGGAACTGAGTTTGTTAACAAACAACTTAGTGAGTTTTATGAAAGTATTGGAATCAATCATCAAAGAAGTGTTCCTAACTCCTCAACGTAATAGTGTAGTTGAAAGACTAAATTGAACTCTTGTGGAAGCCGCAAGGACAATGCCGATTTACTCAAAGGTTCCAATGTTTCCTGGGTAGCCATTGCCACGATGCTACACCCAAAATCGATCTCGATTCACACCGCTCATGGAAAAACTCCATATGAACTTGTTCACAAAGTAAAACCTAATCTCTCATTCCTTCGTGTGTTTGGTGCATTATGTTATCCAACTAATGAGGGTCAAGACTTAGGCAAACTTAAAGCTAAAGCAGACATTGGAGTATTTGTAGGATATGCACCAAACAGAAAGGGATACCGAATCTACAACAAGAGAACCCGAAACATCATGGAAACAATTCACGCTACGTTTGATGAGTGACGGTCAAATGGCTCTCGACATTCCGGACCCGCGACTTCAAAAAGTCCCATTGGTTCATCTCTGTTCCAAACTCTTCAAAGAACTCCATATGTACCTCCATCTGAAGATGATTTAAAGAAATTGTTTGATCCAATGTTTGATGAACAATTTGAGCCAAGTAACAATGATATGTCAATCCAATCAACGTAGGTCGCCTATCCCCTGCCAATGAAGTTAACCCTCAAATTCTATGTCATTAAGTCAAGAGAGCCTCACGACCAACTGTTCATCAACAAATCATCAATCATCAAATGTACATCATGGAAATGTTTTCGATCAATGATGAAGTTAATCCCTTTGCTACTCCGAAGATGCTCCATTTGAAAATATATTTTTCTCAATCATCATCATCGAACCATCTTTTACAAGACATCGACTCTACTACTTGACCCCTCAACAACAGACCACATAAACACCTAGAAAATGGACTCAACGATCATCCATTAGACAACATCATTGGAAATCCCTCTCCCAAAGATCCACACGGAAACAACTTGCAACCGATGCCTTATGGTGCTTCTTCAACTCCGCACTCTCTAAGATCGAACCAAAAGATGTTAAAACTGCCATGAATGAAGATTTGGATCATGCAAGAAGAAATTCATGAGTTTGATCATCTCGATGTATGGGAATTAGTACCGCCCGTGATGTGCTATGATCATCCTCAATGGATCTTCAAAGCTTGATGAGCATGGTGATGTTTTAAAGAATAAGGCGATTGGTTGCAAAAGGATACCGAGAGGGGGTATAGACTTTGAAGAATCATTTGCTCCGGTGGCTCAAATCGAGGCAATCGAATCTTCTTGGCTAATGCAAGTAAGAACATGGTAGTCTATCGATGGATGTAAAGACGGCATTTCGAATCGGAGATCTTAAAGAAGTCATCTACGCCACCACCGAAGGCTTTGTGAATCCAGAGCATCCTACTCACGTTTATCGCTTGAAGAAGGCTCTTTACGGTTTAAAGCAAGCTCCAAGGGCATGGTATGATACGCTATCAAAGTTTCTTCTATCTACTGGATTCAGAAAGGAGCAGCTTGATCCTACATTGTTCACCGTGAAGTCGCAAACATTTAATTCATGTTCAAATTTATGTTGATGATATTATTTTTGCCTCGACTGACCCCAATGAATGTGATCGTTTTTAAAATGAAATGGGTTCCAAATTTCAAATGTCAATGATGGGACAAATGTCATTTTTCTTGGGATTACAAATTTCACAAAGTCCCGAGGCATTTTCATAAATCAATCTAAATATGCAAATGAGATTTTAAAGAAATTTGGATTTGATTCAAGTGACCATGTTGCCACTCCCATGATTGAATCGAACCAAACTTGATGAGGACCACTCGTGGATCATGGTAGACCAAACGAAATATCGTAGTATGATGGATCCCGATGTACCTCACGCCTAGTAGACCGGATATCTTGTTCGTCACAGATGCATGTGTGCTAGATACCGTGCTAAGCCTACCAAAAGCACCTTGAAGCGTTAAACGGGTCTTTCGGTATCTCCAAGGAACCATCAATATGGGACTTTGGAACCCGAAGGACACCGGATGTCACTAACAAGATATGCGATGCGATCATGCAGTGTCAAGATACCGTCGATGCGGTATGGAGGTGCTCTTTGGGTGATAAGCTTGTGAGTTGGTCTTCAAAGAAGCAAATGAGTACTTCTATTTCCTCTACAGAGGCGAATACATAGCCATGTCATCTTGTTGTGCTCAAATCCTTTGGATGAGATCCCAATTATCTATGGCTTTGAATTCAACAAAATCCTCTCGCGTGATAATAAAGTGCTATTGCTCTCTCATGCAACAACGTTCAACACTCAAGAGCAAAGCATATCGACATCGACATCATTTCATCGTGGAACAAGTGAAAAAGGTGTGGTGGAACTCTATTTTGTGAGAATCAATACCGCGCGTGACATCTTCACCAAAGCTCTTCCAAGAGAACGCTTTGAGTTTATTCTTCCACGTCTTGGTTTGAAAAGCCTTCAACCGTGAACACTCAAACGCCTTCGTGAGGAAGACGAGGAGTAAAGGTCTCTTCATCTATATCTTGTAAATATATTTATTCAAAAAGCAAAATACAAAATTATAAAACCTTCAAGAAAAAGAAAAATAGAAAAATAAAAATTCAACAAAAATCCATAAAAATCTAAAGTTCGAAAACTCATCCTCAAAATATATGTCCTTTTGTCATGTTTTCTGATTCGATAATATCTACAGTTTTATGTTGTCATTCAAAGAATGACACGGACTTTAGATGTTATTGAATGTTTAAAAAAAAAAAAATCAAAAAATCAAAAAATATTTTGGGAGAAAGAGAAACAATGGTTTATTGTCATTTCAGGCAATAACCCGCTTTCAATGAAAGAACAGAGCCATGCTTTAAATTTGTTTTCAAATCTCATGCTCTGATTCTATAAAACAATCACCTACTATCTAATGAAAACTAATTGCTTTGAAAAATTACTCGGACTCAATTTTGAAATCATCTGACTTATTTGCAAAATATCATCTCTCAATCAACAACCTATGTCATTGATTGAGGGGAGAATGATTTTCAAATTAAATCAAAAGTGTATTTTTCAAACAATGGTACTTAATCTTTGGTTACATTATGTTTTCAAAAGATAATCATGCATGTTTAATCAATGGAGTTTAAAGTCTCAAAATTCGATCCTTATCTGTTAAAACGTTTTCATAATCTAGTCACAATTCTTTAAAAGCTTTCAAAAATCAATTTACCTATGAGATCACAAATCTCAAATGACTTGAAAATTGTGATCGGGGGAGAATTTGTGATTTAAATTGGATTTAAACCGATGATTCGGTAAATGGTTTTATAAGGATGTACAAGTTATCCTCCCTGCATGTGACAAATGATTTCAAATTTTCCATGCACATGTTGAGGGGGAGTATCTATCTTAAACCTCAAATTATTGAAACGTGATTGAATTGTCTCTAAGTGTAGTTTATCAATATGTGCATAACTCTTTAAACCTCGAGGCACATATTGAGGGGAGCAAACTTAGAAAACTTCATCCTTCCAAAATGCTTTATCTACTTGATTTGATAAGGGAAGTGATGTTGATATCTTTTAGAAATTAGAAATCAAAGAAGTTAATTCTTCCTCTTCCTCCGTGTAAAACGATTTCAAATACATGATGCACATGTTGAGGGGGAGCTCTTTTTCTAAAAATATCAAAACAATTTAGGTACAAAATGCTTTGATAATAGATCACATGTATCCGATTGATTTTCAAATGGTTTTCAATTGGTTCCAATGGCGGATGAACAATACCAAATAGACCAGACCAACTTTTATTTTATGTATGGTGATATAAGGATGATAAGGTTAGGTATTTGTTCCCATGATCCGCCGTAACCGAGGGATCTACCGTGGACTATCCACTAGTTAGTGTAGAGTTCTTAGGTATGTTGATAAAAGGAGAAAAATGAGATATGGAAGAGCGGACTTAGACCGAGCTAGTCTTGGAATAAACCCAACAAGGTTCTAGTTATGAGGTCTCATTAAGCACCGGAAGGTTGAAGAATGAAAAAGAATTAAATGAGAAAAGGGTGAAAACAAATAGCCCTCTAATTATTCAACCTTAGGCGTAAACCGGTTCAATTCATATACTACCGATGGCAAATATCTCGATTGAAGACAAGAGCATCATGGACCCTGGACGCGCGCAGACCAACTTCCCCAAACTACTCAAGTTCCTCTTAAAAGGTCTTGTTTCATTTCACTGGGAACCGACTATTATTATCTATTTCTTTAGAGATTGTTGATATTGAAGAAGGAGACCCTTCCTAGTCTCCATATAGGAATCCAAATATGCACAAATTGAGTCTAGAGCCCGCGAGATCAATAAATCTCATTAGGACACGTTCAATGAAGATCTCTGTTTCACACAATGGAAAAGAGATTATATCTTGAGTCCTCGCGATTATCCTTGTGGTATTGCTTAGAACATCCGAAAGTGATATGCAATCATATTCACAATGAAGATGGAAAGCCCTCCGAGCCAACATCAAATAAGCTCTCACGGTGGGTGGCATATGAGATCTATTCTATAGATCAAACATGTATGCGACAACCGGAAACAATAATGATTCAATCTTTTGAATCAATCACGGTTCGAGTTATGGATTGACGATACCTTTGAAAAACCGGTCGTTATGCTCAAAACTCTTTTCTCTAGCACATCTAATCGCAATTAATATTTCAAATTAAAAGGTGTTTATGATTGATAATTGATTTTCATTAAAACCTTCGTTGTATTAAAAAAACAATTTCTATTGAGCGATACTTGATTGTTTTTCAAATATCTTTTTCATCAATCGGCGAATTCATTTGGTTCACTCACTTCGTGTTGTCTTCTTTGAGACGTTCGGTTTGAACAACTAGAGCAACAAACCGCCAAGGAAATTCTTGAATTATACCCGCATCGCAGCACTTGTACCGATCAACGGGGAACCGGGCCGGTACCTCAATTTAAAGTGGTCAAAGACACTTCGCGCGCTTTATTGCTAATCGCTGTATGCGTGCACCGACGCTTGCAACGGTCGTGAATGAGCGGTCAATCCATTGCCGCATGCTCACACATCATCATTCTGTCAAAGAAATCATGATTAGTGCATCAATGACTTCGATATTATCACCTATGCTTCTCGCTACGCTTGCCGCTAATATCATGAATCAACTAAAGCTTCCGCCACTGGAGAAGAAATCATGATCGAATGTGAGCATGTGGTCCAAATGTCACAACATCCCATAATATCAACACCATAAAGGAAGAGTCGGAGATTTAATGTGGTGATGATCTCAAAGCTAGCTCAAATCTCATTATCATCGCGGGATCGGTAAAGACCTCCACTTGGATTAACCAAACATGCAATGAAGAATCAATGACCACGAGCTCTGAGCAAAGTACTACATCAAGAGTGCAAGAACAATTAATAATGTAATATCTGTTTGTATTCAATGTAAGTTTAATGTGTGTTTGAGGCTACTTTAGGGGAGATTGTTAGGAATTAGAAATTCAGAGTATTAAAAGAGTCGGTCACCTCAAGTATATATATTCAGAAAGCTCAGAGTCGTAGTTATTTAATGTTAAGTAGTATTTAGTTAAGTAACACCGTGAAGGATCTGAATGGTCTTTACCCACGTATGCCCGATCCACGTTGTTGTATGCTTTATTGTAAGACTATAAATACTCTCTACCTCCCAAGGTAGAGAGTTGGAGCTCATAATAAGATTTTTCTTTCTCCCACTAAGTTCCCTAAACCTCTAACTTTCTCTCTCTAAAAACCTTCTTGTACGCCACTTGTGATTACGGTTTAGTGTGTTTGTGAAATCCAATATGTTACAGATTTTGTGTTCTACGCATAAACGTATGAATACATAATCAATGGTGTGTGTTTGTGGTGAAAAAAGATAGTGCCAAAATGTTTGTATAACATCATTAATACCATTTTTATCATTAAACATCACATTCGATACACGAATTGATGTGTTTTGAAAACTAGGGTTCATGCGTATATTTGGGGGTTTTCAAATAAGAACGTTTTTGGTTAAAAGATAGTTGGTGATGTTGTTCTTATGAATTGATGATATCTAGGCTCGAGAACAAACCGAAACACTAATTGATGGTTAATTAGAAATTAGGGTTTAAGTTCATACGCATTTGGGTATTTTTGATTCACTCAAGTTTTGATGTTAAAACTTGGATAGAACTACTCATAAGGCTTCTTTACTCCCGAATCATTTTGGTACTTCTATGGCTAGATTACTTACTGTAAAATTTAACCTTAGGTTTTAGGTTTTACGATAAGTGTTCTTTAC
>OU343220.1:261918522-262034047 GCA_910596185.1 Chrysanthemum makinoi
ACAAAAATCTGTTTCGGGACGGGATAGTGGCTTTATGAGCATCCCAAGCTCAAGGAACTACAAATTTTTTGGGCTTTGGTCAACATGAAACATATCGAAGGTTGAAGATTGATATGGGATGACATGATGTCTTTCCTCAAAGCGAGGCACCAAGATCCCATACATCGGATACAAAAATGCGATCCAGCGAGCTCTTGGGTTAAATCCCGACATCCTTGAGACTCGAGGACCCAAACAATCACTTCATGTTGTATGAGCCTACACTCACAGTCAGATTCAAGGAATCTACAACAAAGAAATAGGGTGCTTGCTGCAAGACGCCTTTCTCTCTGATGCAATCAAATAGCTTTACTCATACAAAAGGTATCCGTAGCAGTTTTTGATGAAGGTAAAGTTGGTTTTCGATGACAAGTCTTCGCACACCTTCTGAGGAAAACCAAAAGAGGTAGTGCAGGAAGTGTTGCAAGCACTGAGAGTCAACGAAAGTTCCCTAAGAGGAAACCTCCACTCAAAAGGAAAGTTTCATCTAAGGAAGCTGGTACTATTCCCATTCCCAAGTCTGAACCGCAAAGAAAGCTAGTGGATAAAGCTCACGAGAAACCGAATCCGAAGAAGAGGTTATCTACTCTGAAACTGCAACCATTGACACTCCAATAGTAGCTAAACCTCCCAGTCCAAAGCGACCAAGGTAAAGGGGAAGACTCAGTTCCTCGAAAGAAGGAAGAAAAGCTCTGAGAAGAGCCATGGATAATGACTACAGGAAGCAGTTAAAAATCATTAGACTCCAACACAAGGCAAAAGAGTTTGAACAGGAACAAATGCGTGGCCCCTGAGGGTCAAGTGGTGGTGTCCTATCTACACCAATTCCTGATGCGGTTAATCAACTCGATATGGGAATTGGTGCCACCACCCTTGAGCAACAACAAAAGCGCCTGGAGGATTCTATTGATTATGACATTGAGGAACCAGAAACAGAGAGTCTAGAAAAGAAAAGTGATGAGGAAGCTCGGATTCTGAAGAAGTAAAGGCTAAATCTACGGACAAGATGAAGTGAAATGAAATATGATGATTTTCTTCTCAACGGTCCAATTCGTTCGAGGAGAAAACATCCCGAACCTCCTAAGGACCCTGAATCCCTCATGTCTCTTCATCATCGGATTCATCCTCTCACTCTTCACCACCACCATCCAGAAGAACAAGCAAATCCACATCCAAATCTGTGAAGAAGCCAACGGACTCTTGGATTTCTCGAGCAAAGACAAGGATCGTTAAAGCCGCTGCAGTCCGAAGAAAAGAGTGCTTTACAAAAAGCTGAATTTTCTCACGACAGGGTCATATCTTCATGACGAGATGCAACAAGATGTCACTGAAGGGGAGTACATCCGAAGTTCATGCAACGGGATCTTCAAGGGGAAATGAACGAGATGATCAAAGGTTACACTTACAAGTTCCTTCTTGACATCGTTCCTGGTATGACAAAAGAAATGTACACCAGACAACTCTATCCGAATCTATTGCATTTGGCCAAACAAACTATGAGATCAACACCTATGCAAGTGAACATCAATCCAAACTGACCCATAATATTCTCGATTTGAATTGGTTTCCAGGCTAGTATCTCAAATGTCTAAACGATACGCAACATTTATTCCACGAAGGTAAATTGGTTGAAGCATTGCTGGAATACCAACTCAAATCAGCATACAGAGAAGAAGCTCAAAGGCCCAAACGTCCAACAGATGATGAAGACAAGGATAAGGATAAAAATGACGAGCCTAAATGTCCAAAGCAGTCTGGAGAACCATCATCTATGCCACCACCACCCCGAAGGACTTCACCACCAAGACGATCTCAGGACTCTGAGTTACCACCCCAGACAGAGAAAACCGGTGATCACTTTGAGTATACTGGTGGTGACGATGAGGAAGTCCCTGAGCCCCAACAACAACCCACCTCTCCCGCTTCAACAAAGAAACCATCATCCTCATCAAGGCCAAAGAAGAAGAAGAAGTCTCCTAAGGCTGATGTCGTCTCATGGCTCGACAAAGATGACACAGAGTTTGAATGGTTCTCCACACTTGTTGATGCCACTCCCGCTCTAACTGATGAACAAGATATGGTAGAAGGTAGTACGTTGGAGCATGATAAGTTATTGCAAGAGAAGTTTCATGTGAAGAAGATGACGAAATCAGAGTTGAGACGAATCAAGAATGAAGCCTTTCAACTACTCAAAGACAGCTCGGAAAGTGCTATTGAAGTCGAATATCACCTTGAAAACATAGCACGAGCCATGTCTACCAACGTTGATTGGCTCAACCCTGAAGCAAACATTGACTTCACCAAAAGAGAAAACCCTCCATATTACACCGACTGGTCTAGACCTCTACCAACCATTGGCCAACCAGATCAACCTAGGATTCCATTTCGGTATTTTTTCACCAAAGATTTGGACTTTCTTCTACATGGTACCGATGCTTCAAAGAAATATGCTACCTCACTCACACTTCCATTCCCGGCAGCCATATACTCAAACTGCATAGTCATCGAAGAAAATGCTACCCACATGTTTTCCAACAGAGTGGAAAAGTATGACATCGATGCAATTTACGGGATTCACCATTGGCCGTGATTCTCACAGTGAACAAACACACGTCAAGCTTACTCACACAAGCTAGCCACTTGTGAATGACTAACCGTAAGAAACTTAAAATGGTTAAGACACTGATTTTCTGATAATGAAGGCTTAAGGGTGTGTGTGTGGATAAAACCTCAATATCGATATCAAAAAATAATCACGAAGATAGATTCAAATTCCTTTAGGAAAAAGAATAATAAATCAAATCCCGGGTGTGATCGTTGAAACGGAGATCAAGTTAACCCGAATTGTTTCCCAACGAGGCGTGAATTGCCAACGTCGTTCTTGGTTTGGAATTTAATGCTCGATGTTTTGATTAATGATTTGATTTTATTAAACTACGGGGATAGGTAAAGTAATTAAGGGAATCTATTTTACGGGAAATCCTAAGTGCAAAATTACTAAAACGTAATTAACGAAACGTAATCGAAATGCAACTACGTTTAAATTATATCCTAAAAATGCCTAAAAGTACTTTTACTCAAGAAATGATATTAGAAAACTATTTTAGAATTAAAACTATTTTTTAGGATTTTTCTGGATTTTATTAAAATTAAAAACTAATTTTTAACTATTTAAACTAAATTAAAATACTAAAAATTATGAAATTAAAGGAAAAAAATATAAATCTAATTTTATAAAATCTAAAATATACTAAGAGACTTTTCAAAACTATTTTTTTATTTTTCAGATTATTTTTTTATTTTCTACTAATTTAAAACTATTTTAATCTAATTTAAATTGTGAAAAATACCAAACAAAAGGGAAAAAATAAGGAAAAATATTTTTTATGCTTTTTATATTTTTCTTAAACTTAGAAAAATGAAAAATTATTTTTTGAACTTTTTCTTAATTAATTGCAATTAAAGCTAATTAAAAGTGATTAAAAACTGTTTTAAATCTAGAAAAATAGCAAACAGTGACCAAAATTAATGAAAATCTCAGGAAAATTCTAAAAAGTTAATCTAATTCTATGAAAAATAAGAAATATGATGCTTATGGGTGAAATATTAGAGCTGATGCACAAACTGCTTATTAATAAGCTAAGGAAAATAAGCAAACAAGTGAAATAAGCTACCAAACAGATAATCAAGCTAGATTATGCTAAAATAAGCTAACCTCAACTAACTACACCTAATCTAAACAAGCTACAAGCCTGATCAATGATTTATGCAAACTGCTCAACTAAGCAAAACAGTGATAGACCCCTACTGTTTGAGCTTGTACACAAGCTTATTCAATAAGCTAATCTCAAAACCAACAGTGCAGTCCTAAAGAACACCTGGCAAGCTACAACTAAACCAAATCTCAAGCTCTAACTCTTAGAAATGAATCAAATGCAACAGCTGCAAGTTACCTGTTTCACACTCAGTACTTACTGAGTGTGAACAGGGGAAAAAGTGTCTTATTGAACAGCTGATTTAAAGCTTAAAATGTCTTGAACTGATTTGACAAAAAGTAGTTTCTAAAACTAGACCAGTTGAATATTGCAAATCCCAAAGTTTCACTAAATTTGGACTTAAATTGAATCAGAGAGAGATCAAACAAGAGTTGTAAAAAACTGACTTGAACCTTTTGACTTTTAAGAGCAGATTTGAAAACTTTGACTTTAGTAAGATTTGATCCAAAATATTGAACTGATTATGATGATATTAAACTAATGATGATGATAGTAAGCTAGATCTACTTGTTTAAAACCTATATGTAACTTATTAACTACTGATTTTTTAACAGTTATGAAATCAAAAGGTAGTTCATAGTGATTTTGACTTTTTGAGTTTGTGAATGCAATAACCAGACTAATATGAATGACTTAGACCTTATTAAGCATATAGCAATAACACTAAACCACTGAATCAACCTTAAGCATAGCAAACTGTCCTAATCCAAACACTATTTCTACTACTGATATTGAAAACTAGAAACAGATAATCACTATATTATGCTAAACTGATATTAAACTAAGATTAACTACTACAGATTATAACTAAAATTAGATGCAAATAACAGATTCAAACAGTGAAACAGATTTGAGCACTTACAAATTTCCTAGCCACTATGGCTTGCAATCATGAAACAAGGAACCTCTAACCTAGTAAACCCCTAACCTACTCCAATTCCAGCTCAAATTAGACCCAAATCAGCTTCTGCATCATCCCAATCCAGATCCAACTCCAGCAGAACAGAACCAGATACTGTAGCAACTGCAGTTGACTGATTTTTTATTTTTTTATTTTTTTTTATTTGAGTGTGAAAAGAAGAATAAGCTCACAATACGCTATTAAAAACTTATATGAACCTTATGAAACAGTAGATCAGTATGGATCAATCCATAGAATAGATCTAATATTATTTTTTTATTTTTCAATGATTTTATTTGATTTTTTTGTATTTTTGAGTTTATGAAAAGTTTAGCTAAAAACAGAATTATACTAATGAAATGAGCATAAAACAAAGATAATAAGCAGATTTAAGACATAAAAAAAACTTAAACAAAAACTTGAAAATGAAATACTTAATTTTATTAATATGAGAAATTTGAGTACAAAATAGAATTACAAGAAAACTTAAAACATTAAAAATGAGAATTACAACTAATTAAGCTACTGAAACTAGAGAGAAGAAAAGATTAAAGATACAACAATGTGAACGAAATGAAGGTCTATAAATAGCTGATCATGAGGCCTTGGAAGGATCTAGAATGTGTCATTTGTGCTTCTTTGAATCATTTACAGCCTTTAGATCAAATCCCACATGCATCCCTTTAATCTCAATCATTGGATCACTATTGCCACGTTATTTCCACCAATCAGAGAGCAACGAGTGGCCTTAAGCACACGGATGGGTGACCTGTCATTCCCCATGTGTCAGTGTGTGTCAGGGAAAGTACATATTTGCCCTTAATTGTGGTGATTTTGTTCAATTTAACGCGGGGTAAATCTAGGGTTCTTTGCCTGGGTAAATTGGGGAAGAAAAGGGCGGGTAAGAATTTTTTATTATTGTTTGGTTTGGTTGACTGGGTTAGGTTTGTTGACTCGGGTTAAAAACCGGGTAAAAGCTGGTTATCGGGTAAGTATAATAAACCGGGTATTAGTTTGTCTTTGGACTGGATCCCGGTTTATTCTTTTGGGCCAAGAGTTGTTTGATAATTATTTTGGGCTTAGGACTTAAATTGGTGATCCAAGTTAACTTTAAGGGACTAATCTTGTATATTCGGATTTCCAAGGGACCAAAAGTGTAATTCTGACAATCTCTCTCAAGGATCAAACTTGTCAATCTCAAATTAACCAAGGGCTGATTCTGAAATTTCTGAAACTTCAGGGATCAATTCTGCCAAATACTGAAAGTGCAGGGACTAATCTTGACATTTCTTCAAACTTGACTGAAACTTCAAAAATCATCTTTAGAGAATAAAATCTTCCAAAATGCACAATCCCGACCTTCCGGCTCAGCTTAAACTCTCTTGATCTCTCGTGCTCGATTTACATCTGATTTGGTTCCTTTTGTGTGTTTACATATCCGACCTGCACAAGCACATTCTCAAGAAAACCACAAATATTAGCAATAAACGGCTCTTTCTTGGTTGTTTTGGGTCAGTTTTACTAATGAAAAGATATGTGTTTAAGCACATATCAGGCCGGAACGCCGACGAATCTACTACAAAAGCTGCCAAGTCCGAAAGTCTCAACATGAAGTGTTCAGTGAAAAAGGGATCGTGGCCGTGAAGTATGTCACCCTTTCGTCTAAATGGGATTACACCTTCCTCAAGTCTATCGTTGTCAAAAGACAAGACGAAAAGGACTATGAATTCTGTGAAGCGGACTTTCAGAACTTGTCTCTCAACGATATTGAAGATCTGTATCTTGCCAAAGTCCAGGGAAGAATGAGACATTTCTCGACTGAAATTCAACGTGAATACATCAAGTCCCTGCTCATCTTCATCAGAAGCATAGTGATCCAGGAACGTGTAGAAGATTTACAACTTGCTGTTGAATCCTATCAGACCCGTGTCAACTTCACCAGGACCTCTCCTTGAACTTCCTGATATCAACCATCTTCCACAATACACTCTTGTCAGCAAACCGTTTGGAGTAGTTTACCGCAGTGAACTACATCGCAACTGCTTGATGGCGTGTAGAGATCTTCATAAGTTTGGAGATCACACACTGAAGAGTTTCAGGGACGGCTTGGCTTATAGGATAAAGGCGATACATGAAGGCATTGGGTCTACAAAGCGATGGAATTCTCAGGATAGACGGAATGTGAAGAGGATCATCACTCGTATCGATGAAAGGTTGTACAGAAGGGACCAGTTCAGAACTCTGGAAAGCTTTGTAGGTGGTCGTCCCAGGTTTTCTCTCACCGGCTATCAACGCCCTGATCACATTCCTGGAAAGATTGATGGACTACCTGGTACCCCTTAAACTGTTTTTACCTTCATTTTCATATTCATTTGGATGTGTGATTATTAAGATGGTTTGTGCACACATAACAGTGTACAACCCGTTCTTGTAATGAAAGGACCCTGTGGTACGCTTCAGTGCCACAATCCTTATAAAAGGAGCGAAAGCTTCTTACTTTTGAGTAAAACTTATCAAACCTTTCATTTTTCAAAGGTTTTACTCAAAAAAACAAGTACTTCCCCTTATGCTTCTTTCAAAACCTCAACCGTTAATATCACTTGTTGAGGGGGAGTATTTGATCAAAAACTTTGTTCACAAATTGTTCTTCGTGTAATCTTCCCACAAAACTCAAAATGGTCATATTTATTCTCAACATTTCTTCAAAAATAACATTTAGATGCCATTTTTGAGGGGGAGAAAATTATGTGATAAGAAATATGTTGTGTTTTGCTATTGAATCCTCGTGTGAAAAGACTTCAACCCATGAATTGACGGGAACTGAACAGTCATACATTGAAAAGATTTGTCTTCCAAGACTCATCCAAGTAAATTGTACCTATTCGAGAAACTCTTGATAGACATGAACTTTGACGGGTTTGACAACCTTTCGGGGTTGTCCACATCTTCAAGGTAGTTATTAGAGCTAGTTGTCACCTAAAAGCGGACAATGTATCTCTTTAACTATGCAACGTAATCGTGTCTCGCAAGGAATTGTCTATCTTGAGTCTATCAATTCAAAAGTGCGCGCTCTTTCCTCACTGTGCAGATTTCTGTCAAAACTCTGAAGCACATGTTGAGGGGAGTATTTTGAAAATCTAAAACTATTGAAGTGTTCAAACATGTTTTTCATTCACAAACACTTCGAGAGATTTTCATGAAAATGGGTTTATGGCAATGGAGTTATAAGGTGATTAAGGTTAGGAATAACCGTCCTATGATCCGCCAGAACCGGAGGGATCTACCCAAGGACACTACCAATAGTTAGAATTAGAAGTCCTTAGGTATGATTATAAAAAGGAGAAAATGAGAATCGGAGAAAGAAGGAGTTGAAGAATTAAAAAGAAAAGCAAAGAAAATGGTGAAAATAGATAGCCCTCCAGATTATTCAACTTAGGGCAGACCCGGGTTCAATTCATATGCTACTGGTTGTCACTTGATGACACCGGTATTGAAGATTAAAAGTCGTCATGGACCCAGTGACGCATGCACTAAACCTTCTTAGCCACTCAAGTTTCTCTCAACAGAAGCTTGTTTCATTCTCACAGGGAACCCTACGTAAACTATCGGCTTTCTCTTAGAGATTGCTGGTATTGAAGAAGGAGACCCTCTCCCTAGTCTCCGCTCAGGAAAACCAAAATGTACTATTGAGTCTAGAGCCACGAGATTCATCAAAATATCTCATAGGTACACTTGACATTTCATCACTTGTTGTTCAACAATAAGAACAACAGTGGTACGTTATCGAGTCCTACACAGATCCTAGCAATCTATCAAGTACATTTATGAGAGGTTCACAATTGTGATCCTCAGTGATTGAATGGAAACTCCTGCCAGGGTCAACATTAAACAACCCTGACAGCAGGTCACTTCGGTAACTCCCCGTGGATTACGCTTAGTGTGTCTCAAACGGTCTACAGTCGTGGGTGATGCTTCGGTGTACCTCAACGACTCATCTGAACTGTAGGTGTACTTTGGTACATCGCGTCATCTCACTTGTGGGACTCCAGTTCAGGAACGGCCTTTGTGAGAATTAGAGTTGTGTTTTTACACTATGCTGTTAACACTCTCGAAGTTCAAACTTGTAAGTGCCGGAATCCGCTTATTACTAACCTGTCTTATGTTTTCTTCTTATGGAAGCTCTGGAGCGGACTGATCGTGCAGATTCTTCACATGCTCAAACCAACAACATCACTACTGGAAGTTCTATCAAAAGGCAACACAAAAGTCTGAAAGATTCTTCATCAAGTCAAAGAATCTACAAAGTTAAAGACTAAGAGAACTTCATCAGTACTGTAATCCAACGTTAAAGAGCGTGTGAGCATGTTAAAGAATGACGTGGAGACACTAGAGCAACGAAGCAGACCTGATGCAACAACAACAACTACTATCACTACCATCACAAAGAACAAAGATCAAAGAACAAAGATGACGTCAAAAGAGAATACTTCAAAAGAAACAATTTCTCTATACTGGGGAGATTGTTCGAATTAAGACACCTCTTCTCACAAGAAAGAAGAATGTCAGAAGACGTCAAAGCTACTATTACATCAGCACCTACATCGTTTATCACTCTTTCATTCATCACCAACACTTAGGGGGAGATTGTTGGAATCACTCCTAATCATTAATTCAAGTGTTAGTGATTCATATGTAATAGTTAGCTTAATATGGCTTTTATGTTAGTAATCATGCCAAGGCTTATGTAGAAAGCCCATGAGCCTTGGCCCAAGTCCAATAAGGAAAGGAAGGGACTAGGAGTGTTGCCCTAGCTCCCTCTCCTATAAATAGTCTTGTAATACCCTCACTTGAGGGTTGGTTGCTCAATTCATTCACTTTCACTTTGCTACGCATAACCATTCTTCATATCATACGCATAGTGTTTGTTTGTTATTGTTCAACCGATCTCTTCTCTTCTCTATTTCTTCTATTGATGCTTGTGTTAATAATATGGGAACCTAACAAATTGATTCAGGAATAAGCTCAACCAGTAAAATTGGTTTAGGTTTTCAAATAAAATCAGATAGTGAGGTTTTAGGATATGAGAAAGAAATGAAAGAAACTGTTTTTGTTAGTTCAAAAGAAGATTATGAAGGAAAACCAATATATCATAGATTTACTAAAACTAACAACTACAAAGGAGTTCCTAATCATCTAAATGGAGATTACACACCCTTACCAGAAAAAGAATATGATGAATCTCTGTTTGATTATAGCAACTCGAAAGATCCTAAAATCAATGCTTCAGATGACAAATCTTGTGAATATTCTACTTGTCAATCTAATGACAGTAAATAATCCATTAGGAATGTCTATGATCAGTCTTTTGAGCTTAAATCAGAACCCATAAAGATCTCCAAACCAGTTTCAGTCAGTAAGCCTTGTGTGACCAAACCAAAATTAGCTGAACGTGTCACTTTTGTTAAGCCTGCTATATCTAAACCATAAAAAGTTGAACCTAGTTGTGTCCCACATGTAAAAACTCCTGGGCAACAGATAAAACTGAAGGCACCTAAAGTAGATAGAAAGAATTGGAATGGGTTAATGCAAAGAGAATTTGGGGATGGCTACTTTTTCACTAAGAAGAGTTGTTTTGTGTGTGGTAGCCTAAGTCATTTAATAAGAGATTGTGACTTTCATGAAAAGAGAATGGCTAAAGAGGCAGAACTTAGAAAGAAGATGGCTGTAAACACTAGTAATGGAATAGTTAGACCAGTGTGGAATAATGTAAACATGATTAACCATGCGAATCAATTTGTTTCTAGACCAGTACATGTTAATACTGGCAATTCATATGTTAATTCTGTTAGACCAAATGTGAGTACTGGTGTGCCAGTTAAAGCTGTTAGGCAAAATATTAGTTCTGGTCTGCCTAAAGTTAATATTGGTAATATAAATGTTAATATTGTTATAAATAAACAATGAGTACCCACCAGTACCTCATCCCAGGTGAATGTCTTCAACCATAAAAGAAATTTTGCTAAATCACATTCACCTATTAGAAGACCCTTTGTCAAAAATGCAGCAAAAATGTTTAAATCTGGTGCTGCAAAGGGTAATGGGGGATCTGCTGTTAAGACCTCAGCAGGTTATAACTAGAGTCTTAGACCAGACTCCAAGTATAACAGTGGACCAGTTACTGTTAATAATGTGAAATCTACAGGTCCACAAGGCAGACCCAAGCCTGTACAGGCCTGGGTCCCTAAGAGAAACTAATTTCTCTTTTATGTGCAGCAAGATCCTTACTTGAATATGGGAGATAGAGGAATCTTTGACAGTGGGTGTTCTGGGCACATGACTGGTAACAAGGACTACTTGGATGACTTTGAAGATATCAAGGGTGGTTTTGTTACCTTTGGAGGTAGCAAAGGCTACATTAGAAGGAAAGGTAGAATAAAGGTTGGTAATTTAGAGTTTGATAGTGTGTCTTTTGTAAAAGAACTGGGCCACTTTAACCTTTTCTCTATAGCACAAATCTGTGATAGGCAGCATAAGGTTCTTTTTACTGAGACTGAATGTTTTGTGTTGACTTCTAACTTCAAGATGCTGGATGAAAATCAGATACTCCTTAGAGTCCCAAGGCAACACAACATGTACAGTTTTGATATGAAGACACCTGAACCTGCTAAAGGTTTTCCCTGTTTGATTGCAAAAGCCACTATTGATGAATCTAAATTGTGGCATAGAAGGTTGGGTCATATAAACTTTAAAAATCTAAACAAACTTGTGAAGGGAAACCTTGTAAGAGGTCTACCTTCCAAGGATTTCAAAAATGACCATTCTTGTGTTGCTTGTCATAAGAGAAAGCAACACAAAGCATCATGCAAGGCCAAATTAGAAAGAGCTATTACAGCTCCTTTACACACCTTGCATATAGACCTTTTTGGACCAACCTCTGTTAAAAGCATCAACCATGCATCCTATTGTCTTGTCATTACTGATGATTGTACCAGGTTCTGTTGGGTTTTATTTTTATCTACCAAGGATGAGACTACTGGCATCCTTCAGAGCTTCATTAGGCAAATAGAAAACCAGCTTGACCATAAGGTTAAGATTATTAGATCAGATAATGGCACTTAATTTAAGAATAGAAGTATGCTTGAATTCTGTGGGGATAATGCAGGTTTTACTGACCAGGTTTTAATATTTATAATGTCTCGTTATACCTATGGTCTACCCTAATGCACTAACGGGCAGTGTACACGATTGTGTGTAGTGTAGTATTCGGTAAAAACGAGGTCGTCCCAAGAGCTATGTGAGCGGATTCTAATTAAGTCTAGGTGTCACAGATTTTAAGGTTGAAATGATTAATTAACTACTAAAGCAAGAAAATAAAGGAAAGCGAATAAAGGCAAAGGTTGTGATCAATAGAGGAGAAGTGTGCTAACCTAGTTAGTCATCCTATCATGCTAAGTTCACGTTTAATTACTTCCAATTGCTTCAAGTAGGGGTTTAGGTCGATAGGACATCATTTAGTCAATTCATCCTAACCTATCAGCAAAGGCCTTCCACCGGAGATCAAGTTACTACCCTTGAAAGTCCAATTGTTTTTAGTCCCCTAAGCTGAGTCATTAAGTTCCACTACATGCAAGATTCATAACAATGAGTGCCTGGGTGCTAGCATATTAAACACTCATCCCTAACTTCTTAAGTTCATCCAAACGGGAGGTGATCAGTTGGTCAAATCGCACAAGCGAAGAAGGGTCATCAGTTGGTCAATTCTTATCCTTCCCACTCAGTCTACCTACTTAGGGTCAGTTGGTCATATCTCCTAAGTAACTAGCCACTACCGCCATTCAAAACTACCAAAACAAGGGTAGCTACCAACAAACTATGCATGCATACACTAGAAACAATTATACGGAAGCAATGTAAACATAAACAAAACAATCTAGGAATCATAACTAGGCTAGCACCAGAGGTGCTTAGCCGCTCATATTAACTAAAACAATCAATTCAATGTTTAACATATCGAAATACATGAATTGAAAGTAAAGAAATTATAAATTGCTAATGCTTATCGTTAGGGAGTGATTTCTCCCTTGGAGATGGCTCCGTATGCTCCTCGAGATCTGCCTTCAGCCTCCTACCCACGTTCTCTGCTTTTGTGTGTGGAGTGAATGATTAGAAATACAGAATTTTGGGCAGTATTTATAGGCCAGATTTGGTTACGGCGTAACTTAAGTTGAGAGTTACGCCGTAACATCCATTTCTTCGTATTTTGCTCTGGAAAAGCTGGTTACGGCGTAACATCTGGAATGAGTTATGCCGTATCTTCAATAATCATGGTTACGCCGTATTTGTGGAACGAGTTGCGGCGTAGCTTGCAGCGGCGCAGAACATCATTTGACCTAATTAGTTACGGCGTAATCCAAAGATAGAGTTACGCCGTAAACTTCAGTTGAGTTGGTTTTCTGAGTCACGCTTCTGTTACGGCGTAATGTGAGAGAAGTGTTACGCCGTAACATCTTCAAATTAGGCATACTATCATATATCTTCAATAAACTCTCCAAATCCGCGTCTCCTTAACTCCAATGCTTGTAATTTACCTGAAAGTGAAATATAGAGGAAAACAATCGTAAATCCATATAAATGATATAAAATACGAGCATTATCAGGGAAAATTGACACTTAATATTCAGGACTATTTGATATTATCAAATATCTCCCCACTTGAACTCTACTTGCCCTCAAGTAGACCTTATTAGATAGATTCCTAAAAAGATATCTCCCATTACCTGGAAAATATAAGTTTACAAATCCCTTATGCTAGAATAAAACAAAGCCGAACACCTCACGAAATGGGAACAAAACACTCAAATCTCTCAACTATTCTAAGTGTCAATTTTGGGGTGATCACTCAACACACAGTCATATCATGTATTCTATCATAAGCTTGGCGGTTATTCAAATCTCCACCACTAGAGTTAAGGACTAAACAATTCTTGAAGGCAATATGGGTAGACACGACAAAGGTTATGGGTGAATCGTCATTACTAACATGTCACGGCGAAGTGGACAAAATCAATGATACATGACCAAATCCATGGCCAAGACACCAAAGATTTCTCGCTGCATCACCTAGACACGCTTCATGACTAAAGGGTAGGATAAGACATGGGATAAAATTTGTGTAAATTAAAATCAAGCAAATAGTCTAAATCTATAACCAAGTCATCACCACTTACCGTTCATCCAAAGTTCAAGTTTCGAAGTTAAGAAACCGGATCATGTAATACCAGGTAGATGTGCCATTAGAGGACGTCATGATGGGCACATTACTTTTTTCTTCAACTGTTGGCGCAATTACCAACTCCATTCTTCAAATGTGACCGAGGTGGCCTCCTCGATACTAAATCTATAATGAGCTCATAGTGCTTATAACTTCACACTTTACAATCAACAAGCAACTAAAACTATATATATATATATTTATATATATATATATATATATATATATATATATATATATATATATTTACATAACAACTAAACATAACATCCCCCCACTTGAGATGAACAATATGAGAATTTGGAGGGTTTTCAATGATCTTTAAGAATATGTCGTCGACGAAAGCGTGATTCCCGAACCTTTTCACTTAAACCTTGAACTTAGGCAGACAATGACTTCCCAATTACAAATAAAGACTACAGGGTAGGCTAAGGTGTATGGGTGTAACAAAACAATATGTTGGGTGAATAAAATGAAAGGAATGGCTCAGATGGGTGTATCTAGGGGTATGATGAGTGCAACAAAGGGTTTAACATGGGGGTCGAGAAGTCGAGGTGACTAATCGATAGACACACAATGATAGGCTATTTGGGTGATAATTCTATAATATTGCCTTCTTAAACTGAAAAGTCCAAATACATCGAGCTAACTCAACATACCTCGTCTATGGTCTCGAAATGATGTAAAGGCCAAGTTCTAAAGTTTACAAGCTACCAACACACTCATAATTTGGTGGATTTTGGGTAAAAATTTAGAAACGGATAAGGCTAATCTCACCATATAATATCAAGGGTTATAATGTGCTCGGCTAAGGTCTAATCTAGTTAGGTTAAGAAAAACATGTCAGAATTTTAAAAATGGCATAACTTTTCAAAATAAACTAGAAAAACAAGGGAAAAATAAAGTTCAAGAGATAATTATACTCCCGTCCCCCCACTTGAAATGTACAAAGTCCCTTTTATATTAATCGTTAAATAAAGGTGAAGAGAAAAGTAGAATTAGAGCGAGAACTTCCCTGAAATTTACTCCAAAAAGAAAGAAGGCTCACGAAAAGAACCGTGCCTTCGCATAAGCATCCACGAGCAAACTTCAATCCCTGAAATTACACTACCGACGAGCATAATTCCCAAAAAAGAAAAAAGAAAAAAGAAAAAGGAAAAGAAACCTAACTCACTTTCGTAGGAATCACGGTTGCATTTAGCGTATGCAACAAGCCTTTTAAACCACTTGGTGTCCCAAGTGGACGAGTGTAGTTTCGTGAGGGCTTACATGGAACACACCCACAAAGTTCATTTAAAAACTAATACAAGGTTATTGTGTTTTAAAAGAAAGAAGTGTTACAGAGGATAGTTACGTCGTAACTCTAATAAGGAGTTACGCCGTAATTAATGCAAAACATGGCAGACGCTATAGGAGTGTAGCTACGGCGTAACCATTACATGGGATTACGCCGTAATTGGTAATGCTTTGAGAAGAACTACTGCAAAAAGTATGTTACGACGTAACCATAAGAATGAGTTACGCCGTAACTGTGGACAGATCAGGTCCCCGTTCAGCATGCTGTAGCAACTTTCTCCGTTTTCCTGCAAAAATGGTAAAAAACACAAAACCCAACAGAAATGGAAATAAAACAAATGAAAGGGATAATTCGGGTTTTCTCCCGAAAGAGCACTTTTCTTTATTTACGAGTCTTTAAGTTAGACTCAAAGCCTCGGGGCTTTATGGTGGCCTTTGGACTTGGCCAACCTCCTCCATATCCTTCATCAAATTATGTCTGACCCAAGCAACATTTGTAGCGGTGCGGAGATATTCCTTAGTCTCGATCTTCCGAATTTTATAAAATTTTTCGTCCGGCCCTAAGTGGTATCTAGTAAACTCATACTTTTCAGCTACAATCGGTGGCGGCCTCTTATATGGAATGCCAAGAAGTTTTCACCTTCTTTGCTCATATGCTTCATCGTCGGGGTCAGTGAACCCATCTTCACCTTGTAGTTCAAGGTAATCCAAAATCCCTTCTATATCATCATCATCGGACTCGGTACCTTTAAACCATTTATCGTCGAGTAAATCTTCCACAAGTACCTGTTTGCATTCCTCTTTCTCATTTCTCATCGAATCTTTGATATCTTAATCCGTTACTTCACTTACGTCATTTGGAACTTTTTTGCTCGTGTCTTCTTTACTCATACATCCTTTCCAGATCTTCTCTTTGGTTAACGCATCTACCTTCCCATATTTGATTTTGACCCAATTGTCGAATCCCAAATTGTCTAGCCAAGGCAACTCTGTTCTTTCCGCATCATTGGTTGAGGTCCATAAGAATTCATCCTCCCCAACTCTCTTTATACTGCTTCCCCCATTACATTTATCATCATAAGAGTTGCAAGATGACCAAAAAACTTTGCCAGGTGTTTTTATCTTCTTACACTAATGACTTCCAGCTATCTCGTTATTGGTGTCGCTTGAGGGATCCTCCATGCAGTAGATATCATCATTTATGGACTCTTTCTGAAAACAATGCTCCTCATAACCAATCTTGAGCTTTCTCAGAAGATTTGGATTAATTTTAGCATCCCCAAATTGTACCGAATACCAATCGTCGAAGGATAAATCTCCGAACTTCAGATTATGTCTTTCGAGCTCATGAGGGCATGTCCACTCATCATCTTTTATATTACTACCCCCGTTGCAATATTCATGGAACGGATTGCATGTAGGCCATGCTCTTGTGGACTCGTCATCAGTGATAATTATCGGAGTGCAACAGTGCATAATAGGTGGTTCCTCCTCTTCTTCGAATGAGAGCTTTGCCAAACTTTCTTTATCAGTATATGCAGGCCACATGTATTTATTATCCTTGACCCTTTCATTATCATCTCCTCCGTCGCAAATTTCGTTACGAGGGTTGCACGAGGCCCAAAGATCGTACCATTCACCATTAGATACGGGTATTTTTTTTACACCAGTTATACTTCCTTTTGGATGGAGATTGAGGGCATAAATTAGTATCTTTTGACCATCCGTTAATAACATGCGTCCTTGATTCATCTAACTTGAGAAATTTATCAAACCATGTATCCTAGTTACGCCGTAACTCTGAGGGTCGTTACGGCGTAACTCACTTCCTTCAGAACCATCAGTATCTTGCTCATCAATTGTTCCGCGTTCGCTATCTAACCCCTGGTTACGCCGTAACTCATCATAAGTGTTACGGCGTAACTTCACACTATCGCCGGAATTTTCAGCAGCATCCGAATTGTTGGTGGTAGAATCAACTTGCAACTTTGCATCTTCATTAGAAAAAACGGCCTTGCACACCACCATAGGTTTTGTCTCTTCCGGTTTAGTGTTATTTTTCTTTACCTTTTCACTAAGCTTCTCCACCATTGTTTCTAGGTTTTTTAAGGTTGTGTCGTGATTGGAAAGGCTTCTATTTGTGTTTTCCTGGAAATCTTTTAGCCATTCATCTTATCTTTAGCCATTCATCTTGTCTTTGGGCTGAGGCTTCCAGAAATTTGTTAATGGTTTCTTCAATGTTGGGCTTTCTTCCTTCATAAGGCCCACGGTTGTAATTTTCAGGAGGTCCTCCACGATAGCCATTACTATTACGATTATCCCCATAAAACGATCAATTTTCTCCATATTTAGCTTCTTCGACTGTGCTATCTTCGTCAATGTGAGGACAATTTTTGGTGAGATGTCCTCCTCCACAGCTTTCGCAACCTACTTGGATGGCATGAACACATTCTCTGAGCTTGAGCATATCCCGACCAAGATTTTCAATTTTGCTAGTGATGGCGACAATTCCATCAAGATTTCCGCCTAGGCTTCTCTTGCTTCTTCCATCGTGCCACTTTTGGGAATGATCGGCCATTTTTTGGATGGCTTCAATGGAGAGAGTAGGATTCATGCTTGGAATTGATCCTTGGTAGTCCAACATCTGTCTTGTAGTTACGTTGATACCTTTGTAAAAGATGTTGACCTTTTGCTGGCTGTTCAGGTCATGAGTCGGACACTTGTAGAGAAGATCATTGTATCTATCCCAGGCTTGATACAATGTTTCATTGTCATCCTGCTTGAAATTATGAATCTCCATGAGCTAATTAGATATCTCCGATGGAGGAAAATATTGATATGTGCTTAAACACATACCTTTTCATTATCAAAACTGACCCAAAACAACCAAGAAAGAGCCGTTTATTGCTAATATTTGTGGTTTTCTTGAGTTTATGCTTGTGCAGGTATGGATATGTTAAAACACACAAAAAGGAGTCAAATCAGACGTAAACCCGAGCACGAGAGATTAAGAGAGTTTGAGCTGAGCCGGAAGGTCGAGATTGTGCATTTTTGAAGATTTTATTCTCTGAGGATGATTTTTAGAAGTTATAATCAAGTTTGAAGAATTGTCAAGATTAGTCCCTCAACTTTGAGCTTTTGGCAAAAGTGACCCTTCAAGTTTCAAAAGTTGCAATTTCAACCCTTGATTTATTGAAGAATGACAACAATGGCCTTTGGAAGACATTTTCAAATTTGCAAGATTGGTCCCTTAAATTTCAGCATATACACATTTAGTCCTTGAAATACACCTTGGATCACTAACTAGTCCTAATCCAATATACCAACTCATGGCCCAAAATACAAAATCCGGTCCAAGCCCAAAGAAAATATTACCCGGTCCAACAATCCATCTCATAACCCACGGTCAATATATCCAACCCGGTTTTTACCCAGGTCAACCCCCAAAAACCCGGTCAAAGAACTTGAAAAATAATAAACAAACCATGCCCGCGCGTTTTTACCCCCAATCCTGCTATACATGAACCCTAGATTTACCCATTGGTCAATTGGTCAAAATTACAGCAATTAAGGGCATTACCGTACTTTCTTCTGACACCCCTGACACATGTGGGGTGCCAGGTCAGCCATCCGTGTGCTCAAGTCCATTTCCTGCTCTCCTATTGGTCGAAGCTACGTGGAAATCATGATCCAATGATTGAGATTAAAGGGATGAGGTGTGGGATTGATCCAAGGGCTCTTAACGACTCAAAGAAGCACAAGATTGCACATTCTAGATCTTTCCAAGAGGCTCAAGACCTCAAGCTTAGCTATAAAAAGACCTTATTCGTTCACATAGTCAATATCTCATCTTCTTTAAATTTTCAGTAGCATAGTTAGTTGTATTTTTCATTTTAATGTTTTAAGTTTTTGTAATTCCTAATTTGTACTCAAATGTTTTAGATTAATAAAATTCAATTTTCATTCTCAAGTAATTGCTCAATTGTTTATGCTTTTAAATCTGCTTATTATCCTTGTTTAAATGCTTATTTCATTAGTATAAACCTGTTTATAGCTTACTTTTTCATTAACTCAAAAATACAAAAAAAAATCAGAAAAAAATAATTGAAAAATAAAAAAGTACTCTTAAGCTCATCATAAGCTTTAGCTACTGTTACATAAGCTCATATAAGCTCTTAATAGCTTTTAGTGAGCTTATTGCTGTTTTAAATCATCATTTACTCAAATTCACAAATCTGGTCAACAATAGTCAACTGATGCAGAAATGGTTTGATTTGCTGGTTCTGGATCTGATTTAGGTGATGCAGATTGGAATTTGGGTTGGATCTGATTAGTTTAGTGATGTTTTGGTTCTGAGATAAGCTGCAAATAGCTGGACAATTGTAAGTTTCAGAATCTAATCCATTTGAATCTGTTAAACTGCATAATTAAGCTTAGACTTAATCTGTTAGCTAATATTGTTTTGATTGCATGCAGTAGTTCTCTTTTAGTTGTTGGATCATAGTTATTAGCTGCTTTTGAGTTTGATTCATGAGTTGGTAGTTTATAGATTGCATATTAGTAGTAATAGTATGTTTGACTATATCCTGCTTTCTTCAAGATAAAGGTTGATTCAAAGGATTAGTTTTGTTTGTCGTAGGTTTTAATAAGGCCTAGTTCATATATATGTCACTTTGTTATTGCATCCAAACATTCATAAGGTCAAAATCATAGTGAAACCGCTTTTGATTTCATTATCAATAAAATCGAGATAAATTTGCATATAGGCTTTAAACAAGTAGATCTAGCTTGCTATCATCATCATTAGTCTAATAACATCAAAATCGCCTACTACTTGATCAAATCTCATCAAAGTCAAACTTCTCAAACCTGTTTTCAAAGTCAAAAGTGAGATTTTCGCTTTTGCAAAACTTATTTGATCTCTCACAAGTTCAATTTTATTCCAAATCCAATGAAACTTTGGGATTTACTAATTCATTGTCTAGTATTGGAAACATCTTTTTTGTCAAATCTGCTCAAGTCTTTTAATCTTTCAAATCAATTGCTCAAAAGCTTTTGTTTCAGACTGCTCACACTCAAGAAATCGAAAGGTGAATCAAAGCCAACTTGCAACTGCATTTGATTCATTTCGAGTTAGTTCATAATTGGCTTATTTGTAGCTTACTTGGTGATCTTGAGGACCGTGACTTTTGTTTATTAGTTTGGCTTATTGAATAAGCCTCGTGGTTAAGCCTCAAAAGGTGGTCAAGTATTGATTCGATAGATAGACGGTTTGCTTAAATCATTAGGATGAGCTTGTAGCTTGTTAGGATTAGGTGGATTTAGTTATAATTATCTTATTTTAGCATATATTAGCTTCGCCATCGCTTGGTAGTTTATTTCCCACCTTTAGCTTATTTTCATTAGCTTATTGGTAAACAGCTTGTACTACGCTCTCATATCTTACACATAAGCTATAGATTTTATATTTTTCATAGATTCAGAATAAGATTTTATAATTTTTCTGAGTTTTTCATAATTTTAGCCTCTGCTTGGTATTTTTCTCATTTAAAATAGTTTTAGTCATTTTTAAATAGCTTTATTGCAAATAATTAAGAAAAAGTTCCAAAAATAATTTTTCAATTTTCACAGTTTAAGAAAAATATAAAAAGCATAAAAAATATTTTCCCTATTTTTCCCCTTTTATTTGGTATTTTTTCACAATTTAAATTAGATTTAAATAGTTTTAAATTAGTAGAAAATAGAAAATTAATCAAAAAATTAAAAAATAGTTTTGAAAATTCTCTTAGGATATTTTAGATTTTATAAAAATAGTTTCATATTTTTCCCTTTATTTTCATAATTTTTATTATTTTAAATTAGTTTTAAAAGTTGGAAATTAGTTTTTAATTGTAATAAACTAAAAATCCTAAAAATAGTTTTAATTCATAATAGTTTTCAAATTACATTTCTAGAGTAAAAGTAATTTTGGGTTTTTAGGATATAATTTAGACGTAGTTGCATTTTAATTTCGCTTTCTAATTACGCTTTAGTAATTTTGCATTAGGATTTCAGAAAATAGATTCCCTTACTTTCCCTATTCCCGTAGTTTAAACAAAATCAATCAAACAAATCAAAACATCGAAAGCATTAAATTCCAAACCAATAACCACGCTATAATTCACTCGCTGGGAAACGATTCTGGTTGACTAATCCAGATCACGATCACACGGATTTGGTTTAATATTCTTTTTCCTAAAGGAATTTTGAATCTATCTTCATGATTATTTTTTATATCGATATTGAGGTTTTATCCGCATTAATACATACCCTTAAGCCTTCATTATCAAAGTAATCGGAATCGTTTTAAGCTTTTACGGTTAGTCATTCACAAGTGGCTAGCTTGTGTGAGATAACTTGACGGTTTGGCATCTGCAAAATCAAATTTTGAAAATATCTTTGGATAAAATGTTTTTTCAGTAGAGCCCATGTATCAACTTCCTACGCAATCTTTCGATCCATCCTTGCCCCCAAGAAGATTCATGGGAACACACGTAGCATAACAAAGATCATGAGACACACTAGGAATGTGGAAAGGCTTGTATGTACAAGATATTCTCAAAGTGTTCATACGCATCTTCGGCCCTGCCGAAAAGGGTTAGCACAAGCTCCCTCATAAACCGATCTTAATCTCGAACGGATATTAGCTAATCGCCGGCCCGCATTTGTGCCCCTACTTGTCTTCTCAACGCCAAATATTCCTGAGTGAAGTTCATCAATGTTAACAAATTCCATGCTACCTGAAACTTGAAAAGAAATAGTGAGAAATTGAGAAAATTTAAAACAAAACAAAAATGAAAGACTTAATGAAAATCCTAATATAATCACCGATTTCAAAAAACTTGATGCGTTTTTACCGGCTGTGTTTTAATATTTATATCGTCTCGTTATACCTATGGTCTACCCTAATGTACTAATGGGCAGTGTACCCGATCGTGTTTAGTGTAGTATTCAGTAAAACCGAGGTCGTCCCAAGAGCTATGTGAGCGGATTCTAATTAAGTCTAGGTGTCACAGATATTAAGGTTGAAATGATTAATTAACTACTAAAGCAAGAAGTTAAAGGAAAGCGAATAAAGGCAAAGGTTGTGATCAATAGAGGAGAAGTGTGCTAAACTAGTTAGTCATCCTATCATGCTATGTTCACGTTTAATTACTTCCAATTGCTTCAAGTGGGGGTTTAGGTCGATAGGACCGCATTTGGTCAGTTCGTCCTAACCTATCAGCAAAGGCCTTCCACCGGAGATCAAGCTACTACCCTTGAAAGTCCAATTATTTTTAGTCCGCTAAGCTGAGTCATTAAGTTCCGCTACATGCAAGATTCATAACAATGAGTTCCTGCTGTATCTTAAACACTCATCCCTAACTTCTTAAGTTCATCCAAACGGAGGATCAGCTGGTCAAATCGCAAGCCAAGAAGGGTTGTCGGCTGGTCAATTCTTACCCTTCCCACTCTGCCACCCTACTTAGGCCTCGGGCTTGGTCATATCTCCTACGTAACTAGCCACTACCGCCATTCAAAACTACCAAAACAAGGGTAGCTACCAACAAACTATGCATGCATACACTAGAAACAATTGTATGGAAGCAATGTAAACATAAACAAAACAATCAAGGAATTATAACTAGGCTAGCACCAAGAGGTGCTTAGTCAGCTCATATTAACTAAAACAATCAATTCAATGTTTAACATATCGAAATACATGAATTGAAAGTAAAGAAATTATAAATTGCTAATGCTTATCGTTAGGGAGTGATTTCTCCCTCGAGATACCCAGATGCTCCTCGAGATTGGCCTTCGCCCTCCTACACCCGCTTCTCGCTTGTGTGTGGAGTGAATGATTAGAAATACGAATTTTGGGCGTATTCATAGGCCGATTTGGTTACGGCGTAACCTAAGTTGAGGTAACATCCATTTCTTCGATTTTGCTCGAAAATGGTTACTACAGAATATCCGGAATGAGTTACGCCGATCTTCAATAAATCATGGTTACCGTGATTTGTGGAACGAAGTTACGGCAAGAGCTTGCAAAGGCGCTGAACATCATTTGACCTAATTAGTTACCGCGTAATCCAAAGATAGAGTTACACCAGAAACTTCAGCCATTTTTCAGTCACGCCGTCATTTACAGTAATGTGAGAGAAAGAATGATGCCAACATCTTCAAAATAGGCATACTATCACATATCTTCAATAAACTCTCCAAATCCGCTGCCTCTTAGCTCCAATGCTTGTAATTTACCCGAAGTGAAATATAGAGGAAAACAACATAAATCCATAGAAATGATATAAAATACGAGCATTATCGGGGGAAATTGACACTTAATAATCAGGACTATTTGATGTTATCAGGGGACAAAGAGGATAAAACAGGAATACAGTAGTGCTAGGACTCCACAACAGAATGGAGTTGCAGAAAGGATGAACAGGACCCTTATTGAGGCAACTAGGACTTATTTAGCTGACTCACTCTTACCTACCACCATTTGGGCTAAAGCAGTTAGCTGTGCTTCATACATATTCAATAGGGTAAGAGTGACCAAACCTCAATGCAAGACTCCTTATGAGCTTTTATTTGGCCACAAACCTATAATTAGCAACATAAGACCTTTTGGGTGCTATGTTACCATTTTAGATACCCTCAGTGTGCTTGAAAAATTTGATGGCAAATCTAATGAGGGGTTCTTAGTAGGTTATTCACTAAATAGTAAGGACTATAGGGTTTAAAATTTGGTGAATAAGAGAGTAGAGGTGACCTTGCATGTTAATTTTCTTGAGGAAAAGCAAAATGCGATAGGAGTATGTTATAGATGGATGTTTGACTTAGATTATCTTACTGATTCTATGAACTTTATTCCTGTGTCTTTGGACAATCAAGCTAACCCACATGTAGGTTCCTTTGAAGAAACTAGCAGTGCAGGTACTGATAATCAAGCTCCTGAGGATGAAGAGAATGATGAGGATCTGGTTATTATGTCTACAGCAGTCCAGCATTCAAGTGCTGCTTGCTCTGGAACAAAGAAGTATTTTGTTCCTCCAAAGAAGAAAGAGACTACTGCAGAGGTTCAAGAGAAAGAGGCTTCTCCAAATGGTGATTCAGATGCCATTCTAGCATTCAAGAAGGATTTGTATGCACTTGCTCAGAAGCAACTAGGACCAGTACCTACTATCAAGGCTACCAGTACTAACTCCATTAATACTGGTAGTGCAACCATTAATACTGATATGCCTGATTCACGAGTACCTGATCCTAATACTACCAGTACTTACTCAAATAATATTAGTAGTGCATTTGTTAAGTCTAGCAATGCTGATAATGATTTTGATGAATCGGCAATGCCAGAACTAAACATCTTTGATAAGCCTGCTGAAGGGATCTTTGAGGAGGCTTCTTATGATGAAGGAGGAGTGATCACTGACTTCAATAATCTCCCTACAGAGATAGATGTTAGTACTGTTCCTACCCTTAGGATTCACAACATTCATCCACAAAGTCAGATATTGGGTGATCCTAAGTCAGTTGTGCAAACCCGAAGCAAAGTGCAGAAATAGTCTGAAGCTCATGCACTTCTTGGCTTCATTCAAAAACAGTAGAGGAACAATCACAGAGACCACCAACACTGTCTTTTTGCATGCTTCCTTTCTCAGAAAGAACCCACAAAAATAACTGATGCACTTACAGATGAGAGTTGGGTGGAAGCAATGCAAGAGGAGTTACTGCAGTTCAAGCTGCAGAATGTTTGGGTTCTGGTAGATCTACCTTCCGCGGTGCAAGGTGATTGGTACAAAATGGGCTCCACAGAACAAGAAGGATGAAAGGGGTGTGGTGTCAGAAACAAAGCTAGACTGGTGGCCCAAGGATACAGGCAAGAGGAAGGCATTGACTATGATGAGGTCTTTGCTCTTGTAGCTCGCATTGAAGCTATCAGGATTTTCTTAGTCTTTACCTCTTATATGGGCTTCACAGTCTACCAGACGGATATGAAGAGTGCCTTTCTGTATGGCACTATAGATGAGGAGGTATATGTTGCTCAACCTCTCAGTTTTGTGGATCCTGCTCATCCCAAGAAGGTGTACAAGGTGATCGAAGCCTTGTATGGACTACATCAAGCTCCCAGAGCTTGGTATGCTACACTCTCCACTTTTCTTGAGAAGCATGGATACATAAGTGGCACCATTGATAAGACCCTATTCATTAAGAAGGACAAGAAGGATATCATGCTAGTGCAGGTTTATGTGGATGATATCATCTTTGGTTCTACAAACAGGTATTGGTGTGAAGAGTTTGAGGGCCTTATGAAAGGCATATTTCAGATGAGTTCTATGGGAGAGCTCACCTTCTTCCTCGGATTGCAAATCAAACAGAAGCTAGATGGTTTGTTTATCTCTCAGGACAAGTATGTTGCTGAGATGCTGAAAAAGTTTGACTATGCCAGTGTGAAGACTGCAGTGACACCAGTGGAGACCAAGGTGGCATTAACAAAGGATGAGGAAGCTGATGATGTGGATGTACACTTGTACACATCTATGATTGGTTCCCTCATGTATCTAACTGCCTTTAGGCCTTACATTATGTATGCAGTTTGTGTGTGTTCTCGTTTTCAGGTTACACCCAAGACTTCACATCTTTAAATACCTTAAGGGCAAACCCAATTTGGGCTTATGGTATCCTAAAGAGTCATCATTTGACCTAGAAGCCTATTCAGATAGTGATTATGCTAGGGCAAGCCTTGACAGAAAGTCCACAAGTGGTGGATGTCAATTCCTTGGCAGAAGTCTCATCTCATGGCAGTGCAAAAAGCATACTTACATCAACAACCGTCGAGTACGTGGTCACAAGAAATTGTTGCGACAAGTCTTATGGATTCAGAATCAAATGTTGGATTATCGTATCAATTTCATGAATACAATAATTCACATTGATAATGAAAGCACTATTTGTATAGTAAAGAACATTGTTTACCACTCTAAAACTAAACATATTGAAATCAGGCATCACTTTATAAGGGATTGCTTTGAAAAGAAATTGATTAGGGTGGAAAAGATTCACACTGATAACAATGTAGCAGATTTATTGACCAAAGCCTTTGACGGACCAAGATTTAATTTTCTGGTGGTTAATATTGGGATGGTGAACCCATAGCTACATTTAAGAGGAGGATAAATGTAAAGTTTGTACTAGGAGTATTAATATTAGTTAAATCTGTTAGGTTTATTAGTTAGTACGGGTAGTTAATCCTAGTAGTTAAAACTGGTAGTTAATTCTGATAGATTTAGAGTTAAATCTGCTAGTTAAACCGGGTAGTTATAGAATTAATTCTGGTTTCCATAGATATTTGTATGTTTTTCTTGGTTTTAGACTAATTTTTCCAGAAAAAGCAAGGATTCTCACACATTGGGGATGTATGGAAGTTGTGCTGGTTGATGTGCTACTATTCTGAGTTAATCCTGCTGATGTCACTTTTAAGTTTGTTTGACTATTTTAAGTCTGGTAGTGTAAAATAAGTTACCGTTAGTGTTCGTCGAGGGAAAATTGGTTTTTACTATTTTAATAGTACCGTTACCTACTTTTAGGCGGTCAGAAGTATATATATGGATAATATTTATTTTTAGAATTCATATTTATTCTTTATTTACTTTATCCTAATTTTTAAAAGTTTAAATCTTTTCTTTCGATTAAGTCTCCTTACCAGCACTAAACCCTAAACGTGCCGCACGTAACTTCAATTCACTTAAACGATGGCACAATTAAAGTTTGTTGATAAGCACAACCAAGTGGGATTTCTTAAGAAGCCTGCTGAAAGCACAGGCTTTGAACAGATAGTGGACTTTTTAAAGGGTACTCACATAAGGTATGCCCTTACTCCTAATCCACCTATCTATGATTCCCTAGTATAACAGTTCTGGCATATCAAGCACGCTACTGCCAGAACTCTTGTTGATGGGACACTAGAACTATATGCAACAATTGATACTTTAGAGTATTCAATCACCAGGAATCTGTATAAAGCTTCAAAACTGGTGATGCCTCAGGGATTTCAATGTTGCCAAATAATGAACTTTTTTAGGGACTGGGAAATATAGGATATCCAACAGATGGATCATTCACTTTTTGGAAAAGTTATTTTACACCACAATGGCGATTTCTTGTGCATCATATTCTACATCGCGCATGAGTTCTAAAAGTGGTGGATGTGATCAGTTTGGTAGCAACCTTGCTACTGCATTGATCTATCTTTCCACTGGCAGACTCTTTAATTTTTCAAAAGTGATCTTTGATGCCCTGGTTGCCAATGCTAATAACAAGAAAAAGTTTTTGATGTACCCACGCTTTCTTCAAATGATTTTAGATGTACAAACTGAAAGCAAACATCCTTACATTGTTGTCCCTTTAACTAAAAAGATTTTTGGTAATATGAAAAGGGGTTTTGAAGGGGGTACACAGGGCACTTTTTCCTGCTATGTTTCCAGCTACAAATATTGCAGGTACATCAGTTCCAGTTCCAACTACTTCTACTACATTTGAAGCTCAAGCTCAACCAACATCTGAACCAGAAGAACCTGAGTTTGAACAGAGAACACCAACACCCCCCCCCCCCACCACCTTCACCTCCAGTCCATAAGGAAGAACCACCTGTGATTCCTCATACCAAGCCTCCAACACCCACTCCTGCAGTAGGACCCATCTCTTTATCTATGGAAGATCCACTTCAACTGGTTTCACAACTGATCTCAAGGATAGATAAATTGGAGAAGGATCTCAAGAAGACAAAACAGACCTTGGGTACATCAGTTTTGAAACTTATTAAGAGGGTTAAGAAGTCGGAGGGCATTGTTAAGGAGAATGGAATCTTTTTCTCTAAATCAGAGGGTGAGGAAGCTGAAAATTCTTCCAAACAGGGAAGGAATTTGAAGGAGGGTGGATCAGACTTTAGGACACCAAAAAAGGAGAAATCCTCTGAGGAAACACATATCAGTCCTCAAGGATTGGAAGAAGCAGAAATTTTGGTTAAGAATCTCAGTCGTAAACAAGTCTGCTAAGAAGAGACTTGATGGGGAAGCTGCAAGTTCTGGTGGAGTTGATAAGTCTGGTGGTGTTGATAAGTCTGCTGAATTTAAGTCTGGCTTTGATGAAGATATTAATACTGGCTTTGATGCAGATATTAATACTGGTACTGAAGATATTAATACTAGTGCTGAATTTAATACTGGCATTGACAAAGCAGAATTTGGTAGTGTTAAGGTTAGTACTGGTGAACAGATTAAGTCTGGTGATGTAGCCACCTGGAAAATTTCGCTATTTTAAATCTTCATATTTATGAACTAGACTGGTTATCAAATTTATTTGATCTAAATTGAGCATTTTAGCATGTACATTTCATCTTTTCTTGCATAAAAATTATGCATATCCGAGTAGTCTTATTTAACCATGCACGATCTTTACCGATTTCTAAATCAGCTTCTCACAAGAAAGATTTTCTTGTCTTATAAGTCCAAGACGCGTACCAAAATAAAATAAAAGAAAACGCGAGAAAATAAGCGAACTAATAAAAATCTAAAATTTCATCATCACGTCAGTTTAATTAAAACATGTCCTAAAAATATAGACATTATATTTTTATCAAGCATTTAATTATATTATTACAATTGACAACGAGTACCGAAATACATCTAATACCAATACAATACACAAACTAATAACAAAAATTACACTCAACCTTTAATAAAAACAAAAAAAAATAAAACAAACTCACCCTTATTATCCCTATACCCACGCCCCCACCCTCTTCTTTCTCTCTCTTTGGTTCTCAAACCAAAACCGCTACACTTCTCTCCTCCATTTTCGCCTCCCTCCTTGGACCTCTCCTCACAGACGCCCCCTCCCCCAAAGAAGATAACCTCCAAACTCCTTCCCAACATCTTGAATAACTTCAATCCGAGAATAAATGTCTCATCTTGGCTTATCCCATGAAGATGTCGACAAAACCAAGGACCCTTTGTCCTCCTTGGACCACGACCGAAGATTGCAGAAGCCGTGAGAACCACGCGTGAAGACCTCGATGCTATTACCCAAAGGAGACTCTTATCTCAACCCCACTTCGAGAGTACTAAGTCCAAACTACTCACTTTGCTCCTTTAAAACCCCATCGATTCAAAGTGGAGGTCACAACTCACAACTTAGAAATCAAAAGCTAGAGAGAGATTCAAAGTGCTTGTGGTTTCTTGTGGATCTGACAGGGATTGCTTCTACTCTTTGTTGCTTACCGATAGACACTTCTCTTTTGGTTGTAAGGTCTTTTCCTGATTCCTATTCACTATGTTACTAAACTTGTTGTTTCAATTGTAATCTTGTTTTGTTTATACAAATGAATCGAATGCTTACATTTCTTTTCTATTCAAGTCATAAGTGTTTTGATTTAATTCGTTATTGTTATCTTTGAACAAATAATGAAACCGAAAGATAACTTTAGAATGTGGCTCACTTGTTTGGAAGTGCAAGTTTTGTACTACATCGATAAAATTTAGCTAGGCTAAGTATTGTTTTGGTTATTTGTTTGGGTACTTAGTCCAACAACTGCTTCACTTAACCCATTTTATAAACGGCTAACAAACTTAAGGGTGTCCCGCGCTCAAGTAAGAACCCACGATGGTAAAGAGTCGAAGTGGCTGCCGGTTGTACCACCGTGGTAAAACACCAAAAATGGTAACCTGATAACATGCTCATTTTATATCTTTTGGATTTTTCGCTTATAATCGTCATCGAGTTGTATTTGGAACATGAAGGGATGGTACTAATAACTAAATAGATGATGGGTTAAAAATCTTTGGTGAATGTTTAAGTTATACTTAAGTTCGAGTGAAGTCGAAACCCACTGTGGTTCGACCACAGTGGTTAGTTTTTGATAGTTTCAAATTTTACTCCTTCCTCCCAATGTGTCTTTTTGTTGGCTTGATGTACCCATGTCGTCGTTATAATTGTTTTGTGAATTGAACCTAAAAGGAAATATCGCGCTTGTATTGGCTTACCTTTCACTTACTTCTTTGCTTGTCCCGCGGAGTTAATTGTGTATCGCTTTGTTGTGACGAGACCTCGTTAAGATTGTGTTTTGAACAGATTTTACGTACCCAATGTGGTGCTTTTGTTTACCGCTTTTCTTTTCGCCCATATGGGTGTGTTTGTTTGCTACGGTTGCCCCACAAACGGGTGTTTGTCTCGCTTATTTTCTACCACCCAAAGGGCATTGTTCCTCCTTTCTCCTACAATTGCTTTGATCCGAGTATATATAGCTTCTATATCAAACTTTCTTTAGACATATTATTCTCTTCTTATTTCTCATATAGGTGCTTTGGTTTTGGTTGAACTGGTTCACTAAAACCACCATCCGTGTAAATCCTTTTCTTGGGCCCTGCTTTGGTCTTTAACTTCCGTGCCGAAACCCATGGCTGCTCATCCAGCCCACGTCAAGCCCAAGCCACGCTATTTTTCCCCTCCTCATTGCCCACGCTTACTTGAACCCTCGAACAGTTTCCAATCTTGTAAACTTGCATAAAAACTTTAAAAGGCAAAAACCATATAAATTGTAAATGATAGCAAGCATTTTAAAGTGATAAAAACATGTTTTTATTTACAATAACATAATCACTATCCTATTAAAATGACGGCTTCTATACGCTTGGTAAATGATTTGTGAAAGACTTATAATTTCATTTTCAACAACAACCTTATAAGTTAACTTCACTACTATCGCAAAAATAAAACGAGACAATATATTACGTAGTCTTTTCAGAACCAAACTACTAGTTCTTTATAATAATAAACGGGTTATACCCATTTTTCTAAAAGACTATTAAAGACTTGTAAATGAAATGTATTCATCTTAACCGTTATAATAAGAATTGTTACCTTCTTATATATATATACTCATATTTTAAAAGACGTATTTATAATTTAAATACGTTACTATTTATTTATGATATATTCGTTTACGTCACCTCCCCGGTAAAGTACGACAAACCCACGACTTATTTGTTTTAATACTTCAAGGTGTCTAAGCACTTCTATGAGCCAAGGTTAATCATGTTCAATAATAAACGATGCACATAAATAACTTAAACTTTTGGAGTATATAAATATTATCGAGTCAAAATACAAAGGTATTAATTAAAGTATTGGTACATAAATTATAGGTCGCGGATTCGGTACTCGTGCACCACTTGCTTGATTTCTTTACTACTGGATAATCGCTTCTACTAAGGTGAGTTCATAGCCTCGGCTTTACTTATTTCTTTTAAACCCCGCGAGGGAGATGCATGCTATAAACTAGAACACAAGTCTTTTCTTAAATCAGATATCCTTCCCATCATTATTATTATAGCCTAAGTTGCACCCATAAGTCCCTTACATCATGAACCATTAATCACTTATGAAAGTGAACGCTAATATTGTGGATAGTACTATGGGAATTAACGACTCGACTCTGCTATCGGAAATAACCGGGGCGCACTATATTTGGTTAACTATGGGATTGGCAATTCCATCTCTAAGGGCAATATTTTTACTTACACCAAGAATCAGTGTATGCGCTTAGTTTGGTGTCATGAGCTTAGCGCATAATAATAATCTCTGTTTTCCATGGTGATTGTATTCAAAGCAATTATCATCTTTTACTTGTGTTCAACCCCTTTATTTAAACCTATGAATATCACTCAACATTTTGTTGATCTTTTTAAGCATGTTCATCTCTAATTAGATATCATGAAGGCGTGGAGTGGACGTCAAGGGACGCTTTGAAGTGGTGTAGTTTTCAATTAAATTTATCATTTCGCTTAAAACTATCTTTTATGTAATTTCAAACATGTGGTATTCCCTTTTGCGTTTCTAAAACACTGAGGTTTATGAAATGGTAACAACTTTTATTTAAAACGTCTCTTTAGAGTCGTTTCAGAATCTTATGACTATGATCCTCTACGTAATACCCCAAATAGTCTTCCTCCGCTGCACTTTGTGATTTTGGGGGTGTTACAGATTGGCATCAGAGCCTAGGTTATAGAGAACCAACTTGTATTTTCAAAACAAATTGGACTATAACCACGCTTTTAAATGGACCGTTTTACACCACCACTTCACGCCCTCGCGCCACTTGCACCCGATTGCATGTATGGGATTCGCTTGGCGGATAATACATGACTAGTAAAACTTTGCATGATAAAACTTATAATGCTAGCTTTCATTTAGTTAGGCATTTAGATTTGCGTGCGATTATGCGACTAACTAAATCTTATTTATTGCATGGCATTACTTATACTTACAAATGCACATTTTCTTTTGGATTGCTACAGTATCATGTAGACCGCTACTCATCCTATCGACTTGACCTCGACATCGAATCGATGGAGGATACTATGTCCTCTGCTTCTACCCCCTTGGTACGGCGCTCACTACACCTGCCCTTCCGAGATCGAGAGCCCTTCGAGGAGGGTGAAGTCATTGTCACCCCACCTACTTGGACCATACCGAAGCCGCTGCTTTGGCCCCCACTTATGACCGAGATATCCGAGTCACAAAGTGGCTATCACCTTCGACATTATGTCTCGGACATACACTCATCCACCGATTCCTGTTCTATTTCTTGCCCATCACCACGCCGTTGTCACGCCGGAGTATGCGAGCGCAGCTAGGTTCTCAAACCCTACGAGCTGCGCCATTTGGCCGAATTTATTCCGCTACGTGAGGATGGTGCTACTTTTATGCATACCGCCGAAACGGCGCGAGGGCACCCATCACTTTCATTCCACCATCTCGACATACCATCATCCTCGCTTCCACCATCAGCCATACACTCTGCACCACCACTCTACCTGTTTCACCATTACCACCACCTACCACATTCATTTATCGGACCACCATCAGCCGTTTCATCCCCACTCGCATCGTCACCCCTCGGTGATGCATAATCTGATCCGTGACATCTCTGGGAAGAGAGCCTCGCTCTCTCACCCGCACATTCGACCCATATTACCAGCTATGTTTGGTACCTCTCGGAGAGCCCGTAGGAGGGTCGATGCTAGACGCTTGTCTTATGATGCCGCCATTAGTCGATGGAGGTGGAGGAGGGTGCACCTAGCACTATGGAGCTTGGAGAGCACGGTTTCTTGCCGCTTGAGACTCTCCTCGCCACGGAGAACCCTTCATCATACTATTCCATTGTTGGTCCCTGAGTGCCGCGAAATGAGGATCAAATTTGAGGATGTTGTGGCATTTTTTGATGAGGTTCCATTAGTTCGTATCGAGAACATTGAGGATGAGGTTGGAGAGCTCCTTAACGGAGGACCAACGATGGAGGAGTGCTTGACAGATTGGTGCCCGCAGAAAGCGAGAGAGCTAGTGGAGCAAGCATTCTGTGTTGGAGAGGAGGATGGAGTAAGATAGATTAGGATTGTTGACGAGTCAGATGTTGGAGGAGTCGTATGACGACAAGTCTGAGAGGATGATTATCATGGAGACTCGTATGGGTAGCGATTGGAGGCACGATAGATAGAGGTGGATGATCGGCGAGCTAGTCCGTGACCTACAGACCGATTGAGGGGCACACCCGCATGCCTCTAGATTGGTGATTCATCTATTTAGCTTTCTAGTACTTTAGCCTGCCGCATGTGGCACTAATAAAGGCTTTGTCTTCGCATGTTTTGTAAACTATCGAACAAGCTATTTATGTGACATTGTATGGTTATCGTATCACTATGTATGGATGATAGGCCTATGACATTATGGTTGTTGTTTCCTTATATTCTTATGTATGATGATCTTTCTTATTTATCGGTTGTGTGAATCGAAGTGATCATTTACATATATTCTCTCGTGTGGTTCTAACATGTTGTGATTCTACTTATGATGATTATGCTCTATTGATATAATGTGATGATCTTGACTATTATGAAATTATTTTTATAATAATACACACTTATGTTGAATGATTCTAAAATCTGAGTGTATGTCTTAAGAAAAATGGCAAGAACAAGAACTACCTCTACCCCTACTCAAACTCGTGAGATGACCTAAGCAATTCGAGGCTAGTGACAAATGAAATTGGTCTGCTTTTTTGCATAAGACTGCCGAGGCAGACTCGAACAAATGAAGCTCCAAATCAAGCCAACCGAACCTGAAGCCGTGGTGAATCGCAAATGTGGATACAAAGAGTTCATGAATTGCAAACCTACTTTCTTCAAAGGAACTCAAGGCGCCGTATGGCCTTATCCATTGGTTTGAAAGATCTAAACTGTGTTTCTTCTAAGTGATTGCTCGTAAGATTGCAAGGTGAAGTTCAAGCATCGTACTCTGCTGGAAGATGTATTGTCTTGGTGGAAGGCTCATGCCCAACCTATTGGCATGGAAGAAGCCTACAAAACCACTTGGACTGAACTAAAGCAATTGATGATGAAGCAATACTGTCCAAGGACCAAGATCAAGAAGCTTGAAGATGAATTCTACCATCTGACTACTAAGGGCAATGATCTCAAGACCTACTTCAAGCGCTTCCAAGAATTGAAAGCTCTATGCCCTTCCATGGTTTCGATGAGGTTAAGTTGCTGGAGAATCTCATTGGGGATTACCCGAAGCATTGAGGGCAATGTTATCTGATCAAAGCCCAAGACCGTGGAAGAAGTGATCACAATTTCCTACCAAATCATGGATCAAGTCTTGAAGCATGGATCCGTGCAAGGCACTAATGACAACAAAAGGAAATTTGATGACCGCCGAGGCAACACTTCAAACAACTTCCATCACAACAACTCTTTCCATCACAACAATAACCGTAAATAAACAACAACCAAGTCTCAGAACAATCAAAATCAACACCGCAACAACAATCCCAACTCATACCACCAAAACCGAAACAATCATCACAACCAACAAAACCGTAGACAAGAAGTTGCAGGGCTTATGCCGCTACCCCGCCATCGGAAGAGGCTACCGACCACACCCTTTTGTGCACTCGATGCAACCTGCATCATGTGGGACGCTTGTACCATTAAGTGTGAAAGTGTAACAAAGTGGGCCATACCCACAGGATTGCCGGCCCCGCTTATCGGAAGTAACCTTCAACCTATGGGATAACTTGCTTTGGATGTGGAGAAGCTGGACATGTTAAGAGTAGATGCCCAAAGCTGTATGGGAACAACAACAACAACCCTGCTAGAGCAAGAGCTTATGTGCTAGGAGATGGAGATGCACAAGAGAACCCGATGTCGTTGCAGATGCTTTCACTCAACCATCATTTAGCTAAAGTGTTATTTGATTCGGAGCCACAAAGTTTTGTGTCTTCCAAGTTTGCACCTTTGTTAAAAGTCACCCCAACTACCCTAGATACCACTTATGAAGTAGAACTAGCCGATGGAAAAATAGTAGGAACTAACACTATCCTTCGAGGTTGCAACCTATCCTTATCAAATCACCCGCTCAATATAGACCTTATGCCTATCCAACTCGGTAGCTTCGATGCTGTCATTGGCATGGATTGGCTATCCAAGAATCGCGGCAAGAATCATCTGTGGACAGAAAGTCGCTCACATTCCTCTCGATGGCTTAAACTCTAATCATTCGGGTAATCGTAGTAAGACCCGATTGAACATCATCTCGCGGCGTTAAACTACGGCAAGTACATAGGAAAAGGATGCCACATTTTTCTAGTACAAGTAACGGAGAAGAAGGAAGCGGATGAGAAACAACTAAAAGACGTCCCCTGTGCTAGAGACTTTCGAAGTATTTCCCAAGACTTGCCTCAGCCTTCCTCCTATTCGGCAAGTAGAATTTTAAATCGAAGCTAGTGCCGAGCGCACCCGTGGCACGAAAGCACCCTATAGATTGGCACCTTCCAACTACAAGAACTGCTCGACCAACTTCAAGAACTGTCCAAAAAGGATTTATTCGACCGAAGTTCTTCGCCTTTGGGAGCTCCGGTCTTATTTGTCAAGAAAAAGGACGGATCTTTCCATATGTGTATTGATTACCGAGAGTTGAACAAACCGGCGGTGAAAAATCGCTATCCATTGCCTAGATTGATGATTTGTTTGACCAACCTGCAAAGGGTCAAGCGCTACTCAAGATCGATCTAAGATCGGCTACCATCAACTAAGAGTTAGAGAGGAGGATATTCGAAAACCGCTTCAACACGATCACGCCACTATGAGTTCCAAGTGATGCCATTTGGTTTGACAAATGCACCGCATGGTATTTATGGACCCGATGAACCGAGTGTGTAAACCCTACTTGGACAAATTCGTGATTGTGTTCATTGAAGACATTCTCATCTATTCCCGCAACAAGGAAGAGCATGCGGAACACTTGAAAGCCATCCTAGAGCTGCTCAAGAAATAAGAACTGTATGCTAAATTTTCCAAGTGCGACTTCTGGATTCAAAAGTTCAATTCCTTGGTCACGTGATAGATAGTAATGGTCTTCATGTTGATCCTTCAAAAATCGGTCGCTGTCAAGATTGGTCGCCCCTACTACCCCTACCGAGATACGCCAATTTTTAGGTCTTTATGGTTATTATCGAAGATTTATCGAAGGATTTTCAAAATCGCTAAACCTCTATCAGAGCTAACCGTAAAAGAAGAACTTTGATTGGGGAGAGAAACAAGAGTTAGCCTTTCAACTCTTGAAACAAAAGCTTTGTGAAGCTCCTATCTTAGCCTTACCCGATGGAGTGGAAGATTTTATGGTTCATGTGATGCATCACACCTAGGGTTAAAAGGTGCGTATTGATGCAAAGAAACAAGGTGATCGCTTATGCTTCACGATAACTCAAAACTCATGAGAAGAACTACACTACCCATGACTTGGAATTGGGAGCCGTGGTTTTCGCCCTCAAGATATGGAGACATTACCTATATGGAACTAAGTGTACGGTGTTTACCGACCATAAAAGTCTCCAACACATTCTCGATCAAAAGGAGTTAAACATGCGAATAACGCCGATGGCTAGAATTGCTTAGTGATTACGACCGGAAATCCGTTATCACCCCGGAAAAGCAAATGTCGTGGCAGATGCTCTTAGTCGAAAGGATCGACCTAAACCTCTCCGAGTAAGATCCTTGGGAATGACAATTCAGTCACCCCTTCCATCAAAAATCCTTGAAGCTCAAGTTGAAGCTCTCAAACCCGAAAACCGGCCCTCCCCAACGAAAGAATCTTTGGAATGCCGGAAAACGAGAACGTCTTTGCGCAAAGATCGGATGGAACCTTATGTTTTGGCGATAGAAGTTGGATACCACTTTGTGGAGGAATACGGTAACTCATCATGCATGAGTCTCACAAGTCTAAATATTCCATTCACCCGGGATCCGACAAAATGTACCAAGATCTCAAGAAGCTTTATTGGTGGCCAAACATGAAAGCCGAAATTGCAACGTACGTTGGGAAATGTCTCACCTGTTCTCGAGTCAAAGCCGAATGTCAAAAAACCTTCCGGATTGTTAACTCAACCTGAACTCCCCAGCTTTGGAAATGGGAGAGGATTACTATGGACTTCATAACCAAACTACCAAAGACTGCTAGAGGTTACGACTCTATTTGGGTTATCATTGATCGCCTTACCAAATCAGCTCATTTCCTACCCATCAAGGAAAATGATGAAATGGAAACCCTTGCTCAACTATACCTAAAGGAAATTGTATCCCGTCATGGAGTGCCAATTTCCATCATTTCTCGACGTGACATCGTCCGCTTTACTTCACACTTCTAGAAATCTCTTCAAAAGGCCTTAGGTACTCGTTTGGATATGAGTACCGCATATCATCCCCAAACCGATGGCCAGCGTAAAGGACTATCCAAACCTTGGAAGACATGCTCGAGCATGCGTGATCGACTTTGGAAAGGTTGGGATAAACACTTACCGCTGGCGGAATTCTCCTACAACAATAGTTATCACGCGAAGCATCAAGGCAGCCCATTCGAGGCACTTTATGGTGAAGTGTCGATCACCCGCTTATTACAGGCTGAAGTTGAGATGCCCAACTCATCGGACCTGAACTTGTCCAAGAGACAACCGAGAAGATCGCACAAATTCGCCAACGACTTCAAGCCGCTAGAGATCGACAAAAGAGTTACGCCGATGTTAGAAGGAAACCCATGGAATTTCAAATTGGTGACCGAGTTATGTTGAAAGTATCACCTTGGAAAGGAAAGGTTCGATTCGGAAAACGAGGAAAGCTACACCCTCGATACATTGGCCCTTTCAAGATTCTCAAAGAATCGCCCGTTGCTTACAAGCTTGATCTCCTGAAGAACTTAGTAGAGTACACCCTACCTTCACGCCTCAAATCAAGAAATGCTTGTCGGATAAATCTCTTGTTGTTTCACTAAAAGAGATTAAGCTCGATGACAAGCTCAACTTTGTCGAGGAACCAATCGAAATCATGGATAGGGAAGTCAAGCGACTTAAGCAAAGTCGCATCCCTATTGTCAAAGTTAGATGGAACTCCAAGAGAGGACCGGGTATACCGTGGAACGCGAAGACACCATGCGTGTTAAGTACCCACATCTGCTAATCCAACTCGACAACCACCGTAAACTAAAATTCCGGGACGGAATTCTCTTAAGGGGTTGGTGTTGTAGCCACCTGGAAAATTTCGCTATTTTAAATCTTCATATTTATGAACTAGACCGTTTATCAAATTTATTTGATCTAAATTGAGCATTTTAGCATGTACATTTCATCTTTTCTTGCATAAAATTTATGCCTATCCGAGTAGTCTTATTTAACCATGCTCGATCTTTCTTGATTTCTAAATCACTCACAAGAAAGATTTTCTTGTCTTATAAGTCCAAGACGCTGCACAAAATAAAATAAAAGAAAACGCGAAAATAAGCGAACTAATAAAAATCTAAAAATTTCATCATCACGCCGCTTTAATTAAAACATGTCCAAAAATATAGACATTATATTTTTACCGTTCACGAATTATATTATTACTTAATTGACAACTGAGTACCGAAATACATCTAATACCAATACAATACACAAACTAATAACAAAAATTACACTCAACCTTTAATAAAAACAAAAAAATAAATAAATAAAACAAACTCACCCTTATCCCTATACCCACGCCCCACCCCTCTTTCTTTCTCTGGTTTTACAAACCAAAACCTCACACTTCTCTCCTCCATTTTCTCCCTCCTTGACCCTCACCTTACGACGCCGTGCTCCCTCCCCCAAAGAAGATAACCTCCAAACTCCTTCCCAACATCTTGAATAACTTCAATCCGAGAATAGATGTCTCATCTTGGCTTATCCCATGAAGATGTCGACAAAACCAAGGACCCTTTGTCCTCCTTGGACCACGACGAAGATGAAGCTGAGAACCACGTGAAGACCCTGATGCTATTACCCAAAGGAGACTCTTATCTCAACCCCACTTCGAGAGTACTAAGTCCAAACTACTCACTTTGCTCCTTTAAAAACCCCCATCGATTCACAAGTGGAGGTCACAACTCACAACTTAGAAATCAAAAGCTAGAGAGAGATTCAAAGTGCTTGTGGTTTCTTGTGGATTTGATTGGTGGGATTGCTTCTACTCTTTGTTGCTTACCGATAGACACTTCTCTTTTGGTTGTAAGGTCTTTTCCTGATTCCTATTCACTATGTTACTAAACTTGTTGTTTTGATGTAATCTTGTTTTGTTTATACAAATGAATCGAATGCTTACATTTCTTTTCTATTCAAGTCATAAGTGTTTTGACGATTCGCTATTGTTATCTTTGAACAAATAATGAAACCGAAAGATAACTTTAGAATGTGGCTCACTTGTTTGGAAGTGCAAGTTTTGTACTATTTGATAAAATTTAGCTAGGCTAAGTATTGTTTTGGTTATTTGTTTGGGTACTTAGTCCAACAACTGCTTCACTTAACCCATTTTATAAACGGCTAACAAACTTAAGGGTGTCTCGGCTCAAGTAAGAACCCATGATGGTAAAGAGTCGGTGGCCAAGCGAGGTTGTACCCATTGTGGTAAAACACCAAAAATGGTAACCTGATAACATGCTCATTTTATATCTTTTGGATTTTTCGCTTATAATCGTCATCGAGTTGTATTTGGAACATGAAGGGATGGTACTAATAACTAAATAGATGATGGGTTAAAAATCTTTGGTGAATGTTTAAGTTATACTTAAGTTCAGTGAAGTGAAACCCGTGGTTCGACCCGTTATTCGCTGGTTAGTTTTTGATAGTTTCAAATTTTACTCCTTCCTCCCAATGTGTCTTTTTGTTGGCTTGATGTACCCGTGTAAATACGTTATAATGGTCTTGTGAATTGAACCTAAAAGGAAATATCGTGCTTTTATTGGCTTACCTTTTCGACTTACTTCTTTGCTTGTCCCCGTGAGTTAATTGTGTATCGCTTGTTGTGACGAGACCTCGTTAAGATTGTGTTTTGAAACAGATTTTACAGCCCCAATGTGGTGCTTTTGTTGTTTTTTTACGCCCATATGGGTGTGTTTGTTTGCTACGGTTCAGCCTACGGGGTGTTTGTCTCGGCTTATTTTTGCCACCCAAAGGGCATTGTTCCTCCTTTCTCCCCTACTGTTTTGATCCGGTATATATAGCTTCTATATCAAACTTTCTTTAGACATATTATTCTCTTCTTATTTCTCATATAGGTGCGTTTGGTTTTGGTTGGAACTTGGTTCACGAAAACCACCATCCAGTGTAAATCCTTTTCTTGGGCCTGTTTGGTCTTTAACTTCCAGTCAGAAACCCATGGCGCTCATCCAGCCCCAAGCCCAAGCCAGCTATTTTTCCCCTCCTCACGCCATTGCCCACGCTTCGTCGAACCCTCGAACAGTTTCCAATCTTGTAAACTTGCATAAAAACTTTAAACGGCAAAAACCATATAAATTGTAAATGATAGCAAGCATTTTAAAGTGATAAAACATGTTTTTATTTACAATAACATAATCACTATCCTATTAAAATGACGGCTTCTATAAAGCGGTAAATGATTTGTGAAAGACTTATAATTTCATTTTCAACAACAACCTTATAAGTTAACTTCACTACTATCGCAAAAAATAAAAACGAGACAATATATTACATACGAGTCTTTTCTAACCAAACTACTAGTTCTTTATAATAATAAACGGGTTATACCCATTTTTCTAAAAGACTATTAAAGACTTGTAAATGAAATGTATTCATCTTAACATTTATAATAAAATTGTTACCTTCTTATATATATATACTCATATTTTAAAAGACGTATTTATAATTTAAATACGTTACTATTTATTTATGATATATCGTACGTCACCTCCGGTTACGACAAACCCACGACTTATTTGTTTTAATACTTTTGCGTGTGTCTAAGCACTTCCATGAGCCAAGGTTAATCATGTTCAATAATAAACGATGCACATAAATAACTTAAACTTTTGGAGTATATAAATATTATCGAGTCAAAATACAAAGGTATTAATTAAAGTATTGGTACATAAATTATAGGTTAAATTGCGTGGCGGACTCGGTGCACCACTTACTTGATTTCTTTACTACTCGGATCTTTGCTCTACTAAGGTGAGTTCATAGCCTCGCCTTTACTTATTTCTTTTAAACCCCCGCGAGGAGATGCATGCTATAAACTAGAACACAAGTCTTTTCTTAAAGTATCTTTGCCGATCATTATTATTATAGCCTAAGTTGCTTGCCATAAGTCCCTTACATCATGAACCATTAATCACTTGCGAGTGAACGCAAATATTGTGGATAGTACTATGGGAATTAACGACCCGGCTTCGGTTATCGGAAATAACTGGGGCGCACTATATTTGGTTAACTATGGGATTGGCAATTCCATCTCTAAGGGCAATATTTTTACTTACACCAGTAATTAGGTGTATGCATTTAGTTTGGTGTCATGAGCTTAGCGCATAATAATAATCTCTGTTTTCCATGGTGATTGTATTCGAAGCAATTATCATCTTTTACTTGTGTTCAACCCCTTTATTTAAACCTATGAATATCACTCAACATTTTGTTGATCTTTTAAGCATGTTCATCTCAGGTACTAATTAGATATCATGAAAGTGGAGTGGGCGTCAAGGGGCGCTTTGAAGTGGTGTAGTTTTCAATTAAAGTTATCATTTCAGTAACGTTAAAACTATCTTTTATGTAATTTCAAACATGTGGTATTCCCTTTTGCGTTTCTAAAATAACTTGAGGTTTATGAAATGGTAACAACTTTTATTTAAAGCGTCTCTTTAGAGTCGTTTTCTGTAACTTATGACTATGATCCTCTACGTAATACCCCAAATAGTCTTCCGCTGTCACTTTGTGATTTTGGGGGTGTTACAGGTGATGACTCAGTTACTCAAAGAGAAGGAAAAGGTATACTTGAAGAGTCTTCTGAGCCAGTTAAGACCAAAAGGCAGATCATGGAAGAAGAAGCAAGTTTAGCAGAAATTGCAAGAATTCAAAGGGAAGATGCAGCTGAAGAAGCTAGGCTTGCAGAACAGAAAGTCAAAGATGAGCTTATTGAAAAGAACTTGCAGGAGCAACGTAACTAACTGAAGAACAAAAGAAAAGAAAAGCTGAAGTTCTGGAAGCTACTAAGTTCTATACTGATGAAGATTGGGACACCATCAGAGCTAAACTTGAAGTAAACAGAGATATCCTAGCTGATATTGGTGCAGAAGACTATGCTAGGAAAATGGTAGAAATGGTGAATGAGAAGAAAAGGCTTCTCAGAGAGCAAAGGCAAAGGGAGAGAATGAACAGACCCTTGACCAAAGGTGAACAAAGGGAGTATATGATGAACTACATAAAGAGTCAAGGACATTCTAGTTGGAAGATGATTCAGTTGAAGAAGTTGAAGCCTGATGAATTACATTCTAAATTTGAGAAGGTGGTCAGAAAAGTTCAAAGCTTTGTGCCTAAAGATTCAGAACTGGAAGCTTCAAAGATGAAAAGACAAGGTATTTAACTTGAATCAGAAGAGGCTAAGAAGCAGAAAGTTGAAGATGTTGAAAAAGTTGCAGAGGCTGAAAAGGTTGCTGAAACTGAAAAAGTAAAGAAGGAAGAAGAGCCTGAAAAGCCAGTTCTTAAGTAGACCAGAAGGAAATCCACTGCAAAGAAAGGAGTGAAAAAGGATAAGACTGAGACTAAGAAGGAAATGGATGCTTATATGAAAGATAAAGTTGATGAATCCTCATCTGAAGAGTTCAACATGGGCACCATTCCTGAAGGTTCAGCACCTACAACTAAGATAGCCAATGTTCAGGTCATCAAAACTGGGAACAAGGGAGTTTACCAGATAGTAAGGGAAAACTTCTGATGCAGGTTTTACTGACCAGGTCTTAATATTTATAGTGTCTCGCTATACCTATGGTCTACCCTAGTGCACTAACGGGCAGTGTACCCGATCGCGTGTAGTGTAGTAAATGGTAAAGCCGAGGTCGTCCCAAGAGCTATGTGTGTTGGATTATTACTAAGTCTAATTGTCACAGAATAATAATGGTTTCGATAGGGATTTAATTAATTAAACTACTAATGCAGAATAAAATAAAAGCAGATAAATGGATAAAGGGAAATCAATAGAGGAATAGTGGTGCTAACCTAGTCAATCCTCCTAGCTAGATATGTCTACGTCTACCTACTTCCAATTACTTCAGGTGGGGTCAAATTCGAGAGGACAACATTTTGTCAATTCGCCCTAACCTATCAGTAAAGATGCCACCACAGGAGAAATCAAAGCACCGTCATAAGTCCTTGTTCCCGGTCCCTAAGCCAAGTCACTAAGTACCGCTACATGCTAGATTCAAAATAGTGAGTGCCCGACCGTTAGGAACTTAGACACTACACCCCCAATTCTTAAGTTCATCCAAACGATAGGTGATCATTTGGTCAAATCGCACAAGTAGAAAGGGTCGTCAGTTGGTCATATCTTACCCTTCCCGTCTCAGTCCACTCACCTAGGGTCAGTTGGTCATATCTCCTAGGCAATTGGCCTCTACCGCCTTTCAAAACTACCGAATCAAGGGTGACTACCAAAGAACTATGCATGCATACACTTAGAAATAATTGTACGGAAGTAAAGGTAAACGCAAACAAAACAGTTAAGGAATCATAACTAGGCTAGCACCAAAGGGTGCTTAGCCGCTCATATTAATCATGCAAATCAATTCAATATTCAAAGGTACGAAATACATGAATTGAAAGTAAAAGAAATATAAAAAGCTAAAGCTTATCGTAATGAAGTGACTTCTCCTTGGAAACACTCAGTATGCTCCCTAGACCTGTCTTGAGCTTTTTCCCACGTTTTCAGAGTGTTGTGTGTGGAATGGGATGATTAGAAATGCTGGAATTCATGGGGTATTTATAGGCCAGGTCTGGGTTATGGCGTAACCAATATAGGAGTTACGCCGTAACCTTCTATTTCTTCATAAATGCACTAGATCTGCTAGTTACGGCGTAACCATAATAGTGGTTACACCGTAGTCTTCAATAAACTGGGTTACGTCGTAAGTGATGCGAGTTACGGCGTAAGTATCGATGGAACCTCTTTTGATCTAATGGAGTTACGTCGTAACCTTTGGGAAGAGTTACGTCGTAACCTCTTGATAAGTTGGTATTCAAGGTCACGCAATAGTTACGGCGTAATATGAGAGAGGAGTTACGCCGTAACTTCTTCAAAATAGGCATATTGTGATAAATCTATAGTAATGTTTCCATTTCCGCGTCTCTTTAGCTCCAATGCTCGTAATTTACCTGAAAGTGGAAAATAATGGAAACAAGCGTAAATCCATATAAATGATATAAATAATGAGCATTATCGGGGGAAATTGACACTTAATATTCAGGACTATTTGATGTTATCAACTACACTGACAATATATATGTTAATTTTCCTGCTTTGTTAAGTGATCTTTCCAGGGATGATTTGAAGTAAATGTACAAGTTGATGATGGAGAAACATGGTGATAAGAGGCCTGAAGAGGAATATAAGAGAGTCCTCTGAGGAGACTTGAAGACCATGTTTCAGGCACCAGATGCAAATGATGAAATCTGGAAGCTGTCATGTCAAGAACAAGTGATAAGATGGAGATATTTCCACACTTGTCAAGTGCATTGTCTGGTATTAGAAACTGCAAATATTTATATGCTAACAGAAATGGAGTATCTCATTCCAAACAGGGTTTGTAGGGTATCAGCTTTTGAGGTTAGTTGAATCAAAAGCTCAACAAAAATAATTTGTTATGTTTGAAAGAATTTTCTAAGTGTTGTTGGGTATGTTTTGAAAGTTGATAAATAAAATGGTTTTGAGATGGTTTCACTTGGTGAAGGTGCTTTGCACCAACACAACAAATGGTAATCAGTTCACCATGGCTAATCAACATAAGGACTGGCTAATCCATGAGCAAACGAATCTGGTAAAGATATCTCAAATCCGTTTATGGCTGACAATTTGCCAAAAATTGTATGGTAATCAACTCACCATATCTATGTTTGATAAAGAGTTGGCTAGCCCACAAGAGTATGGCTTGTGGTAATGGCTGTGGAAAAACCATAACTGGTTATTAATTCACCAGGGTTAAGATACACCAAAGAATTAACTAGTCCAAAAGGGTACGGCTTTTGATAAAGACAAGTCAAATCCGTTGATAGCTGATGATTTGATAAAAATCATATGGTATTTCAACTTACCATGTTTCATGTACAAAGAGTTGAAATGGTTATCAATGTACCATGGTTAGCAAACCAAACATTGGCTACTCCAGATTTATGGCTAACTGGTAAAGAGACATCAAATCCATAAATTTTCAATGATTCACCTCTCACAGGAGTTAACACACCTGGAAGTGGTGAGAATAGCATGAAACTTGATAAATTGATGTACACGTTGCCAATGTTGCTGAAAAGAAATGGAGAACAACCATGGAGTGCTGATACTTGTCTCACAGATGCTGCAACAGATTAGAATTGAAGACTAACAGGATTGCAGCTCAACATAATTCCAAGAAGAAATTTTACAACATCTTCATGAAGCTTAAAAGAAAGAAACTTGAAGTTCACAAGTGAAAATCAAGTTAGGGGAGGATTGTTGGGAATTATGTAAACCAGACTTAATACTGGTAGTATAACAGTTAAGTCTGGTAGGCTTAGATTTAGTAGTTAAGTCTGCCAGTACTAAGTTAAGTCTAGCAGACCTAAGTTAAGTATGTTTAGTATTCATAGTTAAGTCTGTTTATGATAAAACAGAATAGTTTGTTAGAAATATATTAGGGAAGGATATGTACACGTAGAGATATCTTAGGAAGAGAGATGTATATCCTTCTACACGTTTTGTATACTAGGGTTTCCTAAGTGTATAAAGGAACCCTAAGGCATAGTGTCTTGTACGCTTAGAACATACAAAGTTATTTGAAAGATTAATAGTAAAAGTTATTTAGTAGTAATTGTGTTCTTCTTGCTTATTGTTAAGATTCCGCATTAACAACTAAGTACTCATTGTTAAAGAGTTCTTCACATAACTAATTTGGATTTATTCAAGTTGGTATTGTCTTACAAAGGCTACTTAGATCCATAACTTTAGACCTACACTTCTTATACGTTATTCCTTAATAATGTCATCTCTATACCAACGTATAACAAAACTACAAACAAAGGGTTAAAGCCAACTGATAATTAACTACAATGGTTTACATACTCATTAATTAGAGTCCCTATAAAAACAAAAGACAACATTGCGGCAAATACCTTCGTGCAGCGTCTTCATAGCGTAAAGGGAATGAAAAGCCATCATCGATTTCATCGCCTGTTACTTCAACGTTCCTTGAATACCAGTCATGGTATCTCTTAGGCAAAAGTTGTTATTCTATAAGTGCATTGCAGAATTGTGCAAAAGTTCTTTGACATAGAATGATCACCTCAGCAAAACCGTTCATAGAAAGATATGTTTGTTGATGTGATACCCTGATATTTCGGCAGTACTGTGCTTGCATACGAAATATACCTTGATATTTTGGCAGTACCGTCTTCTTTTCGGCAGTACCATTCATTGCATAATTGTTAACAAAAGGTTGGCCTGGTTGCATAAATATGACATAAATGGTAAGTTTGTTATAAGAAAAATCTATTAAATAATAAAAATCTAGTAAATATAAAAATCCGATGGATACTAAATCTAATATATCTATAGTATTCAACATTTACCTATTGATATGCACCTGATTTTCAATTCGATGTGATACATGGCGTTCTGTCCAAACAACATGAAGTCCTCCAGCTACTACAACTGTTAGTTTTTCTTCCTCTGTGTAGGCTTTATATTCTTTTGCAATTTTTAGGAAAGTATCACCTAATTTGGTAATTACTCCATCTCGCCGGCAGTTAGAGCTCACGTCATGATATGGTGGGATTAGCTTTCACTTGTAATGACCCAAACATCCCCTAAGACATTTATTTGTCCAAACGGCTCCTGATATAAATTATATCCAAACGGCCCTTATGAGAAATTATGTACAAAGTACAAACAAACCCTAAAAGAGTATCTTGTCCATTTTTCCCTTTTTAGATTTGTCATTTTTAGGATTCTAGCTCCTTTGCAATTCATTTTTCCCCTTTAGAAGATACAATTCATGTTTCTTTCTATGTAATTACTTTTGATGAACTAATGAATGTGTTTTCATGTAATTTTCTTATACTCAGAACCAATTCTAAAAGCAAACGACAATAATGAAATTGATATCAAAAGTCACTGCAATTCCCGTTCCACCAACCAAACCAATTTCCATAGTGATTCCATGACACTAAACTAAGCACACCGTAAATGAAATAATTGCAAGCAAGACCCGTACATAAAGTCACAAAGAGGCTGGTTTAATGTACCTTAAGCACGAGAAGAAGCAAAGCGGGACTGGAGCATTAATAAGCACATTCTTCAACATTGAAACAGTTGCACTGTGAAATATAAAGTAAATTAATTGAAGCATATTTAGTCTTATGGATAGCTTACCTGGAAATGATCAACGTTAGATGCCATTATAATGAAATGAAACCAAATAAGTAGGGAAAAGAGCCATGTAAATTAAAGATAGTGATTAAATAGACAACGCTCAAATGTTATTGTCAATCTGAACTACACAAACTGATTTTTTTACACACAGTGAGAAGTGATGAGGGTGATTGTTCGATATTCTCCTTATGAATTCTATAGTAAGGTTTTTTAGTTCTCCTTCGCCATTGTGGACTTCTACTTTTGGTTTATGTATTTGGGTTCAAACAAAACTGTATTCTTGGAAACTACACCTTTTGACATATATAACCTCAACTTGATTTGATTTGTCAAACATGATGTTGTAAATACCTTAACGTTCTTATCCGCAACTATCTGTGCATTTGCCTCCAATTGTGCATTAAAATATAAATACAAAATAATAAATATTTCTTCAAATTTAGTCAAGTCAAATACTTCAATCAATCATGCAGCAATGGTAAACAGGCTTGGTTACATGGTAAACAACAATGTTAACCATGGAATTAGCATACCTCAATGAAAGCATAACATTTATGTAGTTCTTCAAGTTTTATGGTAACACCATGAGACTCCATGCTTTCCCCTGTTGACTGTTGAGTGTGAGTTGATTTTGGACGTATTCACATACACCTTCTTCACCATCTTCTATTTTTTCTACGTGTTACAGCAAAATATATTTATATTTTTACCTAATACATTATTTACTCACATGAATTAAACCCAACGTCATAGTATAAAAACTGTGAATTAACTAACCCGTTTGTGAAACCTGTATTTTTCTCGCATTTCACATACACTTTCTTCACCATCTCGTATCTTGTCTGTATATTATAACAAAATATGCTAAAGGGTTTATCTTTCTAATAATAATTAATAAAATATTGGTTGAGAGAGCTCACACCTTTTATGACATTATCTTCACATGCTTATTAAGATCCTCATGAGCAAAACCTGAAGAAAATGATATAAATGGAGAAAAATTATGTTGTAATTCAATAAAAATATTACTGGACACAATGGTCACATGAAAAAATTGATATCTATTACTTTCATTGGTGGATACTTTGAGAACAGTATGTGACCATGAGCAAGTTGTGATTCCAAAGGACCAAATGTCTTCTCTATTTACACATAAAATAGCTAAGCTTATAGACTTCTAAGCAATATCATCACATAAAACACTAAATTCAAACACAACAACATGTTTACATCTCAAATTCCAGTGAGGACTTTCATCAAACATTTGGTATACAAAATTTATCAAACATTTTATGGTATTTTTGTTGAACACATTCTATCAAAAACATAAACCAAATAATCAATAATCAAAATACATAAATGCATAAGAAACTAATATCGAATTCATTATACATAAAAAAAATGTTGGTGCGTGTTTTTAAGGTTTATTTTTATTCAGCGGGTATCGATTGTTTTGATTTTTGAATCAAGAACCAAAATAAGATTGATTTTGGGGATAATTTTTAGGTTAATTTGAATGATCTTCAAACCAATATATGATTTGAAGGTTATGAATCTGGACTTCTTTTTTATTAAGGATTCATAAGTAATCGTCACCGATTCATAAGTACTCTTCACCGATTCTGTAGGTTTATTTTTGGGGAGATTTGAATGTAATTGATATGCTGCTGAGAATCAAGGATAGAGTTGGGAGTTATAGGAGGGAGTGTGAAAAGCATGTGTTTGAGTGACAGGTTGGGTTTCCACGTATTTAATCGTGACATCATGGCATTCTTTTATGCCAAGTGGCATATGTGACTTGGCAAGTTCCTCTAATATATATATGGGGAGATTTCTTTATATTTCGTTTCCAGGTTATAGGAGCTAAAGAGACGCAGTTTTGGAGATGCACTTTGATGATTTATACCTTAGTATGCTCACATGGAAGAAGCTACGGCGTAACTCACACTCTCATTTTCGCCGTAGCTATGAATTCAAATATGAATACCAAGTCAACACTAGTTACAACGTAACTATCAACTCAAGTTACGCTGTAACCATCTAGGTCTTAATGAATTTCGCGCCTCCATCAGTTATGTCGTAACCCCCAACATTAGTTACGACGTAACCAGCACTACGAATGTCTTGATGGGATCTTTGAAGATTACGGCGTAGCCACTTGTTGAGTTTACAACGGAGATGAAGGGATTACGGCGTAACCATCCATTAGGTTACGCCGTAACCATCACTACGAGAATGGATAAAGGAAGATATTTTAGTTACGGCGTAACCACATTATAAGGTTACGTCGTAACGGGATCGGGCCTATAAATACAAGCCCTAAATTCTGCATTTGACATCATTCACACAACACAAAAAGTCAGAGAACGTGAAGTGGGTCACAAGGCAGATCTTACACAGCATACATAGCCATTTTCAAGGGAGAAGTAACAACATATCATCGATAAGCTTTAGTGATTCCTATTTCGTTTACATTTCGATTCATATCTTCATTTACCATGTTAAACATTGAATTGAGTGTTCATTTTAATATGATCGGCTAAGCACCTTCGGTGCTAGCCTAGTTTTGATTCTTTAATTGTTTTGTTTATGTTTTCGCACTTCTATTATTGCTTCTAGTGTATTCATGCATAGTTCGTTGGTAGCCACCCTTGCTTTGGTAGTTTTTAAGCCCGGTTGTACTTGCTTGTTTAGGAGAATTGCCAAAGGACCCATAGGGAAGTAGGTTGTGAGGGTTGATAAGAATTGACTAAAGGACTATCAATCCCTCTCGTGTGAATTGACCAAAGGATCACCTTCCGGAGGGTGGAACTTAAGAAGTTAGGGATGTGTGTCTAAGATGCTAGCACCCGGGCACATATTGTTTCGAATCTTGCATGTAGGGCATTTAATGACTTAGCATAGATTATCGGGGACCTCGTCAATCCAAAGGGTAATGCCTTTGATATCGGGTAGGGATCTATGTGTAATAGGCCAGACGAATTGACCAAAGGAGTCTGACGATTTTAACCCCCACTTGAAGTGATAGGAAGTAATAATTATAAAACATAGACATGGCATGATAGGATGAATAACTAAGTTAACACACTTTCTTCCTACTATTTACAACCTCCTTTTTTTCCGCATTTCATTAGTTTAATTAATCTTTCAAAATATAATTCTCTTTTAAAAACTGTGACACTAGACTTAAATAGGATCTAAAACTACATAGCTCTTGGGAAAGACCTCGGCTTTACCACACTCTATACTACGACAACCGGGTTCACTACTCGTTAGTGCAATAGGTAGACGAGACTTTAGAAATTTAAATCCTGGTCGGAAATCCTGCATCAATATGACAATTACATAAAAACTAAATCAAGCTAAACTAGGAACGATGTTCTCTCCGATCTCTTCGTTTCGTTTGTTAGACCGAAGTCACATCTTCCTTCGACATCCTCATGGTGCTAGTAGCAAGAAGCTTCACATCATTTTTTTGGTGTCGTGAGGAGGTCATCTTTCTTCAAACGGTCTTGTTGCAATTCCTCTTGTGTCATCTCCTTGAAAGCTTGTCTACTTGACGAGTATCCCGTCGTTGTTGTAGAGTCCGATTTTTGACTCTTGGAAGGCCTTGGCTTGCCGGGTGTACCAAGACTCGGGTCCTCGGGTATATGTTTCCAAGTTTCCGACAATTTTTTTCTTCTTCTTGACTCCAAAGGGTACGACTGATGTCAGTTTCTTCTCTATCATCTTTCGTACGATTTCTTGTCCTTTTTTGACGGGAGAAGACTCGACTTGTGATGATGAGTTTGGTGGTGATTGTGGTGGTGGTTGTGTTGTTTGTTGTGGTTGTGCTGTTTGTGAAGTATTAACGAAAGCTCTAAAGTTGTGGAATGTGTATTGTTGTTAAAATTGAAATAAAACTATTTGGTCAAAAGCATCTTGGTTCATTTGGATATTTGGTTGTGTGAAAGCTGGTTGCGGGAAACATGGTTATTGGGAAGCATATTGTGTGGATGAGGGTACTGACATGTGTTGTGAAGAAATTGAACTGACGAAGCGGATGAATAAGCGAGGGGAATATATTGTTCACGAGCCAATTGTTGTTTTGGTTACCTATTTTGGAAAAGAGGATTGAAGTGTTTGTGAAATTTTATGAGATAAGTAAACTTATGATTGTGTTTAGTTGTTTATATGGTAAAAGTGAGTATTTATTAAAAAAAAAAAAAAAAAAAAAAGTTGTTAAAAATTTGGACCGTTGGCTTTTTTCGACCGTTGCGTGCTTTCAAAATAAAATAAAATAAAATACGAAAACAGTCGCTATTCAGATGGCGAAACCACCCATGGCGCGGGTGGCGCCATAGATGCTAAAAAGGCCTTATAACGGCCTAGCACCGTGCACTCTTAGAACAAAAATTTGGATTTGAAATATGATTTAGATTTTAACAACTAAATAATTATTTATAATTTGATATATAATTTTTTATTTTAAAAACAATATTTAAATATGAGTGTTGATTCGTACACACATTTTTTTGATTCGCACACTCCAGTATACAAACTGGAGATGCAACATATAATAATTGTACAACTCTGTATAGCATAAAGTGGAGTGTACGAATAAAAAAAATGAGTGTACGAATCATTAGCCTTTAAATATAGTGTGAGAAGAGAAATGTAAAGAAAGTAGAGTTGGACTCACAAAAAAGTACAAAGCTACAAGAAACTATCGCATCTTGCAATGTTTTTGTAGATACCATATATTATTTGGGCATCCTTACCGAATCCAAAACCAAAAAATAGCTACCAAACTAAATTCGTTACTTTTACTCCTACTTAGAGCATACGGTACCATAACTCAAGTTGTCAGTTATGGCTTAACTCAAACGCGTTAAGGGCCGAGTTATCATACCGCCCAATCGAGTTAAGCACTTGTGTTAAGGGTCGAGTTACCACCATAACGTGGTGTTAAGTTATAACTTGGTTGAGTTATAGATTGAGTTACCATACCGCCCCATGAGTTATGTTGTAACTTTTCTTTTTTTTTTTTTATGAGTTATGATAAAAGTGGGGCCTAAAATATAAAGTAATGGTTGAGTAATGATAAATAGTGTTTTTTTAGTTAAGGTTAAAATGTTAAAGCTGATGTGACGCTAAAGTAAGACAACGTTAAGCCTTAGAGTGCTAGGTACCATAACAAGGCATTACTTCATCGTCGCGCCACCTCAGCGCCACATCAGCATCTCATTTTCCCACAACTAACCACAACAAACCCCCTCCTCACTCATAACAAACCTCAACCTCTTCATTTGGGCTCCACCACTACCACTTTATTTTTTTTATTCAATTTTCACTTCCAAATAAAAACTAAATAAATTCATTTCATTCAAATTAAAAATACAATACATAACACAATAATAAAAAAACAACACGATACGGAAAAAAAACAACACGATACGGGAATAAAAAACAACACGATTAAGAAAAAAACAACACATACTACTGGAATTAATCTTCGACATCCCAATTTGGGCAATTTTTCAAAATCTCCCAAACGTGAACATATTTGAACTCATTTCTACCAAATTGTTCTTTGGAAGCTTAGTTTCGCATTTTCGAGATGAGATTGGTCATTTTGAGCACTTCGACGCTGCAACTGTTTGTAAATTGCGTTGAACCTTTTGCAATCGACGTTAATCCTCGTCCATTTACCCGTGATTGAATTTTTTGTACGATGGTCATCGGTTGTGCGATTATTGAACATATGCATACCGTCATTCCAAAAAATATTTTCGGAACGGTTATTTTGCATATCCATAGCTTGCGAAATTTGTATCCAAACTTGCGCAAGCAAGATTTCTTCAGACTTGTTCCACTTCAAATTTTGAGACATTTGTGTGTGTGTTTTTTGGATTGATGTAGATGTGAAATAAAATGGTGGTTGATGTTATTTATAAAGGTGGTTTTCAACGTTAAATTCGAATTCAAAACCGGCTTGTTGGTAGGGGTAATTCAAATTTAAACGTTAAATTCGAATTCAAAACCGGGTCTGTTGGTCGGGTTAAATTCAAATTTTAAATTTTAAATTCAAATTCAAACGGTTAAGTTTTCTATATATACTATCATACCAGCATTAGTTTGACACACAAATAACACAATTCACACACAAAAAGAATGTCTCGCAAAGACTTTTCTCAGCAATTCCCCAGAGAGAGAAGTTGCCGAAACCTTTCCGGCAAGACCAGATCACTTGCAGGAAACCAACTTTCCAACTCTGCCAGAGTTTGAAGTTTACTCAACACCACCAGAAAATGTCTTCCCGGTGGGGTTTGAAAACATCCTGTACCTCCCAATTGTTCCAAGTCCACCTGTGAACAGTCCACAGGTGGATTTTCAAAACCACCACAGCGGGTTAAGTGAGGCTTCCTCCGCAGTTTGAACAAGATGAAGAAAACGTCAGGGAGATACTGCAAGAGCAGGCACGTGAAGAGGCTGCTCGCCGTGAGCAAGAAGCACGGGAGGCTCAGTACCTCCAAGACAACTTTTTCGACATAATGGAGAGTCGATACATTAATGGGGAGTTTTATTCTCCGCCAACAAGTGATGATGGTTTGGACTCGGATGACTCGTTCTTTTAAGTGTTTAGTAGTTTTATTATGTATTTCATGTTTTTATGTTGTTTTTAGGGATCCATCTGTAGTTTTAATGTTTAAGGTTATTATGTATTTCATGTTTTCAGTTAATCTTTAAAGTTTCAGTTTTTTCTGTTTAACCACGAGAAGCTCAAGACTCTACGAAACTTTCGAAATCAACTTCACCTTCACCTTATTCCATAAAACTTTACAAATCTTAAAAAAAAAAAAAAAAAAAAAAAAAAAAAAATAAAATCTCTTGTCGAGTTAAGCTTCGTCGTCCCACGACTTCACCCTCGGCAATAAACCGGCGAGCCACAACGAGTGGAGGCGGTGTGACGGCGAGCCACGGCGGCCGGCCACGTAAGCGACGGCGAGCCCACGGCGAGCCCACACCGTCCACTCTTAACTCGAGTTATGATACCTATGCTCTTAACCTTTTATATAAACATAAAATATTTACAAATTCGATCCTCACACTTGTTCAAATACACACAACTACTCCGTAACTTTGTATCTCCTTTTAGGTTGCAGATTTTCATACATACCAGCAGCTAAAAACAGATTCTAAGAACAAATCCAATTTCATAAAATTAATGGCCGAAGAATCAGAGAAAAGATTTCACGCCATCATGGACAAGCTCTTCCTCCCTCCTTCCACCAGGTCCCACATCTTCCTTCCTTCCCAATTATTTTTATAAAAATTAGGGCTCAATATATCACTTCAACTTATAGAATTAGTGATTGTTAATTTTTTGTTTTTGTGTTTTTTGGAATAGTGTGAATGCTGGTGGATTGTCTAGAGGTAGGAATAATAATACTAATGCGTTGGCGTTAGTTGAGTCCAAAAGTAGACGAAGTGCAATTTCGGAGCGGAATGCGTCTAGTGGGACGGCGACGTGTAAACCGTGGGATAGAGAGGAGTTGTTGAAACGGCTTGCCACTTTTAAGTCTATGACATGGTTTGCTAAACCTCAGGTTCGAGACGAACACTATATTTTGTAACTCTCATTGCAGTTTATTGCGATAACGAATGCCGCCTTAAGATATTATATAAATGGTGAATTGGTATTAGAGGGCTAGTACATAAACATAGTTGCATTAGCATTGGCTATCACGACAACAATACCAAATCCCGCTGAGGCCGGGGTATAGGGGAGGTAGGATGTAGACGGGCATAACTCATAACCCTACCCGAGGATCTCCTAGTTAGTATTGACTATACAAAACGGATGAGGGCTTCCTTATTTAGGTTACGCGGGGAGGGTGAGTTTTTGACTCAGATGTACACAGCCTAACCGAGGTATTGCGCCAAATGTGTATCTTGTGAGGAGGTTAGGTGCCTACCACTAGGCCATTTGGTGGTGGTTTAGCGTTGACTATAGGAATAAGAAATATGTTACAGTCTTACTCTTTTTATAATCAAGACCTGTTGTTGACCTAAACAAGCAAAACTGGCATTCTTCATATAGCTAAAACAGGGGCTTTGTTGAGTTTAAGTGGATACTCACCACTCTTCTTATAGAATGTCTGCTGATCTTATTCGAGTACGTAATTGAACACATGTGGGTGTATGCTTGTAGGAATTTGGTGTAATACAAAAATGAAGGTCTTTGTGACATGTGGATGCATGATTTGTTAAAAACAAATAAAAATCATAGCTTAAAATTACTAGGATTACCAGCAGTTTTCCATAGTTAATTATCTATAACAATTTAAGGAAGTATTGCTCACTTGGTGTTTGTTTGTGACTTAATTGACTTAATATGAAAAAAAATGAATTCCTTAAGCTATATTAAAACTGTTTGTTTATAACTTAATAGAGAAATATGACTGAAAATATTAAGCAATAAAACTGAGGTTGTCTGCATTAAGTCATCTCTTAATTAGAATGACTTAATAAAAAAATTTAACAAACAAGCCCCCTTAACTTGAAGCTGTTGGTATCCTTATATAGTGATTATATATATGTTGAAATAGTTAAAATTTGGTAAGAATATATATTTTAGCCTCATCAAGATTTTTGCTGCAAAACTCAGCTAATTCTTCATTATTTTCTTGTATTTACCAATGCATGATATATAGTATTTTCATTTTCATAGTTTATATAACATAGAGATATCTTTCACCTTTTTTGTGGCTAAACCATAAGTGTTTGATGTACAATAGTTTACCTTGATGTGAAGCTGTTGGTATCTTAATTAGCTGTTTACATTAAAAACTCTACTATATCTGAAAGTAGTTTAGCCTTGTCAACCTTTTTGCTGCAGAAATATTCTCCACCACAAAGTTTTTGCTGTCACTTCACTTGATCTACTTCTTTCCGATTCGTGCTTTCTTTCTATCATGGTGCACATTCTTTCCAAACTTTTATACAACATAGAATTATCCTAAACCTTTTGTGGCCTTATGTTTAAAAGAGGTTGCAGTAGTTGCTAGTTACAAAATTCTTTGGAGTGGACAGTGTTTACTCAGGACATATGTGCATTAATTATTGATGATACATCAATGAAATTCTATTTCTCCCTTGTGCATTTTAGTTCGGAACATGCTAAAGGAGGCTTAATCAACTTTATATCGTCATTTGGGTTTTCCTTGGTCTCAGATTTATTTGCACTCAACATGTTACTAACAAGTGTCAAAGGTTCAGATGCACCTTTTGTGTTGACAATAAAGATGTTCATGACCTCAGTTTGGAATATTAGCAACCGCAATTAGCTTTTCTTTCTATATCGTTGTGGAATCTAGGCATAAGAGAGTAACATTATCTATTTTTCTCAGGTAGTCAGTGCAATAGAGTGTGCCAGGAGAGGTTGGGTTAATGTAGATATGGACATCATTGCTTGTGAATCGTGTGGGGCACGTCTCTTATTTTCTACTCCAACATCTTGGGCACAGGAACAAGGTAAGCCATGCTTTTCATTATAACTCTACATTGTATATTATATGTTCTGGTGTGCATAAAAAGTCATCTAGCTTAAACTGTGTACTATATGCAATGTAGTTGAGAAAGCAGCGTTGGTGTTCAGCTTAAAGCTAAATAATGGTCACAAGTTACATTGCCCGTGGGTTGACAATGCCTGTGATGAGAAGCTAGCACAGTTCCCTCCTACATCCCCTTTAGATTTGGTTAATAACTACAAGAATCGATGTGCTTCATTATTGCAACTTTTAGAGCTTCCTGTGATTTCATCAACTGCCATTGATTACATGAAGACCCCTTTGCTAGAACATTTCCTAAACTGCCCTCCACCTCTAAATGAATGTGAAGAAGTTTTGCCTGTCTTGTACTATCAGGTATGTATTAGTAGTACTACTTAAGGTTACATATATTAGCTCATAATAATGTCAAAGATTGTTGATCTGATCTTAAAATTTTTTAGGCACAAAAGCTCATTAGTTTATGTGGTTGGGAGCCTCGGTTGCTACCTTATATTGTTGATTGCAAAGATGTACAGAAAGATGCTCTCACTGTATATTCTTCACACACTTCTGATCATGTGATTGCAAATGAAGGTTCTTCAACTGAAAGTGAGGAATATGATCATACGTCTGTGGTGCTAGACTGTAAGCTTTGTGGCGCCAGAGTTGGTTTGTGGGCTTTTAGAACAACTCCACGGCCTGTAGAGTTTGTTAGACTTATTGGACATGCAGAACCAAACAGCAAGAATGAGGCTTCTTCTAGTCAAACGGATAATACTAATCTCCAGATTGTAGAATCTAGTTATGCTGAAAAGGGAGAACAAACAGCAGTTGTTGCTAATAGAAATCTTTTGAGTTTGACAATTGCAGGAGGCCCACCACCTGCAGAGCAGAACTTTCGACCCACAATTTCTTTGCCTGTTGTTGGACAAAATCTCATGACTCGTTTTTCATCTGCATTCCAATCTGTTGACAGCTCAACAAGTAATGGCTCAGTTGAAGAAATTGCAGATGACAACGGTGGTCACATGCCAGTAGAAGGAGATAGTATTATGGAAACCGCAGTTTCTGGAAACAATAAACCACATACTACTGCTGCAGAACAATCTGAAAACACCAATGGCAAACTTTCTAACTGTAGTGATACAAAAGCGATGGAGTTTGATCCTATAAAGCAGCATAGACATTTTTGCCCTTGGATTACATCAAGTGGGAAGGCAGCACCTGGATGGAAACAAACTCTTGCTGCACTAGAACGTCAGAAAGAGTTTGTTTATCCATCAGAAACAACCCAGGCTTCATCTTCACTCATTGAGGTAACCATAAGGTCTTGTTTTAGTCTATTCCATCATTCTGGTGCATACTTTTTCGTATAGTTTAAACTAAGAATTTTCTTATAATTTAAATCAAGTGATTACGAAAGGCTTCACTTAATTGGCTATAGTTCTAATTGATTTTCTATTGTGCTTTGGCAACAAAAAGTATCGTTCCGCTGCTAATGGTTTGTTACCTTACAGGTCGAAGATCCCGTTGGTTCTGTCAGAAAGCTTCTCACACCTCCATCAGCTAAAAGAAAGAAGTTTACTCATGGGTCGAGCTAAAGACAACCCACCATTAGCATAAACATCCGTTAAACATGTAGCTGTCAAGTAAGATGCTTCTGCCGCTTAAAACCATCTGTTCATTTGCTCTTTTTTCAGTTAGAGTGCTAAGTTATGTTTTTAGAGGCACAACATGTTTGTATCCAATTTTGATCTATTGTGGTGCCATAATATGAAGATTTATATTGTAGTACTTTAATGGCCACAAAATTTTTGGTTTTACATAATTGAACATAGAAAAATATTCGCATTGATGTACAACTCTGTGCTCCTCATGAATTTATCTCAAATTACACCATTAATCCGCAATTGGTAACCATTACTTTTGAATAAGGTCTGTTGAACCCTCTTTCTGCAACCACTGCTCTTTTATCTCCAATCAACTTAGCTACCCTGTTTAAAAAGGAAGCGAATTGCATTAGTTTCTTATAATATGCTTGTGTAGATTACTCATTTGTATATGAACACTAGTGTTTTAGTTTTAGCACCTGAAATAAGGAGAACTAGTGTTCTCATTCACAGTCTTAACCCGAGTCATCTTCTCAACAACCTCTATACCTTCTAGAACTTTCCCAATCACCAACGTTGATGCATCCAACTCTGGTGAATCTTTTGTAGAGATCACGAACTCTGTCCCGTTTGGGTCCTTCCCAATTTCTTCTTCATCAATCACCAGCTTACCGTTCCGGGCAACCAGCTTTTGCTTAGGTGGCGGCTTTAGCGGGTCCCTAACAATAATACCAATAGTTCCAGCAATGTTCTTTGTCCCGGGACATCTTCCGTTCTCTTTCTCAAGTTCTGCAACGAGATTGTCGACTGCAAAATTCTTCCCGGTTTTAGCTGCGAGTTCAGCATCAACACCATATGATCTGACCCCACCGTGTTGCACGTAACTTGGTGTGATCTTTATGAACTCTTTTCTTCTGTAACTAACACCTGTCAATCAATTTTCAAATGATCATATTTACAAATGAAATTGTGAAACTTTAGAGACGGAAATTAGAAACTACCTGCTGCTCCACTGACAAAATCACTGAACTTAGCAGTCCCAGCTGGTACATTATTTCCGTATAGCCCGATGACAACACGTCCTATGGGTTTCCCGTCAATTGATATATCTAGAAAAGCCCGCTTGGTAAGAGCTTTGTCTGTGCAGCTGTCTACGGTAGTTGTGGTGGTGGTGGCAGAATCATTATCCACTGGACTATCTTCTGTGGCGGTACTGCTAGGAGTTTCTTTAGTGGGAGTGGCGGTGTCACTAGTTTCTACTTGATTCTCTTCAGTGGGATTGGTGGTATCACTAGCCTCAACTGGATTCTCTTCTGTGGGACCTTTAGTTTCGCTCTTCTCAACTGGGCTTTCTTCAGTTGGAGTGGTGGTCTCACTAGTCTCAACTGGAGTCTCCTCCGTTTTCTTGTCAGTTGGAGTGGTGGTGTTGCTAGTGTCAACTGGATTATCTTCAGGACTTATGGTGGTATTACTCTCAATTTTCATGACGTCTACATTTTGGGGGAGGATTTCTTCTTGTGCTCTTGCTTTAGGGAGATGGAACTGGTCTTGAAATTGTGAAGTGAGAACCAGCAGCAGGGAGGACTTGGTGCAGATAGCGAGCTGTCTACGTGACAGTTTGATAGCTGCAGGTGAAATGGGGATGTGTTGTATGGGTGGCAGTTGTGGTGGTGGTTGGTGGTTAGAAGTTGAATGCAGGACTTTAGGGTTTTGCCATATTTTCTCCATTAGTGGTTTTTTGATATGTTTGTGTGTGTGTGCAACAGAGAAAGAGTGTGTGTGGGGCTGAAAATGAGTTATGTGGACAAGAGGAGATAATAATCCCATCCACAATCCTTAGGAATGTCTATTTACCAACTACAACCATCCCTTCAGAAGTTGCTATACTTCCATGTAATTTAAGCTCAAAATCGTGTCGCTTTCATAAATTTCGGTTTGTCAGATGGGTATGTGAACTTAACGCTGTTATTGTTACGACCCTCTGACGATAACCTTGGATGTGCCATTTAAGAAATCCAGACTACTCAATAAATATAGATGATGTGCATTTTCAAATTACGGCACTGTAAAAAGGAGGAATATTGTAGTCCTTAAATTATAATAATTTTTCATCCTAGATTTTCTTTTGTAATTATGTCATTTTTGTGTTTCAGAACTCTTAAATTTGCCACTACTCAACAAGCAATTTTCTACCCATGAGGCCATGACTATGAACATGGCCAATTGATAACAAAAATGTTTTGCATAAAAACCCATGAATGGATCTCATGAATTTACTTTGTATACTTCATATGGTTTCATTTTGAAAATAAGGACTTCGATTTGAAGTTTTATTGATTGTGTTTTGAATAAAACCCACAAATTTAGTTTTACATTCTTCTTGTTCATTTAAAGATAAATGATTAATTGCGATGAGTTTTACAAACGTAAATACAATACTTAAAGGGAATTTGATGAACATGTTCAACTATGCACCCTCTTTTACAAGTGTGCCACAAAGTGCAATTTGAATTTTCGAATAAATATGTTCCAGATTTAAAAATACCAAGAATGCTCTTGGCTTTCTTCAAAATGGGCAAACTATATTGCAATCTGATTTTGGATGCTGATTCATGACAATATGCTTTATCGTTTTAAAAACTAGTAGAACTTGAGCTTTTTATCCATGAGTTACCAGATCCTGTTATACACTTGATACTTTAACGAATTCACGTCTTCATTCAGCCGAAGAAGTAATTCGAACGAGTGTTTTATCGACACGATGGAGGTATTTGTGGACTTCAATTCCATCTCTAGACATAGATTGTGTCCGCGAAAAAAACCCATTGTGGGAATCAGTGTTTAAAATACTATGAATGTCGACTATAGAGCGATGGATTCATATTGCTGTCATGCAAAAAGGTAAACAACTTGACTTGAAATGTTACCTTTGGGACTACGGCAGGGTTTTACCTATCGTGTTGTCGCATTGTTTAGTAAATTGCAGTAATTCATTGAAGGTGTTAAAGTTGGATTTGTATCAACAATCTTTTGTACACCAAAACGTGAACCAATCAAAACTCATAACGACGTTGATCATATCAGTAGCTTACCAGAACCTATTCTACACATGATTCTTTCATGTCTTCATTCAACCAAAGAAGCAATGCGAACCGTCGTTTTATCCACACGATGGAAGTATTTGTGGACTACCATTCCATCTGTACACATAGACATTTCACATGTACCATTCTCCAGAGCAATAGAAGATAAATTCAGAGTGTGTCTATTGGGTTTTAGCAAGCAGAATACTAGATTTGGATAGTTTCACTACCATAGGGCGGTGGATTAATCTCGTCGTTATGCAGAAAATTAAACAACGTGACTTGAATTGTTGTCTTTGGTGATATTACCCATGCATGTTTTTTTTCTTTCAAAAAGAGTCTACACTTGATAACTAATTTACAATTTCACGAAAATGATAATACTAACCACCGTTTGATGCCAACAGGAGGGGCTAACTGAAGATAGTAATGATAACCGACTATTATCTAAATGGTTACTTAAATTTATCATAATCGAGAAGAACAAGCATTGTAATTTGCCCTACGTTCAGTAATAACCGACCCCCTTAAGTTCCGCTTGATAGGGTTCTTGGCCATCACTACCATTCTGAAGAAACACTACACGACCTGCAATTCAATCATGGAACATGTAAGATGAGGCACAAAACTTACCCGGTACCAATTCCAACAACTATACAAACTATTTCCTAAGCACCAGCCAAATTTTTTTTATGATGATTGCATAATAGCTCACTCTCATCAGATGGCAAGCTTAAACTACAACTTAAAAAAACTTACCATCTCGACGAACGGCAACCTCTCTTACACGCCGAGTTAGACCTGTTATTGGATCGTTGAATATCTTCGTTTCCAGATTCCCCTCCAGATATAAGATTGAACTACAAGAAGAAGCAAGAAAAAATTTAATATTTTTTGCAACTTGCTAAGAATCATACATTACAGAACATGACGCTGCGTCATAGCAAGGCAAAAGTTTTCAGTATCTTACGGCAATCCATTTTCTTAGAATAGTTTGTCATGATGATTTATTTGCATACTTTAATTCTTTCATCAAGTATTGAGGAATGTTAAAGGTAATGAAGCATTTCATCATCTCGTCGCACTCTCAAAGTGTGAACAAGCGTCCAAAAGCATGTAATAATGAAATCTCTTATCTACCTGCATATTCTATGGGTTCTTTATGACACGCACTGACGCACCACTTGTTCAAGAGATTATAAGTTGATTCGTAATAATGGCTAAATAAGAAATTTAGATGTAATCTCAATCCTATTGCATACCATTAGGATTGAGGAATGTCATCATTACATATGAAACACAATTTACAACCAAACACAACAGAAAACGCCTTAAAAATACCAAACCAGATGGTCAAAACACAGAGCACAGATGAGGTAAATCCTTCAATTGTTATGGAGCATGAATAACATCTTCAAACACTCTCCTATTAACGGCCAACTACTTAGGTGTAGTCACATGAATCATAACTTTCTAACATTTCTATTCTACATCGTCTTTCTAAACCGTATAAAGGAGGACTTGTGAGGGGCCTAGTGGGGTAGAATAAAGATATGATTATAGGCTTTGGCTATTCCCGTGAAAATGAACCAAAAAAATAAAAAATAAAATAGGTTACACTAAACATCATTACAGGAGTGCGCAGCCAGAGATAGTGTTTGGATAATTGGATGTGCAACTACGGTTCAAAACTGTGGCAAATGGATAACCTGGTTGCCTGTTATTTGTAAATCATAACGTTTTACATATCACACTAAGGTAATCAGTTTAAATAAGCAATGTCAAACTAAAAACGCAATAATCCGATACTGACTTTCAGAACGCAACGCCAAACAACCCATGCAAAACTTACCCAGGAACAGCATTCTTGGCAACAAGTGCACCCAATCTCTCAGGGTAAATAGAGACACGATGCCACTGAACCATACTCCTATTCGCAAAATCCCTCGGCTCCTCATTCTGTAACGGTCTCCTATTGTTCCTCATTCCTCCCGTCCCAATCGACAACATAGTCACTTTCCTTCCACTCCTCAGCTTCTTCTCTATTGCATTTTGACCCACTTTCCCTACCAATATTGCCTATATATCATAACAGCAAAAAAACCTTAATCATAAACTGTTTTCACAAACTAATAAACAATCAAAGGGTTAATGACTTCCAGGATCACTGTATTTTGCGGAAATATGACACGGTTCAACTAGCGGACACTCTTGGAACAGCTGGAGTAAGAAGTCCCGGAGTGAGCGTATTATGGGGGACCATCAAGCACATCCGGCAAGGATCAAGGATGATCTCGTTGTTGCATAGCTCAGGTCGGAGTAAGGTGCAATCGGACGTCCAACAGGCAGTCTCATTATCGGGCATGAGTGTCCGGAAGTTGTCATTGTATACTCCCGCGGGTTGGAAGGCGGCGGGGGAAGGAGAGGGAGACTGGGCGAGATCTATCAGAAGGGAATTCTCCATACAAATTGAGGAGTCTATCAAAAAGATACTCCGAAATCTTTTTTCATTTACTGTATGTTTATTCATTTGGTACATCATACATTTATTATGCCCAAACTATAAGAAAATGAATGAATATTCAAGTAACTAACCATTTGTCCAACTCATCATACTTTGTCACGCTAACTAAAAAACCAGGTTTCATATGAGCTAAAAACCAGTTTCGATAAGCAAACAAAAACAGTAGATTAACAAAAGTAAACAACCATCTTGATAGTGGTAAACGCTTGGGATAGCCAGGTACAGGTCTAGAAACGGCTACGGGAAAGGCCTAGTAAAAAGGGTCAACATCCCGACGTAATCTAGTAAACATTTTTGGCGAAGGGTAAAAGTATGATACTTTAGGCCAATTTAAATTCAAGGTATTCCCCTCAATTTAAGGTTAAAATGTTGTGCAATGTATGGTTTTTGTGACTTTCCTTAACAGTTACGGAGTATTTTCTTAGCTGAAATGGTAAATACATTTAAAAGTAATTTCATACATTTTTTTTAATGTCATTTGGCAAAATACAAGCAGCTAGATATCACGATTAATTTCAACAACATTAAAGCTAAAATAAATAAATGTATGTACCCTGTAAATGCCAGTATCTAGACCATTTTCAAGTGGGCGTTCTTCAAATTTTCTTTGTTGGGTATTCGATTCGGGTGATTGTGGTATCGGATCTTGTTCTTCGGGTTCCGGGTGGATAGTGGAATCGGAGTCTGACCCGGATGAAGATGATGTGGTGAAATGATGGTGCAAAGAGTTTATTATTAGTGAATTGGGTTTTGTCGTAAGAAGGATTCTTCTGCAGAGTGATGATGATGCCATTGATTCGATTGAATTGGGTTTTTAGAAAAAAAAGGAGGTTTATGACTGAGAATGATGAAGGTTGGTTTCAAAACCTTAAACCCTAGAATAATGCTTATTGGCTTATGGCTTATATAAGCTAAGCTTATAAGCCCATGTTAGTGTTTGGATTAGCTCATGGTAAATAAGCTAATAAGCTCAAAAGTGTTTGGTTTGGCTTATGTTGGTTTATGTTAGTAAATGACTAAAAGGATCTTCTCCAATCGGCGGCAGCACTGATTTCTTTCACACATAACAACTAACACTTACTTTCACTGGACTAAAAGGACTGATCTCATAAGCAACTTCACAACGGTTATGAATTCTAGATATTTACGCAACTAAAGGCACCCTTAGTGATCCATTTTCAATTTTATGTCTATTCCTAGAATCCAGAAACACGAATAATTCCGTATAACACCTCAACCTAAGTCTCCTAATATAATTCACCTCCAATTTCAGGACCCCATATTCATTTCCACACAATTCTACACTAAAACACCTCTAACAAATCAGTTAAAACAAAAATAGACAAATGTGAAGCTACTAATTAACATAATGACACAAAAAAGCCCCATACATAAAAGAGCAGCAGAGTGACTAGCACCAGCAGATATCAAAATCACTTGACGAACAATTGTTTCACTCTCAGCAGTAACTATTTCTTCCATTATTTTTTAACTTGATGTGTGTGTGTGTTTCTAGTGTGTGAGAAATGATGGTAAGTAGTAATGAATTTGAGGAGGTAGATGTTAGGTGGAGAGAATGGAGGTCAAAAATGTAAATTCATAACTTGATGAGTTAAATAAGTCAGACCTCTCATAAAAAAGCCTCATTTTTGTGGCTTATCAAAACGCCCATAAATAAGCTTATAAGCCCACTCATATAAGCTTAGCCAAACACTTTGTTTGGGCTTATTAGCTTATATAAGCTAATAAGCTCATAAGCCCACTAAATAAGCTTAGCCAAACACCCCCTATTACTTTTCGAAGGTGTTTATGGGTCCGTTTGGTTTAAGGGGCTAGATTGGGTTTCGGGCTTGAAAGGACAAATTAGTTGTTTGGTTACCAAATTTGGATTAGGAATTTTCTATCAATCACAAATATATGCACCGTATTAAAAGGAGGGAGGGAGGGTCGGATTTGACAAAGTTGTGGGTCATTTTTATTTATTCTTTTTTCCTCACTCTTCATTTATACTTCTCACTCATTTTTTATATATTATTTAATAATTTATATATTTTAATAATATATATATATTTTTATTATATATCAAATCCTAAACCCATCTACAAACCAAACAGGCCCTTAGTAAGCACTTTAAAAAAATGTTAATTAAATCGAGCAGGGTATTCATCGATTCAGTTATCGGGTTGTTTGGTTAAAAAAGGTTTCTATGTAAAATCATAAATCGAGTTCAAATTAGATTAAACTGAACCGAATAACTTAATTTTAATTATTTATTTATTTTTGCAGATTTTTAGAAGAAAAAAAAAAAAACAAAAAAAAAAACAAAACATAAAAAACAAAAAAGTTAAAAAAAATGTTATATTTGTATTATGAAAAAGTTTTAATGTTTTTTTAATATAAATATATATATTTATATGAACCCGATTTTTTATTCGGTTCTGTTATTATTTTGCAAAAATCATATTCAAACTGAAAACTGAATATTTAATTCGGTTCAGTTTAGTTATGGCAATTTCGGTTAGTTTACAAACTCAATTCAATTTTTTCAATTCAGTTTCAGTTTTTGGTTTTGTGGATGAAACCCAAATTCTGCACACCCTTAAAATCAGGCAAAATAAGTTAAAAAATGTCAGACTAAATGCCTTTTTTGTATGATAAATGGGGCATAATGAACATTCATTTCTCTGGTTTCTCATTCTCATTTTAAAAGACAAGTAAATGAAAAGAATAAAAAAAGAGAAAAGAAACAAAAAAAAGTAAATGAAATGTTGATTTATATGTTTTTGAGATGATGAAAAGAAAATGAAATCAACAATAACTAATATTTTTGAGTTAAAGGAAAACTAAATAACTTGTTCAAATTATACGATGAGTTTTAGTTGTTATTGCCAAAATTTTAAAAATGAGCATGTTATTATTTACACAAAGTAGATTCATTTCTTTCTTTTCTTTTTCTCTTAAAAAATGGATGAATATTTATTTAAAAATTATTATTTTATTTCTTCCGAACTTTCTTTTTCTTTTTTTAAAATAACTGAAGAGAAAAAAAAAACATTCATTTTTTTCCCACTCAAATATTAACTTAATCTAGTATAGACGTATGTTAGTGATGGATACATATGAGCCATAGGCTATCTATATGCATAATCTTTTAGCATTTTTTTTTATAAATTTCTTAGATTCTTATAATTTTTTAGCGTTTAACCATGCTTGCAAAATGCGTTAGGTGCTAGTCGAGCGATTGACCACCACCTAGCGCCTAGTAAGTCTAGGCGAGTGTTTAGACCCCGCTTAAATGGATTGCCCGTCTGGACGGATTGAACTTTTTTATATATAAATTTTAAAATTATATGTATATTGATAAATATTAACATAAATAACTAGGTAGGTTTAAAAAAAGATTGAATGTTAGGCTTTAAATGTAAATTAGGGGTTTAACTTGTTTAAATTAAGGTTTTTTTCAAAGTAAAGCTTAATTTTTTTTTTTTTTTTCCCTAGCCATCATCTCATGTCTCTCATCTTATCTTCTTGTAATTTTTCTCAATTACAACAATATATCACAAACTTCATTCTTATACATCATTTAAAAACAATATCCAACTAATCGAAAGAAAAAACCTAATTTAAATTTTAAAAGTTGTGTTGACCGTTGCTGACCGACATTAACCACCGTTGACCCTTTTTTTGGCCTCATAATGTAAAACCGAGGCGGCTGGTGGCTGTCTAACACCTAGGCGCCGCTTAAGCGGGTTTTGACAACACTGCGTTTAACTAGAAGTGCATACAATATGTCATTTTCTTTTTAAAGAAAGTGGATAAATACTTGAATCTAACACTAATAAAGTTTAGTATAAATTTTGTATAATAGCATGAGAATCAATCATCTTTTACTCATTTTTTTAGCAAATCTTTTACTCCTTAATCAACATTTTTAGTATGATTATTGTCTCATTTTGTGTCTTTGCTCTTCTTATTTCCAAATCTCACAAGGTTGTCGGGGAAATAACCCTGATTAGGTTATTCACGCAAATATTTTTTTAAAGCGCTGTTGTTTCAGGTGGCATTTTGGTGCCACATGATATACCCGAAAATGTTGACCATGATGCATGGATGCTTTATAAGTTTATATGATTGGACAGTAACATGACAATGTTATTAATCTATAAAAATTTTAGTGTTTTACAAGACCTCTAAGACTACACACAATAAAGAGTGAGCCATCACCCTGACCCTCCCACATCACAAGCCATCGCCGCTGTATCACCCATGAGTCATGTGCCATCCAAGGAAAAAAGAGAGAGAAGTGGCAGAGGTGCTCATCTTTGTAAGTAAGTGATGACCATTATAGCTGAAAAATGAGGAGAGTGGTGATGTATTAAATAGTAATGTGATGCTATTGTGTCTAGCCTAATAAACATTATTTTTTGGATTTATCTTTTTAGAAATACACAAACACCCTTTGAGTCAATGAAACAACGACTAAATTTATGCGTGGTCAAAGGATATGAATTTCATCTCTACTAGCAACCAAGTTTTGATTTGGTACAGTAAGCGTTTTAGAGACTAGCTACATGATCATGGTCGTCATATTTCATGACATGGCGTTGGTCTCTCAGAATAAATTCACTAGTCTCCGATATACACCTCATTATTGACTAGCTCCTCTTTGTGGTGTTACTAGTATGCAACATTATGTAAACGTCACTTACACATAACGTATGATCCTTTCTATCTTCTTGATAAGATGCGTTTAACTTCAAGAAGTTAACTGATACTATACATTAGTTGTTATGTCATTGCCATGACAATATAATGTTACCTTTGAAATAAACTACCTAGAACAAAAAATCACAAAGTTTCTATAATGTGCCCTTGTACATATGTCCAGTGGCGGAACCAGGAAATGAGGATGTGAGGGGCAAAATATTTTTTTTACAACAACAACAGAATGCAGAAAAAAAAACAAGGATCGTAATGATAAATCGAGTATTTTTACTTTAAAATGACGGATTTTTAAAGCTTTAGAGTGTTGAATGTTGGGTTTTAGTATGTGGGTGGGGGGGCAATTTGAGTTTTGAGTGGGGGGCACTTTCGAAAAAAGGTTAAAATTTAAAAAAAAATTACACTAAAATCACAAGAAAAAAACCCTATAGTGACAAAAGTGATTTCGTCACTAACAGTGTAAAAAGTGGTCACAATACTGTTTAGTGACCAAATTCAGGTCGTCACCAGTCGTCACTAAAGCTCCGTCACAAATTCAGTTAGAGACAAAACTTTACGTGGTCACTAACCTGTGACCAAATAAGTGGTCACTATTTACCCCTGTTAGTGACGAAAAGTTTCGTCACAGAGCTAAAACTGACGAATAAATCGTCACTGTTTTCACTATTGGTGACCAAAAAGTCGTCACAGACTGCTGAGTTTAGAGACCAAATATGTGGTCACTGAAATGAGCATATAACCAAAAAAAATTTTGTACCAATTTTCAATATACAAATGAACTAAATTCTAATAATCTGTAGCAACGCAAATTTAACAAATTAACTTCATTCACAAAACCCAAATGCGAGGTTGAAATTCAATACAAACACAACTCATAACCTATCAAATTCATCCGGTGTGTGATTTCTTCACTAATCATCACAGATATGTCTTTCAACACACATAATGTTAAAAATATTTAACATTATGAGCAACTACAGATATTTGTGTTGAAGCAACTACAAATATTTGTGTTGAAGCAACTACAAATATGTCACCTGCTCCCATCCTACAAAGGAAATATAACTTAATTTAGACACATGAATATTTGCACATTATTTAAATGTTAGAACACTAAGAGTAGCTACAAATGTATAAAAGGATACCATGCGCATTCCTCAATTAACCTGAAGAGGTTCGGTTCTCCTAAAAGCTTAATTCATTACCTTGAAGCAAGGAGACTCCTATGTCAAAAGTAAATATCCATAACTATTTAACATATATCGGTTTTCTAAACTAATACGAAAATCTACCTAACGTTGCCATATTGATGCAGAAGCTAATGACACAAACTGTTTTTAAGACAAAAATCATTCAGGTACATGCAACAACTATTAAATGTTGCAAGTACTTGTATACAATTGAAGATCATTTTATCCTTTTGTTTCAACAAGCTGAAAATGAACATAAAGACATGAGGGAATACATCTAACCTGCAGATCACATGAAAGAAGATCAGGAACCGCCAATAAGCATCTGGTCTTCACTGAAAGACAAGCATATAACTGGTGACCGGTCCATCATGCATCCTACACACATCATTACAAAAAACTTACTAGCATACATGTAATAGTAGTCATTATAGCACTTGCTATGATATACCTACAATCACAGCCTAATAATAATTAAGTACAATTGAACAAACATTAAATAAAGCAGTACCCGAAGGTTCACAAGCGGCTGAGTATTTATTCCACCCAAGCCTCTAGTTTTCAATGCTAAAAGAGAGACATTTGGCTCCTAGTACACTAACGATATGTAAGTACCTCTTTCTAGTGATAGATTATTTGGATTAAAAAGGTAATGAAGTTTCAGTAAACATGTGTCTAATTGCCCCATTAGTAGCAATTGAGGGGGAAAATTGATTACTGGTCACGAACCGACCGTATAAACAGTTACCCATTCTCACCCAAACCCATTTACCCGGTCTACTTGACCTCCCCATTTGGCCACTCTTAATGGAAACAAACATATGCTAGGAGTATCTTGGAAACTGACCTTTGTTTCTTTCTGTAATTTCTTGCTACTTCAAGCTGTGATTGTGCAAGGTCCCTCTCACGCTTGAGCTAATTCATCTCTCTCTCCATCTGCATTAAAATTTATCCACTTAAACTGAGTCTAAAATGTACAAATAATAAAGGAAACTAAAGCAAAACTTAGAAAACAACGAATCTAAACTTGTGCGGAAATAAGCTCAAATATGCATACCTGCTGAATTATGTGCCCTTTCTCCAACAACAAAAAGTCTTGTGACTTCCTTTCGCAAATCTTTCACTAATCGTTTTTCAGCAACAGCCTAACAGTAAAAAAGCAAAAGTACAAGCAAAGACTATTGCATCTTAGGTTTTAAAACTTGTATATTTTGAACTATCAGTAGCTAAAGATGTAAGACAATGCTTATATAACAAGTCATTTATAATTTCTAATATAGCATTAAATCAAGACAGCAAGCTCATCGTACCATATTTACTTGCGCATTGTTTGTAACTTCCTTTGCACTAGTTGCAAAAGACAGAGTGTTGCATGATTGGTCCACATGGCTTTAAGGAGGACTCATGGTGCATATTATCGATTATACTGAAACCAAAAGCAAGTGTTAAAATGAACATCAACGTGAAAACTTTCACACCTTATCATATGTATCTTGCAGTGTGTCTCCTAAAAAGGGATACTGTCCAAATATCATACAGTATAAGGTAACTCCAACGGCCCAGATATCCGCAGATTGATAAAGACGATCTAAGTTAGACAATTAAAAGCCCATTTATTAGGATAAACTAAGGGAACTGGTGGAGCAAAATAAAGTACTAATATTTAGTACATAATGGGAAAAAAAGCATATTAAGATTGAGCACCAAAAAGAGAAGTGCAGCCTTTTTAGGGGCAACCCGTAAAGGAAAGTATGCATTTTCAGGGACGGAGGGAATTTAGATTGAACATACCAAAATTAGAAATATAGCACGTAAAAGAAAACATGCATTTTCAGGACGAACAGAATTAGTAATCAGTTATTCACATTATGGTAATGAGAAAGTACAGATGGACCCACCACGCATATTTCAGCAGCAGTTATCAAAAGTTGGTATTACATTGATGTAGCATTAACGAAAAACAAAATACAAGCATGTGAATAAGCTTATCGATGACATAAATAAGAACTAGGATTCATTTATAGGAGTTCAGTTGTCGCATATAGTCATATACATCACATATGGAAGAATATATATCAACTGAACCATGAAAAGAGTCGATCGTTACCTAAAAAACCTGGATGACACTGAAATCACCAATTTTCACTGTGCCAGTAGCACTAACCAGAAGGTTATCAGGCTTGATGTCTCCATGAACAATATTCTGCGTACCAAGAAAATGCGAGATATAAACACAATCCAATGAATTTAACTGTATACTTAGGCTAATACTCTATCATCATTAAGGCGAGTCATATAAACATAGCACTTTCTTTGTCCCAAACTAATGCAACATTTTAGTAAGCATATAGTTTAATATCAAGATAAATTAGTTCAAAAAATTCACGTCAACAATGTAAGAACCCAGTCAACCAAAATTAATGCTATCAATGTTTTGTTATCTTGTGGAAACCAGGAAAGTTTATTCTAGATATTAGCGTTTGCAAAAAAGAAAATGTGGCGTTTATTTCTTGACTGGGTAAGGAAATTGAGGCATTTATTTTGATAAAGAGGAAGTATTACTTTTAAATACGTGAGTAACTAATTAAATGGTTAGTTAGCATAAAGGAACGAGAACGAGGATTAGTACATGAGAATGGAGATACATCAATCCAGAAACTATATCACGCAAATAACTCCTTGCAACAGTCTCTCCCAGGCCACGTGGGGGTCCAACACCCTCAAAGACCCACGTCACCCAATGTGTTGCTTATATATTTTCTTAATCGTAATACCCTATATCCTTGTCATTCAAAAAATCAGATTTTTAATAAAGTGATACAATATAACTTTTGTAATCATATTTGACAGTTGACACACTGAATATTAATAGAAGATTACCAATCCATACAACAAAAAAAACCACTTTCAACCGACCTATTTCGAGTTTTTGACCTTTTACCCATTGCGACCGACCGACCATTTGGCCACCTCCACACACACGCACACAAATAAGGTGTTGCAGTACATACCCATGTAAAAGCGATCTGTGTTGGGATCGTCAATCACCTCAACGAGATTCACTATATTGGGATGATCTAACATTTTCATGATCAATACCTACAAATCAATAATAAACGTAAAAAAAATGAAAATGGTTCTGCACATAAAGTAACAAACTAAACAAACAACAGTGAATACTGTTAGATGTCAATCAAGCAATCTATCAATGAAAGTGAAAGAGTATATAACGTCGTTATAGAAATAGAGGTACAGTTTGTGCAAGTTAGGAACAGCTAGCAGTCGTATTTGAGGATGAATGATTGTATAGCTACGCATATTACCTCACGAAGAACATCAGTCATGGCCGTCTCAGATGGGGCAACTCGTAGCTTTATTAAGTGAGACTTGTGAAACACCTGCATTAACAAATTGCACACAGACCATCTTATGAGTTATAAAAACCAGCTATTTTATATACAAATACTTTGTATTTTCCGACAAAATAAATTGACTGTTAGGTAAAAGTTACAAATCCAACTTTAATAAATGATCAAACTCAATATATTGGCCGCCTAAGAGAACATGCAAGCCAATTAAAGTTGACTGTTATTAATTAATCGAATTCCCAAAGTGAACCATTTGAAAAGTTAACGTACTAAAAGATAAAATAAAACCTAATACTAACGTTATTCCAGAAGAATTGGAGCTGCATCAAAATTGGAAAAGAACAAAACAAAAACAAAAAACGAAAAAGAGCAGTACCTTGATTGCATAATGCTTCCCGTCAACCAGGCTTCGATAAAGAACCTGTACAATATAATTATGAAATTAACTTGAACTCATATTAACAAAAGCATATTTACAGCAATATAACCACTTTGCGGATATGTTTGGCAAAATTAGTAGTAGCAATTAGCAATAGTGGCAAGCAACAGCAGTAGTTGAAGTGTTTGGTAATGTAGCTGTATCAGTGATTATTAAATGCAAATGACCTAAAAGCTAAATGCTTCACGCTCCTTCAAGTAGTGTTTTGATAAAAAGTAAAAATGCTAAACGCTGCTTGCCAAATGTGCTCTCAATTCTAAACGCTGCTTAAATGTGCTCTCAATTCTAAACGCTGAACGTTACACCCTAAAGTAAACGTTTCTAAACGCTCTTAAAAGCTCAATCATACCTACATCAATATAGTAATTAGATTTAAAACCCTAATTTTAACACTCAATCAACAAATCAGGAGTTTGTACAGAGATTTCACTAGTGATCTTCAACACTTACAAACTCAATCGAACAAATAACAGATGATTGATGATGGTAAAATCAGAAATTAACCTTACAAATGTCTCTGAATCAGAGACGACGGCGGTGATTGTGAATGTCACAGTGTGACGACGGCGATGGTGAAGGTGATGGCGATACGACGGTGATGATGGTGATGGCGATACGACGGTGATGATGGCGGTGCAATGGTGGTGATGGTAATGGAACGAAGATGGTGATGGAGATGCCGGCGATCGTCTGCTATGGTTTAATTTTTTTATTAGAGATATTTATGAGAAGGGGAAGTGTGAATGACGGGTTATAAAAAGAAATTTTGATAATATATGTGTTACTACTATTTATTAAATACACGTTTGATATTTATTCAAGTTTATTTTATTATTATTATTTTTTTACATATCAGTAAAATATAATATGTGACGAGAAAAAAAAGCCTGGTTTTTAGAAACGGGTTAACAGTTATACCCGTCGGGTTTTAAGTGACCTGAGTAGACTGGGTTTGGTTTTTTTCATCTTTTTATAGAAAACCGGGTTGACCCGATGGTCGAACCGCTTGAAAAAAAATAATTTTTTTTAAACAAAACCGGGTTGAGTCGGGGGTCGAACCGATAATCAAACCCGGTTTTTGAAACATTTTGTGGAAACGTAGAGGGGGGTGAATACGTTATCGTTTAAAAACTTTAGATCTTTTGTATCAAATCGCTTATGAAGCTTGTTATAATATGAAAGTACCAATTATTGTTTGTGACTAATATAAAGCATGGTAAACCAAGTTGTCACACAATCATGAACATCAAACCACATCACAAACAATAGTATAGTGCAAGTATAAAAGTAAAGAGATAAAGAAAGGAAAGTGCAAACCGAACACGAGGATTTATAGTGGTTCGGTCACGGATCTCCTTTCCGCCCTACTCCACTCCTCGAGTACCCAACTCGAGAGTTACTTCACTAAATCAACAAGCTCCCTTCTCGGAGAAGAAAACCTTACAATCGTCGCTTACACTTTTTCCGGTACAAAGCTAAATACCGGGTTCTAGTTCGAGGTAGAACCAACCTAACGTCGCCTATACAATATTTCCGACACTAAGCTAGATGTCGAGTTCTTTTACAAGGGTACAACCACTCCCAATATGTTTTATGGCCCAACATAATAAACCTTGTGTTTTATGGCACAAACACATAAACCATCTAATCTAGTTTGGTGAAAGTGTTGTTATGATGCAATGATGTTTACACTAATGATCCATGACACAAATGTCTAATGGATATGAATAACTACTTCTAAATGAACTTCCATTGATAGGAAGCCTTCATGATGAAGATCACAAGTTCCCTAAACTTGTTGTGATAGATCTTCAACTTGTGGTTAGTGGGGATGGCTAGATCTCCAAGCTTTCCTTGGTTGATCAAAGAGTATGCTTACAACAAAGATGAATGTTAGAAGCATTATGATCATGATCATTAGGGTGTTTAATGTATGTTATTACATTGTTAATGATAGATCTAAATGTATGCAAGAAGGTGGAGAAGATGTGTTTTCAAGTGGTGAAGAAATGGGAAAACAATGGGCTTCTATTTATAGCCAAAAGTGGTCAGGAGCGTCCACGGACCAAGGAGCCCTTTAAAGGGTTCCGTCCTTTATAAAAAAGGGTTCCGTGGATGCCTGACATGAAATCTAAAAAATCTTTCTTCAAATCTTTTCAAGATATTGCCATATCTTACCAAAATCACATTTGATATATTGAGTGTCAATCTAACCAAAATATTCAAGTGATCTTCCAAGGATTTCAAAGATGATGCATGACATGATGTAACATGTATTTCCATTTTTAGATTAAAGAGTTTATCAAGGTAAACTTGTAAAATGTATTATGTAACTAGTTAATAAAATATCTAGTTACCTTTTGTAAAAGAGTTCTTGTCAAAATAAAATATATTTTGTCAAGTGTAAGTAAACTTTAGTATTTGTATGAAATACTTGTAAATGCAAAATGTAAAATGAGGTTCGAAATAGAATGGTTAACCTATTAAAATACTTAGTGACTCTAAACGTATTTTAAACATTCTAAATGATTTGTTAATGGGTTTGATCATAATGCCACATAACAAACATGTACGAACCTGTGTTGTAACATATGAGGACTTGAGTCATCGAGAGGTGTTGAATGTATGTTGAGACAAAATGTGATTACAAGTAACTTGTACATTTTACGTTATGTATTACAAGTTACATGTTTGTCATCAATCAAAACAAACGAGACTGTATAGATTAAATATCGTAATATTTGCACTAACAATCTCCCCCTTTTTGATGATGACAAATATATGTAAACGTAATAGAAAGTAAAATGTAAAAGGTTACTTGTATCCTTACTACCTTTACATTTCCTTCTCCGTTTACACTCTTCTCCCCCTTTTGTCGAAACAAAAAGGGCGTGTCCTTGGAGTTTAACTTCATTTCTCCCTAAAAAGGCGAGCTTGCATCATCCCTAGTGAAGTTAAATCGTCTACTTCAATCCGTCCCTTGTTTGGTAGCGGATCCATGGATCAAATAAAGAGGCTTAACCTACATCAAGGTTAGTTTTATGCAACAAAAATTATGAGAAATATATGAAAAAGAAAAATGCATAGCAATGTTAGCCTATTTTCTCCACTTTTATCGAAGCACAAATGCTTGTTGAAAAGTGAGAATGATGCTAAATGCGTGCATGCTCCCCCTTGACGGTTGCTCCCCCTTGTTTGAGGCGTCAGGGTATGATTAAAAACCTACAAAACAAATATTAGTGCAAAACTATATTCGTCATTGGATGAGTAAGTGTTATACAACAAAGTGTGTATAAGATGCATTCAGTAAATTCTTGACGGAAGCTCCCCTTGCTCTAGGGCGTCAAGATGAACCTTCAAAATAAATATTAGTATAATAGAAGCTTTGTCTTTAGACAAATATGTCATATACAACCAAGTGTATAGAAGATGCAATATGAGTGCTTAAAGGATATTCCTCCTTGTTCTAGGGTGTCAAGAAGCACCTAAAATAAGAAAAATAATTGATGCAAACTTCATCCTTAGATGAGTAAGTTATATACAATCGAGTGTATATGATGATGAACCTACAATGAAAAGCATTAGTGCAATATATTTCATCTTTTTCACAAAGAAAAATAAGATGTATATATGTGATAAATGATATAATCAAAGATCTCATGAAGTGTAGTCTCCTAATTACAATCATAAGAAAAGTGAGAATATAATATGATAAAAGCCTACAAAATAGTTCCTAGAAAGAAGATATAAAGTCTTCCACCGGGTGTGCAACTAGTGGTGCTAGTGTTGGTGTCGGTTTACTAGTAGGATTCATGTGGTGATGGTAGATGACTCAAAATTTACAAAAGCAAGTTTTCGCTAATCCATGGTGGTGAGGATTAGTGAAAGTGGTGATGGAAGGTGGTGGTGATTAGGTAGGAAGCTATTAAGGAGTTAGAAACTCGTATGTATAGCAAATATAAGAATATGGACTCATGCAATCCTTTCGTCATGTCAAGTGACCAAAGCTAAGAGGAAAAAAAATGTGAATGGACATAGCATTTCAATGATGCATAATAGTTATGATTTGAATGATTTTTTTGATGCTAACCATCTATTGTTTTGAGCAAGTTCTCATATGCTTCAACCCAAGAGTAATCAATAATGCGTTCTATCTAAGAATAATATAATGAAGATACCAAAAGATATAAAAGTGATGAAGATAAATTCGTTCATTGATTGACACGAATTATAAAAATGACCAATTCTAGGTGACAATGGGAAAGGTAGTATTAGCATGGTTTTGACCGACATGGATGATTATCACTTTGAAAATAAGTGAAGACAATATGGAAAATACTAATAATAAGTACCTATGTGAGGATGAGAATGACATCATATGAGTGAGAGTTGGATGGACCAACGTGTTGGAGATGGTTGTTTTGATTAATATATCGTTTGCACTGACAAGGACATGCATGATAAGCGAGAAAATGATAAGATCCTATGATGGTGTTCTAGATAGTGAAGTTGTAAGGTGCTAGTTTAAGGAAAATCCTATATGTGGAGATGAAGACGCTTTGTAAAAACACATGATGCGTTTTTCACTTGATGAGGTACTGGTGCGAAAAAGGTTGAACTAGTTGTGGTTTCATGAACCGGCTTTAGCTAAGTGGTGTTTACCTATGTGTTGGTATTGTAGAGTCTAAGAGACATAAAATTTGACAGAAGACAATTATGTGAATGAATTTCTCTCCCCCTTAATTGGTGGACATCCAACATAATGTGTAATGTATCAAATAAGGAATGACAACAAAGTGTTTAGGAGGTTATTTGGGTTAACGAAAGAGGTGAGCTTAGTGATGTTTTACTGGATGATGGTTAGCATACAATGAACTTCATCCTTAAAGTCACGTACCTCTTCTCGATTAATACGAGATGATCGTATGATGAGGCATGTGGATTCCTAATAGGAAGTGAAGAGGATTAGAGTATTGTTATAACTAAATAATGATGGAAATGATTTTTTGGAAAGCGGAAGCAAAAATGAGATTTGGAAAGAGGTCGGTTGAAAGACAAAAATGCAAAGCCAACCCTCTACAACTTAATTCTATATGCTTTTAAACTATATGCAAGTGTAGGGGTCCCATAAAGCATAGTACTAATCTACGTAGCAATAAAGGGGATTATGCAAAATGAGTATATAAAAGTTAGAACCAAGTGAGATAACAAATAATTTGCTATTAACCTACAAAACAAATTTGTTAGTGACAAAAGATGTTAACATGATAGAAATCAAATGATAACATATTATATAAGCAAAAACAACACATTGCACTTAGTAGACAAGAAATCACCACATAAGATAGCATCAAAACAATCATATTATGCAAGAATACGACTTTATTCAAGACATTTCATTATGAGATTGTTTTGTCGTTAGACTTAGACACTTAAGCATACTTGGATATAAAATAATCTATGTGATTAATTTGTAAGATAAAAAGGCTTCTAAAAGTTTGTCGTACCAAAAGCACTTTGACAGATTATATGTGCACACGTAGCAAACAAATAATGTGACAAGAAGCAAAAGAAACAAGATGAAAGAATCATGCAAGCCATGTTTAAGACATAACAATTTGGAGCATGTATCATTTAGATCGTACTACACATAGATGTAATGAATGCCAACTAATAGCTTTCAAACACAAATATATCATATCAAAATTATCACGTATCAAAATGACATATTATGAGTTCATAAGCAACATGTTAATCATGCTAAAGATAATTCAAAAGTAAGTATCATGCAAATAAAGTTTAGGTTTAAACGTTCAGTAGCATGAAACAAGGATACAAGCATTATAAAGATAAAATCGTACTAAGGTTTACACATTTGACTAGTTATCAAACACTAAGATAATGTCAAATAAACTTATCGTATCAAACAAGAACATGTAATCAACACATGTAAGTGTAATGCAAGTTGTTTTAAAAGAAAAGTCATATATACTACTAGTTTGATTAGTATTCCTAAGGCGAGGCAAACTATCAATGTTTTAACACTTACTTTAGGCAAGTATAGGAATACAGATTTTTCAAGTTGGAGAATGAATATGAGACTATTACTAGCGGTGCTCAATTAAGGCTAAACACGACCATTTTTACGGGTGATTCCACATACCCAACTTCTCTCCAGGAAGCAACTCAACCGTTAGGTCAAATTGAGTTTCTAGTGCAATAGGTTCTCCAGTAGTCATTCTCATGTTAGAAAGATGGGAATTCCTACTTTTGCGTATTAAAGTGCATAAAAGATGATAGTTTACCAATACTTGGCTTAATGTGACTTAACTAATATGCAATATAACTAAGGTGATGAAGACGTCATGTTATACACATGAATTTTAACAATGGTGTGTTTGATAAACAATGTGTTTGAATCTTGTGTTTAGAATCTAAAGTTGTTCTAATTACACAGCTAATTGTATGATCTAATGGATGACATCTTTTATGTTGAGTTGAAGTGTGTACTTTAAATGTGAATTGATCATCTAAGACTAGAGAATGGAATATGTTAAACTAAGAACGTTCTCAAGAGAGCTCTTTGGAATATTATTTAACAAGAATCTAAGTGAGGTTACCAACTTCAATAGATCTTGTGTATGCTCTAAAGATGTGTAGTTTTAACCTTGGATGTGCACCCGGTTTGAGCAAGGTTAGGATGTACGCTTGAAAGGAAGTATCTTTCAACAAATGAGATTATCCCATGGGATAAAGTTATCATGCTTATGAAAACAAGTATGACAAGATGAATTGGATATGCTAGTCCATAGAACTTGTAGATGTTTGTTTCAAGATCATTTAGCCAATGAGGTGTAATGAAATCTCTTGTAACACAACTATTTATGTCGCAAGAGTGATGCATAGGATATACAATATCCTTTTAACAAAATGAAAGCTTAACGCATGAATCTTAGTCATAATGTTCTTCAAAACATCATGTTTTCCTAAATGAAGATATGAAGCCAAAGTGTTTGAATCGGATAGTCCCATCTAAATAAACTTGGTCTCAAGATTATATTCACTAGATGATGACAAGAGGAATTCACTCGAGTTTCTTATGTATACTCCTCAAAAGTCATTGTTGCTTGGGGTGTATGATGTTGGCTTTGAGATTGCATTTTAACATATGTTGTTAAAATGTTGATTTGAGGTTTAACGAAATTTATGCAGAAGTTTAACGACAAAGTATTACTAATACTTTGATAATTTGTGAAGGTAGTACTACTTATACCTAGTGGAAATTGTCAACAATTACCAAGAGCACCATGCTTATTTGATAGTTGAGGTTCTAGCCATAATGAATTATCTAAGTCCTTATATGTGGGAAAGGATGTTTGAGTTTGTTCAAACGTGCATTTGATTCAGTACAAGTATTGGACACAAGGGCTTTTTGAGCAATACACTCAACGAATTCAAATGATGGTAAGGATGGTGGATTGGCTGATCTAGGTGGTAGGTCTTCTAGTGTGTCTAAATAAGGATGTGGTGATGTAGGGGTTTGTTGTGCTATGGGAGTACTTAGGTTGATTATTTATCCATAGATGTTGAACGTAAAAAGTATGGATACTAATTCTTATGGTTCATTGATTGCTACAACTAGTGGGTGAAGTGCTTGAAGTTTTGGTTATGTCTATGAAGCTTAGGGGTTGAGGTATAGGTTCACCTTGAAAGGGAACGTTTGGTTTAAAGGATGCTTTTGGAAGTTCATGAGCAACACGCTCAATGGTGCCAAAAGATGGAAGAGGGATAGTAAGTGTCAAAGAGGGATAAGTGGCACAGTGGGTTGTTTGTTTTGGATAAGTGTTTCAACATGTTTTGTTAAAATACTTGGGTGTTGATTTTTCGGATATGACTTTTAATGACTACAATCGTAAGTCGCATATACTTTGAATATTTCGGATGAAATACTTAAGTTGTCAATCCTAATTTGTTGAGATTATAAAGCTTAGATTGAACTCAAGGATAACAAGACTTGATAGTATGTCTTTAACATACGTGTGAGTTATGACTCTATGTAAATACTTATCGTCTTGAAGGATGACACATTATTTTCATGTTAACCAAGTGAGGCAATACATGTAGATACAAAACAATATCTATAGTCATATGATAGACTTGTGTATGATATCTTTGCAAATAATGAGTCCAGATTTGTTAGTCTTGGTAAGTCATCTAAGTCATCCGTAAACGGGTTAGGAGATGTTGGTGGTGTTTGCACAAAGTACAAGTTTTGGATACTTTGGTAGTGAAGGTGTTTTTGATGGTTGTGAAGTAGTCATAATGGTGGGTGATTTTGATGGTGGAGTTGGAATACTTAAGATTAGAAAGTTCATATCTTGAAAGGGTGATGAGATGTTGAGAGGTAATGAATCTAAGGATGAAGAGTTCAAGTTAATGTAGCAACAAGATCGAATGCTAATCCTAGTGGTTTTCTTAAGTGGCTTATTTGAGGTTGAGGATTTAGTCATTTTGACTTTGCTTTAAGAAATGCTAAGCTTGAGGAAAAGTAACAGTGAAGGTATGAAAATGACCATCCTGAATGTGTCGATTTATGGAATTAAGGATTCACAGACTTGATGTTAATCCATACAAAGATGGTAGTTTCTAATGAGACGGAAGTGTCTAAGATCATGTCAAAAATCCTAAGTTAATCCATTGAGGATGTGTTGAGTGAGGTATGAAAGATATGCATTAACATCTATCCTAGAAACGAAATTTGGCAAACTAGATTACGGGATTTAGTAAAATTAAACAACTTACCTGTAGAATCCACGGCACCAATTTTTTGCACAGGCGGTACCAAATTTTTGGTGCCGTCTAATCCGTGGACACCAGAAAACTTCACAGACCCATTTTTTTTAGGTGTCGGGGAATTTTCCGAAACCTGAATTTTTGCTTAAGACATGTGACATTAATCATTTCTAGTTTGGAAAAGTCAATAACACATATACCAACATAGTGGAGCATAGATTTTGACCAAGGGCTAACGATTTTCACATGAAAGTGAAAATGGGTAAAATTTGATAACACACTTGTGCTATCCCCCTGCATAAGCCGGTTAGCATACAACATTGTTTTAAGTCATATTATCATCCTACAAAGAAAACAAAATAAATTATATCATACAACATTGTTTTTGTCCTTGTACCAAACACTCTCTTAAAACCTTCATTTTTCAAAGTACTTGACTAATTTACTTAGTACTCATTGCTAAGTGAGTTATGACATTTCATAAGTTATGCGAGATGTTAGTATAACCTATGCAAAGGAAGTGATCTAATTCTACAAGCGATGGTAAAACAATTTTCCAACTTAGTGCACAAAATCTAGCAAATATCCTATTGTGCATAAACAAGAAATCGTCAAACAATCAAATAAATAACATGGCAAGATTGACACTTATATTATGCAAACAAACAAGTGTAAACAACAATTTGAAAATAAGCAAGCAACATATATGCAAACAACATAAACAAGTGATCATTTAGCATAGCATAACAAGAAGGACACTTTTGTCATTTTGCGTTTAAATAAGACGATGTATACCAAGCTTGATTAGTTTCCTTTAAACATATTACCAAATTATTTAGTTTCAAAGGAAGTAGTATCAAAGTTCTAAGAATACCAACTTAAATTGTTTGATTCAAAAATTTGAGTTTTTATGTTAAAGCGAAACTTAATATTTTAGACATACTGTAGTATTTGGTCTATTTTACTTATTTAGAATTAGACTCAGGCCATGAAAGTATTTTTAAGTGAAAGTATACTCAATTCCCTTTAAAATGATAGGTGGCTCGACTCGTACAGACTTACGGTTAATTAGTTATGATTTTTTGAAGTTGCCCAAAAAACTGCATACTGTACACACGGATTCCACGGACCCAAATAAAGGGATCCGCCCTTTATAAGATTTGGTGCCGTGGTCCTCTGAGACAGATTCACCAAAACTAGTATTTGACAATGAGAAAACGTGTGTGACTTACTAGATTTCATAGTAAACATATAATACACATATTTAACAACATATCTACTTATGTAACTTATCTTAAACATTTACGGAGGTGATTTTTCAACTAAATTTATAGTTATCCCAAACACTCCTTTAAAATCATATTTCTTCGTAAATTTTCTATAAGCACACAATACAATACTTACTAGTTCTTTCAACAAACTTTTATTTTATTTTTCAAGAAAACCTTCAAGATTGTATACAAAGTTACATTTAACAACAAAATTTCTAAGTATAACAAGCAAAGCATTTTTCATATTATTTTTCGCTTCAATGGTAATTTGATACATGGATCGTACTCTATTTTAAAAACCATTTGTTTTGAAAATACGAGCTACGTGGCTCTGATACCAATTGTGGAAACGTAGAGGGGGGTGAATACGTTATCGTTTAAAAACTTTAGATCTTTTGTATCAAATCGCTTATGAAGCTTGTTATAATATGAAAGTACCAATTATTGTTTGTGACTAATATAAAGCATGGTAAACCAAGTTGTCACACAATCATGAACATCAAACCACATCACAAACAATAGTATAGTGCAAGTATAAAAGTAAAGAGATAAAGAAAGGAAAGTGCAAACCGAACACGAGGATTTATAGTGGTTTGGTCACGGATCTCCTTTCCGCCCTACTCCACTCCTCGAGTACCCAACTCGAGAGTTACTTCACTAAATCAACAAGCTCCCTTCTCGGCGGAGAAAACCTTACAATCATCGCTTACACTTTTTCTGGTACAAAGCTAAATACCGGGTTCTAGTTCGAGGTAGAACCAACCTAACGTCGCCTATACAATATTTCCGACACTAAGCTAGATGTCGAGTTCTTTTACAAGGGTACAACCACTCCCAATATGTTTTATGGCCCAACATAATAAACCTTGTGTTTTATGGCACAAACACATAAACCATCTAATCTAGTTTGGTGAAAGTGTTGTTATGATGCAATGATGTTTACACTAATGATCCATGACACAAATGTCTAATGGATATGAATAACTACTTCTAAATGAACTTCCATTGATAGGAAGCCTTCATGATGAAGATCACAAGTTCCCTAAACTTGTTGTGATAGATCTTCAACTTGTGGTTAGTGGGGATGGCTAGATCTCCAAGCTTTCCTTGGTTGATCAAAGAGTATGCTTACAACAAAGATGAATGTTAGAAGCATTATGATCATGATCATTAGGGTGTTTAATGTATGTTATTACATTGTCAATGATTGATCTAAATGTATGCAAGAAGGTGGAGAAGATGTGATTTGAAGTGGTGAAGAAATGGGAAAACAATGGGCTTCTATTTATAGCCAAAAGTGGTTAGGAGCGTCCACGGACCAAGGAGCCCTTTAAAGGGTTCCGTCCTTTATAAAAAAGGGTTCCGTGGATGCCTGACATGAAATCTAAAAAATCTTTCTTCAAATCTTTTCAAGATATTGCCATATCTTACCAAAATCACATTTGATATATTGAGTGTCAATCTAACCAAAATATTCAAGTGATCTTCCAAGGATTTCAAAGATGATGCATGACATGATGTAACATGTATTTCCATTTTTAGATTAAAGAGTTTATCAAGGTAAACTTGTAAAATATATTATGTAACTAGTTAATAAAATATCTAGTTACCTTTTGTAAAAGAGTTCTTGTCAAAATAAAATATATTTTGTCAAGTGTAAGTAAACTTTAGTATTTGTATGAAATACTTGTAAATGCAAAATGTAAAATGAGGTTCGAAATAGAATGGTTAACCTATTAAAATACTTAGTGACTCTAAACGTATTTTAAACATTCTAAACGATTTGTTAATGGGTTTGATCATAATGCCACATAACAAACATGTACGAACCTGTGTTGTAACATATGAGGACTTGAGTCATCGAGAGGTGTTGAATGTATGTTGAGACAAAATGTGATTACAAGTAACTTGTACATTTTACGTTATGTATTACAAGTTACATGTTTGTCATCAATCAAAACAAACGAGACTGTATAGATTAAATATCGTAATATTTGCACTAACACATTTGTTTCAAATACTATATTTAGTGGAGAATACATCAAAGAAAGTTAAATATTTGCAAATGCAAATTTCTCTATAATACAAGTTTTTTTATCCTTAACGTTTGATAGTGTTTACGATTTTTGGATTAATATACGAATATGCAAGTTTTAATAAGTACATATATAATGCCCTTATTCTTAACCATTTTATAGAATTAGTAATATGTGAAAAGTGACCAAAATTTCGTCACTAATACTTAATGACGAAATTTCTCGTCACTATTCATGTAATTTAGTGACTAAATAGTGACGATTTATAAGTTTCGTCACTGACTTTCTACCAATGACCAAAAATAATGACGAAAAATTATATCGTCACTATTTTCATCTAAATAGTGACCAAAAAAATTTCTCGTCACTGAATTCTCGTCACTAAAGCTACTTTTTCTTGTAGTGAATCGCGACTTTTTCGGCTAGCCATGAGGGCACTTGGCCCCCATTGTTACCAAGTAGATCCGTCCATGCATATGTCCTAAACGAAAGAGAAAAACAAAAACACCAATTTACACCTGCGTTAACAAATCATAAACCATCTTGCCCATGTCACAACACGTGTTACATTTGCATGTTTTCCTACAACTTAACGTGTCCTTATATTGTCTTATTACTATACTATTATCTTCATAAATCTTTGAAAAAAACAAGCACATCCAACAAACATCATTCTCGACAAATTAATGGCCGATCGGTTCAACTTCACCGGCCAACCTCATCTTAAAAAACAACCAAAACAGACCACCAAAATCAATATCAACCATGGAGGAACATCCTTACGTAATAAGCTTCGTCAATCCAGCTCATTTGAATCAACTGAACTCATGGGTTTTATGGCCTTACTCGTTTCTAGTGCGATATTACTCATTCTAGATGGTATCACTGTGACCACAAGTGTTGTTGGTCTCATATTGTTTATACCCTTTGTAATAATAACAAGCCCGATATGGGTTACTTTCGGTGCTCTTCTATTCTTGTTTGTAACAGGGGTGTTGTTTCTTAGCTCGTTGGGTTTCGTGGCGGCTGTCCTAGTGTTTTGGTTGTCTAAATAAAGGATTGGAACGTACTTGTGATATGTGAAGATTTTTTTTCCCAATTAAGACATTTTAGTGCTTATTTTTTTTTTATTTTTTTTGTAATAGAGAGAATATTGTCTTTTATTGATTATCTCTTGTACAAAATACATGAATATATAATGAGAGAGACTAATCTATTTTGGGTAAATGTCATCACCCTTAACTATAGCTAATCAACAATCAATTTGCGACTTACCCCTTTACACGTTTTACAGCTAACATTCCCTTGCAGTTTGAGCGGGAGGACACCGAAGAATCAAACTGGAGCGAAATTCTTCAAACAAAGTTGTAGGCAAGCCTTATTAAACATAACATAATAAAAGCATAATTTTAGTCGACTCATAACAAAACCTTACCAACGATCTATTTTAGTCGACTGGTACCAACGGTCGGCTAAGTTGACTGATAATCTTATTGTACCAACGGTCAACATTAGGGACTGGTACCAACGGTCAACTTTAGTCGACTGGTAACAAAGTCGTACGAACAGTAGACTAACAAACAAACAACATAACTTTTTATTTTATTTTTTTCTATTTTTTTATTTTTATTTATTTATTTATTTATTTTACAACACAACAGAAAGATGAGAAAACGAAAGTTGGTTCTAAAACTTCAACCCCCAAAGAACCTTCCGAACAAACGGGGCGTGTTTTTCCCTAGAAAAACATAAAGATCTACTATTTTACTTAAGGGAGCCCTCCGAACCTCCGGCGAGTAGCCGGAGGCGGTAGCGGAAGAGTTGTGGTTTAGAGTTTTAGGATCGGTAATGGACTCGTGATACCATGATAGAGAGAATATTGTCTTTTATTGATTGATCATCTCTTGTACAAAATACATGAATATATAATGAGAGAGACTAATCTATTTTGGGTAAATGTCATCACCCTTAACTATAGCTAATCAACAATCAATTTGCCAACTCATTGGGACTTACCCCTTTACACGTTTTACAGCTAACATAATTTTCTGACCTTTGCCGACTAATTGATGGGGTTTTAACACCGCTGTCAAATAGAATAATATATATATATATGTGTGTGTGTGTGTGTATATATATATATATATATATATATATATATATATATATACACACACACCAGGTAAAGCTTTCCTTTTCTAGGGTGACTAGCTAGTGTGAATGTGTGATCATTTCAGATTTGTTTGCTTGAAGCAAGGTTTAAATTACTTGTGACCTTTACACTTTGGTGATGATAATACGTTGGTGATAGTCGCAACCCTTTACCAACTTGGTCATCTCGCGTTTTAGTGCATATTTTTGTGTATTTTAGTTGTGATTAGTAGAGGACATTTTAGTGGAATCTGAAAACTTGAACTTTGTTGCTTAATTAATTATAGCAACTTTCTTATGATTGAAAATTTTATTCTATTGAAAAGCACAGCTCTCTCTCCTCTCCTTGAAGCAAGGTTTAAATTACTTGTGACCTTTACACTTTGGTGATGATAATACATTGGTGATAGTCGCAACCCTTTACCAACTTGGTCATCTCGCGTTTTAGTGCATATTTTTGTGTATTTTAGTTGTGATTAGTAGAGGACATTTTAGTGGAATCTGAAAACTTGAACTTTGTTGCTTAATTAATTATAGCAACTTTCTTATGATTGAAATTTTTATTCTATTGAAAAGCACAGCTCTCTCTCCTCTCTGGCGACCCGAACCTTAATTCCTATTTGATCGATTTCTACCTTAACGTCTAAACAAATTATTGAATTCCTAAAACATTGTTCTCTTGAACCTACTTTATTTGTAATTAATCTCCGGATTGATTACCTATAGATCGATTCAATTTCGAATTAAGGTTTGGTGTTGTTTAGGGTTAGGGCTTGCTCGATCGGTTTCTTTTGCTCGCTTAATCTATTCTCAGTTATCGGGACTTAACTGCTATATTCTATCACTTGTTGCAATCATTGTATTGTACTCATTTTTAAACCTTCATTTGGTTTCTTTGTGGTCGTCGTTCTCTGCCTTACGTACCAGCTAGGGTTTATTTGGTTTTGTGGTGTATTGATTGGTATGTTTAGAGTTTTGCTAGCTTGCTAACGGGATTTTGCATGGTGTATCCATGAAAAGTGGTTTTTTGGACTAGGGGGAGAGGGAGTGGAAGGAAAAAAAACAAGGCAAAGGAGACGAATGGTGTAAAGTTGGATGTGAGAGTTGCAGGGATCACGTCGACCTCTAAAACATGTGTTGTTGGAGTGGAACAGTTTCCATGCTTATTAGAAGTTCTTGGTAGGCAGAATAATTCAGAAGAAAAGGCTGATTCAATTTATATGGATACCTTCGAATAAGGGTGTTGATGGTTCGGGGAAACAAGATAATGGAATAGTGGATGGGCATGGGGTCTACATCAGAGGCTTTTGGTACTCCGAACCCTACTGATCTGGTTGCAAAGATTAGTGATCTTGAAAGACAAATGCTTGATAAAAAAACTTGTGCTAGTGGGAGAAGTGAAGGGTTTTGGTGGTCATCCGCGCAGTTATCAGACATGCATAGCGGAAAAATAAACACACAAAACTGTGCAAACCAAAACCCTACAGACATATCGCCTAAACATAGACATAACCTAAACTTAACATGTATAAAGGGTGTTAAAAAAAACTTACTTGAATATCTTGTTGTCTGCAAGTTTTCTTGACTGTTGCACGAAACACTTTTGATCTTCTTTGATGTTGCACAAGCAATATTAGGGTTTTTTACGAGAAAACCACCTTTAGGGTTGCGTTAGGTATCCACTGGTACTGCACAAGTAGAACATGGCTCGAACCTATAACAAGTTAGGCGAGTTACGAAGTGGATAAAACCATAATTGATCTACCGGAACGACTAAGGGACGTCGATTTGTAGAAATTGAATAAAAGTCGATCGATCAAAGGGTTTAACCCTTTGGTTTCGGTCGTTCGATCATTTGGTTTCGGTCGATCAGGTAATAAAGAGGAGGAGATTTTAGAGATTTTGAAAGAGTTATGAGAATCCTTTAATGTGTTTTTGTATTTATAGGACTTGAGGAAGATTTTAGAATACTTGTGCAATAAGCATTCAAGTTTGTTTAGGAAACAAACTCCCTCCTTCTTGGGTTAGGTGTGTTCGGCGAAAAAAAAAACCTTAGGGCTCGTATTTTTCTTTCCTCTCAGTCCTCATTTCATTTCGTAAACTCGTTTCTTATTTCCGATTGTATTGTTATGTTTAGTGTGCACTGGTGTGACCTTTCAACATTTATGTGAAGGCAAGTATGAAATCCGTTGTGTTGTTTGCATACAATCCCTTCAGACTCCCACTTGTGCAAATACATCAACATAAGGACTCTACTTTCACAGTACCAAGAGGTCCCAAGCAAGACATTATAGTACCTCACTCACATAAAACGATTCAATACCCCCACAGTGATTTCAATTTTGTTAGCTACGCCTAGCTATTTCCAATTCAAACTTCAGGTTTGAATTCTGTCTCAAACTTCAGGTTTGAATTATGTCTCAAACTTCTGGTTGAGCCTAGGGTCTTTGACTGTATCCCTTCGCACTTCCTCGATATTTTTGAAAGTATCAGAAATGGATGTATATTCTGAAATACTTTATCCTTTCTTGTTCCCGTGAATGATTTGACTCTCATAGTGTCACGAACACTTTGTTGTTCGACCGAACATTCCTCAAATCATTACACACAAGGGCCACATGAAAATTATCATTCTTTTAAGTCTATTTCAACTTGGAGCTGCAAAATTGCCCTATTAGCCAATGATTTATTTTTCTTACTTCCCACCAAACTTGATCTTAGCACACAACATTACGCTTTTACGCTGTAATTGGAAACTAAGTCTAAACTCAATTATAAAAAGTTCCAATGTTTCCCATTCTCGAGTCTTTGGGATAGTACGCCAATAATATTGATTCATATAGTCACTTCTCGATCAAGGCCACGTCCAAAATTTGACGATGCAAATGCGTACGAAACTCACCTTCTTCGCTGAGATGTATCTTGTTTCATAATAGTTGTCATCATTATCCTGGTATCCTTCTAGATAATCAGCTAAGGACGCTATTTTAGAATGGGATCCCACTCATGGATTCAAAATACGCTAAGTAGAATCTACTCGTACTGTCCAATACAATTTTCACGAGTCAAAAAAATTACCTCGATTCTCAGGCGATCGATTTAGCTCGCACCAGAAAGTGTGTGGGAGTTACTAATCACTATGTTTCGACTTTTGACGATTCTTATTCTGGAGAACCCCTGAGCATCACTACTAATCTTCTGGGTTGCTTTTGTCTCACTGTTTATGAACCTAAGAGAGCATTGGTCCAAAGATTTAGTCCTACCGGATGATAAACCCACCTAAATTGTAACTCACTCAGCTTAGTGCTCAATGATGCACTTCATTATATAGGACGAATAGAATGGAATTAATTTACAAATTAAAATCGTGACTTCTTGTTACTGATTCTCCTGAGTCCCTGAGAATTCTCAGTACAAGTTCATTTGAAACCATATTGTAGTTATGCGTTTCCCTGATTTGTTGTTCGTAACCACAAATCTTTAGTCACTAGACTTCTTAAATACATATGAGTTTTTGAAGTTTTATTACCCGTACACACTTGTAGTGAGGTTTTTGACAACATTGTAAAATGCAAGTTTCACCTTTTAATATTAAGTTTTCAAAAGTGTCCAAAAATGAGTTTTGCTCAACTTTAGAGGTCATAACTTCTTCGTGTCTTATTGGTTTGGGCCGTTTCAAATTCCAATGTCAAGTATGTTGCGAAGGCTGTAAAAAATTCAACTACCGCTCTTAATGAATCTAAGCCTAAGGTCCTTGAAAACAGGCCCGAAAGTGGTCACTCGCGTTTTTAAACACTTAAAAACCCTAGAAAACAAAGTGTTACTTATTAAGTTTAACTCGAATTCAAGTGAAGGCATCTAATTCATTTTAAGCCTGTTTTTCAAACATAGGTGGACGTGTCTACTTTGATTATTTCAAAGTCTCGGTTTGGGAAAATAAGTTTTAGGTGTCGGTTTATACTAAATCAATTTAGGACCTGCTGTTAAGGTTTTTCATGAAATTTCCGAATTAATCGGGCTATATCTCCTTTGTTTTCTAATGATATCACTTTTTTTTCAAAAGCTTAGGTTCATCGTTTTCGAGTCTACTTTTCAAAAATGTAAGCCATATGTCTTGGTTCTTTACCAATTTTTCCAGAAAAATCAAAATACACACGGATGTCCAAACTAAGAAACTTTGACCCGAGTTAATTTGATCATATCTCGTTCGTTACTTATCCTCATGACTCGATTCGAATTGCTACTTTTAAGTTAAAGTCTCGTCTACTAAAGCCTCAACTAGCTCGACTTACCAAAATTCTCTTAAGGGGCTGTTTTATTTAAACGAAAATTGGTACTCAGATTCTTGTCGGTTTGAATAACGATTGCTTATCATTTATTAAAAATAGTAAATCAACTTCAAAATTACGAAAGTCAACGTGGAACATCCTAAGACATATATCTAAGTGTATGTAAATTGTCTTGGTCCAGAAAAATATTTAAGCTAGGTTTTTATATTGATGTACACGACTGTAATTTGGGGACAAAAAATGTGTTTCCTAAATTTAATTTTGGCTCAGTTTTCAACACTAACAAGTTTGTATATGTGATATATATGAATATGTAATGATAGATAAACATGAAATGAGTATACCTAAGAATCTGAAATAAAAACCCAAATTGCAATCTCCAAACACTAGATTAATGACTAAATCTTTATTCCAACACTTGAACCAAATGAAAATCAACTTGAAACCTTGATGTTCTTGGTGTTTTGCGGCCGAGTAGGAGGAGAGAAAGAGGAGCATATGTGGGTGCTTGAATGTGAATGAACTAGCTAGCTTAAAAGTCTTATTTGTAGTGTTATATTAAGGTATTGTTGAATGGTCAAGCCATTGATCACAAGTGTGTGTTTTGGGTAATTTGGGTAATAATTGGCGTGGGTTAGGAAAATAGGAGGTGTTTGCCTTTTGAATTGACCACTTTTCATGTTAGCTAAAATGAGATGGTTTTGTATTTCAAAATGTAAAAGAGGATGTTGTTTTCTTTCTCTCTATGTTGGCCGACCATAGGTGGTCAGGGGGGGGGGTTTATTTTTAAAATTTTTAATTACAAGTGTGACATTATGTATATACTACAAATGTGATGGCTTGGTTTGGTTATTGTATGCATGCATGAGCTTAAAATGCAAAATGTATGCGTTTTACGTCAAACTTGAAAAATAAAATGCATAGACTAATAAAACATGATTTTAAAATTCATATGACACATGTTTGACGTAGGCTAAACTTAGTCTAATGTCTGTTTACGTTTAAAGTCATTTTCTGGTTTACGTGATTTAACCTAACGGTTATATGTTGAAGTAAATGTTTAAACGTTCAAGGTAAATTGTTTTGAGTGTATAGGTAAGTAATGACCTGGAAAATACGAGTTTTTACAATCTCGAATCAAGCAAACGGGTCGCAAAATTTCGTACATTAGATACGGGTACTAAAACTGGTGAGAGTGTTGAAGTGCTTACTCCTATCTTCGGTTTTGGAGACCAATGATATGTATGAAAACTCGTTATATGGTTGTTTTTTTTGGCAAAATTATTTCATTCCATGTTGTTGAACACTATGTAATGAACGTATGGATTAAGTTTGGTATTCTTAAGGCAATGATGAATTCGAAAGGGTTATTCTTTTTTAAATTTGCTTCGGCAACAGGTAGGGATAGGGCATTAGAAAACGAACCATGGCTTATATGGAATGCCCCAATTATCCTTAACAATTTGTTTCCTAATGAGTGCGTATTAAAAGAAGAGCTAAAATTTGTCCGGACTTGAGTAAAATTGCATGATATTTTGGTTACGGTGTTTATCGAGGATGGGTTGAGCGTCATTTCCAACAGATTGGGTACACCAATCATGCTCGATTCTTATACGAGCACTTTGTGTATAGAATTTTGGGGTGGACTGGATTTTGCGCGTCCATTGATTGACATAAGGGCTTTTCGTCCACTCAAAGATACTATGGTAATTGCTATTCCTTATATGGAGGGTTCGGGTTCTTTTTGCATACAATTAAGATAGAATATGAGTAGAAACTGCTAAGATGTGGTAGCTGTTTGGTGTTTGGTTATGATAACAATCAATGCTCTAAACGCGTGGTTTCTGAATCTGATGCGAACTTAGAAGCTGATTTGAGGAGGCAAAATGGTCCAAGTCATATGAAGAATGTTGTTGCTCAAAATGATGAGTTCCAAGTGGTACAAAACCGTAAACCTAAAGGTAAGAAACATGCTCGGTCAATGGGTTTTAAACCTAAGATATTTGTGTATCGTCCTATATCTACCCTCAGTGGGTTTGGGATGTCAAAGAAGCAATGAAGTGAGGGAAAGAATGGGCCACGACTTCAAAAAACGATACCACTAATATGGCCTCGAGTTCTGTTTTAATAGTAGGGGACTTGTGAATTCGGATGATATAAATCTGGTTACTCTTAAGAATTCATTTGAAGCGTTAAGGAAAATGACAAAATATTCGAGAATGTGGGTACTTAAATTGCTGAAAATGTTGGTAATATTGTTAAGGATGCGGAAAAGGCTATGGAAGAGAGTGATAGTGATGTGGAGGATGTTTACGATGAGAGTGCAATTTATGGCTAGTGGATGTTCAAATGAGCAAGTTGATAAGGTTTTAAAATGTACCTTTTTGAGGGGTCGTTTAAGCCCTTATTTGATCACTTTTGTATCCGTTATTACTTAATATCGTTCCTAATCACTTTTTAGGTATCTTGAAGGCAAAATGCTGGAATGACAATTATTCGGACAAAAAGGCGCGAATATATGAAGAAAATGGCCAAAGTCAAGAATCGAGACACTCAGGCTGCTGGAACTGAAGGGGACGGAGTCAGGCACAACTAGCGACGCCGTCGGACAACTTTTGTGACGGCTCAGTAGCCAAATTACCCATTTACAAGTGACGGCTTCAGGTTTTAAAAGAGTAGGGCGTCGCAACTCAGACGGCCTAGATTTGATCCAGACGACGTCAGAGACTGAAGGGGACGGCGTCACAGGCATAAGGTGACGCCGTCGCAAGACTAACGTGGTCAAGACGAAACCCTAATAACGGCGACCCAACGGCGTGACAAATCAAAGGGTGACGCCGTCGCATGTGTAATCTTATATATAGAATCCGAATTTTTTAGTTTTCAGTGTGTGTAGTCTTTTGGAGTAAAAACCTAAACCGAACCAAGGCTGTCTTGTACAGTATTATAGGGTTCCATACCCTATCTAACATCAAGATAAGTGTTTTACTTCATTAATTCAAGTATGTCTTCAATTAATTGTGTGTATGCTTGCATGTTTCCCATGTCCGGCTAATTTACTTGTGTGTTTGCTTAGGGAATATGAAACTTAATTATTGAATATTGATTGGTTGTCTCTTATCTTAATTGTTAATGATCTAGTATTGCGATAGGTCATTCGTTGTGTAGTTAATGCTTGATTAATCTTTGTGAACCTTAGCTTATAGTACCTAGAGTCATTGTAGGCTAAACCATCCGAAGAGTAACTTAGTGTTAAGTTTATAAATACTAGAGATTTTGTAGGCATTAACCTTTGGTAGTTTCAAAGAGTTAGAGATAAACGCATACCCTATGACCTTAGACACACAACGCGATTAAGAATAAGGACGTGACAATTCAACCATCAATAGGAGATAATTAAGGAGTAATAAAACCTAAGTAAACACATCTTTAAATCATCATACGAGCACACAATAATTAGACATAGACTACCACTAGATTAGATAATTAGATAAGTAGAGTAATCGGTAGAAATACCAACCCCCCAAATCCAAACCCCGAGATTTGAACCTTTCCATTTCCTAAAAAACATAAAAAGATAAAAAATAATCTTCCTCAACCCCAACCTTAGCGTAGTAACTTCTCACTAGCATTCCTATTCCCCTAGAGAACGATATCAATTCCCCGTGGCTTACCCTAATACTACACTACAACGATTAGGTTCACTGCCTAGGGTGTTGAAAAACTTGCTCGACGAAAAGGAAGTTCCTTTGACCCCGAACGACACGTGTAGCGTTATCAAGTTTTTGGCGCCGCTGCCGAAGAATAGAATAGCTAGTTAGGAGTCCACCTCGTTTAGGTTTCTTTGCTTGATTCCTATCAAGTAAATTTTTTTCCCATTTTTAGCTTCCTCGTAGTCTATCCCCCTTCTTCGTGACCTTTGTTCGTAACCCAATCACTTTTCATCATGGAAGGTGATTGCTCATCAACCAACAACCCACCACTGAATAAACCACTTTCAATCAAAAACCAACCCAATGACCAACACAACCGCCGAAACCGTTATGTGAGTAGAAACAATGACCTTCAGGATTTAAAAAAGGTATTTGATAGTACAATTAGGGATGCTGTTGAGAAGGTGGTTAGCGCTTCTGTTGTTGGCTCTATGATTAGCAGTAGTTCGGATAACAGTTTAGAGAGTAAGAATGAGAATGAGGAAGATAGTGCTTACTTCAACCTTTACCCCACTAAGGAGGAAGTTGCATACCACCAATACATAGTCGACAATCCTCGATCACCCATCATTAGGATATGTCCAAAGATTAGGAGAGGAAATCCTTGGAACATCAAAATCCCTTGTATGATTGGCTATAGGAATGTTGAGCATGCTTATATAGATACGGAATCTCCCATTAATGTGATGTCATCAGCCGTTTACAATGACATCATGAATGAGCGACTTAAGATTAGGAGAGACCCTAAGTATCCAGGTGGGATTTGCAATTTTGTGGGAAGAGTCAAGGATGTACACGTCTTTATAGGAAATTTCACCTACCTAGTTGATTTTGTGGTCCTAGAAGATGTAGGGTGCGTCATTGACTATAGTTTGTCCCAAGTTGTTCTAGGAAAACCGTTTGTTGAGAAATCTCAATTAAGCTATAACAAATCTGAGGGAAGAATTAGATTTGTAAATGGGAACGATGAGATCACTTATAGGATGCCTTGGAAGATGAGTGGATATGGTTCTTGGTCCATTTATGAAGGAGACAACATTAGAGCTTTTGAGGAGAAAAGCGAAGACGATGTTGAAAAAGGTATGCCCTTCATGTGGGAGAAAAGGAGATTGTACTACAGAAATTGTCTGACCCTAGGGCCTAAGTATAGAGTCGATGAAAATTTTGTCAACATGATAGAATTCTCATTGAGGATGAAAAACGAGACCACGTAGGGGTACGACTTCGAGTCTAGCTACAAGACTCATAAATAAAGAAAAGCGCTTCGTGGGAGGCAATCCATGCTTAATTGTTTGCTTGTTTGTGTCGTGTATCTTTTATTGATTGTTTATTCTCATGTTTAATTTGTAAAAATGCTTTATTTTGTCTTTAACCTCGTCTTAATTACATATAAATGTATTTTACATAAGGGATAAGTGTAGGGAGGATTACACACATTTTCAAAAGAAACGTAAACATGAGAATTTCAATTACTTAAAAGATATACATGTGTGTTTGTTCGAGTCAAATGATTGTATCGAGTCATAATGGATGTTTTGCAGGAAATTTTTCCAGATTCTAAAGATGTAAATTTTCCAGAATTTTTTCCAGAAAATCGCACCGTTTTGTCAGGATAACTTGACGGCGTCAGGATCGCAACCTGACGGCGTCAGGAAGGAGCAGAAACAACTGATTACTTTTTCTCGTTTTCTGTGCTACTTATAAATTTTTGGAATTTTCCAGGTCTTAATTTTATAGAAATTCTGTAAACATCCATTCCACAAGCATTATATCCTAGTTTAGTAGAGTTCTATATATATTATTACCGCCGATTTTACGCGAAGGTTTCGTTTGTTTTCTTCAAGTGTGCAGGTTTAATTTACCAAGAAGAAGATACATAAGATGAGAAGGAGCTTTTCACGCAAATGTTCTTCTTGAGAAAGATGTAACCACCACTTTAAACGGATCCTACCGAGCTAATCAGGGGAGTATTAGTTTATTTCATCTTTTATTACCTTCCATTATCATAACTTTGATACTTTCGGGGAACATTGGGGACAATGTTTAGTTTAAGTGTAGGGAGGGAAAATAAAACGGGAACTTTGAAACTATGCTTATCCTTGATTATTTGCTTTGTCCAATTTCATTTGTGTAATAAACCATGAGAAAATGTCGGTTAGGGTAATTTTGGCACCAAATTTTTTATTTTTCATGACATATAGGAGTGGGCCAGTAGTCTTAACAAAAGCGTCTCATGGATAGGAAATTATATGACTAGCACAAAAACCCTTTACCACTTAAATTCCACCCAAAATGTGAGGATCGCCCTTAGATTAGTAGGAATTAAAGCATTCATCTTTGATGCTTAGAGTGTGAACCGGTAGTATAATAGATTCTAGAACTTGTTTTGTGATGCATCCCGAGATCGCTAGTAAGACTACACTTGTGTAGTTAGGAATAACTAAATGATAAGAGACATTAGGATAACCCTTGTTTGATACCTGTAATATAATTACTTCTTCCACATCGGTCGAGTAATTCCCCCACACCTTTGCGTTGTACTCATTTTTAGTACACGATACCCCTAGTTAACCCCTCAGAGCCTATCCTTTTCGCGGTTCTCGTGATGTTTCCGTTTTTTGGAATATCAATGAAGAGCATTGTTTACAATCTACCCCCAAATGTACACCCAAATCGCCTTAGCCTACCTTGTATGCACTCACTTTTAGTGCATTATTGTTATCACACTAAACCCTTAGTTCAATTATCTAGTTGCTTGCATAAGTTGCTAAGTCGAGTCATATCCTTTGTACACAGTTTTGGGACGATTGGGACTCATGGGAAAAGTTAAATTTTATGAGATGACGGGAAGGGAACGTTAAATTCAAATTCCCTTTATTTGCGTAATAATGTACTCCAAGTGTTTTGATCTTTTCAATTCGGGTCAAATTAGTGTTAGAGTAATAAAAACTCAAGTGTAGGGATGTGCCTATAAATCCCTATCATTTTGATGTTATCGTAGAGGATGGTAGAGTAAAAGTGTATGGAAAAAAATATCAAAAAAATAGAAAAAAAGAGAAAAAGAAAAAAAAAATAGAGTGTTAAAAAAAAAAAAAAAAAAGTACGGGCTACCATCCTACATCTATCTTTAAATTCATGTTTGTTTATTTCAGTTATCTAGAGTCTAGAGTGTCGAGTCTTGGCTTAGCAACGCCATTCTTCACATGCTTGTAACATAAAGATTTTTGACTTGCCACCACTAAATAGCCTATCCCACCAAACCCTTTGTTTCTCTACCGTAAGCCTATCATTACAACTCTTTAAAAGACCTCTTGGATAGTCTTTCCTAGGTGCTTACGCTAAAGCGATGGAGGTTTGATCTAGTCTCAAGCCTATGGTAATCTATGTACTAGGACCGGTTAATGAGTGTTTATCTTCCATTTCCAACTTGTTATATTTCATATACACCCGAGAGATCTGAGTATCTAAACACCCCTTGTGAGGTGCTAGTATGTAATTTCCGTGCTTGTTATGACTTTTGCGGGGCTTATATGTGTTGTGGATTGTTTTAAACCAATGCTTCATGACCCCTAACTTATAAATTAATTGGCTAAAAGCACATTTGCTTGAGGACAAGCAAATAGCAAGTGTAGGGATATTTGATAAGGTTTTAAAATGTACATTTTTGAGGGGTCGTTTAAGCCCTTATTTGATCACTTTTGTATCCGTTATTACTTAATATCGTTCCTTTTCACTTTTTAGGTATCTTGAAGGCAAAATGCTGGAATGACACTTATTCGGACGAAAAGGCGCGAATATATAAAGAAAATGGCCAAAGTCAAGAATCTAGACACTCAGGCTGCTGGAACTGAAGGGGACGGCGTCAGGCACAACTAGCGACGTCGTCGAACAACTTTTGTGACGGCTCAGTAGCCAAATTGCCCATTTATAAGTGACAGCTTCAGGTTTTAAAAGAGTAGGGCGTCGTAACTCAGACGGCCTAGATTTGATCCAGATGACGTCAGAGACTGAAGGGGACGGCCTCACAGGCATAAGGTGACGCCGTCGCAAGACTAACGTGGCCAAGAAGAAACCCTAATAACGGCGACCCGACGACGTCACAAATCAAAGGGTGATGCCGTCGCATGTGTAATCTTATATATAGAATCCGAATTTTTTAGTTTTCAGTGTGTGTAGTCTTTTAGAGTAAAAACCTAAACCGAACCAAGGCTGTCTTGTACAGTATTATAGGGTTCCATACCCTATCTTACATCAAGATAAGTGTTTTACTTCATTAATTCAAGTATGTCTTCAATTAATTGTGTGTATGCTTGCATGTTTCCCATGTCCGGCTAATTTACTTGTGTGTTTGCTTAGGGAATATGAAACTTAATTATTGAATATTGATTGGTTGTCTCTTATCTTAATTGTTAATGATCTAGTATTGCGATAGGTCATTCGTTGTGTAGTTAATGCTTGATTAATCTTTGTGAACCTTAGCTTAAAGTACCTAGAGTCATTGTAGGCTAAACCATCCGAAGAGTAACTTAGTGTTAAGTTTATAAATCCTAGAGATTTTGTAGGCATTAACCTTTGGTAGTTTCAAAGAGTTAGAGATAAACGCATACCCTATGACCTTAGACACACAACGCGATTAAGAATAAGGACGTGACAATTCAACCATCAATAGGAGATAATTAAGGAGTAATAAAACCTAAGTAAACACATCTTTAAATCATCATACGAGCACACAATAATTAGACATAGACTACCACTAGATTAGATAATTAGATAAGTAGAGTAATCGGTAGAAATACCAACCCCCCAAATCCAAACCCCGAGATTTGAACCTTTCCATTTCCTAAAAAACATAAAAAGATAAAAAATGATCTTTCTCAACCCCAACCTTAGCGTAGTAACTTCTCACTAGCATTCTTATTCCCCTAGAGAACGATATCAATTCCCCGTGGCTTACCCTAATACTACACTACAACGATTAGGTTCACTGCCTAGGGTGTTGAAAAATTTGCTCTACGAAAAGGAAGTTCCTTTGACCCCGAACGACGCGTGTAGCGTTATCACAAGTTAATATGAGGACGAAGATTTTGACATCTATGACGGAAAATGATGTGGAAGAGAGTGATAGTGATGTGGAGGATGTTTACGACGAGAGTGCTCAATTCATGGCCAGTAGAGATGCAAATGATGCAAGTTTATATGAGGACGAAGATTATAACATCTATGACAGTTATGACCTTGAAGGTTTAACAAAAGAACAACTGGCATTTTAATGATACGATGGATATTAATTTTCGATGTCAATTTAGACGGCAGTTTATAATATATTTTGTGTCTTTATGAGGAAAATGTAAGCTAGTGTTTAGTGGCTATTTCTTTGATAAGAGTAGTTATATCTTGTTATGTATGCTTTACCGTTTATGTAATAGGCTGAGATGTAAGATTCATTCACATCTGATGTACTTAACTATTTTTTTTAAGTAATATATTCTTCGGGTTAAAACTCTTTACCCAAAGTATATTTTTATAGGATTGCGTTTGTAAAATAGATTACGTGTTTTCGAAATGATATGTTGGAAAATCAGATCGCCAGTGATCTTTACCCAATTGCGTTTCTTTTAGAAAAAACAAAGATAATCATATTTCTTTTTTCAAATGATTTATATTTATTTCCATCTTGCAAGAAAAATAATCACCTTTTATGATTATTTGCATCTCTACAAACACATTAATAAGACGATCTTACCCAAAACACAATCTCAAGACACTTTCTTGATAACATCAAAATATAGTAGTACTTATTGTAGGGAAGATCTATCGGTAATCAGAAATCACAGCATACAATACAATGCAATAACACCCTATATCTATAAACAGTAGTTATGAACATAAACATGATGAAACTAAAACACAAGAATTAGATGAACCGAATATAATAACATGATCGAGGCACGTGTTTGACACATTTTTTTTAATACAGATTTTTAGTCTATTCGCGGTATGTTTTCTATGTTATGTTTTTTAGGGTATAACGATCGGAACAATATGTAACACGCTTTTTCTAAACATATTCATCGTCTATTCACAGTATGTTTTTCAGGATGCAACGATCTTTCTTCTCTTTTCTCAATACACATATAGTGTCGGACTTTATAGTTAATTCAAAGAAACCGTCATAGTTAATATGCATTTAACCATCATAAACTGACTTTAATTTTCAAGTAATGGTCATAGTTAATATATGATTAACAACCATAAACCTTGTCATTAATCGAAACATTAATCGGTAATTAACTAACCATAGTATGCTGTTACAACTTTGACACTTTTAAAGTTTACAGCTTTTTGTTCCAAACACCACAGTTTGATATTGACATCTCAATCAAAATTTCCCAACACCTGTAGACTACACGTAAACGAAATCAGTTAACAACTTTCATTTCATTTAAACCAGGGCGTGTTCTTTGCGATTACCACCTATTTTCAAATTAGTGAAGAGTATAAACGATAATTGATTTGGTTTATTGCAGCATTGGTCAAACATAAATGTCTTTTATCAACATTGGTAATTAACTGACCATTAGTATGTTGTTACAACTTTGACACCAAACTTTACAGCTTTTTGTTCCAAACACCACAATCTAATATGGATATCTCGTTCAAAATTTTCCAACACCTATAGATTATACGTAAACGAAATCAGTTAACAACTTTTATTTCATTCCAAACCCGTGCTTGTTCTTTGCGATTACCAGTTTACCACAATCATTTTTCCATTATTACCGAAAAGTATAAAGAATATTTGATTTGGTTTCTTTGCAACATTGGTCAAGCATAAATGTTTTTTTTATCAAGTTTGGCCCCTGGTCATGTATAAATGGGCTAACAGTTGGTCCAATAGCTAGCTTCTATCAAGCCACTCAGATTTAATGGGACCGTGGATAATGGGCTTCCAGAATTATCATCTTTTAGGACCACCTAATTGGTCATGGACCCTAATAATGATTATTTCAACCAAACCGTAATTCTCGCAACAAACTCAATATGATTAAACATGAGATGATTCCATTAACATTTCAGTTAATAATTTGTACTAGTTATTAAAACTTATAGAAACAATTCAAATAAAAATATGTTAACTGGTTTATGCAAGTGTTTTGATTTGAAACTTCATTATTTTCATTTTTCTATCATTTGTTTATATGTACCTTTACTTTCATATGGGGCTGTGATAGAGTAATAATTATATGTAGGAACAGTAAAAGAGCAATAATAAGAATGTAGAAAGGGGTTTATGTCCACTTGGTTATGTTGCCCACTCAACTTTTCACTATAAAAGTCAATGATGGCTAAAGAACATCTACTCTCTACAACAAGTCATAACAACCATGTTGAAATACCACTTGAACCATAATACTGAATAGGCCACCCATTCACCCACCCAATTCCCAAATACAGTAGATTTTTCTCTATGTTAATTGTTGAAAACATTTTTATTCAGTATTTATTTTGTGTAGTAAAGTTTATTGACTATAAACACAAATTCAAAAATAGTAGTTTTTCAGAACAATCTATTGCCGATTTTCATTTAGATCATTTTTTTTTTTATGGATTTGGCTAACAACTAATGGTTGTGGTTAAGCAAATAATTTTCACTACGATACCATTTATGAATGATAACGATTATGTCAATCATGCAATTATCCCTTGTGTTCTATTGAAAATTTGTCACCAACTAAGTTTTAAACCTAAAACTACATTTATATCACTAATGCTCAACAAACGTCAAGTCATTTTCATTATCATTAGTTAGATGGCAAATCCATCTTTTTTTTCCTTCTCAACAATAGTACAAATCCCTATGATAGTTTGGTAGCCAAATGGACTCTGATGAGAACTTGAGTAACAAAAGGAATATTAATCACCAGTAAGAGCTTTACAAAACAAATCCCTATGATTCCATGATATTACAAATCCCTATGATAGCTTTAGGAAATCAATATTCTTTTGTTAATTGCGGATCTTAATATACGATTGCCAATTACGAAAAGTATCCTTCACTTCAACTAGTGGCTTATGAAATCCTTTTTACTTCTTTTTTAACATGACATACTTAACATATGATATGCGTTTTTAAATATTTATTTTCATCGACAACAAATACTCTGACAAGACTATATACACTACAAATTTATCTAACAGATTCTAAGCAGAGCTTGAACCGACAATCATTTTGATAATCATTTGATTGAAGAGCTTCTTAACAACATGAGATACTATTGCGACACAAACTCTCTAACTAATACAAGTATAAGTTTGCAATAAATTTTTTTTCCCTCAATACGTGCATAATGTAATGAATGGCATACAAACAAAGTTTTGTATTATCCACTTAAATGATAACAAAACAAAAAAGTACTTAAACGAGTTTTTATATATACACTTAATTTGTTTATGAAAACGTGGAGACGCCGTGCCGTCACGTTCACTCCGTCGTCGTTGCTGAATCTAAGGAGATGATACATATATTTTAGTGCTACTAATATACATGATCACCTCAATTTAATAATCCACTTGCTTTCTTTATTTCCACATTTTCATGTACTTTATATAATATTCAAAAGTTATACCCCTTTAATCCGGCAACCTAAGGTCATTGGTTAAGATTTGTCTTTTTGTGATTTTTAATTACATAAATGGTCCTTGTAGTTGACACAAAATTGCATATTTGGACGGGGACCCACATAAATAATTATTAAAAAACACAAAAAGACAAATCTTAACCAATGCCCTTAGGGCACTGGTTAGACATTCCCTTTTATAAACTTTTTACAATATATAGTTATAGAATTTTTTTGGAATAAGAGGCCGTATATCAAATCTGAGATAATTTCTTTCAATGAGTAAACGTTGTAGAATTATAAAAGTAAAACCATGCAAAACATAAGAGCCATGAGCCATGGAAATTTTAAGCTAAGGATAAAACATATATTTTGTTAGTATTGACATCGTTGATTGCAATCTTGATGTGGAATTTATAACTACTACAATTATTTGTCTTATATTCATTTGATGAAGCGCAAAATAATGATATGAAGTTTTTTCACATTACTCTAATAATTAGTCTAACACGTAACATATTATACAAAAAGAAGAAAAAAACAAATATACGTTACTATATAGTAGTATAAACATTTAATTTAGACACGTAGAGACATGCAAGTCATAATGTCATTTTTTCACAACATTAATTCACCACGGCTATATAATTAGTATTAACCATTGAAGTCATCATCATTACAAAGTGAATAATGATCGATCAAAAAAATCAGAAAAAAATATGTATCTAAGAATAAATAATATTCCCGTTATAATAATATCTTTGTACTACTCTTGTTGGTTTTTTGAACAAACAACATATACTACAAGCACATATACTAATAAGTATTGTCAACAAAACCTCAATGGTGCAATGGATTCGGACCCGTTGGGACGAGGCGCAACTCCACTCCATATCGTGGGTCGATCTCGGACTCGGACCCTTTGGCTTGATGCTGATGGTGATGGTGTTGATGGGCATGAATAAATGGTGTAAAGTCGAATTTCGTAGATGGTGATAACATCTTCCTATTAGCCAATGTGCGACGTGTTGATAATGATCCATAATGTCGATTTTCTTGTGCTTCTTTTGAAATATGAATGAAGGATGATGCACTTGGTGATGGTTGCTTGAAGATGACGGCATTGTATGATCTTGTGGTGCAACATAAGAGGATGAGGGAAAAAGAGACTAGAATGATGAAGGTGAGTGTTCGATATATACCGGCTACCATAGCGGGTGGCGTTGGCGGTAGGAGGATGAGGAGGAGGAGGGTGGTGGAGTGAGCATGGAGAGGATATGAGAGTAATAAGAGAGGAGTGGCGTTTGATATTTAGGGAGAGAGAACGTATAGCACAAATAAATATAAAGGCTTTTATGTTGCTTCCATTTAACTCAACATAAGTTTATTTGAAAACTTTTATGAGATACAAGAATTAAATTTTACACTATTCAAATGGTTATTGAATGGTGATTGACAGTCCGTTTTGGTATAAGGTGTGGGAATCAGGGTATAAGTTTAATACCATTTGTGTTTATTTGGTTGAGGGATTTTAATTTGTCAAATTCTCTTTGTGGGCCTTATTCCATCATTAATTTCACTTACCCAACTTTTTTTTTCCTTATATTTTGGTAAAATAAATAAATAAATAAATAAATAAAAAATAAAAAATTTTCTTATATTTATCAACAATATTCAAACCCAAATATATAAATCAAACAATATTTTTAAATATCAAACTCATTCTCATACAACCATATTATCATACCAATTGTAATTGTGATTCCTATAAGCAAACTAAATGGACCCTCAATGTGCAATGATCTTTCATTGAACACTATGTTACAAATCAAATTATTGTAATTTATTTTCTAATAATTATTAAATGTTAATATGCCATTTCATTGAACTTATTATAGTTCAATGCAAGGTTGTCAGGATCGGGATTCTACCTAGGATCGTTTTTGGTTTTGCAAGATCGTAATCGTAGGATCGGATCGGGATCGTAAGATCCTATGAAAATGTATATATTTTTGTATAGGGGTTGTAGTTTTATATTTCTATATAATATTTATATGATAAACGAATCTAAATGGATGATAAAAGAAGATATTAGATATATTGCAATGCATACTTGCACAAAGTTACTACATGCATGCACGGTGCACCTACTTCTTGTTTTAATTTTTTTTATTATAGGTTTTTCGTAATAACATTTATGCAAAAAGATAATGTTAATTATTAGCACGTAATTCTGTAACTTTTTTGTTACAATATACAGATTAATGCAAAAAGATAAAATGATTGTATCTGAAAATGAAATGACATAATTTATAATAGAGGGCAACACAATTTTTTTTTTCTTGATGACCAAATAAATTAAATTATAATATTCTGATAATATTACTGAATTTTTTTTCTTGATGTCCAAATAAATTAAATTAGAATATTCGTGCTTTTATATGTAACATAAAATAAAATATGAACAAAATTGGGTCAAGTATGTAGATAGTTTACTTCAAAAACAAGCTTCTGACAATTTACAAAGCACGAAATCGTTTTTCATAATAAACCCAAAAAGACACTTCTAAACTATTTTTAAATAGTCCATAAAAACATAATGATTTTACACTCATTAATCTTATAAAAGACAATTAATTAACAACACAAAAATAATAATTTTTTTGAAAAATTCTTTGTCATTGGGCTTTAAGACATGAGCTTATATTTAATAAGTTAACATACAAAAAAAAAAAAAAAAAAAAAAAAAAAAAAAAAAAAAAAAAAAAAAAACTAGTATTAGGCGATCCCATAGTTGTCAGGATCCCGATCCTGATCTTAGGATCTTACGATTTTACGATACTGCAAAGAAAAAACGATCCGGATCCTACATAGGATCTTTGTAAGCTTAAGATCTTATAGGATCCCGATCTTTACCATACGATCTTACGATCTAATCCGATCCGATATTACTTTTCTCGGATTACAAACTAAAAAACTACAAATTTATGGGTTGTTTGTTTGTAAAATTCAAAAAACAACATGTTAATCTTTTTAAACATTTTATAATCATAATTTAGGACAACATTTATATGAAATGTTCATAGTATTTTATGGTTATAATGTATTAGAATTTGTATATTTGTATAAAATTACATAAACTATTAATAAATAACATTAGAGTAGGATCTTAAGATCCCGATCCGATCTTACGATCACGATCTTGCAAAAACGAAAACGATCCTGGGTAGGATCCCGATCTTGACAACCTTGGGCGATCCTATACGATCCGATCCGATCCTACGATCCTACGCACGATCCTACGATCCTGCTGCGATCCTACCTGGATTACGATCTTGTTAAGATCCTGATCGTTTTTTATGTGTAGGATCGTACGATTCTACGAGCAGGATCGCGATTTTGACAACCTTAGTTCAATGCCTTGAACGCGCTGCATACGTTACAAAAAAAATCAATATAAAGGTTTAGGCGCTAGTGTGATAATCTTTTAAACTATATATAGAATTTAATGATTCAATGTTACGGAGTATTAATTATGAGCTAGTTAGTCCACAACAAACAAATATAGTTATGATTCATTTATCAATCATTAACTTCACAGATTTACTTTCACAACCACTAGTCACTGAATCTCAAAGTGATTATTGAAAGTAGGATTTTTGCAATATATTTAAGTAGGGCTGAGCATCGGTCCCGAACTGGACCGGACCGACCACCAGACCGATCACTGAGATCGAAACCGAATTAGCCCAAAAGCCGAGACCAATGACCGGATCGAATGTGGTAGGTCCAGTCCAGTCCGGTCTCGATCGATCCGTCGGTCGGTCCGGTTCAACAAGGCAAAATAGTCGGTTTGTGGTCCAAACCGGACCGACCAAGATCGAGACCGAATTAGCTTAAAAGCCGAGACTGAGAAACGGACCGAATGTGGTCGGTCCGTTCCGGTCTCGGTCGATCTGTCAGTCGGTCCGGTCCGTTCGAGTGGCTCAGCCCTATATTTAAGTGCTAATTAAGTTTAGTACTATACGGATTAATAATATCTCACATGATTTGTAAGGGTTTTGGAGTACTATCTCTTTTATAATATTGTTTATCAAAAAGTTTAATTGAGAATTAGTAATAGCTGAAAAGTGAGGTGGAGAGTGTAATATGGTCCAAATAATGCGGAGAGGGGGCAAAGAGGTGGTGCCGACCATTCTTCCAACGAGACCTGCCTTCGCGTTCAAGCAAATGCTACTCGACACTTCCATTAAAAGCCCATTTTGTCAAACCTTTGACCTTTTTTATTTTATTTTATTCTATAAAACATGAAACCATGATTGTTAACATCTGATTTTAATCTTAAAATCTTATAATTTTACGATACTGATACTGAAAAATAAAAGCGATCCAGATCCTACATAAGATCTTTGAAAGCATAATATCTTATAAGATCTCGATCTTCGCCATAGAATCTTAATATGCAATTCGATCCGATTTTACTTTTCTTGAAGCACAAACTAAAAAACTACAAATTTATTGATCGTGTTTAAAAAAAAAAAAAAATGTTAATCTTCTTAAAAATTTAATTATCATAATTTATTACAACATTTTTATGTAACATTTATATAACTTTATGTTTATAATATATAATAATTTGTAGATTTGTATAGTATTACAAAAATTATTAAAAAAATGACATTATGATAGGATGTTAAGATCCCGATCCCGAATTTTAAAACCTTGCATGAAACTACAAATATGATCATACTTATTTCTCAAGATCTCAAGTTCACACCTTTACAAGTTATGTAACTTAAGTTGCGGTCCCTATAGTTGTTCACTATGTGTACATTTTCAAAATGATATTGTGACGCTTAAGAAAATAATATATAGTATGAAAGTGATTGGATAATTTTGTATAGCTTAACATCTTCATACATGTTCTTGATTTGTTACTTCTTATAGCATAAGATGTAATAACTCAAGTTATCACAAAAGTTCCCGTCACGTTAGTGTTACATCATTTTTATCATTTCAACATTAACATAAAAAAACACCTCTTATCATAACACCACCTCAACACCACTTGGGGTATGATAACGCCGTGTTAACACCAAAAAATCATGCCCTTATTCACGTTTCAACGCACATTACTACAGTAACTTGCATTATAACGTCACCCTCAATGCCACCATTGTAGTATGGTACCACCGCCTCAACATCTGCCACGTAGGATTAACACCGGATCAAATGTTATCATACCAAGTGCTCTTACAAGTTACAAGTTATTAGCCTAGACACAATGATGACAACATTCTTTATCGTCACATCAGCGTCACATCACCATTCAGTACAACACTCTTCTTACCTTTTAGCCATAACGGTCACCACTCCCCTCACCTCCAAACCTATTATTTTAATAAATTTAATCAAAAACTAAATTAAACTTTTATTCATAATTAAAAACATTACATTAAAAATTAAAAACATCATACATAGGAAAACCTTAAATCTATACTTCACGAGAAAGGTGTTCGAACAAATCGGCACGAAGGTTTTGATGCGCTGTGACGATTTGATTTTGTTAGGTTCCCATTATGTAACACAAGCATCAATATAAGAAAGATAGATGAAGGAGTGATCGGTTGAACAAATACACACGACACACTAATATGATAAGAAAGGTTTATGCGTAGGTATTGAGAGTAAATGAACAACCAACCCACAAGTGAGGGTTTACATGGGTATTTATAGGAAGGAACTAGGGCAACATGCAAGTTCCATTCCTTTCCCTTATTGGGCTTTGGATAGGCTCATGGGCTTTCTACATGAGCCTAACCTTGATTACTAACATAAAAGCCATAATTAAGCTAATTATTACATATTAATTACTAACACTTGAATTCTAGTTTAGGAGTGATTCCAACAATCTCCCCCTAAGTGTTAGTGATTGATGATATAAACGTTGTAGGTGCTGATGTAATAGTAGCTTTGACGTCTCCTGACATTCTTCTTTCTTGTGAGAAGAAGTGCCTTGATTCGAACAATCTCCCCAGTGTAGGGAAATTGTTTCTTTTGAAGTATTCTGCTTTGACGTCATCATTATCTTTGTTCTTTGATCTTTGTTCTTTGTGATGGAAGTGATAGTATGTTGTTGCTGTGTGCATCAGGTCCGCTTCGTTGCTCCAGTGTCTCCACGTCTTTCTCTAACATGCTTGATCACTTCCGAACCGTCAAGTTTTATCACACAAGCTAACCACTTGTGAATGGTCAACCGTAATAAACTTCAAACAGCTCAGAAACAATGCAATTAAGATCTGGAGAGTATAGTGTTTCCCCGGGTCGTTAAGTCCCAACGAGCTGTGCGACTGAATAATCAAACGTATAGTGATCGGGTGATAATGAACGGGAAAAGGTTTGTGATTGATACTAGATGACAAAGGAAAAATGAAAGAAAATTAAAAATCTAGATTATATTAAATAAACGCTATCACTATTTTTAAAATTTGATGTTTTTGATTTTTCTTTTATAAATTTAAATTAAAAACTACGTAACGTACAAAAAAAATGTGAAATTGAAACAGTATTAATCCTAAAAATATAAAGATGACATTTTTACAAACCTAATGATAAGAGAAAATTTAGAGAAAAAGAAAATTATTTTTATGACTATTTATTTAATTATTATTAATTAAAAACTATTTTTACCTATTTAAAATACATTAAAATACAAGAAAATAGGAAATTAACCTAAAAATGAAATTATAAATTGGAAAAATCTAAAATATTATAAAACTAATGTTAAGACTGAAAATATATTTTTTAGACTTTTTAAATAATTATTATTAATTAAAACCTAATTTAAACTAATTAAAATTAAGAAAAATAACAAATGAACAGTAAAAATTATGAGACTTTACAGGAAAATCTAAAATATTATTCTAAGCCTGGGAAAAATATAAAAAGTTAAATAAGCCCACTAATAAGCTGAATTGGGCAAATAAGCAGTTTAATAAGCTAAAAATAAGCTAAAAAGCTCTAAAATTACCAAAGGCTACTACAGCCTAAATCTAACCTAAAATGAGCTAATGCAACTAATTGGGAAGTAAAAGCACAAGCTACGAGAAAAAAAACTCGCGACCAGTTTTAATAACTATATCTTGAACGGCTCTAAGGCCCTACTTTGAGCACTATATTAAGCTATCTAGAAAAATCACAAAAATAAACTAAAAATACCTAGCTGTAGATCACCAACCAAAGTGCTTGTATCCCAAGTTGGAGCTCAAATGGACTTATAATGAATCCGGGAAAATTCCACAAAGTTTGGCAAAAATCACTTTTTCACTTTTTTTTTTCTTTTGCAAACTGATTAAGGATAAAATGAGGACCTTTTTTACACAAAGCTAGAACTTGGAAAAGGCTTGAAACCAAGCTGTATGTACAGCAGCAGGGACTGTTTGGGATGAGTAACAAACTAAAGGACATAAATAAGCTACCTAAAGCTACTAAAAAGCTACTATAAGCTAAAAAATGGATAAAAGCTATCATATAAAACCTAAATGCTAAAAGGTAAGGAAATAAGCAGTTTAAAAGAGCTAAAAAGCAAATGACTAAACTAAGCAAAAACTAAAATTCACTACTACTAAACAGTCCTAGGGGGTATATATAAGCTGGTAAAAAGCTATTAATAGGCTAGAATAAAAATTCACAAAAATGTGAATCAACTAGATAGGCAACCAAAGAACAAGCATGCCAAATTATAGATCATATGAGCTTAAAATGAAAAGATGAAAACTTAAAAAGGACAAGCTGATTGACCAATTTTTTAGATGTGCAGGGCATGATGAGAAAGTTGGTTCAAAAGTGAGAACATGTAACTACCATGACAAATTAGGCGAGAATCCTATAAAATCAGTACCAAGACCATCTAACTAAGATTCAACTCACCCCACATGATGGAAATTCAAAAAATAGCTTAATCCAAACACCCTTAACAGTTCATCAAGCAAAAGGTGAACTAGGAAAAGCTTTTAGATAAACAACACTAAAGGGTAATTCAGCAAGCACACTAAATAAGCAATAAATAACTGAAATAGACTAACTAGCGAGGAATAAGCAATTTGCTAAGTTGGCCACTCTAGGGAAATCTTGAGCTAACAAATGAACATGAGCTCCTAGATTTCACAAATAAGTACTAAATAAACCAAAGAACTTCTAATCTAGTCTAAGCTCACCTATGAAACACTAACACTCCTAACTAAGGTACAAACTCCTACTAATAAGCAATTGCAAAAAGCCTGACCGTGTGGGCATTTGTGCAAGCGAAAACAACTTAATGGTAACTATTGGAGCTTATTTTTAAGCTACAAAAGATCTTCCAAAACCAAGACAAACCTGAATGAGCAACAAGTTCACCCATAAGCACTATGAGGCCCACTGCACTTTATTTTCAGTCCCTAACGACACGAAGAGAGGGGAGCGTTTAGAGCTTAATTACAAGCTAAATGGTGAGATTCAAGTGAGAAAAGTTAGAACCTTTGAAATAACTTGTGAACATGACAATTAACTAGAAATCTAAATATTGCTTTAACAAAACACTCGCCAGAAATAAATTATAGGATGTAAAACTCTTTTTTTCTGACTTGCCTTGATTTCACAAGCTCAGAATTAATTTAAACAACATTAACAAGCAATTTTGAAACACAAGCCATAGAATTTAAGGACATAAAAATGAAAAGTGCATAAATTTAAAGTAAATACGAAATAAAAAACATGAAAGTAACTTGCATTCAATTAAAATACAAATCTTAATTAACAGGAAGATTAAATCGGGACTAGAACTCAAAAAATTCTAGACTAAAACTAAAAACTAACAACTACTCCTCAAGGCTACAATCGATTTTTTATACTACAACTCCATGGTCTTCTCTCTTTCTTTGGTCCCCCTCTGTCTTCTTTCTCCCTTTCTCAGCCATTGATTTGGTCCTTTTGATCTCCACCCTTGATTCATGAAATTGGCGCAAAACTATTTGCAGTAGTCTGCGGTGATTTGGGACCGGGGAAGGTAAGCATTAAATGCTTCTTGTCTTGGGATGGAGGTGGAGGGACATGGAGTAGGGGAGGGTGGTCATGATGGTGTTGGGAGATGGAGGCTCTGTGTTTCTGGTAAAGGGAGGGAAGCGTGGGAGAGTGGGAAAAGGCAAGTGGGTTTATTTTATGTTTGGGCTTTGGGCTTTTGGCTTAGGTGGTTTGGTGTTTGGTATTAACACAAGGACTAATTTTGCAATTCCACCAAACTTGAGGAACCGAAATTGTAATTTTCCACAAATTGAGTATAAGGACCATAGATGACAAACTTTATTAACCAAGGACCATAAATAATATTTCCATTTTGAAAATCGGGGACTTGCTTTGCCATTTTAAAGTTGGGGACCAAGCGCAATTATGCAAACTTTGTTCATTTTTAAGCTTTTTTACTCATTTGAATTTAAACATATAAAACACAATTTTGGGGTATTTTTCATTATTTTGATGCATTTCTGAGTGTTTTAAGTGTTTTGCGTTCGATTTAACCAAAATGATGAGTATTTACACACTCATCAATGCTCACATATGCTCTTTAGCGTTGGATTTGATCTTGCGATCTAGTTTTCTTAGTCTTTAGACTTTGTAGATTCTTTGACCTGTGAAGAATCATTGGAAACTTTGTGTTGCCTTTTTGAGAGATTCAATGAAGTGATAATGTTGGCATGAGCATGTGGAGAATGCCTTGCGATCTTTTCTACCATAAGCATCCATAAGAAAAAACATAAAACATGGGTTAGAAATAGTCCGGCACTTACAAGTTTAAACTTGAGTGTTAACAACATT
>OU343220.1:262041209-262133250 GCA_910596185.1 Chrysanthemum makinoi
ACGCCTAACTTTGTGTCTACGCATAACTTTAGCATCTTTTCCCTACTTACGCGTAAGCTAAATCTACGCGTAACTAGTGATTGTTACGCGTAACTTTGGTGTTTTTATGCATAAGTCTCACTTGGTTTATTGTGCTTTCTACGCCTAAGGACACTTCATCAACAAAGGTTCATTCGACTACAAAGATCCATTTTTACCAACACAAGTTTTTCAACATGTCACAACCACCATACTCTAACTATTTCCCTTACACTTATTCTCAACGTCAACAATAACTAACTCCATAACATCAACAATGGAATCAACAAAAGCAATTTATCAACAACATACTCCACAACATGCTGCAATCCCACAACCTCAAATGGTTCAACCACCACCAAGTCTTCAAGTTCAACCCTACACAAATGACTTCAATCAACATCCATCAAGGAACACTATGAAGGAACCCACTTGGTTTGCAAAGATGTGTGAAGCTTTAAGCAGCCAACAATCAATTCATGAGGCTGGATCACTTAATAGACCTCCAATGCTCACTCCAGGAAACTACGATCAATGGGTGATAAGGTTCTTTAGGTTTTGTGATCTGAAGAAGCCACATGGAAAGTTCTTAAAGAAGGTTATCTTGGAAGGTCCATTTCAGATGCCTACTGTCATCGTACCCGGCGATCCAAATGCCAATCCACCAAGAGATGAACAAACAAACATTGCTATCAAGTGCAGATTTAAATCCAGAGAACTTCTACACTATGAAGTGATGAAATTGCAATGCAATATATAATTTTAGGATTACCTAACCCAATTCTTCGAAGTGTTGATGCTCAAAAGACTGCAAAGGAAATGTGGGATCATATTCATCTTCTTATGGAAGGATCTGTACTCAATCAAGAGGATTTGGAATCCAAAATTTACTTGGCTTATGAACACTTCATGATTGAACCGGGAGAGACACTAGAGTCTTATCATCATCGTTTTTCCGACATCATCAATGATTTGGATAAACACAACATCATCATGCCAAGAATTGCAGTGAATACTAAGTTCTTGAGTAGTCTTGGTCCTGAATGGGAGAAGTATGTCATTTTTCTCCGTCAGGCGAAGAATATGCATCATTCTACATATGGATTGTTGTACGATTACTTGAAGCCTCATGAAAAGGAATTTGATAGGGAAAGGATTCTCCGTGCTCAAATTGCTCCACCGACACATCCGGAAAATCAACAACTTGCCTTATATGCTCAAAACAGTTATTCTCCTCAACCCGCAACTCAACCAACTGCTACAATCACACCATATGATCCTTCACAGCCTCAATCTCAACAAACTCAATTGGTTCCTTACAACAACAACAATGCTCAAGCACTTGTCAGTGAAGCTAATGAGGAATCGATCCGCTCAAGCAACGCAACAAGGATTTGCTAAGATTGCTAATGCCTTTAGCCGTTATACCAACAAATCCAACAACCGTATTCGTTCATCATCTAACACAAGGAATCAAGCTGTTGTGAACAATGGACGAGTTGAAGTTCGAAATCGTGGTTATGGTCGTCAGATGGGCGGTGGTCAAGGGTTTAATGCTGTGGGTAGGAATAACAACGAGCTCAAGTGGTGGAACAGGGAAATGCTCAGAATGGGTTGAATGGTCTTCGATGCTACAACGCAATGAGAAGGGACACCTGGCTAATGCATGCCCAAAGCCGAGGACAAGGGCAGTGCTTATCACAAAGAGGCTCTTCTTTGGCTCTTAAGGATGAAGCTGGTGGAACTCTCACAGACAAAGAACAGAGCTTTATGGCAAATGTAGACTCAGATGATGATATGGAGGACTTTGCGGCCAATGCAACTGTTATATTGATGGCTAATATGCAAGAGTTACACATGAGTGACACAGGCCCAGGTGTATGACACGATGGCTTGTCTCAGTGCACCGAACAAACCATATTCATCTCTGATCTAATATCTCCGCCAACATCTGAATCCGGCAAGGCTCGGAATGTTCAAAATGAGTCATCCACATCTCATTCCGACGATTTTCAATTAGACCCGTAGTTATATTTGACGATCAAGATGACCAAATGGTTTCCCTTGATAATCAAATTGACTCCGTGGTTATACTTGAGGATCTAAGTAATGATCATGTTGTGACTCACGTTGAACACGCCGAACTTTTGCCTCATCCAGATTTTGCTCGTTTAATACAAGACCAACAAACCATAGTGGAAGAATGTCGTGCATTAATCGGGCTTGAAAAGTAAAAAAATGCACTGTTAACCAAGGATTTTGAATGTTTACAAAAGCAACTCAACTTTTCAAAACTCAAGAACAACGTGACAAAGGTTTTGAAGCAGCCTTTTCCAAATCTCATCAAAACGAAAAATATTTAGAAAGACAGATGCGTGATCTAGCCGCCGAAGAATGCTTTGTTGTCGAAATAGAACAATGAAACATGAACATAAAGAGCAAATTAACGCTCTCACCTTGGAAAATCAAAAAGCTAAGGCTGAGTTGTTAACTTGTCAAAAGCAGTTCTCTGCATACAAAAAGCATTCAACGAAAACGAATAGATGATCATCTTGAAGAAATCATCGGCTTGCAAAACAAACTTAAAGAGTTTAAAACTGTTGTTTACAAACATGGCGAGTCGGTCACAGCTATTGAAAAGTTTACTTTAAAACCTAATCCAAATGGCTATGGACCAAATCTTGCAGATTACAAACCTAAGCTTTCAACCAAAGCATTCAAACCAAATCTGAAGTTTCCAAAGCGTAATATAAAATTGATAATTCTATTATGAGTGTTGTTGAATATCATCGTCAAGAGGAATTAGATGCAGAAGACAAGAGTCGATCAAAATTAGATAAACTTGTTTACAACAAACCTTTTAACTATTCAAAAGCGGTCACTTTCGTCACACCAACGGATTCTTCTAACATGCCAAGGATTATCATAAAAACGTCTGAGTCTTCTAATGTTAATCCCAAACCATATTATGCACAAACTTATGGTCCTTTACCTTCCATCAGTGAAGTAAACTCAAAACCGGAAAATCGCAAAATTCTTAGATATTTTGACCTTTTCATGGCTGACCTCAAAACTTTACAACATGAGAATAGAATATCATTCTTAAATCAAAGTTCAACATTTTCAATCGCCTCTGGCGCGAGAACAAAGAGACATTTTTCAGAAAAATCTTTTACCAAATATTAAAAATTTGAAAAGTTGTGCATTGTCTTGGGAAAGGGACTTTCATAAGGAACTTGGATTGATGAAGGTCGTTTTCGAGAAAACAGAAACATCTATCTCTAATACTAAACGTAAAAAGAAAATGTTGAGAAAAGATGTTGATCGACTCTTGGGAGATGTCATCTGTGCTGATGTCCATAATGTTGTGCTATTAAATTCTTTGTCATATGCATTTGGTTATATCTCTGCTGATACTGTTGCTTGTGTGGTAAATATTGAGAACACTGATAATGTGCTTCAGATCGAGTCCTTAAAAGTTGAAAATAAACGATTGTCAAACGAACTTTCAAATGCAATACGTCGTCTTAATTGGTGTCAAAAAGATATTCACGATCAACAACTTGCTTTTCAACACAAAATCGCCTAGTTGCGTGTCAAAACTTCTGATCCAAAAATTGAGCAACTGGATGATCAAAACGTGTCTTTTAAGTGTTAAATCTCAAAATATGAGCAAGAACTTGTAAAAGTTAAAAAGGAATATGGTGTCATATTTGATTTACTCAAAAAGACTCGTGATGAAGCATCACTTGAACTTGATCATTATCTTGCACACACTAAAAAAGTTATGCATTTTGCTGGAAATATTCGGTCTAAAAATCAAGATCTGATTCACACTATCTTCAAGTTAAGAGAAATGTTAGAAAAGTATGAACAACTTCCGCCTACCGTGATTAAGAGAATAGCCCCAATAACACTTAGTAATCATGAACCTAGAATCACTACTGCCAAATCACAAGTTGCTAATGTGCTTCCTTCTACTGAAACAGGAATAGTTGCGTCTTTTCCAAACGTCCGCACTTCACGCCTAAGAGCACTACATCGAAGAATAGGAAGTTGCGACCTAAGAAAAGATCAATAAAGAATGCTAAAGTAGAAGAAAACCCTAGGACTATGAATAAGACTCACGTTGCTTCCACTATAGATATTGCGTCTGGAAAATGTAATAGAAATAGTGATGTAACGAATGCTAAACTGTTAAGTACTTTTGATATTAAGTCTGATGCACCTTGTGTTATTTGTCGTAAAAGTATGAATTCTGATTGTCATGATAAATGTGTTGCTAAAGCTATCATCTCTCGTTTAAGGTATCCTAAGAACCGGACTACCTCTAGGCCCACTAATCTTTCTAAGTCTATGCTTGGTAGACCGCCCTCTTTAGATTCCAACAAACGCATTGCTGTCCCTGTAGCTCCAGTTTCACCTCCTAGAAATGTAGTACCACCTAGTGCATTCACTAAGATTAAAGCAAATAGTAGTTGGGGATGGCAGAAATGGATATATAACACACTAGGATTCAAATGGATACCTAAAGCTATTGATGTGTGTATGTCTACTATAACTGCTCCGGAACCCTCTAACATTTCGGGTTCCACATCTACTTCTATTCCATCTGTGTCGATGGTGTAATGCGGTGATCTGAGATCATTCTCTGATTGTTGATAGCGGATGTTCCACATGACAGGCAACCTTAAACTGTTATCAAACTTTATTGCAAAGTTCATTGGCACTATCAGGTTCGGGAATGATCACTTAGCAGCTATCATGGGCTACGGAGACTATATCAATGGGAACATCGAAATTAGCGGGGTTTATTATGTGGAAGGCCTTGGTCACAATCGTTTAGGGTCAATTCGTGATGGAGATTTGGAAATTGCTTTCAGGGAGAAAACTTGTTTCATTCGTGATCTACAAGGAAACAACCTTATGTGCTGCTCGTAATTCCAGTCTTTTCACTATCTCTATGCAAGACATGGTTGCTTCTTCTCCCATCTGCTTACTTTCAAAAGCAACATCAACAAAATCTTGGCTATGGCACCGTCGTCTCTCACATCTAAACTTTCAAACCATCACCAACCTTGCTCGACACAAACTAGTTGAAGGACTCCCACATTTTCGGTATTCTAAAGATCACCTTTGCTCATCTTGTGAACAAGGGAAAAGCACTCGTGCTCATTTTCCTTCAAAGGTGGAACCGACTCTCAAAGATGTGCTTCATCTTCTACACATGGATTTGTGTGGCCCGATGCGCGTGCAAACGATCAATGGCAAACGCTACATCTTAGTAATTGTTGATGACTATTCACGCTGGACTTGGGTCTACTTTCTTCAAGCAAAGACCAAGCTCCACGGATGATTATCACCTTTCTCACGAAAATACAAGGTTCAGCTCCTACGAACACCGTCCGACAAATCAGAATAGACAGAGGAACTGAATTTGTTAACCAAACCCTTCGTGAATTTTATGAGAAAGTGGGAATTCAGCATCAAACATCTATTGCTCGTACACTTGAACAAAACGGAGTTGTTGAAAGACGAAACCGAACGTTGGTGGAAGCTACAAGAACTATGTTAATCAATGCCAAACTCCCAGATTACTTATGGGCAGAAGCTGTATCTACTGCATGCTATACTCAAAACCGTTCTATGATTACAAAACGCAACAACAAAACACCTTCGAAAATATTATTATTGGCAACCAATCAACCAAGCAACGCCTTGTTGTTGGGAATATGAAAGTGTGAAGATATCAAAGTACTTGTTGAAGATATCAAAGTAATCAATGTAAGTTGCAAAGTACTGGAAGAAGTTAAAGACTCAAAGTATTGTTAAAGACAAAGTCAAAGTACTGCAATATGAAGTCAAAGTACTGCAAGAACAAAAGAACTGTTATATTCGTTTATGGAAAGAATTGTATTCTATGTTTAGATTACTTGTCATACAAGGTTATCAATTGTAAACCGACTAGGATATCCTTGAGCCTATAAAAGGACTCCTAGATTGGCATTAGAGATATGACTTACGATTTTAGAATTAGAGTTTTAGAGAAAGTTCGATTATCTTAGAGTTGTATTAGAGTATCTGCATAATAAGCAGATTTAGAGTTTATAATAAAAGGTTATTCTTCTTAGCTTTGTTAAGTAAATTCCGCGTACTTAATAAAGATTACTCAGTGTTTCTTTGTTAATAATTTAGGATTTATCCGAGGTTATTAAACCTTAACAAGCTAGTTAAGTTAGTTTGATTAAAGTATATCGATCCAACAAGTGGTATCAGAGCTTGTGTGGAAACTCTGACTAGGAAGAAACCCTACTTCAACTATATTCAAGATGTCGACTGAAGTTGTTCCACCACCCTCCATCACCTCACTCAGAATTCCAATAATCAAGAAGGGAGAATATGATCTCTGGTGCATGAAGATGAGGCAGTACATTGCCATCACAGACCATGCTCTTTGGAATGTTATTGTGAATGGGAATGAAGTTGTAGCAGATCCCATCGATATTCCTGGACAACCAAAAGCACCTAAACCAGTATTACCAGCAGCAACCTTAAGGAATCAAGAGAAGGCACTCAATATTCTCTTATCTGCCATTCCAGATGGTCATCTTCTCAAATTTCATGATGCTAAAGATGCTAAGCAGCTCTGGGCTGCTCTCAAGACCAGATTTGGAGGGAATGAAGCCTCTAAAAAGATGCACAGAAATTTGCTAAAGCAACAGTTTGAAACTTTCACAGTTGGTGAAAGAGAGAGTCTTGATGCAGCATATGATAGGTTTCAGAATCTTCTCAACATGTTGGAGCTATACAAGGCGGAAGTATCAGTTGAAGATACTAACTTGAAGTTTCTAAGGAGTTTGCCATCATCATGGCATGTGATTGCTACAATGATCAGAGGACAACAAGGTTTGGATGTCATGGACTTTGATGATCTATATCATCAACTTAAGGTGTATGAGCATGAGATGAGTGGTCAAACAAGTTCTAAGTCTCACAGTATTGCTTTTCTATCATCTCGAGAAGAAGACCAGACTTCCAAAAGTTTTGCTTCTCCTCAAAGTACTGTTTCTCAAAGTACTGCTGTCTATACACCCCCCTCATATGTTCAACAGGTCCCACCAACTACCACTATGGCCTCAGATGAAGTTATGTGCTCCTTCTTTGCACAACAAGCTAGTTTACCTGTCACTTATGAAGAAGATCTAGCACAGATTGAAGAAGATGCACTTGAAGAAATTGATATCAGGTGGCAAGTTGCTATGATCAATGCAAGAATCAAAAAGTACATGAAGAAGACAGGCAAAAGCATTGATTTCAAACCCAAACAGGGCATAACTTTTGACAAATCTAAAATTGAATGCTTCAATTGTCAAAAGACTGGTCACTTTGCAAGAGAGTGCAGGTTTGCTAAGTATCAAGCAAACAGGACATCTGAGAAGCCAAAACTTGAGCTTAAGGAAATTCCCATTACTGAAACAAAGGCTTTGGTTGCTCAAGAGAAGTTATCAAAGTTGACTGAGTGAAGAGTTTGATGATGAACCCGTGACTTATTGTATGGTAGCAGTGGAAGATGCAGTTGAAGACACAGTGGAAGCATTGGATTGAGCATACTTTGCTTTTGATGAAGTATCTGAACATGCTGCTTGGAATCGATGATGGCTTTGGAGGATTTGACTGGAGCAAGGAAAGTGAAGATGATCCTGTTCAACTCGCATTGGTGGCTACTTCACCAAATCAATCTCCTATCTCCGAGGTATGCTCAAATTGCTATGATTTTTATCATAAATTGCTTAGCAGTTATGTGATTGAGAGAGATAATTGTGTTAAGGCTAGGGTTGAGGTAGCAGGTTATCAAATAACCTTAGAATCTATGGAAGCCAAAATTTTAGCACATGAAACTAATGAAGTAGCTTGGGCTGAAAAATATGCACAACAGATTACCAGTTAAAGCTTAGTGAATGGAAATTAAACTGTAAAATTGCTGAAATTGAGAAATTAACTAAGGAAAGAGATGATTTGTTAGCTAAGTTTGTTGCTTGGGGTGAAGCTGGTCTGTCACATGTTTCTTATGTTCAAAAACAGCAACGAGCTTATCTTAAAACTGGATTAGGTTTTGGTATGGATTTTAGTAAGATAGAAGAAAACCAATCTAGTAATCAGGATGAAGGTGAGTATGAGGATATAACCACTAGTGATGAAGAACTCATTAATTATGTAGATACATCTAGTAATGATGGTTCATTAAGTGACTCACCTCCTGCATATAAGAAAGCTAATGATTATCATGTTGTTCCACATCCTATCTTGGCATTCATCAACCCTTTAGGCCTGATGTTTCTCGTTTTGGAATAGACAGTCTAGAGTTTAGGAAAAAGCTAGTTGCTAAATCTAGGTCTGAAAAACCCAAAGAATCTGTTGAAAACGGTGTTCAAAACCAAGCAGTACCTTTAAATCAAAGTATCGCTTCACAAGCAGCACCTTCTTCAAAATCTTTTCAAAATAGTACTGCTAAACCTTTTTGGGATAATTTTGGTCAAAACAAGTTTAATCACTCACCAAGAAGGCAAAATAATTTTGGGCATAGACATAGAAGAAATCACTTTGGTCATATGGGTCAAAACCTGTGTTTTGTGTGTTATAGTCCTACTCACTTAATCAAAGATTGTGACAAACACTCAAAATATCTAAGCAAGTTTCCAAGGAATAAGTCTACAAATCAGAAACCTAGAGAGCACAAACCAGTTTGGACTAATTCAAATAGGGTTAATCACAGAAACTTCACACCAGATCATAGCAACCCACATCGAGAAGATCTTCAGATCTCACAGTACTTTCCAAAGTACTGTTCAGAGACAAGGTACTGATAAAACTGCTTGGAATAGGTATTCTAGGAGATCTCACTATCAACCTAGAATGTATCACAATTCATATAGGGGATCTAGATCACAGGAACCACCTGTTAAAACTGAATGGGTAAAAAAGGGGAAGTACTGGTAAGGGACACACAGTACGTTCAACAAAAAGTGAATCAGATGTTTGTGTGACACAAGAAAATGCTAATCAACTGGTGAAAGAGATTTATGTTGAAAAACCAGAAAGTTTTGAAAATCCACATGCTAAAACTCAAAAGATAATTTTGGATCATCACTTGAAAGATAGTGGGAATTACATACTCAAGGAATTTGAGTTTGTAACTCCACAAGGGAACACAAGTCAAGTGATGGCTTGGGTTCCTAAGAGTTTCTAACTCTTTTCTTTTGTGTGTGGCAACCCGAAGAGGAGCTTAAAGATCATCTTATTGTGGATAGTGGTTGCTCTGGAAGTATGACAGAGACAAAGAGATCCTGTCTGATTTTAGGAAGATTAGTGGAGGAAAAGTTGCATTTGGGAATGATCCCAATGGAGGAAGGATTATTGGGAAAGGAACAATTAAAGCTGGAAGAATCGATTTTGAAAATGTCAGATATGTGAAGGAGCTTAAGTTCAACTTGTTGTCAGTCTCTCAAATTTGTGATAAAAAGCATCCTGTGTTATTCACTGACACAGAATGTCTCATTCTTTCCTCTGACTTTAAACCTGTTGATGATGACTTGGTAGTACTTAGAGTACCAAGGACAAATGATGTGTATAGTTTAGACATGAAGAGTCTACATTCATATGGTACAGACACATGTTTGGTGGCTAAAGCAACATCTGAAGAGGCACATCAATGGCATAGAAGATTGGGCCATGTTAATTTCAAGAATATCAACAAACTGGTCAAAGGCAATTTAGTTAGAGGTCTACCTTCAAAGACTTACAAGAATGATCAATCATGTTTAGCATGCAAGAAGGGTAAACAACACAAAGCTTCCTGCAAGAAGCTTGAGGAAAGAACTATTAGAGAACCATTGGAGCTGTTACATATGGATTTATTTGGACCTGTCTCTGTGGCAAGTTTAAATAAGAAAAAGTATTGTTTGGTTGTTACTGATGATTGTAGTAGATTCAGTTGGGTTTTCTTTTTGGGTTTTAAAGATGATACTTTTGATGCTATCCAGACACTGATTATTGCTCTTGAAAACCAATTGAGACTCAAGGTTAGAGGTATTAGATGTGACAATGGGATTGAATTCAAGAACAAACTTATGGATGAATTTTGTGCAAACAAAGGCATAAAAAGGGAGTTTAGTATTGCAAGAACACCACAAAAGAATGGTGTTGCAGAAAGGAAGAATAGGACTTTGATTGAAGCAGCAAGAACAATGTTAGCGGATTCTCACCTACCTATTCAGTTCTGGTGTAAGTACTGCTTGTTATGTACTTAACAGAGTCTCAGTCACTAAACCACGATGAAGACACCTATGAATTGCTGATAGGCACTAAACCCAACATTCGTTTTATGAAACCTTTTGGTTGCCCTCTTACTATTTTAAACACTATTGATAATCTGGGGAAGTTTGATGGCAAGTCGGAAGAAGGATACTTATTGGGTTATTGCACTAACAGTAAAGGCTTTAGAGTATACAACAAAGTTACTAAGAAGGTTCAAGATTGTCTTCATGTTGAGTTTTTAGAAGATCAAGACAATGAAAAGGGTAAAGGTCCTGATTGGATGTTTGATCTTGAGATTTTATCTCCTTCAATGAATTATGTTCCTGTGAGAGAAGAAAATCAACCTATGCACAATGAAGAAGATATCCAATATGTTGTTCATGATGTTCATATTAGACCGATGCGTTCCTGCTAAAGATTCCTGTAAGTTCAAACCAAAGTACTGCGTTCCAAAGCAAAGTACTGTTTCTTCAAACAAAGTAATCTTGTTCACCACAATCCTCATTATCTGCTGAGGATCAATCTATTCAAGAGGAACTTAATCAGATGCGTCTTCAAGATGTTTTAGCACATTCTTACATTGATGAACAAAGGAGAGCTTATGAAGAGGCAAAGAAGAAGAACAAGACTGCAGAGTACTCTTATAGTACTTTGGACAGTACTTTTGAACAAAGTACTGCTGCTTGACAGTACTTTAGATGATCTAGATGATCATACCATGCCCGGATTAGAAGATACTGATGATGAATTTGAAGATGAAGGTATTTTCCCAAATTCCAATGAAGGTGCTGATGTTACTAATTTAGATGATAATTATGAAGTTCCACAGTCTCCAAACTTAAGAACTCATAAGGATCATCCTTCTGATCAAATCATTGGTCCTTCTACTTCTGGAGTAATGACTAGACACAAAGCTAAGGGTTTTTCTAAACCTCACAATGCTTTACTTAGCTTTGTGTATAAACAAAACAGGCTGAATCATAAGGACCATCAAACCTGTTTATTTACTTGTTTCATCTCTCAAGAGGAACCCAAGAATATTGCTCAAGCTTTGACTAAAGAAAGCTGGGTTGAAGCTATGCAGGAAGAACTTCTTCAATTTAAACTTCAAGAAGTTTGGGTTTTATGTGATCTTCCAGATGGGAAGAGAGTTATTGGAACCAGGTGGGTTTTAAGAGTTAAAAGAGATGAAAGAGGCAATGTTATCAAAAACAAGGCAAGGTTAGTTGCTCAGGGTTATAGACAGGAGGAAGGGGTAGATTATGATGAGGTATTTGCTCCTGTAGCAAGAATAGAAGCTATTAGAATATTTCTTGCCTTTGCTTCTTATATGGGCTTTCAAGTTTACCAGATGGATGTTAAAAGTGCCTTTTATATGGCAAGATTACAGAGGAAGTTTATGTCAAACAACCTCCTGGTTTTGAAGATCCTAAACATCCAAACAAAGTCTACAAGGTTGTTAAGGCTCTTTATGGCCTTCATCAGACACCTAGAGCTTGGTATGAGAGACTCTCCACATTCTTATTGCAACATGGATATAAAAGGGGAGCTATTGACAAGACTTTGTTTATCAAGAGAGACAAGAAAGATATCATGTTAGTTCAAGTTTATGTTGATGATATCATCTTTGGGGCTACCAAACAGTCCATGGTTAAGGAGTTTGAGCAGCTGATGCAGAAAGAATTTCAAATGAGTTCAATGGGAGAGTTGACTTTCTTTTTAGGACTTCAGGTTAAGCAGTCAAAGGAAGGTATTTTTATCAGTCAAGACAAGTATGTTACTGACATACTTAAGAAATTCAATTTTGATGATATGAAGGCTGTTACTACACCTATTAAATCTATCAATTCATTGGGTAAAGATGAAGATGGACACCCTGTTGAAGTCAAGCTTTATAGATCAATGATTGGCTCTCTTATGTATCTTACTGCATCCAGGCCTGATATCATGTTTGCAGTTTGTCTATGTGCAAGATATCAAGTCTCACCAAAGATCTCTCACATGAATGCAGTTAAAAGAGTTTTCTGTTATTTGAAACAACAACCTAAGTTGGGGTTGTGGTATCCTAAAGAGTCACCTTTTCACTTGGAAGCTTTTTCAGATAGTGACTATGCTGGTGATAATTATGATAGAAGATCCACAACTGGTGGATGTCAATATCTTGGAAGAAGGCTAGTCTCCTGGCAATGCAAAAAGCAGACAATTGCAGCAACATCATCTACTGAAGCTGAATATGTAGCTGCTGCAAGTTGTTGTGGTCAAGTTTTGTGGATGCAAAATCAACTCTTGGACTATGGGTTCAATTTCAAAAATACTCCTATCAATATTGATAATGAAAGTACAATTTGTATTGTTAAGAATCCTGTGTATCATTCCAAGACAAAGCATATTCATATTAGGCATCACTTTATCAGAGATTGTTATGAGCATAGGCTCATCAATGTAGTTAAGGTTCACACGGATGACAATGTAGCTGATTTACTCACAAAAGGTTTTGATGTGTCACGATTCAATCACTTGGTCGTGAGCATTGGAATGATTAACTACTAAGCTTTGTTTAAGGGGAGGACTATAAGGTGTTAGTATAGTCCTGTGTATTGCTTGAGGGGAGGATGTTTGTTGATACTTAGTTTATATGAAGAAATTTTTGGCAAAGTACTTTTTTTCCGAAAGTACCGCTTGGAAAGTACTTGCTTGGGAAAGTACTGCTTATGTGGAAAGTACGTTTGTCGTATTAAAGTACTGTTCCAACGGTAATATTGATGGGTAATTGATAATAACGGTAACTTTGTTATTATAGGCTGTGATTTTTCAAATCCTACCTATAAATAACTACTTCCGATTTTCCCTCTCATATTATTACTTTACATCTTTTCCATACTTATCTCCCAATCACCATCTCTTTATTCTTCAATAAAATCTTTATTGTGCTCACTCATTCAACAATGGCGAATCGTTTAACTGTTTCAAAGCACAATATGGTGGCTAATTTGGACAAGACTGAGGCGAATATAGCTTTTATGATATTGTTGATTATCTTACTGGGTCGCCTATTAGTTACGCTCTTTTAGTTGAACCGGATGTTATTGAACCATGGATTCAAGAATTTTGGGCTAATGCTAGAGATAACATGGAGGAGGATGAATATTATATTAGATCTACAGCTTGTCTGGACGGACTATCAAAATTACAGAAGCCTCTATTCGAGAAGATTTATTATTTGGAGATGAAGATGGGGCTATTCGATTTGACAAGCAACTGATTTGGGATACTTTTAGGAATCTTGGTTATGAAGGATCTTTAACAGAACAAACATTCAAGAAAGCATTATTCGGTCCTCAATGGAAGTTTTTGATTCATGTACTGCTTCATTGCATAAGTTCTAAAAGTACTTCTTGGGAGCAGTTTGGGTCTAATATAGCATCTGCAGTGGTTGGACTAGCTACTGACAGAGTGTTTAATTTTTCAAAGCTTATTTTGGATGGGATGCTATCACATATATCCTCTGGGTCAAAATGGCTGATGTACCCAAGGTTTGTACAGGTTTTCTTAAACAAGCAATTGGTTGATGTTCCAAAACCTGCTACTTTGTTACCTGTTATTGTGCAACAAGCCAAAATCTTTACATTTATGGCTAGGAGAAGTGCTTTGTTCAGAGGTGGAGATATTCCATTAACTTCTACAATGATGGAAGTTGTTCAAGCTGTACGTAATGAAGCCGGAGAGGATGAAGAAAGTGAAGGTCCTATTCGTTTCTCCAAGATCTGCTTCACAAAGTGCTGCCTCACAAGGTACTGCATCTGATCAAGTACTCGCTTCTATTGAAGGTACTGCATCTTTACAGGGTACTGTTTCTCCAAGCCCGGAGGTTCAAGCAGAGATTGAAAGAACACCTACTCCATCTCCACAACATTCTGTTCCTGTTTCAGAGGAACATTCACATCTTCAAGGTGATGATCATACTATTCCTCGTGAAGGTTTGACTTTGGATAATTATGCTTTGACAAGGGAGCTTGTTAGGTTAAACAAGACTGTTGAGTCTCAAGCTAAAGCGCTTAGGAAGTTGAGACGTAGGTATATCTGGTTGAGGAATTTTATTAAACCATATATTCAAGGTTTCAACTTATGGGTTAAAGAGGAAAACAAACGTCGTAAACAACTTCGAAAGGAATTAAAACGAAAGAAGGTTCCTAAATCATCTTCTGTCAACTTGGGGAGGAATTTAGAAAAGGAAAATTTGAAAGAAGATGTTACAAAGAAGAAAGAATCTGTAAGTACTGCAGAAAAGATTATTTCAGATTCTGAGGAAGTGCAAGTTCAAAGTACTGATGTTCAAGGTACTGATGATCAAGGTACTGAACATCAAAGTACTGATTTTCATGATACATCTAGGCAAGAAGTGATAACTCCAAGGGTATTGAATTTTGAAGAAGAAGCTGGTCCTTCTACATTTGTTATAGAAGAAGAGGAGGAATCCACATTCATACCTATTCATTCTGCTAGTGATGATGAAGTAATTGCTACAATATTAGATTTATCACAACCAAGAGGAGGGATTACTATTAGAGATGTACAAGAAGAAGAACAACCAAGAGCTTCTCAACTAGCCATTGATCCTAAAGACAAAGGGAAAGGTATTCTGGTTGAAACAAAGAAAAAGAAACTCACTTTGGCAGAACTTAGAGCAATTGAAGTTGCTAGGAATGAAGCTGCAGCTAGAAAAGTTCAAGAAGAGTTAGATGCTCAAGATAGAAAAGAACAGAAGCTCAAGAGGCTCGAATAGAAAGCAGCTCAAGAGGTACAAGATGAATTAGATGCTGAAACTACTGAACCTTTACAGTCCCCTACACCTGTTAGATTTATGCCAAGAAGACCTAATTTAGCTAAGGACAGGAATGCTATGATGGCTTATCTAAAAAGTCAAGGGTATAAAGGATTACAGAAGTTTAATTATCTTGAGATGAAAAGATTATATGATGCTGTTAGGGAGGATTATAAGAAGACTGTTGCAGGCATCAAAGATTTTAGAGAAGAAGCTCATAGGACTGAAACTGAAAGGAAGAAGAGCTTAAAAAGAAAAAGAAAAACTGAAGTTACAGATGTTCAGTTTTCAAAGAAAGAAAAGGTTGAATTAAGATCTGAGACTAGTGATGAATTGAAGAATTATCTCAGAGTGGTAGATTTTGATTATACAAAGGAAGATGATGACATGAAGATGAACAGATCAAAGATCAGTGTTTTTAAAGTTGTGAAATCCAAGAATGGAGATTACATGATTTTTCATAAAGAAGATGAAAGCTTCAAAGTTTTCAAAAGGCTATGGGATTTACTGCATATTATAGATAGAGTAGACCTATTCTACTTATATCATGTTGTGAAGGCTTACTTTGAAAATAATCCATTGGAAGGGATTGGTTTGGTTTTACATGGTGATCTCATAACTATATGGGAAACTGATGAAGAGAGCACTGATGATATCTGGAAGAATCAAGAAAGCTGGGAAATAGTTTGTTGGAGATTCTTTGAAGAATCTGGAGTTCATGTTTTGGAGCTGGAAAATGGAACAATGATACACATGTTTGCAGAAAGAAGATATCCTCTCACAGTTGAGCTCATGAGAAGAATGCTAGAGCATGGATTGGAAGTAGAAGAGGATAATGAAACTGCTTGCATGGTTATCAACTTGTTTATAAACTGGACTACCATTGCTGAGGATGATCTATAACTGGTATGAATTTTATTTGAATAAATACTTTTGATATATCAGTACTTTTATTCAAAGTACTGCTGATCAGACAAGTACTTTCATCAAAGTACTGTTTGCTGAACTAAACCAGTTAAATAAATTTTAGAAGAAACCTTTTGCTAAGTAATAAATATTTTGAAATAAAGGTTGAATAAATGGTTTTAGTGATGATAACATCAATAGGTTATCAATCCACCATGGTTACAAAAGGATTGACTAATCCATGAGCAAACGGCTCGGGTAAAGATATATCAAATCCGTTTTTAGTTGACAACTTGCTAATAAGTTGGATGGTATTCAACTCACCATATCAGTAATGTGAAGAGTTGGCTAGCCCACAAGAAAATGGCTTGTGGTAAAGGCTGTGGAAAAACCATTATTGGTAATTAGTTCACCATTAGATAGAAGAACTAACTAGTCCAGAAGGGTACAGCTTTTGGTAAAGACAAAACAAATCTGTTGATAGCTGGTGGTTTGCTAAAAATCATATGGTTATCAATGTACCATGGTCTTACACACCAAAACATTTGGCTACTCCAGAGATAATGGCTTTGGTAAAGAGTTCTAAATCCATTATTTTTTCAATGATTCACTTGAAAGTGATGAGAATAGTATGCAACTTAAACTGAATTAAATGTACAAATTGTCATATGTTGCTGTGTTGCTGAAAAGATGGAGCTTGCTGGATGCTGCTGTAAAGAGAACAATTCTAAGAGATACTTTGACAAGAACAGATGTTACAGAGATAAAAGCTTAAAGACTAAGAAACAATCCGTTTTTAAAAGATGAAGCTGTTAAAGATATATTCACAAAGGAACTTGAAGTCAAGCAAGTAGAATTCAAGTTAGGGGAGGATTGTTGGGATATGAAAGTGCTGAAGATATCAAAGTACTGAAGATATCAAAGTACTGTAAGTTGCAAAGTACTGGAAGAAGTCAAAGACTCAAAGTACTGTTAAAGACAAAGTCAAAGTACTGCAATATGAAGTCAAAGTACTGCAAGAACAAAAGAACTGTTATATTCGTTTATGGAAAGAATTGTATTCTATGTTTAGATTACTTGTCATACAAGGTTATCAATTGTAAACCGACTAGGATATCCTTGAGCCTATAAAAGGACTCCTAGATTGGCATTAGAGATATGACTTACGATTTTAGAATTAGAGTTTTAGAGAAAGTTCGATTATCTTAGAGTTGTATTAGAGTATCTGCATAATAAGCAGATTTAGAGTTTATAATAAAAGGTTATTCTTCTTAGCTTTGTTAAGTAAATTCCGCGTACTTAATAAAGATTACTCAGTGTTTCTTTGTTAATAACTTAGGATTTATCCGAGGTTATTAAACCTTAACAAGCTAGTTAAGTTAGTTTGATTAAAGTATATCGATCCAACACCAAGGATTGTCCACAACAGAAAACCGAATCTAAAACACGTCTGAGTCTTCTAATGTTAATCCCAAACCAGATTATGCACAAACTTATGGTCTTTACCTTCCATCAGTGAAGTAAACTCAAAACCTGAAAATCGCAAAATTCTTTGATATTTTGACCTTTTCATGGCTGACCTCAAAACTTTTCAACATGAGATAGAATATCATTCTGAAATCAAAGTTCAACACTTTCAATCGCCTCTGGCGCGAGAACAAAGAGACATTTTTCAGAAAATCTTTTACCAATGTAAAAATTTGAAAAGTTGTGCATTGTCTTGGGAAAGGGACTTCATAAGAACTTGGATTGATGAAGGTCGTGTTCGAGAAAACAGAAACATCTATTTCTAACACTAAACGTAAAAAGAAATTGTTGAGAAAAGATGTTGATCGACTCTTGGAAGATGTCATCTGTGTTGCTGTCATAATGTTGTGCTATGGAATTCTTTGTCATATGCATTTGATTATATCTCTGCTGATACTATTGATTCTATGGTAAATGTTGAGAACATTGATAATGTGCTTCAGATCGAGTCCTTAAAACTTGAAAATAAACGATTGTCAAACGAACTTTCAAATGCAATACGTCTTCTTAATTGGTGTCAAAAAGATATTCACGATCAACAACTAGTTTTTCAACACAAAATCGCCCAGTTGCGTGGAAAATCTTCTGATCCTAAACTTGAGCAACTGGATGATCAAAACGTGTCTTTTAAGTGTCAAATCTCAAAATATGAATAAGAACTTGTAAAAGTTAAAAAGGAATATGGTGTCATATTTGATTTACTCAAAAAGACTCGTGATGAAGCATCAAATGAACTTGATCATTATCTTGCACACATTAAAGAAGTTATGCATTTTGCTGGAAATATGCGGTCTGAAAATCAAGATCTGATTCACACTATCTTCAAGTTAAGAGAAATGTTAGGAAAGTATGAACAACTTCCGCCTACCGTGATTAAGAGAATAGCACCAGTAACACTTAGTAATCGTGAACCTATAATCACTACTGCCAAATCACAAGTTGCTAACGTGCTTCATTCTACTGAAACAGGAATAGTTGCGTCTTTTCCAAACGTCTGCACTTCACAGCCAAAGTGTTAGCCTTAATAGTTTTTATTAGAAGTGATGGTCATTCACATTTAGGAACTTTGTAACGTGTGTTAGATATCATGCTAGAATAGTCAAAGGGCTCATGGATTGGGCTAAGCTAAATGGTTAGACGTTTAGTTAAGTTAGCCTTGTATAAGTTCATGTAACCCAATCCATGTCCAAGCCCATCTCACGGCCCATGGCCAAGCCTTAGGGCATCATCTCTCTTACTATAAATACCCCTCAAGTATGTCATTTGAGGGGTGTGCTGGAGTGTGTGTGTGTGTGTGTTTTCCTTTGAAGCAATATACAACTTATTGTTTTCATCTTTTTTCCTTTATCTCTCTAAATACATACACGATCTATCATTCAAGTCACCACGTTCTTATTCTTTCTTCTTTATGCATATCATCAGTTGTGTTTTAACATGATATAAGTGTTGGGTTTGTGATAAGGTATAAGTGATAAAAGGGGCTTTACAATTGGTATCAATCGCCTAACAATGGTTTAGGAGTGTTTGTTTGTTTGAAGTGTTGGTACTGTTACACGTATAAGCTCACGTTTTACATATTTCATACGCTTAAAGCTTTGATTTTTTCATCAAAAAATTCAAGATTCTTGTGGTTTAAGGTTTATTTGGTGCTAAAGTTTCAGTTTTTTGCAAAAAGTTTCAAGCTTTACGGGTTTAGATACGTTTTTTAAACTCATTTTGTTTCATTGGTCATTTCTACTCGTAACTTTCATAAGCACTTTGGGTGAAAAAGGTCAAAAGATTTGTGTTATTGGAGTGTTTTTAAGGCTATCTGTGCAAGAGAAATCGTTTGAATCATTGGAAATTTTTTACGAGTAGGTTAAAACCCTAGTTCTACTCGTTAGAAAGTCAACTACGCATAAGGTCCTACTTATAACTTTTTGGTGCAGATTCTTCGAGCTTTAACGGTTACTCAGTGCTTCCCTCACTTGGATAAGTGTGTGGAACACTTCGACTTGTGGATATCCCTTATGCTGTGACAGTGTAAAGGATTTTTGGTTTTTAACCTAAGTTTACGCATAAGCATAAACTTCTTACGATAGAACTCTACGCTAAGATCACACTTACGCGTAAGTTTTTACGACTAAGTTTTTTTGTCTACGCATAAGCCTAAGGTTACGCGTAAGATACTTTCTACACAGAAGCCTACGCCTAAGATCCTACGCATAAAGATCCTACGCCATAGATCCTAACGCCTAAGCACCATTGTACTCGTAACTCCTTTTCTCAAAGTCTACGCCTAAGTTTTTTTGGCGGAAACAATTGAGAAAATTTAAATTTTTGCGGAGACTAAACGTTCAATTTTTACGCGAGATTCAAATTTTGGTATAACTTCGAAAATTTTGGTCAAAAACTCAAATTTTTGGGCCTAAATTCAAAATTTTCGGGTCAAATTTGGCGTCAAAATTGTCATAACTCAAATTTTTCATACGACCTTAGAATTGATTTTTATAGTGAATTTCAAATTTTGGGAGAAAAAATTTTTCCGACAAGGTTACGAAAACGACTTTCAGAAAAACCTCAAACGACAATATCTTTTCAAACACAACTCCTTTATCGTTGAATCGATCCTACATCAACTTTATCATACATACCTTCATCAATGGCAACTCTGGCAGATCGTCTCAAAACTACTTTCTTTGATTCATTCTTCAACATTAGTCCAACTACACCAAATCACAACAACCAATGGATTTCATAGTATCATCCGCAGTTTACTCAACCAAGTATGCATATGGGTCAAGGAGGACAAATGGTTGATGTTATTGGGAATCAGAATGGATTTGCTACGGGTATACTGAGATGGGGAAATCAGATGCAATATGCAGGGCAGTATGTTGGAAATCAGAGGGGTCAGATTGTGAATCAGAATATGGGATATCAAAATGGGAATAACTGTTTTATGACTTCTGCTCAGAATGCTACTTCTGAACCTCAAAGCCATGATTCAGGATATTCAGCATGCAGTGTCAAACCAAGGATATCGCCTGAAAAGCTCAAGTACATGTTGTTGTTAGCTGAGAAAGAAGAGTTGGGAATTGAGTTGACTGATGAGGAATACGAATTCATGAATCCAGGACGGACAGATAAAGCAAACGTACATGCAACCTCCAGTCATACATTCAATCAGCAGGACACAACATCAAGCGCTACTTTTGATACACCTCCAGTCTATGACACACATCCACTCAATGAGGTACCAAATTATAGTAATGTTGCTAATTCGTTTACTCATGAGAAGCTACATTATGTGTCTCCTGCACCTTATTATGACACATACGTGGGGGAGCAAGTTAATAGCAATGTTAACTCTGAAACTCCATATATGGATCCTAATGGAGGTCAAGGTGAACAGAATGGTGCTAATGATGAGGAAACACGTGCTTATTTTGAATCATTAATCAATCAGTGTGGCATTGAAATTGAAAAAGTGAGTAAGGTCAATCGCGAAGTTAAGGCCGCGAATGTTAAATTGACCACTGAGCTTGAGAGTTACAAGGAGCACGCCAAAGCTTTGGAATTTCATACTAACAAAATGTCCGAATTAGAAATTGGTTATCGAGATTCTGTTTTAAGCGAAAAAGAATTGCAAATCAAGTATAACACGCTTGATGTGAATTTGAACTTGAAAAAAAATCTTTAAACAAGGAAATTTCTGAACTAAATGACCAACTTTCTAAAAAAAAAGCACTGTTTCTGATCTTGAAAAGAGAAGAAACAATTGATTGTTGATTTTTCAAAACGAAGATTCTTCTAGATGAAATTCTGGACAAAAATGAAACAATAAAGAAATTGGATAATTTGCTTCTTACAACGGGTCATTCCGCTAAAACAAACAAGATGCTTTCTAATCAAGCAAATACGATTTTTCATACTTCTCATAAAATGGCTCTTGGTAACAACCCTTCTTCGTTCCTCAAGAAAGCTCAGAAATCTCAGAATGTGTTAAACAATGGAAAACCTTTGCATGAACCCATAATTGTTCGTGATTCTCTTGAAACGTTGGAACTATCTGAGGAGAGTAGATCAAAAATGAAACAAAAGAATCCATATCTCAAACCAACAGATTATAACAAATGGAACAAAATTAATGGAATTACTTTTGTTAATCAAAAAGAACAATCAACGTTTTCCACCACACCAAGTGTTTCAAACAAAGTGTCAACACCTGTTTCAAAATCCGTTTCAAAACCAGTTGTAGTTTCCAAATCTCTTTCGAAAATCGAACAAATGTCTTCAAACAATCCTTTTAACACAAGTGATGCCAGAAGTATGTTAGATGACGTTAAAACTAGAATTGGGTATCTTCAAGAGACTGTCAAATCTAAAACCAATATTACTACTAACATCTGGTTTACTCGTCATGATGACGAAACGAAAAAGTTTTTTGAAACTCAAATTGAACCTCCGTTAACTGGCATCAGTGCGAGGGTAATTCATTTCGAACAAGCGTTTTTGAAAGAAACAGCTGACTTTGTCAAGGACCATAAATCCCTGGTAAAGCAAGCTAATGAAAGTGTTGAACACATCAAAGTTTTGGAAATTTTGAATGATTCTCTCTCCGAAGATGTTATGACTACCGATATTCTGTTGAAGATCATGAAAGACTCCAGTCTGAGACCTCCGCAATTGTTTCAAAATATGAAAATGCTCTTGAAAAACTTGAAAAAGAAAACGTGTCCTATTTTAAACAACTTGATCGAAAAACCGAGGAATGCAAGTATGACAAACTGTCGTATGAGCGTGCCTACAAGGACATGCAAGAGCAAAATGATCTTTTGAGAGTTCATCTGGAAAGTCTAAAAGGAAAGGCTGTGGATACTAAGTTTGCAAAACCATTGACTGAGGAGAAAGCAAATGTTCCCAAACCGGTTTCAAAACCAAAAATGTCTATTTCTCAGTTTCCTCCAAAAGTCAATGAGAAAAATAATTTGTCAAAAACAGTCACTCCACAGACTTTGCCTATCAAAAAGAGAATTATCAAAGCTTTTGAAAAACCTGTTTTGGAGAAAGAAAAAGTGTTTACACCTGGCATCTCTAGGAATAGTAAACGGAATGTGACCAAAAATCCAGTTAAAGAATCTGTCGGTTCTAACAACATGGTCAACAATCACTATCTAGAAGAAGCTAGGAAAAAGGCACAGACTAGAAAAGACGGAATTTTAGGTGCAACATCTAGGGTGATGAATTCTACAAGATTTCAAGGCACTACTAGTAGTAGTAACCCATTACCTAGGAAGACACTACAAAAGACTAGGGATTGGCTTGCATCTAAGAGTAGTTGCGCAAAAGAAAAAGCTATGCCCTTAGAAAACAACACTAGGAATTCTAAGTCTTTTTCGAACAAGAATCAATTTCCAAAAGACTGTAGTGACAAAGTTAAAGCTGCTGTTTTAAACAAGTATATTGAATTTGTCTGTACTACATGTAAAAAATGTATCTTTTCAGCTAATCATGATGCATGTGCCTTACAATATCTCAAGAAAGATAATTCTCGTGCCAAGGCACAATCCACTAGACCCAATAGCAACAAGCCGTGATAAATGTCAAAAAAAGGAACCTAATAGTGGATCTCTCAGGATGAAGTTTTTCCAAAAATCTTCCGCATATGAAAAGAAAACAACTCCTAGATCTTACCTTAGGTGGATACCCACGGGCAAAGTTTTCAACAAAATTGGTCTTAGATGGATTCCAACAGGAAAGATTTTTGACACTTGCACCAACATAGATAATAGTGAAACTCATCATGTTAAGGAGTCGAATACCACTACAAAAGTTCATAGTGACCACCCTCGCCGTGAGAAACATGTACTTCTAACACCTGTATTTGTGAAAACTCTTCTTCTTTGGTTGCAGGTGATTCAAATATCTCTGAACCCAAATCATCAGAGGGTTCCAATTCTGTAAAATCTTCTTCTCATTCTCTCTATCTTCTATTTTTGATTTTCCATTTCTTTTATAAAACCAACAAAAGCAAAATACAAAAATAGAAAATTTTCAAAAATTCAAAAACAATATAAAATCAAAAATCCAAAAAGTCCTCACGACATGTCTCTTGTATAATCAATATTCCTGTCAGTTTCTAGATGTCATTCAACAATGATACGGGCATGTACAGATGCTTGAGCGAGAGTTCTTTAATGTTTTTCAAAAACATGTCGTTTCTCAAAATTTCTTTTATAATGGCTTTCGTATACTTCAGTACGAAACCCGGACTTCAAAATAATGGCTTCTGGACACATCAGTTCAGGACCCGCGCTTCAAAGAAAGGAAAGTGCTTATCAAAATCAAAGGTTTTTAAATATTTTTTCAAGCACTATTCCTAAAATCATAATGGCTTGTAAGTATTTCAGCTTGCAACCCGATCTTTAAAGAAAGGAAAGTGCTACGCAAAATCGATTTTCATAAATATCGAGCACTTATCCTAAAACAAGTGAAGATAATTTTTTCTCTAAATATCTTCAAAAGATTTTCAAAATCTTCTTTTCATCTTGCGTACCATTGATTCGAAATTTTCAAAAGATTTTTCAAAATCTCTCACATTTGGTACCAAGATAACTCCCTCTAAACCCTTAATTGATTCTAAATTTTCTATATGAAAAATATGCTTTCGTTAAGGGGGAGTATTAAACCAAAGTTGTTCCAAAATTCATGCTAAATCAGTTTCTCTCCAAATGCTTTCCGAAAAACATATCTTTTAATCATTTTGTTTCAAAAACATCATGGATATGCTATTTTTGAGGGGGAGAAATGTGATTAAAATGTGATCAAAATGTTTAATGATCGGTGTTTGAATCTCAAAAGAGCTCGACTCAGTCGAAACCAATGAATTGACGAGTAATCAAAGTCAGTAAATGCACCATTTTGAGAAACTTGTGATAGACATGCACTTACATGGGTCTAACCTTCTTTTCAAGAAGTGTTTACAACTTCAAGTTAGTTATTAGAGCTAGTTGTCACCTAAAAACTTACAATGGAACTCTTTAACTGAGCAACGTAACCGTGTCTCGGGGGATTGTCTATCATGAGCCGATCAATTCAAAAAGTGCGAACTCTACCCTCTATGTGCAGAGTTAAGTTAAAACAATATAAGCACATGTGAAGGGGGAGTGTTTCTGAAAATATAAAACTCTCAGAGTGTTCCAAACATGTTTTCAATCATAAACACTCTGTGAGATTTTCAAGAAAAATGGTTTTATGGCAACATGGGACAGTCATGGAGTTATAAGGTGACTAAGGATAGGAAACTCGTCCTATGATCCGCCAGAGCCGGAGGGATCTACCCAAGGACATCACCAATAGTTTAGAACTAGAAGTCCTTAGGTATGATTGAAAAAACGAGCAATGTGAGAAAGGAGAAAGAAGGGGTTGAAGAATTAAAAAGAAATGTAATGAGAAAGGGTGAAAAGAAATAGCCCTCCATATTCAACCTTAGGGCAGAAACCGGGTTCAATTCATCTGCTACTGGTTGTTACTAAGATGACACTGGTATTGAAGACAAAGACGTCATGGACCCAGTGACGCACTGCACTAAACCTTCTAGCCACTCAATTCCTCTTAAAAGGATTTGTTTCATTCTCACTGGGAACCCTACATAATCTATCGACTTTCTCTTACAGATTGTTGATATTGAAGAAGGAGACCCTCTCCCTAGTCTTCGCTTAGGAAAATAATAATGCACTTATTGAGTCTAGAGCCACGAGATTCATCAAAAGATCTCATAGGAACACATGACATGACATCGCTTGTTGTTCATCAATAAGGACACAAGTGATATATTATAGAGTCCTACGCAGATCTTAGCAATTTGCCAGAACATTTATGAGAAGTTTCACATCTGTGATCTTCAGTGATTGAATGGAAACTCCTGCCAGGGTCAACATCAAACAGCCCTGACAGCAGGTCACTTCGGTAACTCCCCGTGGATTACGCTTGGTGTGTCTCAAAAGGTCTATAGTCGTGGGGTGATGCTTCGGTGTACCTCAGCGACTCATCTGAATCTGAGGTGTACTTCGGTATATCGCGTTATCTCACTTGTGGGACTCCAGTTCAGGAACGCCCTTGTGAGAATTAGAGACGTGTTTTCACACTATGCTGTTAACACCCTCGAAATTTAAACTTGTAAGTGCCGGAATCCGCTTATTACTAACCTGTTTTATGTTTTCTTCTTATGGAAGCTCCGGAGCGGATTGATCGTGCAGACTCGCCACATGCTCATACCCACAACACATGAAAGTTCTCATCAAAATCAAAGGCAACTCAAAGTTAAAGATGATTCTTCGTCAATGTCAAAGAATCTACAATGTGTAAAGACTCGAGAACTTCATCATTGGAAACTCAAAGACAAATAGAAGTGTGAGCATGGTGGAGAAAGACGTGGGGACACCTAACCAACGAAGTTGACAACGGCAGACAACCACATTAACTGATCACAAAGCATGAAGGAACAAAGAATCAAGACAATTCTATATCTACACATAAAGTTTGAGCACAAGAAAAGTAAACACCTAATCAAGTGGAGCATCATTTGAATGACCACCCCTTAGGGGGAGATTGTTAGCCTTAATAGTTTTTATTAGAAGTGATGGTCATTCACATTTAGGAACTTTGTAACGTGTGTTAGATATCATGCTAGAATAGTCAAAGGGCTCATGGATTGGGCTAAGCTAAATGGTTACACGTTTAGTTAAGTTAGCCTTGTATAAGTTCATGTAACCCAATCCATGTCCAAGCCCATCTCACGGCCCATGGCCAAGCCTTAGGGCATCATCTCTCTTACTATAAATACCCCTCAAGTATGTCATTTGAGGGGTGTGCTTGAGTGTGTGGGTGTGTGTGTTTTCCTTTGAAGCAATATACAACTTATTGTTTTCATCTTCTTTCCTTTATCTCTCTAAATACATACACGATCTATCATTCAAGTCACCACGTTCTTATTCTTTCTTCTTTATGCATATCATCATTTTGTGTTTAACATGATATAAGTGTTGGGTTTGTGATAAGGTATAAGTGATAAAAGGGGCTTTACACTAAGAGCACTACATCGAAGAATAGGAAGTTGCGACCTAAGAAAAGATCAATAAAGAATACTAAAGTAGAAGAACACCCTAGGACTATGAATAAGACTCACGTTGCTTCCACTATAGATATTGCGTCTGGCACATGTAATAGAAATAGTGATGTAACAAATGCTAAACCTTTAAGCACTTTTGATATTCAGTCTGATGCACCTTGTGTTATTTGTCGTAAAAGTATGAATTCTGATTGTCATGATAAATGTGTTGCTAAAGCTATCATCTCTCGTTTAAGGAATCCTAAGAACCGGAATACCTTTAGGCCCACTAATCTGTCTAAGTATGTGCTTGGTAGACCGCCCTCTTTAGATTCTAAGAAACGCCTTGCTGTCCCTGTAGCTCTAGTTTCACCTCCTAGGAATGTAGTACCACCTAGTGCATTCACTAAGACTAAAGCAAATACTAGTTGGAGATGGCAGAAATGGATATATAACACACTAGGATTTAAATGGATACCTAAAGCTATTGATGTGTGTATGTCTACTATAACTGCTCTGGAACCCTCTAACATTTCGGGTTCCTCATCTACTTCTATTCCATCTGTGTCGTCTGTGTGTAATGCAGGTGATACAGATCATTCTCTGGATTGTTGATAGCGGATGTTCCCGACACATGACAGGCAACCTTAAACTGTTATCAAACTTTATTGCAAAGTTCATTGGCACTGTCAGGTTTGGGAATGATCACTTCGCAGCTATCATGGGCTACGGAGACTATATCAATGGGAACATCGAAATTCGCAGGGTTTATTATGTGCAAGGCCTCGGTCACAATCTGTTTTCAGTAGGTCAGTTCTGTGATGGAGATTTGGAGGTTGTTTTCAGGGAGAAAACTTGTTTCATTCGTGATCTACAAGGAAACGACCTTATGTTTGGCTCGCGTAATTCCAGTCTTTACACTATCTCTATGCAAGACATGGTTGCTTCTTCTCCCATCTGCTTACTTTCAAAGGCAACATCAACAAAATCATGGCTATGGCACCGTCGTCTCTCACATCTAAACTTTCAAACCATCACCAACCTTGCTCGACACAAACTAGTTGAAGGACTCCCATAATTTCGGTATTCTAAAGATCACCTTTGCTCAGCTTGTGAACAAGGCAAAAGCACTAGTGCTCATTTTCCTTCAAAGGTGGAACACAACTCTCAGCATGTGCTTCATCTTCTTCACATGGATTTGTGTTGCCCGATGCGCGTGCAAACGATCAATGGCAAACGCTACATCTTAGTAATTGTTGATGACTATTCACGCTGAACTTGGGTCTACTTTCTTCGAAGCAAAGATCAAGCTCCACAGATGATCATCACCTTTCTCACGAAAATACAAGTTTAGTTACGAAACACCGTTCGACAAATCAGAACAGACAGAGGCACTGAATTTGTTAACCAAACTCTTCGTGAATTTTATGAGAAAGTGGGAATTCAGCATCGGACATCTATTGCACGTAACCAGTAACAAAACGGAAGTTGTTGAAAGACGAAAATGAACGTTAGTGGAAGCTGCAAGAACAATGTTAATCAATGCTAAACTTCCAGATTACTTATGGGCAGTAATGTATCTATCTGCATGCTATACTCAAAACAGTTCTATGATTACAAAATGCCACAACAAAACACCTTTTGAGCTTGTCCACAACAGAAAACCGAATCTCAAACACTTTCATGTATTTGGATCTCTTTGCTATCCAAATAATGATCGTGATGACTTTGTAAAGCTCAAAGCCAAAGCTGACATTGGAGTCTTTATAGGATATTGTGATAATTCTAAAGGTTTCCGAATCTGGAATCGTCGAACAAAGGAGGTTATGGAAACGATTCATGCTCATTTTGATGAACTTACGGAAATGGCTTCTGAGTATAACAGCTTGGAACCCGGTCACAACCGCTTAAACTTCCCCCAAACCTCATCATCAGCTGAACAAAGCCCCCAGCTTACTCGTCAACAAATGGAAAGGTTATTTGCTCCGCTGTTCAGTGACGATATTGATGAACGTGCTCCAGGTGTATCCGCTGTTTCCGCTGCTCAACCTGATAATACTCTTATACCTGATACACCTGCTACAACAACTATGGTTGAAGAAGCACCACCAGTTCACTCCAACACAACAGTTGAACAAACCGCTTCCAACAATGATGAACCGGCTTATGATGTTCTGAATGAAGTACCCCCACCTGCAGATTTTGATCCAAATGCATTTTTTAACCCGTTTGCTAATGAGACTGCTGCACCAGATGTCGTGGAATCTTCAACAAGCCATTTGAATCCTCAAAATCTGCACAATGTATACCAACATCAACCCTCCACACATAAATGGACAAAAGACCATCCTCTGGAAAATATTATTGGCAACCCAAACCAACCAGTCGTTACAAGACAACGTCTTCACTCAGATGGTGAACATTGCATTTATGCACTCACTGTCTGCCAATCTGAACCTAAAAACATCAAAGACGCAATGACAAAAGACAACTGGATCGAATCCATGCAAGAAGAACTCAACCAATTCAAACGTCTTGAAGTATGGGAACTGGTTGAAAGACCAACAGGGTCTACGTCATTGGTCTCAAATGGATTTGGAAAAAAAAATTGGATGCTGAAGGAAACGTTATCAGAAACAAGTCACGTCTGGTGGCTAAGGGTTATCGTCAGGAAGAGGGTATTGACTTTGAAGAATCTTTTGCTCCGGTTGCTCGGCTTGAGGCTGTTCGGATTTTTTTGGCATTTGCAGCTCACATGAACATCACGGTCTTTCAGATGGATGTCAAAACTACTTTTCTCAATGGACAACTGAAATAAATGGTTCATGTCAGTCAGCCAGAAGGATTCATTGATCCAGAGTTCCCTAATCGTGTCTATAAACTGAAGAAAGCTCTCTACGGTCTCAAACAAGCCCCTCGGGCGTGGTACGATAAGTTATCATCTTTCCTCATTGCCAATAATTTTACCAAAGGTTCAGTCGACCTAACTCTTTTCATACAATATCACGGGGAACATATTCTAATTGTTCAAATTTACGTGGATGACATCATTTTTGGGTCAACACATAAAAAGTACTCAATCGCTTTTGCAAAACTAATGAAGAAACATTTTGAAATGTCAATGATGGTTGAACTTACGTTCTTTCTAGAACTACAAGTTCATCAATCACCCCGTGGTATTTTATTGAGTCAGTCCAAATATGCCCTTGAATTGTTAAACAAATTTGGAATGAATACCTGCGACACCTATGCCACACCAATGGCTCATACCTAGAAGCTTGACGCTGATTTACATTGGAAATTGGTGGATCTTACAAAATACCATAGTATTATTGGGTCTCTCATGTATCTAACAGCTAGTAGATCTGATATTGTCTTTGCCGTATATCTTTGCTCCCGTTATCAGTCGCGACCAACTGAAACCCACCTCTCTGAGGCTAAAAGAATCCTCCGATACATCAAGGGAACCATTAACTTGGGAATCTGGTATCCGAAGGATTCTGGTTTTGAACTAATCTCTTTTTCAGACGCTGACCACGCAGGATGCTTAGACTCACGGAAAAGTACTTCAGGAGCGTTACAATTTTTGGTGACAAACTGGTGTCATGGCAATCGAAGAAGCAGGATTGTACATCGCTGTCCTCAACCGAAGCAGAATATGTAGCCATGTCGGCGTGTTGTGCTCAAGTCATTTGGATGAGAACACAACTCAAAGACTATGGTTACGTATTTGACAGAATCCCGATGTACTGCGACAATCGGAGTGCCATTGCGATCTCGTGCAACTCAGTTCAGCACTCGAAATCAAAGCACATCGATCTTCGATATCATTTCATCAAGGATCACGTGGAACAGGGTACTGTTGAATTATATTTTGTGGGTACAGAATACCAATTGGCAGATCTTCTCACCAAAGTCTTGCCTCCCGCTAGGTTTAATGAGTTGGTCCACCGGATTGGTATGAGGTGTTTGACTCAAGAGGAATTGGATGCCCTCCTAAAACAGTCTTAAAAACCTGTCAAACACCAAAATCTCTTTTATACATTATTTTCAAAAACAAAATACAAAAATATAAAACCTAACAAAACAACAAAAATATTCTTCTATCTATTTTTTTTGTTTCAACATGGCAAGTACATTTCTTCCGTCAACACTCTAATCTTTCAAAATTCAGTATTTTTCAGATCAAGTGTTGAGGGGGAGAAAATTAACACTTAACTGTTTCAAAACATTCGTGTACTTGCGTGTTACTCTATTCTGGTTGTTTTTTGCATCAATGGTGGTAAACTTTTCTGGTTAAACTGACACTCCTCGGAGTAAAATTTATAACCTTTCATCATTTATTAAGTCGTGGGGGAGTGTCGTCAAGTTTCTTTCTTAAAATCTTTGTTTGGTAACCATAATTGAAGTTAAATGGCTTTGGATGAAAAAGGAAAAGGTGGAGGGACCAAAACTGCCAAAAGCTTAAAGTTATTTTTAATAAAAACACCCACCTAATTTTTTCACTTCACATTTATTACTCTCATCTAACTAATCCTACGCACATAATTCGTTCAAGAAATATGTGTTTTTGATCATCAAAGTGTAAGTGTTTTCATAATCTTAACGTTATTACAAGCAAAGGTTTTGAATTTTATGCAAATCCAACGGTTAAAACATTAGATATGTGTGATTATGTGTTCTACGCATAAGCGTATGAACACAAAATCATTGGTGTGTGTTTATGGTTAAAAAGATAGTGTCAAAACGCTTTAATAACATCGTTGATATCTTTTCTATCCTCAAAATCCACCCAGAAACATGAATTGATTGATTTTCAAAATTAGGGTTTATGCGTAGCTTTGGGGGTTTTCAAATGTGAAGGTTTTTGGTCAAAAAGATTGCTTTGTGAGGTTAATATCATGTTGAATTGATGATATCCAGGCCCTATAACAACCCAGAAACACTAATTATGTCAGAATTAGGAATTAGGGTTTAAAGTTCTTGAGTTTGGGTATTTTTGATTCACCACGAATTGGATGTTAAAACTTGGTTAATAGACTCTCACAACACCTAAGACCTACCAGAAAACGTTTGGTGCAAATCCTATGGTTAGAAATCTTATGCGTAATTCATAAACTTTAGGGTTTTGACTTACGCGTATGTGTTTCTACGCGTAAACTGTTTAACATGTTTTCATGCCATAATCTGTTTTAAAATGAAGATATATGTTAAGATTGATGATATGATGATTTTATTTCAGGCTTGCTACGCATAAAACTTAGAATCAAGGTCTTTGTTACTCTACGCATAAGGATCACCTTACGCGTAGAAAGTTATGCGTAAGAGAAATTTTACACGTAACTATTACGCGTAAGGTTCTACAATGGGACTACGCGTATCCTGTGAAGGATATGCGTAAACAGTGACTCTACGCATAAGGTTTACTCTTACGAGTAATCCTTACGCGTAAGGTTTATATACGCCTACGCTTAAGTTTTACGCAAAAGGTTCTCCTGTTCCTACGCGTAATATTTCTTGCGCGTAAGTCAGGATCCTACGCGTATACTTATCTTGTTTACGCATAAGCTACTATTCCTACGCATAAGCCTTGATCAAACCTTCGTTGTGAATTGTTACGCGTGCAAACTTGTAAATAAATGAATCATAACGTCACGAATCCAATAATGTCACTTATATACTTAAATGTTTGATATGTTGTGAACGATAAGTGATAACATAAACTTTAAAACTTAAAGTTAACTAACTCACGAAACATTTCACAACGTCATTGGACTATTGGACAAACAAGTGACTTAGGACACATAACAATCATTAACACTGTATATTCAATAATTAGACAATAAAAACCTTCTGTTGACTAACATTATGTCTTTCGATATGTTGGTTCTTTTGGCTAATGTTATTTCAGATCACGACATGGCTGCTCAAATGAATGTGGATGCACCAGAAGTTCTCACAATTGCTGATATCTTCCCTAATGGCTATCCAAGAAAGATTGTAAAGAACAATCTCAGAGTTGACTTTGAAACCCTCACATGCTCAGAATCTTCTTTCTTGACTGCTGTGGATATTCTTAGGATTCATCCGTACCAGAACATGCTCTCACACTCTGCTACAGTACCGAAAATCTACATACAACAATTCTGGAATTCAATGCAAAGGATCAAAGGTCAAAGTGCGGTGACTGTGACGCTCAATCACAAACAAATCACCATCACACAAGCAGATCTACGAGCTGTTCTTCTAATTCCTGAAATCGAGCCAACAGACTTCTATGCCACACCTACTGAAGAGACAGTTCTGCAATTCCTGATGGATATTGGCTATGATGAAGCTTCAGGAATTATCACTAAGCATTCTCATGTGGAGCTTAAGAACATTCCTCAACCGTGGAGAACCCTCTACATCATCATTACCAAATCGGTCTCTGGTCGTGATAGTGGTTATGAGCATCCCAAGCTCATGGAACTACAAATCTTCTGGTCATTAATCAACAAAAAGGACATCGAAATTGAAGCACTGCTATGGGAAGACATGATGTCATTTCACAAGAAACTTGGCTCAAAGATTCCCTATGTCAGATACACGAAATTGTTGATCCAGAGAGCACTTGGACTTCATCCCGACATTCCACAGAGGCTCAATGACCCAGATAATCACGATATGTTGACTGAGCCTACCCTATCAGTCAGAATCAAGGAATCGTCAACAAAGAAACAGGGTGCCGTGCTGCCTGATCACCTTCTGATAAATGAAATCAAAAAGCTTGAAACATACAAAAGGTATCAAGTAGCAGTACGAGAAGGAAAAGTTGGTCATCTCGATGAAAAGCCTTCTGGAACACCTACTAGGAGAACCAGAAGAGGAAGTGCTGGAAGTGCTGCAGGCACTGAGAGTCAGAGGATGTTTCCCAGGAGGAATCCTCCACGAAAGGGGACAGTTCCCCCCAAGGAAGCTATTCCTATTCCCGTATCTAAGCCTGAACCGTAGAGAAAGCTAATGGACGAGGACTCGGAGGCTACTGAATCAGATGAAGAGACTTTCTACTCTGAATATGCAACCGAAACACCTCCTTCAGCAGCTAAACCTCCAAGTCCACCAGCTGACAAAGGAAAAGGGAAGACTCATGCACTTGTGCCTTATGAAGAAAGCTCAGATGAAGAAGAAGAGCAACTGGATACTTCATACAGGAAGAAGTTCAAATTCCTTAGACTCCATCACATGGCAAAAGAATTTGCAAAAGAACAAATGGGTGGCCCCGGAGGGTCAAGTGGTGCAGCTCCACCTTCACCAGGTCCTGATGCGGTTAATCAACCCGATAAGGGATCTGGTGCCACCACTTTGGAGCAACAACAAAAGCCCGTGGAAGAAACTATTGAGCATGAATTTGAGGAACCTGTTAAAGAAAAGTCCGAGAAAGATGAGGGTGACAAAGAAAAGACTGAGACAGAAAAGACTGAAGAGAAAGATAAGTCTGGAGATGACACTGATTATGATAAGTTTCTGCTAGACAGTCCTGCTCGCTCAGAGGAGAAAACCTCTGAACCTCCAAAGGATCCGGAGTCTCCTCACATCTCATCATCATCAGATTCTTCTTCTCACTCTTCACCACCACCATCAAAGAAATCAACCAAATCATCATCCAGATCAGTAAAGAAGCCAACTCCATCTTGGATCTCTCAATCTAAGAATCGAATTGTTAAAGTTGTCAAACGAGTCAAAAAGAAAGATATTCTCTACAGAAAGTTGAATTTCCTCGCTGATCAGATAACGGATCTTCATGATGAGAATGACAAGATGAAAGTTGAAAGGGAGTATGTACAGAAGCTTATGAAGGATGATCTTCAAAGGAACATGGACGAGATGATAAAAGGATACACTCACAAGTTCTTAATGGAGGTCATTCCAAAACTGACAAAGGAGATGTATACCAGACAACTTTATCCGAATCTCTTACATTTAGCCAAGCAAGCCTTGAAATCAACTCCGATGAATTTGAGCATCAATCCAGTTGAAACTACAATCTTCTCAGATGATGAATTAGTAAACCGGCTGGTAGCGCAAATGTCAACACGCTCTGCAACGTTTGCCTCCCATGAAACTAAACTGTTTGAAGCATTGCTGGAATACCAACTCAAGTCATCATTCAGAGAAGAGGCTATAAGGCCTAAGCGTTCAAGAGATGATGAAGACAAAGATCAAGATAAGGATAAGGAGCCTAAACGCACAAAGAAGTCTGGTGAATCATCTTCGATTCAGTACTCAATGCCGCCTCCACCACAAAGGACTCCAGCTCAACAAAGATCTCCTCCCCGCTCTTCTGCTGATAAACTTCAGGATTCCGAGACACCACCCCAGACTCAGAAAACCGGTGATCACTTTGAGTATACAGGTGGTGACGATGAAGAATTCCATGAGCCCCAACAACAACCCGCCTCAACCGACAAAGTACAGAAACCAGAATCCTCATCTAGGCCTAAGAAAAAGAAGAAGCATGCGCCCAAGGCTGACGTTCTATCCTGGCTAGATGAAGATAACACAGAGGAATTTGAATTGTTTTCTACACTTGTCAATTCAACTCCCTACCCTGAAGAAGGTCAAGATCTGGTAGACGGTACTACTTTGGAGCATGCAAAGATATTGCAAGAAAAATTCCGAGTAAAGAAGATGACGAAATCTGAGTTGCGGCGAATCAAGAATGAAGCTTTTCAACTGTTAAAAGATAGCTCAGAAAGTGCCATCGATGTCGAATATCACCTTGATAACATTGCTTGCGCTATGTCTAATAACATGGATTGGCTCAACCCAGAAGCAAACATCGACTTTACGAAGCGGGACAACCCTCCTTATTACACCGACTGGTCTAGACCACTACCAACAATTGGCCAACCAAATGAGCCTAGAATTCCATTCCGACACTTCCTCAACAAAGACCTGGAATTTCTTGTACACGGTGGCGATGGCTCAAGGAAATACGCTACATCCTTGACACTTCCATTCCCAACAGCCGAATACTCAAACTGCATAGCTATCGAGGAAAGAGCTAATCACTTGTTCTCCAACAAAGTGGAAGCATACGACCGAGATGCAATGTATGGGATTCATCATTGGCCGGAACGTGAAGAATCTACTACGAAGCTGCCAGTCCGAAGTCTCAACATGCTGTGTTCAGTACTAAAAACATCGTTGCCATCAAACATATTGATCTTTCGTCCAAATAGGACTACATTTATCTCAAGAATATTGTGGTCAAAAGACAAGATGAAAGGGATTATGCATTCTCTGAAGCTGACTTTGAGAATTTGTCTATCAACAACATCGAAGATATGTACCTTGCCAAAGTACAGGGTCGTATGAGACAATTCTCCACTGAAGTACAACGTGAATTCATAAAGTCAGTGTTCATCTTCATCAGACACATAGTCATCAAAGAACGTGTAGAAGATCTCCAGCTTGCAGTAGAATCTTATCAGACCCGTGTCAACTTCACTCCACCGCAGCTTGATCTTCCCGACATCAACCAGCTTTCACAATTTACACTCATCAGCAAACCATTCGGTGTCGTTTACCGCAGTGAATGATGAGTGTGTAAATACTCATCATTTTTGGGTCAAATCTGAACTGCAAAACACTTAAAAATGCTCAGAAATGCATCAAAATACTGAAAATATCTCAAAATTGCATTTTATATGTTTCAGATGCAAAATGTTTAAAATCAGATGAAAAATGAGCTAAGTTTTCATAATTGGCAGTTTCAGTCCCCCAAGTTTCAAAAGTTGTCAGAAATAGTCCCTGAGCACTTATTTCAAAAGAAAAGTCACCAAAGGTCCTTTTAAAATCATAAGTTGTCAAAATTAGTCCTTTGGTGAAAAATGTCAAAAGTTTTGAGAAATTACAAGTTTAGTCCTTTAAGTTTCAAATTTGGCAAAAATAGTCCTTGGAAGTTTGAAAATGTCCATTTTGGTCCTTGTACTATTGAAACTTGTCACTTTTGATCCCTTGAAACAACTTTGCAAAAGTGGCAGTTTTGGTCCCTCAAATATCAGAAATTACAAAAAGGGTCCTTGTTTATTAAAGCCTTTGAACCCCTTTCCATTTGGACCCCTGCCATATCCTTTGGACCCCCTGTTTTGACCCCCTCCCTATTAATAAACCCCGGTCAAACCCCAAGTCAAACCCACTCACCTGCTTTCCCTCTCTTTTTCTTCTCCTTCACCCACCATGCCTGCAACACTCAACCCCCCCCTCACCTCCAGCTCACATATCCCACACCTTATCCCTCCACCTCAACAACATCCAAAATGCATTAAATGTTTCTTCCCCTTTTGCACTCAAACCTTCCCAGCTGTTAAAACCATTTTGGCGCCAAAATCTCATCCATGGCTAATATCTTTTCCAGTGATCCAATGGCCCCAAAAGCAAGTGGGATTTGCTCAGAGTACAAGTGGGAGCACTTTTGCATATAAATAGAGGGAGAGAAAGCAGAGAAGGGGGTAGTTAGATTTTTTTACCTTTTCGTTCTTAATTCAGTAATCTAATTGTAATGTCGATTTAGTTTTTTAAGTTTATGTAATTCATGTCCCAGATTCGAATTTTAAAGTTAATGAAATTGAGTTTTCAGTGTTTAAATTTACCTGCATCTCAACTCAGTTTAATAGTCGTTTTTTTATTAATGTTGTTGGAATCAGAAGTTACTACAGCTTATTTTCGTATTATGCCAAAAATCACAACAAAATAAGAAAAATGGTTGGAAAATGAAAAAATACCTCAAGCTCTTATAAGCTCAGCTCAGAGCCTTGCTTCTGTTTCATTAGACTCATAAAAGCTTTACATAGCTTATTGTGAATCTAATACTGTTTCAAATTCAAAATTTACTCAAAAGGCAAAAAAAGTCAACAATAGTCAACTTTGGGATTGGATTAGTGATGCAGAGTTGAGAAAGTGGAACTGGATCAGTTTGGGTTAAGATGAGCTGAGTTTGGGTTGAAAATGGTTAAGAAAGTGGTACTCTAATCTATGTTACAAGCCATAGTGGCTAGGACCAAATGTAAGCTCATTTCCAAGGAATTTGTATAATCTGTTTTTTTTCGTTTTTGACAGTTTAGATTCTTTCATTTAGTAGTTATTAGGTTAGCTTGATGCAGTTCAAGCATTAGAGTAGGCTGGTTCAGTAGTAAGGTAAGTCATGTTTCATATCAGCTTTTAAAGTAGTGTTTGGATTGGCTTACAGAACCAAGTTGCAGGCTTCTTTATGTCTTGGGAGTAGTGGTCTTACTTGGATTTATTTGTTAGCAGTAGCTTTTGGTCAATAACTTGTGCTCATTTTCACTCTTAGTCAAAAGTCATTTCAATCCCATTTATTGCTTACATCAGTTAAGTCTAGGAGTATACAAGCTTGCTTTTAAGACTTAGAATCACATAGGATAGCATTGTTAGGTCTCACCTCACCTCAAAACATCATTAATAAACTGGTTTTTAGAATCAAAGTTCATTTAAGTCAAACCAATAGGATCTTCAAAAAGTCAAAAAAATTTGCTTAAGTCTGTTTTTTATAAAACTTTGTGGACTTATCACTGGTAAATCCTTGGTCAAGAGGTCTTGGTACTTTGAACTTAGCAAGTTTAGCTGGTCTAGTTTCCATAACTGATTTTTGAAAAATTTTACAAAAGCTTCTTAAGCTTCAATTAAGCTTGTCTAATCTGCCTAAAATGCCCTATGACAGAGCATAGTCACCAGAGCAAGTTCTCAGCTTCTTGCAGGGCTTGTAACAAGCTCATCAGAGCTTCTCTTGGTCTGGTTTTTGGTTTATAGATAGCTAGCCAGGTCTTCTTTAAGTTCCAACTTCTGTTTTTTAGTTTTAGCTTATTGGGTAGCTTGTGCTTAGGCTTAAAAGTAGTAGCATAAAACTGTTTTTGCACTTAAGCTCAAATCATCAAATCTGTTCATTAAGCACAATAGAGGTTAAGAGCAGTTGTAATAAGTTGCTTTTGAGTAGTTATAGCTTATTATAGCTTCTGTGTTCAGTTGGTGCTCATTTGGTACCTTTGGCTTATTCCAAGTGCTTATTTATAAGCACTTGTAACTGCAGTTCCATATTCCCACACACAAGCCACTGTTTTTATATTTTTCATAGATTCATAATATTAATTTAGACCTTTCTTGAATTTTTCATATTTTTCTAGTTCAGTTTGCTATTTTTCTTCATTTAAAACAGTTTTTAGGCTTATTTAATTAGCTTTTAATACAATTAATTCAGAAAAGTTTCAAAAAATTAAGTTTTCAATTTTCCTAGGTTAAGATAAATATAAAAAGTCAAAAAAATATTTTTCCAGATTTTTCATAGTCTAATTTGTAATTTTTAGCAATTTAATTAGTTTTAAATAGTTTTTCATTCATAGAAAATAGAAATATAATCAGAAAAATACAAAATTAGTTTTGAAAATTCTCTTTAGTTATTTTAGATTTTTCTAAGTCATAATTTCATTTTTCTAGCTTTATTTCATATTTTCTTGTATTTTAGGTTATTATTTAATAAGTAAAAATAGTTTTTAATTAATAATAATTAGATAAATAGTTTTAAAAATAATTTTCTTTTTCTAAAAATTTTATCTTATCATTAGGTTTGTAAAAATATCATTCTTATATTTTTAGGATTAATATTGCTTCAGTTTCACATTTTCTTTTGTACGTCACGTAGTTTTTAATTTAAGTTTTATAAAAGAAAAATCAAAAACATAATTTTAAAAATAGTGATAGCGTTTATTTAATATATTTTATCTTTTTAATTTTCTTTAATTTGCATTTAAGCCCCTGTAGTTTATAAAATTTTTCTTTAGGTATAATCAATCACAACCCTTTTCTCATTCAAATTCTCTCGATCACTATTCGTTTGATTATTCTCGCACAGCTCGTTGGGACATAACGACCTGGGGAAACACCATACTCTCCTGGACTTCATTGCATTTGTGTCTGAACTGTTTTAAGTTTCTTACGGTTAGCCATTCACAAGTGGCTAGCTTCTGTGAGAAAACTTGACGGTTTAGCACCAATCAAATTTTGGCGCCGCTGCCGGGGAGCTGTGCTAATTATCTTTCGTTTAGCAGATTAGTGATTTGAATATTCACTCTTTGTTCATACCATCCATCTATATATGTTTATATTTTCTTATAAAAATCCAAAAACATTTTAAAATCAGTTTTCAACAAACACAAAAACCCAAAAAGATTTTTTTTCTTATATTTACAAAATGTTTATCCAAAAACCCAAAAATATTCATCTTTACCCTCTTACCCTTTTGATTCTTTATCCCTTTACCCTCTATCCATTTGATTCTAACTTCTTCTATTCTCATGGAATCTTTCGACTACGACGAATTCTGGAACGAATTTAAAAAACTTCATACTTTATCACAAATTTCAAGAATTCGTGTTGTTCGTGATGATCCATTAATTCTGCGTAGGGAAATGGAACGAGAAACCGGGGTGACAAAGGACCATGTACTTCCCTCTGATAATGGAAGTGCTAAATACTTCCAACCTACGGTTATCCAAAGATCTAACCCCTCAATTGCTCCTAAGCCGTCTAAAATTGATCCTAAACTTTCACGATTTACGGTTAAAAGCAATCATGCAGAATTTAGACCGGTGACTAGCAAGAATGACTTGCCTAATCTTCACGTTTCTCAAGAACCTGAACCAGAGACCATAACGGAAGTGGGGGAAATTGCTAGCTCTCAGAGCACACCACTTGTCCCACCTCCGGATTTTTCAAAATGTTCTTCGAGATTTGATAGTCATTCGGATCACCATGTTGGTTTTGTTGATTCTTTGAATGAACCGATTCCTTCTCATAACTCTCAAATGGAATCGTTTATTCCTTGTGTCGGTTGTGGTGAGCCTCTTTTTGGTTCACCATGTCGCTGGTGTACGTGTGTACAGTGTGGTAATGATATTCGGAACGGGAGTTGTTTGTTTTGTGGTTCGAGGAATTCATTTGATTATGATCCTAATCCGAACTCATTTAACGACCCCTCAAATTTTTCCAACTACCCACCACAGCCCGACTTATCTTCATATAATCAACATAACTACTGTGAATTTTGTGGAGGTCCTCACCAAGGATTTGAGTGTCAATCCGGAAACACGTTTGTCTATGAACAGTTTTCCAGTGATGCTCAGAACTTTGGTTATGACCAATATCCATATAATTCGCCAATCCAGGCTCAACAGTTTTACTGTTGTGAGAATTGTGGAGGTCCTCACGATAATTTTCAATGTCAACCGTGGAATCAAAATTACTATACTTCCGGTTTTGACAATTTCCAACCTCCACAGCACCATACGGTTCAAACTCCACCTGAGCCGTTGCCTAAAGAAATTTCCCAAGATTTTGAAACCGCAATGAAAACACTTGATGATATAATTCAAAACTTTAAGAATCAAGTGAGTGGTGAGAAAACCATAGGAGAATTGCTAGCCGAAGAACGAGAGGCTCGCAAATCTAGGGAAGAATTATTAGTCCTAGAGCATGCAGCTCTAAGGCGTTCCCAATTTCTTAAGGCAGCTCTATATGATGATGACGAGGAGAGTTTTTATCCTTTTAAGAATATTATTTCTCAACTCCCTCAGTCAGTTGATATCCCAGCAGTTGAGATTCCATCTCAAACAACTGCTATCACACCCGAAGCTCCTACTCACTCTCTGAACATGGGGGACGAGCATCTTGACACTGTTCCTAAAAAGGAATCGGACGAAGTCATAAATTCTAGTGTTGAGAACCTTGTCCCAATCCCGAGAGAGTCACAGGAAACTTCTGATCATATGTGTGATTCTCTTTCTCCTCTTGAGTGTTCAAAAGATCATTTTGAAACTTTCTCTGATTTTAGCGACGATTGTGCTTCTTATGGAAACATCGAGTATGTTGAGGCATCAATCCCACAGTCTGATCCTCTTCTTGAGGAGTTCACCGATGAACTCACTCACATCAATCCACTTTCATCGGGAAGTGATGATGGTCTCTTTGATTTCGAAGCCGATCTGGGAGAGATTGAAAGTCTCCTTTATAATGATCGTTCACTCACTTCTCACCCCAACAGTCCAATAGAGAATATTAATCATTTAGTTTCTGAAGCATTCAAAACAACTCTCACCAATCCTCTATTTGAATTCGAATCTGAATTCACCTTGATTTCTGACAATCCAATCTTTGACAAGGATAGTGATGAGTCCACAATGGAACAAGAGTTCACAAATTCACATCATGTGAATGATTCTCTTCATGAGGAGTTCGCCGGTGAACTCACTCATATCATGACTCCGCCGGAGTATGATCGCTTGGATGGCAAAAATCATGATCGGGGGGAAAAGTTCTCAATCATGAGAGTTGTATTTCTATAACAAATTTTCCAACCCTCCCTCCCGAGATGCTGTCCAAACCAAAGAGCTCAACTGATAAAATCCAAACGAGTGCAACTGCACTTGATCCTGAGGAAGAAGATCTTATCATGATCGTCATCATGATTTTCCTTCTTTTCTTCACCTACCTGGTGACTTCCTCTCTTCTTCACTCGTTCGGGAGTGAGGACACTATCTTTGACCCCGGCATTTTCATTTATCATTTGTGAGCCGGATCTGTGTATATCTCATCGGTGTGGAACTTTCACGTACTTCAATGTTTATCCAAACATCTTGAACGAAAGTCCGATGGAGATTGTTTTCCACTTTGCTTCCCCATGAACCAATTAATTCGGGGTCGAGTCAAGCTAGCGACTCGGGAATCAAAAACAATAGCACACTATATGGGTTTTCACCCGTAGTTCTGACTTCTTTCTATTTTCTACCACCCTAGTGTGGGGGATTTGCCCCCCGCTGTTGTATATAAGTTTTCTAACATCTCTAAAAAAAAAAAAAACATTTTCAAAATAATGGCCGTAGTATTTCCCTTTTACGTTCTTCGTTTCGGCATAACCGCCGGTACTTTGAATATTGAGGGCAATATTCATTTCTAGTGTGGGGGAATTCTCACGAATTTTATCATGTAATTATACCGCCTAATTCCCCATTTTTGGCCAAAATATTTTTTTGGAGTAAGTGTTTTACACTTACTCAGCTTACGGTTATCAGTCCGCCATGTCTAATAAACAAAAGGATTGGCTAATCCAGAGCAAACGGCTCTTAGTAAAGATATCTCAAATCCGTTGACGGCTTGCAATTTGCCCAAAATTGTATGGTGTTCACCTCACCATATCTTTAAAAAGTGAAGAGTTGGCTAGCCCGCAAGTTTATGGCTTGTGGTAAAGGCAGTGGAAAAACCATAATTGGTAATCAGCTCACCAAAGATAATATTGATAATTTATCTAAGAGTTGGCTAGTCCTGAAGCAAACGGCTTCTGGTAAAGACAAATCAAATCCGTTGGAAGCTGGTGGTTTGCTCAAAATCGCATGGTTATCAGTGTACCATAGTTCTTACTTGAACTGAAACATTTGGCTACTCCAGAAGTAATGGCTTTTGGTAAAGAGATTCAAATCCATTAAGTTTTTCTCAAAAGATTGCTAGGGACTAGCAATAGTTTAGTGTGGGGGATTGATGAGTGTGTAAATACTCATCATTTTTCAAATCAACTGCAAAACACTTAAAATGCTCTGAAATGCATCAAAATACTGAAAATATCTCAAAATTGCATTTTATATGTTTCAGATGCAAAATGTTTAAAATCGGATGAAAAATGAGCTAAGTTTGCATAATTGGCAGTTTCAGTCCCCCAAGTTTCAAAAGTTGTCGGAAATAGTCCCTGAGCACTTATTTTAAAAGAAAAATCACCAAAGGTCCTTTTAAAATCATAAGTTGTCATAATTAGTCCTTTGGTGAAAAATGTCAAAAGTTTTGAGAAATTACAAGTTTAGTCCTTTAAGTTTCAAATTTGGCAAAAATAGTCCTTGGAAGTTTGAAAATGTCCATTTTGGTCCTTGTACTATTGAAACTTGTCACTTTTGATCCCTTGAACCAACTTTGCAAAAGTGGCAGTTTTGGTCCCTCAAATATCATAAATTACAAAAAGGGTCCTTGTTTATTAAAGCCTTTGAACCCCTTTCCATTTGGACCCCTGCCATATCCTTTGGACCCCCTGTTTTGACCCCCTCCCTATTAATAAACCCCGGTCAAACCCCAAGTCAAACCCACTCACCGCTTTCCTCTCTTTTTCTTCTCCTTCACCCACCATGCCTGCAACACTCAACCCCCCTCACCTCCAGCTCACATATCCCACACCTTATCCCTCCACCTCAACAACATCCAAAATGCATTTATTGTTTCCCCCTCCTTGCACTCAATCCCTCTCCCCCAGCTGTTAAAACCATTTTGGCGCCAAAATTCTCATCAATGGCTAATATCTTTTCCAGTGATCCAATGGCCCCAAAAGCAAGTGGGATTTGCTCAGAGTACAAGTGGGAGCACTTTTGCATATAAATAGAGGGAGAGAAAGCAGAGAAGGGGGTAGTTAGATTTTTTTACCTTTTCGTTCTTAATTCAGTAATCTAATTGTAATGTCGATTTAGTTTTTTAAGTTTATGTAATTCATGTCCCCTGTATTCGAATTTTAAAGTTAATGAAATTGAGTTTTCAGTGTTTAAATTTACCTGCATCTCAACTCAGTTTAAAAGTCGTTTTTTCATTAATGTTGTTGGAATCAGAAGTTACTACAGCTTATTTTCGTATTATGACAAAAATCACAACAAAATAAGAAAAATGGTTGGAAAATAAAAAAATACCTCAAGCTCTTATAAGCTCACTCAGAGCCTTGCTTTCTCGTTTCATTAGACTCATAAAAGCTTTACATAGCTTATTGTGAATCTAATACTGTTTCAAATTCAAAATTTACTCAAAAGCCAAAAAAAGTCAACAATAGTCAACTTTGGGATTGGATTAGTGATGCAGAGTTGAGAAAGTGGAACTGGATCAGTTTGGGTTAAGATGAGCTGAGTTTGGGTTGAAAATGGTTAAGGAAGTGGTACTCTAATCTGTGTTACAAGCCATAGTGGCTAGGACCAAATGTAAGCTCATTTCCAAGGACTTTGTATAATCTGTTTTTTTTGGTTTTTGACAGTTTAGATTCTTTAATTTAGTAGTTATTAGGTTAGCTTGATGCAGTTCAAGCATTAGAGTAGGCTGGTTCAGTAGTAAGGTAAGTCAGTTTTCATATTAGCTGTTAAAGTAGTGTTTGGATTGGCTTACAGAACCAAGTTGCAGGCTTCTTTATGTCTTGGGAGTAGTGGTCTTACTTGGATTTAGTTGTTAGTAGTAGCTTTTGGTCAATAACTTGTGCTCATTTTCACTCTTAGTCAAAAGTCATTTCAATCCCATTTATTGCTTACATCAGTTAAGTCTAGGAGTATACAAGCTTGCTTTTAAGACTTAGAATCACATAGGATAGCATTGTTAGGTCTCACCTCACCTTAAAACATCATTAATAAACTGGTTTTTAGAATCAAAGTTCATTTAAGTCAAACCAATAGGATCTTCAAAAAGTCAAAAAATTTTGCTTAAGTCTGTTTTTTATAAAACTTTGTGGACTTATCACTGGTAAATCCTTGGTCAAGAGGTCTTGGTACTTTGAACTTAGCAAGTTTAGCTGGTCTAGTTTCCATAACTGATTTTTGCAAAATTTTACAAAAGCTTCTTAAGCTTCAATTAAGCTTGTCTAATCTGCCTAAAATGCCCTATGACAGAGCATAGTCACCAGAGCAAGTTCTCAGCTTCTTGCAGGGCTTGTAACAAGCTCATCAGAGCTTCTCTTGGTCTGGTTTTTGGTTTATAGATAGCTAGCCAGGTCTTCTTTAAGTTCCAACTTCTGTTTTTAGTTTTAGCTTATTGGGTAGCTTGTGCTTAGGCTTAAAAGTAGTAGCATAAAACTGTTTTTGCACTTAAGCTCAAATCATCAAATCATAGCAGTTTGCACTATAGAGGTTAAGAGCAGTTGTAATAAGTTGCTTTTGAGTAGTTATAGCTTATTATAGCTTCTGTGTTCAGTTGGTGCTCATTTGGTACCTTTGGCTTATTCCAAGTGCTTATTTATAAGCACTTGTAACTGCAGTTCCATATTCCCACACACAAGCCACTGTTTTTATATTTTTCATAGATTCATAATATTAATTTAGACCTTTCTTGAATTTTTCATATTTTGCTAGTTCAGTTTGCTATTTTTCTTCATTTAAAACAGTTTTTAGGCTTATTTAATTAGCTTTTAATACAATTAATTCAGAAAAGTTTCAAAAAATTAAGTTTTCAATTTTCCTAGGTTAAGATAAATATAAAAAGTCAAAAAAATATGTTTCCAGATTTTTCATAGTCTAATTTGTAATTTTTAGCAATTTAATTAGTTTTAAATAGTTTTTCATTCATAGAAAATAGAAAAATAATCAGAAAAATACAAAATTAGTTTTGAAAATTCTATTTAGTTATTTTAGATTTTTATAAGTCATAATTTCATTTTTCTAGCTTTATTTCATATTTTCTTGTATTTTAGGTTATTATTTAATAAGTAAAAATAGTTTTTAATTAATAATAATTAGATAAATAGTTTTAAAAATAATTTTCTTTTTCTAAAAATTTTCTCTTATCATTAGGTTTGTAAAAATGTTAATCTTATATTTTTAGGATTAATATTGCTTCAGTTTCACATTTTCTTTTGTACGTCACGTAGTTTTTAATTTAAGTTTTATAAAAGAAAAATCAAAAAAATAATTTTAAAAATAGTGATAGCGTTTATTTAATATATTTTATCTTTTTAATTTTCTTTAATTTGCATTTAAGCCCCTGTAGTTTATAAAATTTTTCTTTAGGTATAATCAATCACAACCCTTTTCTCATTCAAATTCTCTCGATCACTATTCGTTTGATTATTCTCGCACAGCTCGTTGGGACATAACGACCTGGGGAAACACCATACTATCCTGGACTTCATTGCATTTGTGTCTGAACTGTTTTAAGTTTCTTACGGTTAGCCATTCACAAGTGGCTAGCTTGTGTGAGAAAACTTGACGGTTTAGCACCAATCAGTGAACTTCAAAGAAATTGCTTGATGGCGTGCAGATATCTTCACAAATTTGGAGATCACACTTTGAAGTAGGTTAGGGACGGATTGGCTTATCGGTTGAAGGATATACATCAGAAGATTGGGTCTCCTAAGCGATGGAATTCTCAGGATCGAAGGGATGTGAAGAGGATCATCACAATGATTGATGAACGGTTGTATAGAAGGTTCAGGTCAAGATTGGAAAGCTATGTTGGTGGTCGACCCAGGAGAAACATCATCATCTTTCAACGCCCGATTCACACTCTGGCGACATCTCCGGACTACCTGGTACCCCTTGAACCGCTTTCATTATAAATTTGGATGTATGATTTATTATGGCTTGTGCACACATTACAGTGTACAACCCGTTCTTGTAAATAAAGGACCCTGTGGTACGCTTCAGTGCCACAATCCTTATAAAAGGAGCGAAAGCTTCTTACTTTTGAGTAAAACCTATCAAACCTTTCACTTTTCAAGGTTTTGCTCAAAAGAACAAGTACTTTCCCTTATGATTTTCAAAACCTCAACCGTTTATATCAACTCATTGAGGGGGAGTACTTGACTTAAAACTTTGAACACAAATTGTTCCCAGTGGTCATTCTTCCCGCAACACTCGAAATGGTCATATTTATTCTCAACTTTTCAGAAATAACATTTTATATGCCATTTTTTAGGGGGAGAAAATACGTGATAAGAAATATGTTGTTTGTTTTGCTATATGAACTCTCGTGTAAAAAGACTTCAACCCAAGAATTGACGAGATCTTAACTGTCAGTAACTCGAAAAGACTTGTCCGGGATGGGTAATAATTTCAAGCTAGTTCGCTAGTGATGTAAAAGTGTCTCTCAAAGGACTTGTCCGAGTAGAATGTACCATTCGAGAAACTCTTGGTAGACATGAACCTTGACGGGTTTGACAACCTTTCGGGGTTGTCCACACCTTCAAGATAGTTATTAGAGTTAGTTGTCACCTAAAAGCTGATAATGCAACTCTTTAACTATGCCACGTAACCGTGTCTCGCGGGGGAATGTCTATCTTGAGTCGATCAATTCAAAAGTGCGCGCTCTTTCCTCACTGTGCAGATTTTCGTCAAAACTCTAAAGCACATGTAGAGGGGGAGTATTTCTACTAAAAGATAAAACTCTCATAGTGGTTCAAACATTTTTTCATTTACAAACCCTTTGAGAGATTTTCTTCAAAATGGTTTTATGGCAACATAGGTTAGTCATGGAGTTATAAGGTGACTAAGGTTAGGAATAACCGTCCTATGATCCGCCAGAGCCGGAGGGATCTACCTAAGGACACCACAAATAGTTAGAATTTAGAAGTCCTTAGGTATGATTATAAAAAGGAGAAAATCAGAATCGGAGAAAGAAGGAGTTGAAGAATTAAAAGGAAATGCAAAGAAAAGGGTGAAAAGAAATAGCCCTCCAGATTATTCAACTTAGAGCAGACACCGGGTTCAATTCATATGCTACTGGTTGTCACTAGATGACACCGGTATTGAACATTAAAAGTCGTCATGGACCCAGTGACGCATGCACTAAACCTTCTTAACCACTCAAGTTTCTCTCAACAGAAGCTTGTTTCATTCTCACAGGGAACCCTACGTAAACTATCGGCTTTCTCTTAGAGATTGCTGGTATTGAAGAAGGAGACCCTCTCCTAGTCTTCGCCAGAAAACCAAAATGCATTATTGAGTCTAGAGCCACGAGATTCATCAAAAGATCTCTTAGGTACACTTGACATTTCATCACTTGACATTCAACAATAAGAATTTTAGTGGTACATTATCGAGTCCTTCACAGATCTTAGCAATCTGTCGAGAACATTTATGAGAGGTTCACATTTGTGATCCTCGGTGATTGAATGGAAACTCCTGCCAGGTCAACATCAAACAGCCGACAGCAGTCGCTTAGGCAACTCCCAGTGGATTGCGCTTAGTGGTCTCAAACGGTCTACAGTCGTGAGGTGATGCTTCGGTGTACCTCAGCGACTCATCTGAATCGTAGGTGTACTTCGGTGCATCGTGTTATCTCACTTGTGGGACTCCGATACAGGAACGGCCTTTGTAAGAATTAGAGTTGTGTTTTCACACTATGCTGTCAACACTCTCAAAGTTTAAACTTGTAAGTGCCGGAATCCGCTTATTACTAACCATTTTAATGTTTACTTCTTATGGAAGCTCTGGAGCGGAATGATCGTGCAGATTCTCCACTTGTGTAACCACCGGTAAATTTAACCTCGTATTAAACTAATATAATATTCTAACGAAAGAATACTTATCTATTTTCTACGTCCAAATTTTTTTTAGAAACGATATCCTTTTATTTGATCACAACAACTAGCCAATGTGATGAAACTCACATCTTTAATAGACATAAACATCTTTATATGTAAATCTATAAAAGTTTTCAACTTTTATTTACCACTTTACGTTATTTCGTTAACGTACAATTATTAAACTTTCGAACTAAACGTTAGCCATTTATTAAAATTTACACGAAACCCTAATTTATTATCACTATAATTTTACGAAACTAAAAATACTAAAGTACAAAATTTTCATACATAGAGTACAAGTCACCAATGCACATTTCCAAATTAAGTTCTGCTTAGTTATACAAATCATATAAATAACGATTAAAATTTTATTTTTAATGACTAAATCTTAAACTAAATTATAACGTAATATTTTAAATATTATCCATTACTAAGGAAAGCCAGTGTACAAGTGTTTTATGCATTTTACTTCCTTATAGTCATATTTATATGTACTCTTATTATTCTGTCATTTTTACCAAAATCTTGTACTTTTAAATCTTACGCGTTTTCACTCTACGTCTTTCAGTCTTAATGACATATGAATACTCCAATAGACTCAAGACTAATCTAATATATCAAAATAGGTTATACTAATAAGTTTTAACATTTTTATAAGCATTGGATTTTATTTTTACCCGGTTTTATGTATCACATCTTAAAAATATTACGTTTGTAATTATCGGGATCAAACTATACCCTTTAAACCTTAAACTAATAATAAAACTAAAGATTGTCACGTTTAGTTGTCATGTGGTCTTAAAAATTACATCAAATCGAATGTTAAAATGAAAAAGGTAATCGATCTATAAAAATCTCAACTTGCCAACTTGACATATATCATCTTGGATTATATTGTGTCCACATCTTCCATTCCCTGGCCATAAAAATGGTTCACAAATTGCTATAAAATCATGCACATCAAAACCCATACATACACATCTCAAAAACCCAATCACAGAAACATATCCTTGCTCCCAAAGATTCATGACTAGTAAGAAGTCTTGATGGGTGCTTGCTCGGATGCAGATGTGGGTAGCCGATGCTTGGGTTTTCATGTTCCCCTTCAATCGATTTCACTATCCTCTTCATATAAAGGTTTCTTTGATTTTCCTTCTTGTAATATTCAGTGTTAAAATGATAATAAGATTGATGTTTTAATTTGATTTTTACGAGTTGATGACTATGTTGTTGTTGGTGTCGTGTGGCAATCAAAAAGGAAACACAAGAGCTAACTAATAATCATTATTAATTTTTCGGCTTATTTCCTCGTTTGTCTTGGCCTTAATCAGCTTATAGCCTTTAATGTTGGTTGCATGTGCCATTTTTATTATACCCCCCCTCAAGAGTCATTTCTATTCCTTGTTAGATTAACGAGTCACCAGATAGGGTGTTTGATTTTGGTGGTATCGCGGGACACCTCAGGTAGGGTACTCGCCTTTACTTGTTATCAACCCATAAGGGTGCGTAGACTGCTTATCTCAGCCCCTGAAAGGGCGTGTTTTGTGTTCGGGTCAGAAGCCACCCACCAGCATCTGCTTGGGTTGCGTTTTCTGTCACTAGGGGTGTCTTGGGTTAGTGTGGGTAATTCTCGAGATTTAATCCCCACACATTTGAGTTAGTGGGTCAGATTTGAAATGAGCTCAAGGAGCTTACTACTTTATCCCTCCTTTCTTTTGAGTCTTAGTATACACTCACCCCATGAGTATATGCTTAAGTTGCTTGAATCTGGTCACTCGAGTTAGATATCGAGCCTTTAGTTCACTCGCTTTGCGTTAAAACACAAGTTTCAAATAATGTCTTGATACTGTATTCATTGTTATTTTCTGAGATTGGGCCAAACCCCATTCTTGTTCACGCTTGGTCACAACCCACTCTACTTAATAGGCTTTCAAGAGTGCGTTTGGTGTTACGTATAACAGCCCAAAGGGTGCGTTTTGTTTGTTTATTTTCTGCACCAACAGTGCCTTTGTAGCTGCTGAATTCAGCCCCTAAAGGGTCCGTTTGGCCGCTGATTTTCAGGCCATAAAAGGGTCGTTGCCCGCTGAATTTTCAGGTCAAAAAGGTACGCTTGCCTGTTGATTTTCAGCTCCAAAAGGGTGCGTTTTCCTGCTGATTTTCAGCACCAAAAGGGTGTTTTTGTCGGCTGATTTTCAGCTCAAAAATAGCGTGTTCCATTTGCCAATTTTCTGCACTAAATGGTGCGTTTCGTTTGCTGAATTTTCTGCACTAAATAGTGCGTTTGGTTGGCGTAAATTTGCACCAACGAGTGCGTTTGGTTCTGGCATTAGCGCCCCAACATGGGTGTTAGTATTGCTGTAGCGGGGGTGTTTTGTTCTACTTGTTTCCAGCCCACTAGCAATGTTCGTTCTTACTTGTTTTCAGCCCACCCGGGACTTTGGACTTCTGAAGTTTACAAATTTCTTCGAGTCACGACATGTCTTGCACTACCATTAATATTTTGGAAATGCAAGTCACAAAACAAATTATAGAAATGAGAATGGTAGAAATAAAAACGTACCACTTGAATAAAATGAATATATTTTTTTATGACAAGAGTGTAAAATGTACAAACACTTAATTTTAAACTTATTAGAACCGGATACTAATATACTACTTTTAATATTTAGTTAAACCAATGAAATAGAAAATTTCACTCGAGTGATACCAATTTTTTTCTATAATAATATAAACCATTTTTACAATTCACAAACGTAATATACTTCTCGAAAACTTGTAACTTCAAAGGTATATATTATACCGGGTCTTATATACATATAAAACTTGTCAAAATATATTTAACGAAGTGTGTTTATTAAATCCTATTTGTCTAATACAATTTACACGTATATTAAGTTAATACTTGATTTTTCCTCAAAATAAATACACTTATACTAGGTGCGATAAATATATACTATTGACGATAGTCAACTAGATTGAATAGAATATACCCTCGGCTTATGCCGGATCCGGCACAAGCACATAAACTATTCCACTAATTCAAACCAAACTTATCCTTAAAAGCAAGTATTGTGAATCTTTCTAGTGAAATATATTTAAAACTTGTCGAAACATAGTTATCTTATCAATGTAACCACGTTATATTTTATAAACTATATATAAAGGTTAAGTTGAGACTTAAATTTCTTTAAAATGAATACATTTATTTTAAAGGCTAGATGTCATGAATATATATATATATATATATATATATATATATATATATATATATATATATATATATATATATATATATATATATATATATATATGTACGCGTAATATATATATACAAGTCTCCTTCATTCAAGCACCGTATAATGCCTCATAATATATGTACTTTTCTTTCCGAATGTCATCATTCGCTCTTAATATCCTTCCGTATATTATCAATTGGTCATCATGGAACCAAAGTCGCAATTCCTTCTTCGAGATTCCTTCCATGTCATACTCTCATGAGCCGAGATCCATCCAAACCTTTGTAAATTGTTCTAAGATAAATGATGACACACAAGCAACAACAACAACATATAGAAATCTATAAAGTTAGTTAAACTTTAGCGAGTCTTAAACTTGAGTAAAGACTAAATTGCCGTATTAATTAGGTTGCGTGTCGGAGCCGTGAACTATCATCCTTTGATTTAATTCCTTTTGGACTACTAATTGCCAAGGTGAGTCATAGCCCCTCTTTTCCTTATTTTGAACGTTTTGGGGGAGATACATGCTCAAATATTGCTTGATATTTTCACATTTATTTTAAATTCTTACGAATTACCGTGAGTTCGTAGCCCCTACTTTTATACATTTTGAATTACTTTTTGGGGGAGAGACATGCTCAGATATTCTCATTCACTTTTACAAATAATCTAAACTTTTACATACTATTGTGAGTTCATAGTCCCACTTTTTACTTGTTTTTCAAACTCGTGGGGAGATACATGCTACAAACCTGAACACAAGTATTTTCTATGCTACACCTACACCTGATTGCTATTGCTTAAGTTACTTACACCTGCCACTAAAAGTCCCTCATATCATGAACCATTAATCACTTGCGAGTGAACGCGAATATAGTGAATAGATCTATTGGCAGTTGACGCCCCATTTGTGTTAGCCGGATAGGTAACCAAATGCACTTTATTTGAGAATACTAGGAGAATGGCAAACTCCTACCAGAGGGCATTGTTGCTCACATCATTATTATGATGTTTGTAACTTACGTCATTATTATGACGCGTTCGTGTTAAGGTTTGCGTTCATGAGACTTAAGGCAATATATATACTGTGTTGCAATGATACAAATGCTGCAAATACTGAATTTATGGGTGCAACAACATGGCCAAACCTTGAAACTTGTGTTAAACTGATTACTAAACAAACGAACTATGGGTGTATAACAACGTAACCCACTACTTATTTCATCAATATTGGTATTTATTACAATAATCGCTCAAACTCGAAACTATTGAACTCAACTGTTTTAATCATAAACTCTATGAACTCACCAACCTTTGTGTTGACACTTTTAGCATGTTTATCTCAGTGTTCATAGTTTACGAGGATGGCACAGAAGGGCACGGATACTCAAGAAGGCTATATTATCATTCGAAAACTTATTTAATAAATTGTAAAACCATTGGGACCTCATTTTGTAAACTCTGATATTTAGATAAATCGAATGATAAATCTTTTAAAACGACACAATTAGAGTTCGTTTTCTGTTATTGTAACTGTTGAGCTATGAAGTAACACCCAGCTTGAATTCCGCTGCGTATCACGAAATTGGGGGTGTTACAGATTGGTATCAGAGCCGCAGTTATAGAGAAACGGGTCTAGTTGAGGTCCGAACTATAACTATTTTTACGAATAAAACATTTTATAGCATTTCGCTCTCCGTGCCTTCCATCCTCCAGGTAATTATGTGACTTTTATACAATTTATACTATGCAAACACTTTAAGTATACTGATATATACTTCTGATCACTCTATACGAAATAAACATACCTGCATATGCCTTCACATTTCCATGAGCATGTACCTACTCTTACATTTTTCAAATTTATGATACCTTCCTAAGATATTACACAATATACTCACTATTTTGAGTACTATGTCAATTTTTCTTAGTATCTTACTCTCAAAGATGAGTGTAAATACTCCTTCTATACTCTCAGAACACCTAACTCATCGATTAAGTAAGAGTGTTCAGTCAGAAATTCTTAAGTAGGATGATTTATAATGTCTTTATTTGAATGAATTGGGACGCCTTTTTATTTAAATAAAGAAATTATAAATCGCCGAACCATAAGTTTTTATTCCTATATTTACATTGTTTGGGACGCCTCTCTATGTAAGTGATGGATTATAAATGAGTGGACTTATTTGTATCTGAAACGACATGAGTATGAACTCGAGGATCAAAAACTGATTCATAATCTACAAACGCTGAAGTTCAACAACTCTGTCTACACCCATCAAATTCTCATCCAGTTTTCAACGCAATTATCAAAAAGTAACAATCTTCATTCAAAGTAAAATTTTCTTAAGTTTATATGACTTTCGGAATAATGTTTTTCACATGTAAAACAATAAATTCTAACTTATAAGCTTTCACAAGTGAAACTACATTTAATCAACACTTAACACGGACTGAATCTCGGGACGAGATTCAATTTAAGGGGGTGAGACTGTAACCACCGGTAAATTTAACCTCGTATTAAACTAATATAATATTCTAACGAAAGAATACTTATCTATTTTCTACGTCCAAATTTTTTTTAGAAACGATATCCTTTTATTTGATCACAACAACTAGCCAATGTGATGAAACTCACATCTTTAATAGACATAAACATCTTTATATGTAAATCTATAAAAGTTTTCAACTTTTATTTACCACTTTACGTTATTTCGTTAACGTACAATTATTAAACTTTCAAACTAAACGTTAGCCATTTATTAAAATTTACACGAAACCCTAATTTATTATCACTATAATTTTACGAAACTAAAAATACTAAAGTACAAAATTTTCATACATAGAGTACAAGTCACCAATGCACATTTCCAAATTAAGTTCTGCTTAGTTATACAAATCATATAAATAACGATTAAAATTTTATTTTTAATGACTAAATCTTAAACTAAATTATAACGTAATATTTTAAATATTATCCATTACTAAGGAAAGCCAGTGTACAAGTGTTTTATGCATTTTACTTCCTTATAGTCATATTTATATGTACTCTTATTATTCTGTCATTTTTACCAAAATCTTGTACTTTTAAATCTTACGCGTTTTCACTCTACGTCTTTCAGTCTTAATGACATATGAATACTCCAATAGACTCAAGACTAATCTAATATATCAAAATAGGTTATACTAATAAGTTTTAACATTTTTATAAGCATTGGATTTTATTTTTACCCGGTTTTATGTATCACATCTTAAAAATATTACGTTTGTAATTATCGGGATCAAACTATACCCTTTAAACCTTAAACTAATAATAAAACTAAAGATTGTCACGTTTAGTTGTCATGTGGTCTTAAAAATTACATCAAATCGAATGTTAAAATGAAAAAGGTAATCGATCTATAAAAATCTCAACTTGCCAACTTGACATATATCATCTTGGATTATATTGTGTCCACATCTTCCATTCCCTGGCCATAAAAATGGTTCACAAATTGCTATAAAATCATGCACATCAAAACCCATACATACACATCTCAAAACCCAATCACGAAACATATCCTTGCTCCCAAAGATTCATGACTAGTAAGAAGTCTTGATGGGTGCTTGCTCGGATGCAGATGTGGGTAGCCGATGCTTGGGTTTTCATGTTCCCCTTCAATCGATTTCACTATCCTCTTCATATAAAGGTTTCTTTGATTTTCCTTCTTGTAATATTCAGTGTTAAAATGATAATAAGATTGATGTTTTAATTTGATTTTTACGAGTTGATGACTATGTTGTTGTTGGTGTCGTGTGGCAATCAAAAAGGAAACACAAGAGCTAACTAATAATCATTATTAATTTTTCGGCTTATTTCCTCGTTTGTCTTGGCCTTAATCAGCTTATAGCCTTTAATGTTGGTTGCATGTGCCATTTTATTATACCCCTCAAGAGTCATTTCTATTCCTTGTTAGATTAACGAGTCACCAGATAGGGTGTTTGATTTTGGTGGTATCGCGGGACACCTCAGGTAGGGTACTCGCCTTTACTTGTTATCAACCCATAAGGGTGCGTAGACCTGCTTATCTCAGCCCCTGAAAAGGGCGTGTTTTGTGTTCGGGTCAGAAGCCACCCACCAGCATCTGCTTGGGTTGCGTTTTCTGTCACTAGGGGTGTCTTGGGTTAGTGTGGGTAATTCTCGAGATTTAATCCCCACACATTTGAGTTAGTGGGTCAGATTTGAAATGAGCTCAAGGAGCTTACTACTTTATCCCTCCTTTCTTTTGAGTCTTAGTATACACTCACCCCATGAGTATATGCTTAAGTTGCTTGAATCTGGTCACTCGAGTTAGATATCGAGCCTTTAGTTCACTCGCTTTGCGTTAAAACACAAGTTTCAAATAATGTCTTGATACTGTATTCATTGTTATTTTCTGAGATTGGGCCAAACCCCATTCTTGTTCACGCTTGGTCACAACCCACTCTGTTAATAGGCTTTCAAGAGTGCGTTTGGTGTTACGTATAACAGCCCCTAAAGGGGTGCGTTTTGTTTGTTTATTTTCTGCACCAACAGGTGCCTTTGTAGTCTGCTGAATTCAGCCCCTAAAGGGTCCGTTTGGCCGTGATTTTCAGCCATAAAAGGGTCGTTGCCCGCTGAATTTTCAGGTCAAAAAGGTACGCTTGCCTGTTGATTTTCAGCTCCAAAAGGGTGCGTTTTCCTGCTGATTTTCAGCACCAAAAGGGTGTTTTTGTCGGCTGATTTTCAGCTCAAAAATAGCGTGTTCCATTTGCCAATTTTCTGCACTAAATGGTGCGTTTCGTTTGCTGAATTTTCTGCACTAAATAGTGCTTGGTTGGCGAAATTCTGCACCAACGAGTGCGTTTGGTTCTCGCTTTAGCAGCCCCAACATGGGTGTTAGTATTGCTGTAGCGGGGGTGTTTTGTTCTACTTGTTTCCAGCCCACTAGCAATGTTCGTTCTTACTTGTTTTCAGCCCACCCGGGACTTTGGACTTCGCAAGTTTACAAATTTCTTCGAGTCACGACATGTCTTGCACTACCATTAATATTTTGGAAATGCAAGTCACAAAACAAATTATAGAAATGAGAATGGTAGAAATAAAAACGTACCACTTGAATAAAATGAATATATTTTTTTATGACAAGAGTGTAAAATGTACAAACACTTAATTTTAAACTTATTAGAACCGGATACTAATATACGACTCTTAATATTTAGTTAAACCAATGAAATAGAAAATTTCACACAAGTAATACCAATTTTTTTCCTATAATAATATAAACCATTTTTACAATTCACAAACGTAATATACTTCTCGAAAACTTGTAACTTCAAAGGTATATATTATACCGGGTCTTATATACATATAAAACTTGTCAAAATATATTTAACGAAGTGTGTTTATTAAATCCTATTTGTCTAATACAATTTACACGTATATTAAGTTAATACTTGATTTTTCCTCAAAATAAATACACTTATACTAGGTGCGATAAATATATACTATTGACGATAGTCAACTAGATTGAATAGAATATACCCTCGGCTTATGCCGGATCCGGCACAAGCACATAAACTATTCCACTAATTCAAACCAAACTTATCCTTAAAAGCAAGTATTGTGAATCTTTCTAGTGAAATATATTTAAAACTTGTTGAAACATAGTTATCTTGTTAATGTAACCACGTTATATTATATAAACTATATATAAAGATTAAGTTGAGACTTAAACTTCTTTAAAATGAATACATTTATTTTAAAGGCTAGATGTCATGAATATATATATATATATATATATATATATATATATATATATATATATATATATATATATATATATATATATATATATATATGTACGCGTAATATATATATACAAGTCTCCTTCATTCGCACCGTATACGTCTCATAATATATGTACTTTTCTTTCCGAATGTCATCATTCGCTCTTAATATCCTTCCGTATATTATCAATTGGTCATCATGGAACCAAAGTCGCAATTCCTTCTTCGAGATTCCTTCCATGTCATACCCTCATGAGCTGAGATCCATCCAAATCTTTGTAAATTGTTCTAAGATAAATGATGACACACAAGCAACAACAACAACATATAGAAATCTATAAAGTTAGTTAAACTTTAGCGAGTCTTAAACTTGAGTAAAGACTAAATTGCCGTATTAATTAGGTTGCGTGTCGGAGCCGTGAACTATCATCCTTTGATTTAATTCCCTTTTGGACTACTAATTGCCAAGGTGAGTCATAGCCCCTCTTTTCCTTATTTTGAACGTTTTGGGGGAGATACATGCTCAAATATTGCATGATATTTTCACATTTATTTTAAATTCTTACGAATTACCGTGAGTTCGTAGCCCCTACTTTTATACATTTTGAATTACTTTTTGGGGGAGAGACATGCTCAGATATTCTCATTCACTTTTACAAATAATCTAAACTTTTACATACTATTGTGAGTTCATAGTCCCACTTTTTACTTGTTTTTCAAACTCGTGGGGAGATACATGCTACAAACCCTGAACACAAGTATTTTTTCTATGCTACACCTACACCTGATTGCTATTGCTTAAGTTACTTACACCTGCCACTAAAAGTCCCTCATATCATGAACCATTAATCACTTGCGAGTGAACGCGAATATAGTGAATAGATCTATTGGCAGTTGACTTCCATTTGTGTTAGCCGTATAGGTAACCAAATGCACTTTATTTGAGAATACTAGGAGAATGGCAAACTCCTACCGGAGGGCATTGTTGCTCACATCATTATTATGATGTTTGTAACTTACGTCATTATTATGACGCGTTCGTGTTAAGGTTTGCGTTCATGAGACTTAAGGCAATATATATACTGTGTTGCAATGATACAAATGCTGCAAATACTGAATTTATGGGTGCAACAACATGGCCAAACCTTGAAACTTGTGTTAAACTGATTACTAAACAAACGAACTATGGGTGTATAACAACGTAACCCACTACTTATTTCATCAATATTGGTATTTATTACAATAATCGCTCAAACTCGAAACTATTGAACTCAACTGTTTTAATCATAAACTCTATGAACTCACCAACCTTTGTGTTGACACTTTTTAGCATGTTTATCTCAGGTTCATAGTTTACGAGGATGGCACAGAAGGGCACGGATACTCAAGAAGGCTATATTATCATTCGAAAACTTATTTAATAAATTGTAAAACCACTGGGACCTCATTTTGTAAACTCTGATATTTAGATAAATCGAATGATAAATCTTTTAAAACGACACAATTAGAGTTCGTTTTCTGTTATTGTAACTGTTGAGCTATGAAGTAACACCCAGCTTGAATTCCGCTGCGTATCACGAAATTGGGGGTGTTACAACTTGTTCACACCAACAACATCATCAAAGAAGTTCTATCTTAAAGCAACACAAAAGTCAGAATGATTCTTCGTCAAATCAAAGAATCTACAAAGTTAAAGACTTAAAGAACTTCATCGCACCGTAATCCAACGTTAAAGAGTGTGTGAGCATGTTGGAGAAAGACGTGGAGATACTGAAGCGGCAAAAGTGACTGAAGGCACTTGATGCGATAACAACATACTATATCTTTCATCACAAAGAACAATGATCAAAGAACAAAGTTAAAGATGACGTCAAAGCATAACTGTTCAAAGAAAACTATCTCGCTACACTGGGAGATGGTTTGAATCCGCAACAATTCTTCTCACAAGATAGAAGAATGTCAGAAGACGTCAAAGCTACTATTACATCAACGCCTTCACCGTTTTTCATCACCAACACTTGAGGGGGAGATTGTTGGAATCACTCCTAAACCATAATCAAGTGTTAGTAATTAATATGTAATAGGTAGCTTAATTATGGCCTTTATGTTTGTTATTAGCCTTAAGCTTATGTAGAAGGCCCATGAGCTTAGGCCCATGTCCAATAAGGAAAAGATGGGAACTAGGAGTGTTGCCCTAGCTTCCCTCCTATAAATACTCTTGTAAACCTTCATTTGAAGGTTGGTTGTTCAAGTTATTTCTTTCACTACACTCTACGCATAACCGTGTCTTTATACCGTGTGTTTGTGTTTGATTTATTGTTCAATCGCCTCTCTATCTTTCATTGAAGCTTGTGTTGTAAATCTAGTAACCTAACAAGCCATGGTTTGATCATCTCTCTTACATATCCTTGGATTTCTAGTGGTTTTATATGGTTTTTGGGTTTGAAAACGTTTAGTGGTTTTTGCATCATTTGGATCATTTCTTGTGTTAACGTTTGAATTTTGAGTGTACTTTTGTGTTTAGAATCATTGTAAGTGCTTGGGTTTTGATTTGGAAACTTGAATCACTGTAGTTGAGCTTGTTTAGGATTGAAAAGTGTAGTTTTGAAGTTTTTCTACTTAGCGACTTGTGTCTCGGAGTGTTTTTCTTCGTAGCGACTTGCTTTCGTAATTTCTAGCGAGTTATAGTTTAAGTCGTAGCGACTTGATCTTAGCGACTTGTCTATTGAGACAAGCCGACAAACAGTACAAGTTAGTAGAGGTTCCACTTCGGCTAGCGACATGGTTGGGTTAGCGACTTGTTTCTATTATTTCTAGCGACTTGGATACTTAGCGAGTTGTTCTTTAGCGACTTGTCTTCTTAGCGATTTGGTGCTTTAGCGACTTGTGTTCAGCGACTTGGTGCCTAGCGACTTGGTTCAAGGGTTATAGCGACTTGGTTAATATTTGTTTCTAATACGGTTTTCTCTTGATTTAGTAAAATCCCGTGAAAGAATCTATTTCCCTGTTTAATCATAGAGTTATAAAATCCAGTGAAATCTGTAAACATGTCTACCAACGTGCCTACAATCATTTCTACTGTAGCTGAGGACATTAAAGCAGCTGGTTCAGACACCCGTCCACCCATGCTTGACAGAACTGACTATGACTCATGGGCTCAACGAATTAGGCTGTACTATTTGGGAAAGGAAAACGGAGTCAACAGTCTCAAGTCAATTGATGAAGGACCTTATTAGATTGAGACTACAAGAGACATAATTGATACTGCTGCAGATGGAACAATGATCTTTGGATTGGATAGACCAAAGACATATGATGAGCTCAGTGATAAGGAGAAAAAGAGATTCGATGCTGATATCAGGGCTTCAAACATTATACTTCAAGGTCTTCCAAAAGATATCTACAAGCTCATCAATCACAACACTGAAGCCAAGGCAGTTTGGGATAATGTCAAGATGCTTCTCTCGGGTTCTGAATTAACTAAGGAAGACAGAGAATCACAGCTGTATGATGAATTTGAGCACTTTAAGATGAAACCAGAAGAAAGTGTCTATGAATATTACGTGAGATTTCACAAACTTGTGAATGATATGAGGAATATCAAAATGACCATGTCAAATATTCAGCTGAACTCAAAGTTTGTGAAGAACATGAATCCCGAATGGCACAAATTTGTCACCTCTGTGAAGCTAACCAAAGGATTGAAGAACACCAACTATGAGCAACTGTATGCCTTCCTTCTTCAGAATGAGAGACATGCTATGTTTGAACGAAGGATTCTTGAACAGTGGGAGAAACTAATTCATCAAATGATTCTTCAGCCTTTTACACCAATGTTGGAATTACCACCAAAGCTTCTCAAGCCATACCCACGAGTAATGGTAATTACAAGCTCATCCCTGATCCAGCATACAAGCCTCCTGACTCAAACACACTCATGGAAAACTTCATCAATCAACTATCTCTCATGGTGAGTCAAAATATGAATTCCCTCCCACAGACCAACAATAATCTCAGAACATCATCCAATCCACACAATCAAGCTACTGTCAGAGATGGTAAGGTTGTGGTGCAGAATGTGCAAGGAAGACGATATGAACAAGGGATGGTTGGAGCAGGTTATGGTAATGCTGGAGTAGGTGGAGGATATGTGGCAAATCAGAATCGTGGAAGAAATGTCAATCAAGGGCAAGCAAAGCCAATCAAATGCTACAACTATGGTGGTGAGGGACATATTGCAAGGAACTACACATCTCCAAAACGTCCACAGAATGCAAAATACTTCGGAGACTAGATGTTGCTTGTGCAAGCTCAGGACAACGGAGCACCTCTGGATGAAGAGGAGTTGTTGTTTCTTGCTGATGGGAATGCTAAGACCTATGATGTGGATGTAGATGAGCAGCCAATTCAGGAAATAGGTCACAATCATCAAAATGGCTTTCAAGTTGCAGACTGTGATGCATTTGACTCTGATGTCGATGATGAACATACTGCCCAGACAATCTTCATGGCTAGCATCTCACATATGGTCTCTCCAAAGGTCCCTTCACCACAACAGGCTGGTCCATCCAAAGAATCAATCATCTCAGAGGTATTAAAACTATACGATGAGGTTGATGAGCAAAAGATATATAACGAAGTACAATCTCTTGAAACTTATGATTCAGATATTGATAATGTGGGTAATAGTAATATTGTCCCATATGATCAATATGTGACACAAAGTGAAAGTGAGATAGTACCAAGTGATGTATCTGCTGTAGTTAATAATGACTATGTTTTTAATGAATACACTGCATGCTTCAAGAAAATGTTAAAGTGCTTAAACAAGAATTTAACGCTAAGGAATCAAAACTTTTGAATGACTTTTCTAATATAAAAACTTTGAAAAACAAGCTTGAAAATAAGTTGTACGTACAAGGGAACACCATTCAGACTGCTCACATGGTCACTAGGCATAGAGTTTTAAGCGATAAGCATAGTATTCCCATTATTAAGGAACCCAACCCTGAGTATGGTAAGAAAAAAAGAGAAGCTCAGAAGGTAATCTATGATGGCAATGAGATTCTTAAGCCCAGGAAAACACCATCATGTATAGGAAGCACGGAAGAGGATAGAAAATTAGATGATGCATCTAGGGAGAAAATGGATAAGAAGCTTAATGATCCTACATGTAAAGAGAATAACATAACAATCAAACCCCATGATTACACTAAGGAAAATTGGATCTCCTTGAACAAGTTTAAGGCTCAAACTCTATTAACCCAAGAACAAGTTTTTTGGAAGAAAGATATGGATAAAGAAAAAGTTAATGTACTTGTTGAAACAAACACTCCCTTTAGGAAAATGCATACAGCTACTGTGTATCCTCCAAATACACCAATGCACTTAGTTCCTAGAACTATTGCCACTAATAGCAAGACCTTAATCAGCCTGTATGTTGTTTATCAACTATTCATTGATTTTGAGAAGACATGTAAGAAGAGAATCACACCAACAGGGATAACTGAAGGGGAAAGGGGTTTTGAGCAAACTAAAGAATGTTATTTAACTGAGGTCATGGCTTTCTTTAAACAATTAAAAGGTCAATTTAAGAGTCTTAAAAAGGGGATAAATTCAGATATTAAAGAAATGGAAAAGGAATTTGATGCTATGATAGTTGAAGTCAATGACTATGAGCGTGAATTAAAATACAATGAGATTGAGAGGAAGAACTTGCATACCTTGAATTAGAATCTGATCTCTGAATGTATCACTCAAGATGTGTTTTACACTGCCATGAATTGTTCAATTAATGCATCTCAATTTCATGAATTATCTGTTGCTCTGAAAGTCTCCCATGATCGTGTCATTGAGCTTGAAAAACTAACTCTAAATTGCATGAGAAAATTGAACAAGATGATCATGATAACCTGGTGAAACATTATTCTAAACTGGAAGTTGAGCATCTAGATTTACAATTAAAATATCAACATCTAAAAGATAATGTTAAAACCTCAAATATCAAGAAATCCTTTGATGCTCCTGAATTTGATGCAGTTTTTGAAATAAGCAAACGTGATGAACAGATTCGAGTTCATTGTAACACGATCAGAAAAATGAGAACCCAAATTTCACAATTAAAGGGTGAAAAGAAAAACGTGACTAGCTCCCAAATGCCTCCTCCTTTAGATTCTCAGTATTCTCAAACTTTTCATCTTCAAAACTTGGTTAATGTTTTACAAAAAGAAAATGAGTTTTCTAGAAGAAAATGAAAAGGTTAAACGACACTTTAAAGAGTTATATGATCCAATGAAAGTCACTCGTGACAAGAACAACGAAAAAATAACATCTTTACAAAAGGAAATTGAGAATCTGAGGAGTCAGGAAAAAGGGATATTGCCACTTGTTTTTAATGAGAATGTTGCATCAAAGTCATCTGCAGACTGCAAATATACTGTGACTATTAAATACATTCCTCCTCATCTTAGAAATAACGAACTTGGGTTTCATAACTATTTTGCTCACCTTAAGGATAGTCTAGAATGTCTCCGTGAGATTGTAGAAGAGGATTTCATAAATAAGCCAATTGATAGAGAGATTAGGTTTGCTTGCATTCAGGACAAACGATCTCAAGAGCTGCTAGAATGTTTAAGAGCAACATGTCCTAAATCCTTAGGTGCAAAAGATAAAGCTGTGATGCCTTGTTCTATGCCCAGTGCCAATCATGCAACCCATTCTATGCCCAATATTAGGAAAGTGAACTCTAAAGTGCATACAAGTAGTTCTGATCCATGCACGTCTAGTTCAGTAATGCAAAAAGTAGCCCAACCAACTAATGTTCCCATAATTCCCCTCAGAGTAATCAGTGACATAAAAGCAAGCGAGTCAAAGCCTCCAGGAAATACAAAGCAAGATAGGGCCTCACAAACTAAGAATGTGCATTGGAAGAGAGTAGAAGACCACCCTAGGAACACTAAGTTTGAGTTGAATAAAACGAATCGTGTTGATTCTAGTATTAGCTATAAGTGTACTATAATTAATTCGATTTATGCTACTATCTGCAAACCTTGTAATGATAACTGTTTGATTTCTGTTACTAATCATGAATGTGGTTTGAATGTTTTGCTTGATGCTGTTAAATGCCCTGTTAAAGTTGTTAATGTCAAAAATCAAGAAAATAAGGCTAAAAAGCAATGGCGAAAGAAGGTTAGAAAACATTGGAAACCCACAGGAAGGAAATTTAGTAACATAGGTTATCAGTGGATACCTACTGGCCTCAAATTCAATCTTAATGTGATGTGCCCTAAATTATCTAGATCAATGCCCATTAGGAAATGGATGCCTACTGGTAGAACTATTCCTTTAAGAAGTGAATATACCTTGAGTAGGTCAATTACGAACAGCATTGCATCTATCCCTGATGATTCCATTATTTCTACTTCTGATGTGGGTGTTCCAATCAATGTTACTAACCAAATGGAACCCATTCTTGCATGGGGAACCCAATTATTCAGTTATCCATTATTGTCTGTGTTCAACTACAGATCGTTCAAATCGTTCTGTGGTACCTGGACTCAGGTTGTTCCAAGCATATGACTGGAGACCGGTCGCGGCTCATGAACTTCGTGAGTAAATTCATCAGGACTGTTAGATTTGGGAACGATCATTTCGGTGCAATTATGGGTTATGGAGACTATGTTGTTGGTAAAAGTGTAATCTCTAGGGTATATTATGTTGAAGGTCTTGGTCATAACTTGTTCTCTGTTGGTCAATTATGTGATTCTGATCTAGAAGTGGCTTTTAGAAAACATACTTGTTTCGTTAGAGAACTTGATGGTGTGGAATTGTTAAGAGGAACTCGTGGTTCAAATCTATACACCATCTCTATCGAAAACATGATGAAGTCTTCTCCAATCTGCTTGTTGTCAAAGGCTTCGAAAACAAAGTCATGGTTATGGCATCGTCGTCTCTATCACTTGAACTTCGACACCATTAACAATCTTTCCAGAAAGGACCTTGTAAGAGGCTTACCCAGATTAAAGTATGAAAAGGATCATCTTTGTTCAGCATGCCAATTGGGAAAGAGCAAGAAATATGTCCACAAAACCAAACCCACAAATTCGGTTATGGAAGTTCTACATACCATTCACATGGATTTATGTGGACCGATGAGAGCGCAAACTATTAATGGAAAGAAATATGTGTTAGTTGTGGTTGATGGCTACTCCCGATTCACTTGGGTTAAGTTCTTGAGGACAAAGGATGAAACTCCAGATGTCATCATTAAACTTATTAAATAGCTGCATGTTCGACTTAACAAGACTGTCAGAATCATTCAAACTGACAATGGAATTGAGTTTGTTAATAGAGAACTTAGTGAATTTTATGAAAGTATTGGAATCAGTCCTCAAAGAAGTGTTCCACGAACTCCTCAACATAACGGTGTAGTTGAAAGACGAAATCGAACTCTTGTGGAAGCCGCAAGAACAATGCTGATTTACTCAAAGGTTCCAACATTTCTGTGGGCTGAAGCCATTACCACTGCATGCTACACTCAAAATCGGTCCCTAATTCACACAACTCATGGAAAAACTCCATATGAACTTGTCCACAATCGAAAACCTGATCTATCATACCTTCGTGTGTTTGGTACTTTATGTTACCCAACTAATGAGGGTCAAGCTTTAGGCAAATTGAAAGCTAAAGCGGACATTGGAGTATTTGTAGGATATGCACCAAACAGAAAAGGATACCGAATCTACAACAAGAGAACTCGAAATATCATGGAAACAATTCACGTTACGTTTGATGAGCCGACCGGTCAATTGGCTCTGGACAATCCATTCGCCTGACCCGCATTTCTAAATAGTCCCATTAGTTCTTCTCTTGTACCAAACTCCTCACCGAAACTCCATATGTACCCCTTCCGAAGATGAATTGAAGAAACTGTTTGATCCAATATTTGATGAACACTATGAGCCAATTGCTAATGATCTGTCAAATCCATCAACAGAGGCTGCTCCTATACCGGTCAATGAAGTTAACCCTTCAGTTTTCTATGTCACTAAGTCAAGAAGCGCCATGATCACTCGGTCTCATCATCAATGCCTCAATCATCAAGTGTACACAATGGAAATGTTGTTGCTGTTACAGATGATGAAAATCCTTTTGCTCCTCCAGAAGATGAACCTTTTGAAAACATATTTGCTCCTGAATCATCATCTGAACCATCTTCTTCAAGAGAAATCGACTCTGCTACTTCTGTTCCTCAACAACAACCACATGAACACCTTAGAAAATGGACACATGATCACCCATTGGACAACATCATTGGAAACCCTTCTCGTCCAGTATCCACTCGTCGACAACTTACAACTGACACCTTATGGTGCTTCTTCAACTCTGTACTCTCTAAGATCGAACCAAAAGATGTTAAAACTGCTATGAATGAAGATAGCTGATTCAATGCCATGCAAGAAAAAATTCATGAGTTTGATCGACTAGATGTATGGGAATTAGTACCTGCTCCTGACTGTGCTATGATCATTGCCCTAAAGTGGATCTTCAAAGTAAAACTTGATGAGCATGGTGATCTTTTAAAGAACAAGGCTCGATTGCTTGCAAAAGGATATCGTCAAGAGGAGGGTATTGACTTTGAAGAATCATTTGCTCTAGTTTCACGCATCGAGGCAATCAGAATCTTCCTGGCTAATGCTGCAAGTAAGAATATTGTAGTCTATCAGATGGATGTGAAGACGGCTTTTCTTAACGGAGGTCTTCAAGAAGTCGTATACGTCAGCCAACCGGAAGGGTTTGTGAATCCTGAGCATCCTACTCATGTCTATCAATTGAAGAAGGCTCTTTACGGCTTGAAGCAAGCTCCAAGAGCATGGTATGATACGCTATCAAAGTTTCTTCTATCTACTGGATTCAGCAAAGGAGCAGTTGATCCGACATTGTTCACCAGTCTGTCAGGAAACATTTAATCCATGTTCAAATCTATGTTGATGATATTATTTTTGCCTCGACTGACCCCAATGAATGTGACCGCTTTTCAAATGAAATTGGTTCCAAATTTCAAATGTCAATGATGGGACAAATGTCATTTTTCTTGGGATTACAAATTTCACAAAGTCCTGGAGGCATTTTTATAAATCAATCTAAATATGCAAATGAGATTTTAAAGAAATTTAGATTTGATTCTTGTGACCCTGTTGACACCCCCATGATAGAACGTACTAAGCTGGATGAGGACCACTCAGGGATCATGGTAGATCAAACGAAATATCGCAGTATGATTGGATCCCTGATGTACCTCATAGCCAGTAGACCAGACATCTTGTTCGCTGTATGCATGTGTGCTAAATATCAGGCTAAGCCTACTAAAAAGCACCTTGAAGCAATTAAAAGGGTCTTTCGATATCTCCAAGGAACCATCAATATGGGACTTTGGTACCCCGAAGGACACCGGTATGTCACTAACAGCCTATGCAGATGCGATCATGCGGATGTCAAGATACTCGTCAAGCACCTCAGAGGAGCTCGTTTTGGGTGATAAGCTTGTAAGCTGGTCGTTAAAGAAACAAATGAGTACTTCTATATCCTCTACAGAGGCTGAATACATAGCCATGTCATCTTGTTGTGCTCAAATCCTATGGATGAGATCCCTATTATCTGACTATGGCTTTGAATTCAACAAAATCCCTCTATACTGTGATAATAAAAGTGCTATTGCTCTCTCCTGCAACAACGTTCAACACTCAAGAGCAAAGCATATCGACATTCGACATCATTTCATCATGGAACAAGTGGAGAACGGTGTGGTGGAACTCTATTTTGTGAGGACTGAATACCAATTAGCAGACATCTTCACCAAAGCTCTTCCTAGAGAATGTCTTGAGTTTATCCTTCCACGTCTTGGTCTAAAGAGTTTACAACCGGAAACACTCAAACGTCTTCAAGAGGAAGACGAGGAGTAAAGGTCTTTCTTCATCCATCTCTTGTAAATATTTATTCGAAAAACAAAATACAAAATTACAAAACCTTCAAAAAGCAAATAGAAAATTATAAAACTTTCAAAAATGCATAAAAAATTTTAAAAATGTTGAAAATTTCCAAAAAAAATAAAATAAAATAAAAAAAATAAAAATAAAAAATATTGTCATTTTGACATATTTTTCTCGATTCAATAATATCTACGGTCTTTGTGCTTTCATTCAAAGGATGACACGGGTCTTTAGATGTTGTTCGAATGTTTAAAAAAAAATATATATGAGAGAAAGTAAAACGATGGTTTATTGCCATTTCAGGCAGTAACCCGTTTTTCAAAGAAAGAACAGAGCCATGCTTTATCTTAAATCTTCAAACCTCTTGCTCCGATTCTAAAAACAAATGTTTGTCGTTAAAAAGACAAATGTTTCCTTTCAAATATTTTTCCTTCAAATGATTCTTCTGAAAAATATTTGTCATCAAATGAAAACAAAATTGCTTTGAAAATACTTCAGACTCTACTTTTGAAAATCATCCGGGCTTTTCATTTGTCAAAATCTCTATCCTTCAATCAACAACATATGTCATTGATTGAGGGGGAGAATGATTTCAATCAAAAAGAGTATTTTTCAAACAATTGGCACGTAAATGAGAAAGGTCTACTCTTGAATAATCAAAAAGAACAATGTTTTACAATATTGTATACATTTGATACAAGACTTTTGTTATAATTATATTTTCAAAAGATACTCAAGCATGTTTAATCTTTGGAGTCTAAAAGTCTCAAACTTGATCCTTGTCGGTTAAATGTTTCTTATAATCAAGTTACATCTCCCATAAAAAGCTTTCAAAATCAATTTAAATCTACAGAGATTACAAATCTCAAATGATTTGAAAATTGTGATCGGGGGAAACTTTGTGATTTAAATTGGATTTAAAGTGATAAATTCGATAAATGGTTTCATAAGTGTTTAGCAAGCTTTCCTCCCCACATGTGCCAAACGATTTCAAATTTTCGATGCACATGTTGAGGGGGAGCATCTTTTTAAACCACAAAGAATTGAAACATGATTGATTTGTCACTAAGTGCAGGTTCCTTCTAATATGTGCAAAACTCTTTCAAATCTCGAGGCACATATTAAGGGGGAGCAAATTTATGAAATCCTCATCCTTCCCCAGTATGCTTTATCTACTTGATTTGATCAGGGAACTGATGTTGATATCTTTTAGAAAATGGTAATGAAAGAAGTTAATTCTTCCTCTTGCCTCCGTGTGCCAAAACAATTTGAAATACATGATGCACATGTTGAGGGGGAGCTCTTTTTCTAAAAATATCAAAAACAATTCAGGTACAAAATACTTTGATAATATATCACAAGTATCTGGATTGATTTTCAAATGGTTTTCAATTGGTTCCAATGGCAGATGAACAATACCAAATAGACCGAGTAAATTTACTTTATGTATGGTGATATAAGGATGATAAGGTTAGGTATTAGTTCCCATGATCCGCCAGAACCGGAGGGATCTACCCAGGGACAATCCACTAGATAGTGTAGAAGTCCTTAGGTATGATGAAAAAAGGAGAAAAGTGAGATATGGGAAGAGTGCGGACTGAGACAGAGCTAGAACTGGAATAAACCCAACAAGGTTCTAGTTATGAATTCTCGGTAATTAAGAAGGGGTTGAAGAATAAAAAAGAAATGAAACGAGAAAAGGGTGAAAAGAAATAGCCCTCCAATAATTCAACCTTAGGGCAGAAACCGGGTTCGATACATATGCTACTGGTGGTTACTAAGGTAACACTGGTATTGAAGACAAGACATCATGGACCCAGTGATGCACTGCACTACAACTTCCCAAGCTACTCAAGTTCCTCTTAAAAGGACTTGTTTCATTCTCACGGGGAACCTATATAATCTATCGACTTTCTCTTAGAGATTGTTGATATTGAAGAAGGAGACCCTCTCCCTAGTCTCCGGCATAGGAACCAAATGTGCACGATTGAGCCTAGAGCCACGAGATCATTAAATAAATCTATTTAGGACACTGTCAATGAAGACTCTTTGTTTCACACAATGTGGAAAGAGAGATTATATCTTATGAGTCCTACGCATTATCCTTGTGGTATTGCCAAAACATCTGAGTGATATGCAATCATATTCACAATGAAGATGGAAAGCCTTCTGGAGCCAACATCAAACAAGCTCCTCGTGGGTGGCATGTAAGATCTATCCAATAGATCAACCATGTGACAACTGAACATAAACAATGGAGCGATTCATAATTACGAATCAATCCTGGTTCAGGTTATGGATTGACAGATACCTTTGAAAAACCGGTCGTTGTGCTTAAAAATCTTCTCTCTAACACATCGATCGTGTATTAATGTTTCAAAAATTAAAAGGTGTTTATGATTGATAATTGATTTTTCTTAAAACCTTCGTTGTATTGCAAAAACACTTTATTGAGTAATACACGAGTGTTTTTCAAATCTCTTTTCATCAATCAGTGAATCTCAAATTCGCTGGTTCACTCACTCCGTGTTGTCTTCTTTGAGACGTTCCGGTTTGAGAACGACTAGAGCAGCTGCGAAACCCTGTCAAGGAGATTCTTCGAAATTATACCTGATCATAGGCAGTACTTGTACTGATCAACGGGGAACCATGGGCCGTGTACCTCAATTCAACGAAAGTGGTCAAAGACACTTTCGTGTGTTTTATTGCTAACTGTTGTATGCAGGTACACCCGACGTTTGCAGCTGATTAGAATTGAGAGATCAATCCATAGCCGCATGCTCACACAACACATTCATTTCCAAAGAATCGTGATAGGTTCATCAATGACTCTGATATTTTCACTCCATGCTTCTGCTACGCTGCTGCAAATATCATGAATCAACTAAAGCTTCTGCTACTCTGATGAAAAGAAATCATGATCCAGAATGTGAGCATGTCGGTCCAAAAGTCACAACTTCACATAATGTCAACACCACAATGGAAGAGTCAGAGATGTATGGTAGTTGATGATCTCAATGCTGGCTCAAAACTCATTATCACGTGGATCAGTTAGAGACCTCCACTTAGATTAACCAAACATGCAAAAATGAAGAATCAATGACTACGGGCTACAGAGCAAAGAACATTAACAAGAATCCAAGAAAAATCTTAATGTAATATGTGTTTGTATTTAATGTAATTTGAGGTGACCTCCCTTAGGGGGAGATTGTTAGGATTTAGTAAATCCAGGTATTAAAGTGTCGGTCACCTCAAGTATATGTAATCATTAGAAAGCTCGTAGTCGTAGTTATTTAATGTTAATTTGTATTTAGTTAAGTAACACCGTGGAGGATGGACTTTACCCACTGTATGCCTGATCCACAGCCCGTAGGTGGCGATTTGTGTAAGACTATAAATACCCTCTACCTCCCAAGGTAGAGGGTTGGAGCTCATAATAAGATTTTCACTTTCTCTCAATAAGTTCCCAAACCTCTAACTCTTTCTCTCTCTCTAAAACCTAATAGTATACGCCTTGTGTGAACAATGTTTGATGTGATTGTGAAATCCAATGTGTAACAGATGAAAGTTTGACATTCGAAAGTCAAACTTTCATTTGGCATTTTAATTTGATTGTAGCTAGTAAAACTGTGTTTCCAGTTTACTTTAGTTAGTCAATACATGAAAATGGTGAATGTGTTAACTGTGAACGAGAGTCATAATGCCGGAAGGATTGAAAACCTTTGGAAGATTAAGTGCAAAAGGCAGAATGGTATTTGAAGTTTGATGATAAGGATGGCTAGTGGAATGTTCAATAATATATAGAATGGTATTTGACTTTGTAAAGTCAATATTGCAAAACCATTACTCAATATTCGTTTTGGAGTGAATTGATAATTTTATATGTTTTAGAAGTTTGACTTAACAAAGTCAAACTTCTAATGGTTTTACGTAAGTTGGCAACTTGAGGGACCAATTGTGTATTCTAAAGTGATTATTGGGTGGGAGTTTTAAGTATTACAACGGCAACCCAGACAAATTCAGGGACCGAGTGTGAAAAAAGTAACTATTAGACCCTTGACCGTCTCTTACCGGAGACGATATTAACTAGTGCACACCAAACGATAAACTCATCTACCACTTTTTCCACACACAAACAATTTTCCAATGGCAGATTTCCCCATTTTAAACGAACTCATGGAGGTTGCTGATTCCCCAAATTTGAATGATCGTATGGCTATATGGTTTGAAGAAGAGGCTTGCCCAAGAAGGATTCTGAGGAAGCTAGTTCTTTAGTGCATCCAAGCATCCGAAGACGAGAATCATCAAGCGTAGGGAGTCGATAGAAGAGAATCAAGCTCTGGGACCTTGTGGAATTGCGCTTGACTGTGTGGATGCGCTGACCAAAATCCAGTCGAGGCACACAAACCAACTTGCCCAACGGGCCCTTGTGTCAGCAAAACCAAACAGGCCCTTGTATCAGCAAAACCAAACAGGCACACAAAATGGTTATGTGTTGTTTAATCTGTTCTTGTATCGTGATATTGGGTGTATTTTAGTGTAATTAGTATCAACAAAACCAAACATCCCCTTATATCAAGAAAACCAAACAGCCCTTGCATCAAAAAAACCAAACACCCCTTGTATCAGCAAAAGTAAAGGCAATGGTTTAAAAAGATGTGGTGAAATGCAAATACTTTAGCACTAAATCATAATGTATCAACAAACATCCGCTTGTATCAGCTAAACCAAACGGCCCTTTTATCACCAAAAGTTGTTACAAAAAACCAAACACCCCGTACGGAAAAAATTAGAGGCAGTGGTTTCAAAACATGGGTTGAAAATGCAAACGCTTTAGCAATAAACAATAATGTATTGACAATGGTGTATTGTAACATCTTGAATTTTGACTTACCAAAGTCAAACAAACTTATGAAAACCAACAAATTGTAACATACTATTGTCGTATGACTTGGGTAAGTCAAACCTATTAAGAAATGCAAAACTATTTCAAACACAATTACTTAAATAAGAACACAAAATTTTATTCGTCGATTTCATGTTCTCAAGAACTACAAATGTTTACTATCATCTAAACATACACTTATCTAGACCCACAACTCTCCCTATCATCGTTTTCCTTCTTTTCCTTCCTTTCCTTAAGATATTTAAACAAAATTTCCAGATTTTTAATCATTTCTCCCAAATCGTTAAACTTTGATAACAAGATGTCATCATCTTCCTTCTCCTTCTTAACACCCAAACGCTTTTCATTTGCGCAGTCTGCTTTCCTCAACGAACTCAACAAACCCTTCCCCTTATCATTTTGTGCCATTATTGTTTTTCTTTTTGCTTTGGGTAGAATGTGTGTTGATTGTATTTTAGGGTTCACTCTTGGTCGTAGCCGATAAATATATGGCTGAAGGTTGGGTTACATTTTAACTTGGTTGGGTCAAAAGAGTGAATGATCTATAATACCCTCGAAGGAAATCAGTTTGACTGTCCCAATTCTAGTCAAGGGACGATTCTGGCATTTAATGGCCAAGGTTTTAACCAATGGCGTTGAAAAGGCCGGGTTTTGTCCCATAACGATGCACCATGCCAAGTTTAGGGACCAACGGTGTATTTTAGTCTAATATTACTAAATAATATGTATACCTCTTGAACTGCTTTGGAAATTGAAACTCTCCCTTTGAATATTTCTTTCACCAAATGCTGATCTCCCTAAAATAGAGTTATTCACTCTAGAACTTTTGTGGAATCTTGCTTAACTTTTAAAAAATTTAAAACATAAAATATTATGAGTAAATTTAATAAAAATCTATGTATAAACAACAGTATATAACTTTAAATAAAAACAATTATTTAATTATGAGTTAAATAGTTTTGAAAAATAACCTTGATACTTTAAATTAGAATCATGAATGGTGCTTCTGGTCTTCCCAGAACTTGATTGGGGACGTAAAGAAGATGTTTGATTACCAAAACTAATTTTTGAGTTTATGTTTCTTCCTACACATTATTAGGCAGTGGGAAATTATATAATACATGCTAAACCGTTGCCATAACAAACACAATTAAAATGACAATATCTTCCAACTCCTTTCCATATTTTGGAGCCTGATTCCCAGGTGTCTCGCTTTCTACCATTGGCATAGCCATAAACGTCGATCGAGTGTTTCCTGGTGGACATGTTGCAGAAGTTGAAGAACGTTGTTGTAACGTCTTAGTACTAATTAAAGCATCTAGAGTTTATAACCAAACAATATAAGATTCCAAATTAATACAAAAGTATATCACGGCAAGCTAATAAATCTAAATTAAACATACGCCTTCGGTATCTAAAGTTATATTTAAATAACAATATAAATTACACAATAGTAAAAAGATATTACCATCACATACTGTCGGCACATTCTGCGAACGACTTTGAGAGTTCCTTCCTAATGGATTACTTTCAAACACTTTTTCACCCATACCAAATGTTTTTTTACTGTGACTTTTAACAACTGTTGTTAAAAATATAAAAAAAACATTTTGTATTAATTCAAATAAAACAAATCCACTTTAAAAAAAATTACAAAATTATACATATGCCTTGTCTTCCTGGTGTGTCACTTTACAATATGGGAGTTTTGGTTACATTGTTTTCCTTTTCAGAACAACTTCCTGTGAATATATTCATATTAACTAAATTACCAAACAATTACAAAAACAAAACAGTTTCATTTAATGACTTTGGAATGATTAATAAGCAACAAAATAACTTTTGAAAACCCTTTGTCACTTTTATTCAGTTTACCTTCAATCATACTTTTACCCATGACATGTGTTTGTAGATGTCCAGTTTTAGCAGCTTCTGAGAAAAAACCAACCAAAAACATCTGTTAAAACATAAAAAACAAAACTACGAAAAAACAAAACAATTAGGGAGTGAAAAAATACCTTGTGGGTGATTTGGTCAATCTAAAGCTTCAATTTCTGAAACAATAACAAACACACATTACTATTTAAAATTCTTTAAACATACAAAACCATATACAAAAACAACATACAATACCTGTCTGTGGTTTTCCTGATGTGACTGATTCCAATATCTCAACATCGATAGTTCTAGCTTTCTTATTGGTACGTGATTCTGTTTTAAAAAATTAGATACCTTTAAACACCAAACAGTAATACAAAACATCACAATAATACAAAAACAATACAAACATCAAAACATCACAATAATACATTTTGAAACAGAAGCAATAATACAAAAACAATACAAACATAAAACATCACAATAATACCTTTTGAAACAGAAGCACCACTCTTAATCTCTTTAGCTCTTGTAAGCCTTTTCGATTGTCTTTGTGGCTGCATCTTTAAATAAACTGTCTGTGCATACTGACTCAAAAAATATTGAATACATTTATATGTAATACCGATACAATATATTATATATACCTTACAGATTAAGATAAAATTTTATAGAATCATGAATATAATCTGTTGATCCCAGTTGAGAAAACGATCCTTATAGAAACTGACTTAATAATAACTTGTTAAATATTACGCGGAATATAATACTTAATCTTAAGAAGAAGAACAGTAATAACACTTAAACACCTTAATTATATTAATAACGAATATTCTAACCAGTATTAGGGTTTTACAACCTTGAAGTGTATCGACCTTAGATATATCAAAACACACGTATATCTAATCTAACCTAGGACCTCCTTTTATAGGCTAAGGAGTCCTTTACAATATACAATACGTATCCTACAAGATAAATATCTTTTCTATATTTATCTAATACAAACCTTTAAACCGACTTATCAACTAGCAGTGCTTACAATATACTAACAGTGATTACACAAATACTACTAGCCATGGTTTAACTTTAGCAGTGGATTCTATCTTCTAGCAGTGGTTTCTTTTACTCTAGCAGTGGTTCCAATACTTAGAATAATTCCTGATTAGTGGAACCTAAAACCCAACAATCCTCCCCTAAACTTGATATATTCAAACATAATTTTCAAGTTTCCTTTAAGCTCAAAACATCAGTCTTGGATGATGTATCCAAACACTTACCAGAAAGCAACACATCTCAATTCTTCTTTTCAGTTTCTGACTCTAATGTGTAATCCACAGCTTTAGACATATCAACCTTTCTCTTCAATCTTCCTTGAGGTTTAGCCTTAATTGCCAATGGCCCTTTTATGTCTGCAATCTTCTCAATCTTCTGGAACAATGGATAAATAATAGGATGTGTCTCCTTTGTTCCTCTTGATGTAAGTTTAGCTTCCAACATTTGTCTAGCTACATTCTTTGATAAAGGATAATCCTTAACAACAAACATGAAGAACTTCTCTTTTGTAGTTTGTACAGCATGAACTTTGCAATATGAATACAATAGCCACTCAACCACTTCACATTCATTCCAAAATCCTTCATTAGGATCAGGCTGACACATGTTCTTTATAGAATTCCATTCAAACTTAGCTAACTCTCTAGTTGGACCAAACTTCCCATACCTGAATTCCATTACCTTCCACAGTTGTTTCAGATCACCCTTAGTCAAAAAATCCATTAATATTCCAAAATTGAAATAAGCTCTCTTCAATCCATCACCGCTTGTTATTTCAATTACTTCTATATCCCTTTCTATGACTATTTTCCAATCTTCAATGGGATGAACTGCTCTTACTGGAGTAGGATTAATATGTGCAGGTTTATCACACTCCAGAAGATACTTTTCTGTTCTTTCTTTCTTTTCCAACTCTTCATCCACCTTTTATCTTTTTGACCTAGATTCCTTCTTTGAATCAGCTCTTCTCTTTAACCACTCTGCTTCTTTCTCAGAATTCATAGGATTAAAATCCTCATTAATTTTCATACATCTCTGATAAATTTATTCAATTCTCTCATACGAACACTTTCTTAAATTTTCACTAATAGGTATGTCCATGTTCTTGATAATCTTCATCATAACATTCCTCATCTCACTCTTAGTAGGAGGTTTCTTCTTTTTGGCTTGCTTTTTCTCTTTACTTATCTTTCTTGCCCATTCACCCAACACTCTAGCTCTTTCATCAACAGATAATAGTGCCCATTCTTGTGTAGTCTACTCATTCTTTATCTCATTTGAGGCCTGAAGAAAGGGTTGTTGTTCATTCCATTCTACTAACAATCTCTGAGTAGCTTCTTCTTCTTCTTGCTTTTCTTTCTCTGCAGCTGCTTCTTTTTCAGCTTGCAATCTTCTTGTAAACTCTTCTTCATAAGCAATCTGGTCTTGTCTATTCTTAAATTTCAAAACTGGCTCAGCAATACCTTTTCCCTTTCTAATGTCTGGTAAAACCTCCTTAGTCTTCAAAGGCTCACCAATTGTCAAACTTTTACTTAAGGGTTTAGGTCCAGTGGGTTTAAGAAATAATGGAACAGATGAAATTGTAGGTGTAGGATTTGATATAATTTTGCTCAAATTTAGTAAAGTACCAGCAGCCTCCTTCTCCACTTCTTTGGATTTGGGTGGGGAAATAGCAGTGGTTGTGACTATTGTGGATGTGGTTGTTACAGCAATGGGTATGTTTAAAGTAGCAGTGGTTACCTCAGATAAAGTTGCAGTAGTGGTTTCATTTGAACTAGCCGTGGTTGCAGCACCACTAGCAGTGGTTGTGTCCTTACCACCACCTCTTTCTCCTTGTCTTCTGCTACACTCTTTACTGTTTCAAGTACTGCTTCATTCCCATCTTTATCAGACATCACATAAGCACCTCCTTGATCTCCACTATCCAAATCATCATCCATGTTCACAGCAACCTCCATTGAATCTATGCACTCACTCCTCCCCTGTTTGGTTACATCCTCCAAAGTCACATCCCGAGAGGAGTGCACCTTCTTTCTCGGCTGTCTAACCTTCTTCACAACTGCAATCCCTGTTCTCTTAACCTTTTCCAAGACAAACACCCTGTGCTTCAAATTTCTGATTTGTCTGCCCTGAAACACAGCAAGTTCCTGGAGACTAGAGATTGTTCCCTCCATTTTGGTACACTTAACCATTAATTCATTCAAACATTCAAGAATATCCTCCCCACTTCGACCTGTGTCAACTGGTCTGAGAGGTGGTTCATTGGAAAAGTCATTATGTACCTGAGTAGGATCCGTCAATTCAACATCATGTTCCAAACTACCCTCATCACTTCGAGTTGTGTAACCTGCTCCGAGAGGTGAATCCTAGGGTAAAGAAAACATAGCATTAGACCTAGCTTGATCATCTATGCACCATAGAGTAGCCAGTTGGATAGGGATTCCTCCACTTGTGTTGAGTTCCAAGGAACTCTCCACATTAGGAGTTGCCAAAGGTTGGGTCTTATGTATGATTCCGGCACGACCGGCAAGATCCAAGCATGAGTCAGTAGTGGAAGCCATTCCAGTCATGTCACCTCCACTCCTTGTAACAACCTTATCAGCTACACCACTAACACTAGCCTGAGGGAGCATGGTGTCCTTCCTCCTTCTCCTAGTACACAAGATCCTAGTGGGTTCAGAGGTTGAAGTCAAAGGGATGGGTTCAGGGTGGGCAGCAGTGGGTTCAATTATGATGGCAAGGGTATCAGTTGTGTTGGCATGGGTTTCAGCATTAGTGGTTTGGGAAGGTTGTGGGTTAGATACATCATCAAAATCAGGAACATCTGGTAAAGGTATCATCTATACTACTTTATAATGCATTTAGGCCTTCTAAAATTAGAAGGCTTAAAAATTAAGCCTTCTAATTTTAGAAGGCTTAAAATTAGAGGAGCTCGTCATGAGATGACATGTGTCACTAACAAACTCCAAGCCTAACTTCTAACAAACTCCAAGCCTAACTCATAACCACCAAAAATTAAGATAAAGAGCTCCAATTATAAAATGACATGTGTCACTTCTCAACTAAAAATTTATCTTTATTTTCAAATTAAAATATCTTTTTATCTATTTATTTATATTATAATCTAATTTCACCATATTTTCTAAAATTTTATGCTCTTTAATTCGACATCCATTTTAATATATTTTATGAGTTTTTAGTTTTTATATTTTTAGTGGGTTTATTTTATTTTTATTCAAATTTTTACAACTTTAACATTTATTTCATTTATTCCAATCATATTATAGTCATCGGGTACCCGCCGCCGCATTGCGCGGGTACCCTTCTAGTATTGAGAAATAGGGGTGTGACTCTACCAGTGAAATTGTGATTCTTATGTCTCATATGTGCAAACACCTTTGGTAGCATAAACTGAACCTCATAATATCTGGTATGTTCAATAGGCTCTTGAGATAAGACTTTCCCTTTTCCCTTATGTTCCTCAAAAATCCTTCAAACAACATCCTAGACCAATTGAATACTCTCCCCTTAGCAAGACAAATAATTGCAGTTGCAATTTTAGATGGAAATTCATCAAAGCCTGTTGTCTTATTGCTCACACACATCAACAAAATATGAATCAAGAACTTCCATTGTGGTGAAAACATACCTTTATGAAATTTGATTTTACCTTCTCTCCTTTCATAACCCAATCTCTCTAACCCTTCAAAAATAGCATCATCAAAAAGATTAACTACACCATCAGCATCATCCAGCTTCAAAACAGTCCTAATGACATCCTCATTCACCAAAATCTCAATCTCATCCACAACCGTCCTAAGAACCTCTAATCCATCTCTTTCTTGTATCTCAGCATTCCACCAAAAGTGATGTACATATGTTTTAAGGATTGTGGGTGCTACAGTCAAAGCAAAGTGGATGGGACTATGGTTAAGGAAATCAATCATTTCATGAAAGCCTTTGTATTGATTATTTTTTATCAAATAAGCAACTAGGTTATGGGTTTTGGAATACAGGTTCGGCATTGTGATTAGTAATGGGAGATGATGTGGGATTGTGAATTAAGCAGTTATGAGTGGTTAGGGTTTGCGTTAGGCACCAATTTGGAAGTGATTTGAAGATCAATTAAACGATCTGGCAGTGATTTGGGGAAATAAATGCGTATCACAAAAGTTACAAAACAGTCCCTGAAGTATCCTTCCTCAGCAACACACTAGCAGTGGATTGAAAACTACTATCAGTGGTTTGAAATGCTCTAGCAGTGGATACAGCAATCACCCTCCAATCTTTTGACTAAGACAAGAGCAACCATATCTAAGCCAAAAATAGTGATAGTAAGCACAAATATGAAGGATTACAAAAGATTCACACATTTTTTTTTATTCTTTATTATTTTTTTTAAACTACACACAGCAACAACTCTAAACAGCTCCATAAGTCCTTCATACCTGCACATCATAAACACAAACCAAACACTGGAAACATGATTAAGGTTAGCAGTGGTTAGTAAAACAAGGAGTGATTTCAAAATGAATACTGGCAGTGGTTAGAATAATAGTAATCACCAGTCAAAAGGTCAACTCCAAGTCACTGAATCGTCTAACAAAGTCAAAAGACTTTATTTACTCCTCAACTATTCACACCTTCCCCACATTTAACTCCCTGATATCATATCAAATCTATTTAAGACCATCTTACTCACATATCACAAATATCACTCACATTCCTAAAATTCTCTGACTAAAAACACTTGCAAACACCATTTTCACCAAAGATCATGAGTAACTCAAATCCAATCAACCTTTCAACAGATAGCTCTTCTTCTGACAGTGTCTGGGATGAGTTTGTTAGGACTCACCCAGGTAGGGTTGAGGAAGAGGTTTCATCAAGGAAAAGAACTCACTTAGGTTCTTCTAAAGGTGGTTGGAGCAACTACTTTCCATCAAAGAATACTCTCTCATGTGAGAAAGCAAACCCTTCAGCTGCTGGACCATCTGCCATCCAACCAAGGCCACAAGATGCTATCATGAAAGAGTCCAGTTCAGACCTAAGCTCCATGCCAAGTTATGTGTCTCCATATGAAGGTACAAATGATGAAACTTCTTCAAGAGTCCATGTTGTTCCTCCCCTTGCAGCAGTAATCCCACCAGAAGAGCTTCAAGCACCACCTCAGCAAGCACTGTTGACAGCACCACCTCCAGCAGAGGGTCCATCATCATCATCACTACCCATCAGAGGAAGGTTGATTGGGCTTGCATGCCCCAAGGTTTGGAAGGAGATTAGAGGTCCAAGAGTGCAGAAAGTGATGCCAGAGCGGGGCATTGCTAAGAATCCTTAGGTGGTGTGGGGGAAGTTGTGAAGCTTGTGTCCTTAGAGGGTTTGGTTAGGAAGTTGGGTTTTGAAGTAGTCTGCTGGTTGTATGTTCACCATGGTTGTAATAACTGCATCTCAGTATGCAGTTTTATGAATAATAATACCATGTTTGTCTTTTAAGTTCATTCCAAAGATACTTGCGTTGTTATTTTAATTCCTTTTCTCTAAAATAGTTAGTGGGAACAAAAAACAAGCAATGGATAGAACAATACTAACAATGGAAAACAAGCAATACTAAGATCAACTAATAACAATTACATGACTTGTACAAACTTTTACAAAACAAATTTGAGACTTAGAGATTTATCATTCCAATCGACTACAAGATACTGAAACATCCCCACATCAAAAGCTTTAGTGAGAAGATCAGCAACATTGAAATCAGTATGGATTTTTACCATTTGAATCAACCTTTTCTAATTACAATCTCTAATAAAATAATGCATTATCTCAATATGTTTAGTTCTAGAATGCAAAACAGGATTTTTAATTATGCATATTGTCTTGTATTATCAATGTAAATCTTAGTATGCATAAAATTGTACCCAAAGTCCAACAATTGATTATGAATCCAAAGCACTTGACCACAACAACTAGCGACCTTCGACTTCATTTTAGAATTGGCCGTAATTGTTTGCTTTTACACGCCATGAGATTAATCGCTTCCTAAAATTGACATCCTCCAGTAGTAGACTTCCTATCCAAACTAGCTCCAGCATAATCACTGTCTGTATAGGCCACCAAATCAAATGTTGAATCCTTAGAATACCAAAGGCCCAATTTAGGATGACCCTTAAGGTATCTAAAAATTCTCTTCACAGCATTCAAATGTGTTGCGTTGGGTGTAACTTGAAACCTTGCACACACACATACTGAGAACATAATATTTGGCCTAGATGCAGTGAGATACATCAAAGATCCAATCATGGACCTATACAACTTTAAATCAACTTTGTAACTTCCATCATCTAGTAGTAGTGGTTTCTGAGTCTCCATTGGTGTACTAGTACTCTTTACATCCTGAAACCCAAACTTCTTCAAAACATCTGCTACATACTTGTCTTGGCTAATGAAAATACCATCAGTCCTTTGTTGAACCTGTAGCCCCAAAAAGAAAGTGAGTTCACCCATAGAACGCATCTGAAACTTATCATGCATAAGTTTCTCAAAATCTTTGCATAGCTCCTTGTTGGTTGAGCCAAAGATGATATCATCAACATAAACTTGAACCAATAATATATCATCTATGAGTTTCCTTATGAACAAAGTCTTGTCAATTAGTCCCCTCTTGAAACCATTGTCCATAAGATAAGTAGAAAGGCATTCATACCATGCCCTTGGAGCTTGATGCAAACCATACATAGCCTTTTTCACCCTATAGACCTTATTAGGATGATCAGGATCTTCAAAACTAGGAGGTTGACAAACATAGACCTCCTCATCAATAGTACCATACAGAAAGGCACTCTTCACATCCATTTGGAATACCACAATATTCTTAAATGAAGCATAAGCCAAAAACAGTCTAATAGCCTCTATTCTGGCAACAGGTGCAAATACTTCTTCATAATCCAGACCTTCAGTTTGTGTGTATCCCTGAGCAACCAACCTAGATTTGTTTCTTACCACAATGCCTCTTTCATCCCTTTTGTTTCTAAACACCCATTTTGTTCCAATAGCCCTTTTTCCATTAGGTAGATCAACCAATGTCCACACCTCTTGAAGCTTAAACTGCAGTAGCTCCTCTTGCATTGATTCAACCCATCCTTCTTTTGAAAAAACTTCTTCAACTCAGTTGGGCTCCTTTTGAGACAGAAAACAGGAAAACAAACAATTTTGTAGATCTTTATGACTATTTCTTTTGTGAAGTGATCTGGCAAATAAACCTTATTCAGGAAAGGTTTTATTGTTTAAAGCTATGCTTCTTGTTTGAACTAGAGTATTCAGATCTCCAAGTATTTGCTCTTTGGGATGATTCTTATGAACTCTTGTAGTAGGAATTGGACTCTCTGATGATGTGTGTCCAAATTTGTAAAATTTGCATCATTGAAGTAGTCATCCGATTCTCATCATCGGTTGGAGTATCCCTTTCTTCAAAATTAGGCATGTCTGGATTAGTTGGATACTCATCTTCACCAAATAGTGGCTTAGCAGTGGGTCCAAAGAAAGTCGCTATCGAATCTGCGAGTGGTTGCACTTGAACTAGCAATGGTAGAATTTGGCTTAGCAGTGCTTTCATTATGCTTAGCAGTGCTTTCAGAATTGTTCTTCTTCTTTTCAATTTCTTCTACCGACACTGAGTTATCTTACAACATCTCTTCCTAATCATGATGATGATCACCCTTGTTTCCAGAATCCAAAACATCATCATCAATGGGACTCTTCTTTTCAATGATGGGTGAGACAGAATCAGCTTTCAACTTTTCTACTAAATAGAACTCTTTTGGAGAATCAGCTTCCTTAGAAATTGTTTCTGTATCAGAATTCTTTTGTGTACCTGCATCAACATTAGTGGAAGCACCTGCAATGATAGGCTCATAATTCATGGATTTGGTTAGCATATCAATATTAAACAACCAATCAGGTCCTTTTGTCTCAACACTAGGAGTCTCTTCACTGAACTTAACATGTAACTTTTCTGCTACAATCCTAGTCCTCCTATTGTATACTCTAAAGGCTTTGCTATTGGAAGAATAGCCAAGAAAGTATCCATCATCTGCTTTTTCTTGAAACTTGCCTAGGTAGTCTATGGTATTCAAGATAGTAACAAGACACCCAAAAGGTTTAAGAAATGCAATCATAGGCTTCCTATCATGTAACATCTCATAGGGAGTCCTGTTATGAGGCTTCACTACCTTGCTTCTACTTTCTGCATAACATGCAGACTCCTACAGCCAAAAAGGTAGTTGGTAACTTAGATTTTGACAACATTGTTCTAGCAGCCTCGATTGGTGTTCTATTTTTCCTTTCTGCACATTCACATTTGTGGTGTCCTAGCAACACTAAACTGTCTTTCTATACCATTAGCAACACATAACTGATTCATCACATCATTCTTAAACTCAGTTCCATTATCACATCTGATTACTTTGACCTTATGGTTAACTTGATTTTCTATCTTAGTAATGAAACTCTTTAGGATCTTACTAGTTTCACACTTACCACCTAAAAAGTATACCCAAGAAAATCTACTATAATCATCAGTAATAACTAGGCATCGCTTATAGTTCAAACTCTTAACAAAGGTAGGTCCAAATAAGTCCATATGAAGCATAAATAGTGGTTGTGAAATGGTGTTTACAATCTGGGTCTTACAAGAGGCTCTATTTTGTTTTCCGTTCTGACAAGCCACACAAAGTTCTTTACACTCAAAAACCTTAGAAGGTAACCCTCTCACTAATTTTCCCTTAACCAGTTTATTGATTGTTTTGAAATTAAGGTGACCTAGCCTTCTATGCCATAGTTTTGACTCATCAATTGATGCCTTAGCAAACATACAAGTTAAAGACCTATTAGGAATTACATCTTTCATATTAAAGCAGTATATGTTTTCTTTCCTAGGTACTCTTAACTGTACATATTTCTCATCAGGCATTTTAAAATTAGGAGACAACACCACAGACTCAGTTTCTCCAAAAAGTACCCAGTTTTTCTTATCACACATTTGAGAAACACTGAATAAATTATACTTAAGTCCCTGTACCAAATAAACCTTCTCAAAATCCAGCTTTCCGATTCTGATAGTTCCTCACAAACAATCTTTCCTCCCTTTGGATCATTGCCAAAAACCACATGTCCTCCATCATAAGCTTCAAAATCCTCAAGGTTGCTCCCATCCCATGTCATGTGCCCAGAGCAACCACTATAAAAAATTCCTTTGTCTTGTAGTTCATCTTGTAGATTGCCATGTACATGATTTTAAACAAGTTAGTTCCTTTTGTGGACCACCCATCTGACTTGAGTGCGCCTCGTGCATCAAAATAATCAAATTTCTTTAGGTCCATTGATGCACAACTGGCATGATGTAAAACCTTGGTCTTAGGCTTCCATTGCTAGCTAGCTGAGGCCTTAACATCATAAAAATGGTTTCCAACCCGTGTCGCTTATCACCTTTGGAATTTTTAAAACCTCTTTGTATCGGTGGTGATATTCTTAGCGGTGGAAAGATTTTGCTTAGCAATTGGTTGGAACCCATTTGGTCGTGAGTGATTATTGATTTTGTAGTTCCATTTTTCATTAGCACTGCTCTTGGAACCATGTTTTTGTTAAGATGAGGGATTGTATTCTTTGAAATGTTTTGATGATTTACCCTCCTCTAGTGGTTGGTTTTTATAACATTTTCTCTGTAGATGCTCAAAACTACCACACTTAAAACATGCCTTCTTAACACATTGAAACTCATCTCCTTACCTATTTGAAATTAGGCCATTAAAGTTTCTCTGATTACCTCTAGGTATGTATCTTTTCATATGTTCCCTAGGTATCTCCTTGTAGTCTACTATTTTCCTAGAAATTGGTGCTCCAAATCTCGGCATAAGGTTGGCTTGTTTAGAATCAACAGAGTTAACATTTTCTATCTTCTCAGACTGTGTTGATTCAGATCTATCTTCCTCGAAATCGATTCCCAATCTTCAATAGTTGGAGCATCGGATGACTTATCGAACCTATCTTAGGTGATTGGACTTACTTATCTCCCTGGGTTTTGTTGGCTGAATTCACTACTAAATGATTCTTTAGTTGGTGGTGCATGTTTCATAAGAGGGAGTGGCATATTCTTGTAACCTAGGCACCTATCTTTGAACATTTTTTGTCCAATTGGCTTATTTACTAAATCATAAGCATATTGTGTTGCTGCAAATCTAACAATATGTTTCTCTTTTTCTAAATCTCTTGTTTTACACTCTCTACTTCTTCTAATTTACGTTTAAGCACTTTAATTTCTCTGTCCTTAAGATCAATTTCACCACCTAGTATGTTAATCTAATCTACATACTCAAACTCACATTTAATCTGTAATTTAAGTTTCTCTTAAACACTCTCAAGACCAACTTTATATCCTAAGTTATCTAATGAAAGTCTTTCTATCTCTTTTTCTCATTAATAGCTTTAAGAGATTCTAAGTTATCTTGACATGATTTAAAAGAACAAGTAGAATTTTTAGAATCATTAGATACCTCGGAATCGAACGAGATGAAGCATAGGCCATAAGAGCAAAGTTATGCTCTTTTGAAGCTTCACTAGCAAGAAAAGGCTGCATTAGGACCTTTTCAATCGATCACACTCGGTCATAATCACCAATACCATCTTGAGCAGCAACTGAAAGAAGAAAGCGGCTCTTCATAGTCTTCTTGTGATGCCTTCAATCCTCTTAGGAGCTCGACATTCCCTAGCAAAGTGACCCTTCTTCAGCGGTTAAAGCACTCCATCTTGCTTTTAAATCCAACTCTTCTTTGACCATCATATTTGACGCTGTCTGGTCTCCTCCGAAATTTCCTAGCTTGCGGTGTTAACATTGACATTTGCCCGAAGATTGATTTCATCAAGATCATCGATCAATTTGATCCAGAATCCGATGTATGCTGGTTTATAAGATCGGCTAGGAAAGCGGATGGCACCATCCATAACATTATCACTAACGGTTGTATTATTAGCAATAGTAGTTGATACTTTATAAGCAAAGTGGAAACATCCGAGAATTCATGTGCCTGTAGACACAAAAGCAATGTTTTGTGTTGATGAGGATGAGTCACTATGTTCTTTCGGACTCATAAACTTTCGGGTTGTTGTAGAGATTGTCCGTAGTCATTTTCAAAGTCATCTTTGTTCCTCCACACAACAAGATGCACGGCCATTCGGTGACAAACTTCGATGAACTTGAGATTTATATCTTCTTGAGCAACTTTGTAGTCCACCGGTTTCAATTGGTAGTCGGTTTCGTAGTGCAGTATAAGTGCCATCAAGTTTTTATCCACTAAGATTGAAGTTTTCAAGTGGATGCTTGAGCATGTTTTTCCCGGATTTCTTGGTAGCTTCATTACCGGAAAATCTTGTTTCAATGGCATCCATTAATTCCTTAGTCATCTTGCTCAAAGTCCAATGCATACTCATTAGGTATTCCCATCTTGAGAATATTATGAGCTTTCTAGCCTTCCTTCTTCATTTCCATTTCAAACCATCATCACCCTTTTTAGGAAGAGTATCACCATTCTCAACAACATCCCAGATGGTGTAATCAATCATGCGAATGTATTGCCTCATTCATATTCTCCATACCTGATACTCACCCTGCTTCAGCATGGGCACCTTTGATGCAGTAACCATATGAGTTTCGCCAGACATCTTAACTTTCTTGAATTCAGTTTCTAGATCACAAGCTCTAATATCACTTGTTGATCCCAGTTGAGCAAACGATCCTTATAGAAACTGACTTAATAATAACTTGTTAAATATTATGCAGAATATAATACTTAACCTTAAGAAGAAGAACATTAATAACACTTAAACACCTCAATTATATTAATAACGAATACTCTAACCAGTATTAGGGTTTTACAACTTTGAAGTGTATCGACCTTAGATATATCAAAACACACGTATATCTAATCTAACCTAGGACCTCCTTTTATAGGCTAAGGAGTCCTTTACAATATATAATACGTATCCTACAAGATAAATATCTTTTTTATATTTATCTAATACAAACCTTTAAACTGACTTATTAACTGGCAGTGCTTAAAATATACTAACAGTGATTACACAAATACTACTAGCCGTAGTTTAACTTCAGCAGTGGATTCTTTCTTCTAGCAGTGTTTTCTTTTACTCTAGCAGTGGTTCCAATACTTAGAATAATTCCTGATCAGTGGAACCTAAAACCCAACATAATCAAATTGTTAACCGGGCCTAAATATAGGCCTATAATATATCACCATATATATTCCTAATATATCCAGATATAATTAAGAAGATAAATAGAGAAAAGAGAAAAGTATTTATACCATTACAAAAACAGTCATGTATATAGATTATGATTTGGAATATGTAACCAAAAGATTAATTAGCATCTAAAAAAAATCAATGGTTGAGATTAAAAGCATTTTATTATTTCACCTATTTATTATAATTTAAATATGGCTTAAACCGTTAATCGTTACACGAAAATAATTGTTAGGTCACCATAAGTAAACACTTGAAATACTAGTTAGGAGTGATTCCAACAATCTCCCCCTAAGTGTTAGTGATGAATCCAACAATCTTCATTGAGTTGTTGGTAATGATGTAATAGCGGTTGCTTGACGTCTTCTTGCATTCTTCTTTCTTGTGAGAAGAAGTGCTTTGATTCCAACAATCTCCCCATGTAACCACAGGTAAATTTTCACTTGTATAATATTCTAACGAAAGAATACTCATCCATTTTCTACGTATAAAATTTTTCTTTTTCAAACGTTATCAGTTTATCTAACCATAATAACTAACTAATGTGACATAACTCATATACATAATAAACATTCTTATTACGTCAAGTATAAAAGTTTTCAATTTATATTTGCCACTTGACGTTAATTCAATAACGTACGATTGCTTAACATTCAAACTAAACATTTGCTATTTATTATAGTTTTCACGAAGCCCTAATTTATTTTAACTATGATTTTACACAACTAAATCATAAATACTAAAGTACAACATTTTATACCTAGAGTACAAGTCATTAAAGCACGGAACTTAGCTATACTTTAATTTCCGTTACAAGCCCTAATATACAACTCTATGACTTTATGTGCATGATATATTTTCAAAATATTAATGTACAAGTCTTTCAAGCACATGTACAAGTCTTTAATGCATACAAGCTTAATACTTATATCAATTATATTATAAACCTCAATGTACCTATTTTTAAGCACAAGGTACAACCCTATAATGCACAAGCCTTTAAATTTTATTTTCTTATAATTTACAAGTCTAACGTCCAACTCTCCAATGCTTGTGGTACATCTATCTTATGCATGTATATTAAATATGTCACTTACTTAAGCTAAACTAACCTTAACTTGTTTTTAAGTTACTAAACTATGATTATGATATATAAGAACACAATTTAGCCACATAAACATGTCCCCTAGGTTAGTCCTAAATCTCAAGCTCCCCATGGGTTTCTTTGTAAACCATAACCTAAAACATGGACAATTTGCAAACACTTCATCATGTTTGCTTCCTTAAATGTGTACAAATATTAACCATGGAAGCCTTAGAATATTTACCTATATAAATCAACCAAACATCCTCTTTATACCTCATCACCATTCGAACACACACACACACCCCTACATTCTGATTTAGAGTCCCAAAGTGAAGCAAAGGAAGGAGGAGGGAGCTTGTGCAAAAGCCTAGTAGTCCTTTGATTGTTTTTTCTTCCTTAATGAGTACCGACAGTTTGTAAGTTTATTAAACTCATTCAATTTCATTATAAATTTTAATATCAAGTACATATTGTTAAAAACGATTTTACAAGGAAAACGTAGCAATTTGAATCACTCAAAACGGTACACGAAGTCAAAGATCTACCAATGAAGCTATCGAAAAGCTGTCCAAAACATTCTGTAACAGGAAGATCGGGCACGCGAAACGAGGCACTTCTGCTCCATTTCATGAAAAAGTTAAAGCACGAAAGTTATTCGGAACGACGTTTTCTTCCAAAATCCAGGTGCACAGGTCCAGAAAACGCATAACGAAGTCATAATTTAATAAAAATCCCAAATTGTTATATATGTTACAAAACAATGACACTTATGCCCCATTTATTTGCATCATGTTAAAGGTATTAGGGCCAAACAAAGTACCTTTTTGAAGACCACCTAGGACACTCTAAAACGCCCCTCTAACCCGGTTGAAAAGCCTTGTCGTCATGCATAAAAACGGCACACCATTAGAGCCATAAGTCTTAAAAACCAAAAGTACTTTACAACAGGTATATGGGAAAAACTCGGGATTTTTTATAAATTTGATTATGAACTATCTTAGAAACATTAAAAATGAGTTAAAAAACATTTCACAAGGTTGCATACAAAAGATAAAAAGTTTTATGGTTTAAAGGGTTGCAAAGTATGAGATTTACACCGTTTTAAAGGGCTCGCTGCAAGGATTTTAACGCCCCAATAATGTCTTTAAAATAACTTATAGTCTATTTTATAATCAACCAAAAAGTAGGTGACTCGTGAACTTTTCATAAAAAGACCTTGCATGCATTTTACAAAATTTGAGTCGTAGGAGTTATAGAATGTTAGATAATAACTTAAAAAGAGTTAATTAACATATTACGATGTCCCTAGGCGACAAGTAAAGTTAATGAGTCAAAAATGAAATTTCCATAAAACGCGTCGTGGCCGAGTGTCCATGTTCACGGACTTGTTTCTCCCTAACCAAAGATGACTAGGATATGAGACCTATACCATTTAGAATATCTTACAGCAAAGTGTTTAAAAGGTCAAATGCATTGTAAAAACACTAGCTTTCCTCATGTAAAATATATCCTCGTTTGGCACTGATATAAGCCCAAAAACCAACAAAAGGCACCTAACCCCCCTACTTTAGAAAATCATTGCGACCAAACCGTAAGAGCTTAAGACCTCTAGTTTAAACCATTAGAAATACTACCGAACAAACTCTTGAAGGGATCAAGAATGTAGTAAAAACCTTTTAAAGCCTCGCTTATATTTACCCGCACTTTTGTCAATTTAGGCATAAAACAAGTAAATTTTTCTTATAAAATTTCAAGTATAAAAATT
>OU343220.1:262133350-262259557 GCA_910596185.1 Chrysanthemum makinoi
CCAGGATAGGACGTCAGCCTTGGGCGCCGGCTTCTTCTTTTTCTTAGGCCTAGATGAGGATTCTGGTTTCTGTACTTTGTCGGTTGAGGCGGGTTGTTGTTGGGGCTCATGGAATTCTTCATCGTCACCACCTGTATACTCAAAGTGATCACCGGTTTTCTGAGTCTGGGGTGGTGTCTCGGAATCCTGAGGTTTATCAGCAGAAGAGCGGGGAGGAGATCTTTGTTGAGCTGGAGTCCTTTATGGTGGAGGCGGCATTGAGTACTGAATCGAAGATGATTCACCAGACTTCTTTGTGCGTTTAGGCTCCTTATCCTTATCTTGATCTTTGTCTTCATCATCTCTTGAACGCTTAGGCCTTATAGCCTCTTCTCTGAATGATGACTTGAGTTGGTATTCCAGCAATGCTTCAAACAGTTTAGTTTCATGGGAGGCAAACGTTGCAGAGCGTGTTGACATTTGCGCTACCAGCCGGTTTACTAATTCATCATCTGAGAAGATTGTAGTTTCAACTGGATTGATGCTCAAATTCATCGGAGTTGATTTCAAGGCTTGTTTGGCTAAATGTAAGAGATTCGGATAAAGTTGTCTGGTATACATCTCCTTTGTCAGTTTCGGAATGACCTCCATTAAGAACTTGTGAGTGTATCCTTTTATCATCTCGTCCATGATCCCTTGAAGATCATCTTTCAACTTTCATCTTGTCATTCTCATCATGAAGATCCGTTATATCGATCAGCGAGGAAATTCAACTTTCTGTAGAGAATATCTTTCTTTCTAACTCGTTTGACAACTTTAACGATTCGATTCTTAGATTGAGAGATCCAAGATGGAGTTGGCTTCTTACTGATCTGGATGATGATTTGGTGATTTCTTTGATGGTGGTGGTGAAGAGTGAGAGAAGAAATCTGATGATGATGAGATGTGAGGAGACTCCGGATCCTTTGGAGGTTCAGAGTTTTCTCCTCTGGAGCAGCGGATGTCTAGCAGAAACTTATAATAATCAGTGTCATCTCCAGACTTATCTTTCTCTTCAGTCTTTTCTTTGTCACCCTCATCTTTCTCGGACTTTTCTTTAACAGGTTCCTCAAATTCATGCTCAATAGTTTCTTCCACGGGCTTTTGTTGTTGCTCCAAAGTGGTGGTACCGGATCCCTTATCGGGTTGATTAACCGCATCAGGACCTGGTGAAGGTGGAGCTGCAGCACTTGACCCTCCGGGGCCACCCATTTGTTCTTTTGCAAATTCTTTTGCCATGTGATGGAGTCTAAGGAATTTGAACTTCTTCCTGTATGAAGTATCCAGTTGCTCTTCTTCTTCATCTGAGCTTTCTTCATAAGGCACAAGTGCATGAGTCTTCCCTTTTCCTTTGTCAGCTGGTGGACTTGGAGGTTTAGCTGCTGAAGGAGGTGTTTCGGTTGCATATTCAGAGTAGAAAGTCTCTTCATCTGATTCAGTAGCCTCCGAGTCCTCGTCCATTAGCTTTCTCTACGGTTCAGGCTTAGATACGGGAATAGGAACAGCTTCCTTGGGGGGAACTGTCCCCTTTCGTGGAAGATTCCTCCTGGGAAACATCCTCTGACTCAGGCCTGCAGCACTTCCAGCACTTCCTCTTCTGGTTCTCCTAGTAGGTGTTCCAGAAGGCTTTTCATCGAGATGACCAACTTTTCCTTCTCATACTGCTACTTGATACCTTTTGTATGTTTCAAGCTTTTTGATTTCATTTATTAGAAGGTGATCAGGCAGCACGGCACCCTGTTTCTTTGTTGACGATTCCTTGATTCTGACTGATAGGGTAGGCTCAGTCAACATATCGTGATTATCTGGGTCATTGAGCCTCTGTGGAATGTCGGGATGAAGTCCAAGTGCTCTTTGGATCAACAATTTCGTGTATCTGACATAGGGAATTTTTGAGCCAAGTTTCTTGTGAAATGACATCATGTCTTCCCATAGCAGTGCTTCAATTTCGATGTCCTTTTTGTTGATTAATGACCAGAAGATTTGTAGTTCCATGAGCTTGGGATGCTCATAACCACTATCACGACCAGAGACCAATTTGGTAATGATGATGTAGAGGGTTCTCCACGGTTGAGGAATGTTCTTAAGCTCCACATGAGAATGCTTAGTGATAATTCCTGAAGCTTCATCATAGCCAATATCCATCAGGAATTGCAGAACTGTCTCTTCAGTAGGTGTGGCATAGAAGTCCGTTGGCTCGATTTCAGGAATTAGAAGAATAGCCCGTAGATCTGCTTGTGTGATGGTGATTTGTTTGTCATTGAGCGTCACAGTCACCACACTTTGACCTTTGATCCTTTGCATTGAATTCCAGAATTGTTGTATGTAGATTTTCGGTACTGTAGCAGAGTGTGAGAGCATGTTCTGGTACGGATGAATCCTAAGAATATCCACAGCAGTCAAGCAAGAAGCTTCTGAGCATGTGAGGGTTTCAAAGTCAACTCTGAGATTGTTCTTTACAATCTTTCTTGGATAGCCATTAGGGAAGATATCAGCAATTGTGAGAACTTCTGGTGCATCCACATTCATTTGAGCAGCCATGTCGTGATCTGAAATAACATTAGCCAAAAGAACCAACATATCGAAAGACATAATGTTAGTCAACAGAAGGTTTTTATTGTCTAATTATTGAATATACAGTGTTAATGATTGTTATGAGTCCTAAGTCACTTGTTTGTCCAATAGTCCAATGACGTTGTGAAATGTTTCATGAGTTAGTTAACTTTAAGTTTTAAAGTTTATGTTATCACTTATCGTTCACAACATATCAAACGTTTAAGTATATAAGTGACATTATTGGATTCGTGACGTTATGATTCATTTATTTACAAGTTTGCACGCGTAACAATTCACAACGAAGGTTTGATCAAGGCTTATGCGTAGGAATAGTAGCTTATGCGTAAACAAGATAAGTATACGCGTAGATGTAAGCTACGCGTAGGATCTGACTTACGCGCAAAAAGAAATATACGCGTAGGAACAGGAGAACCTTTTGCGTAAAACTTAAGCGTAGGCGTATATAAACCTTACGCGTAAGGATTACTGTAAGAGTAAACCTTATGCGTAGAGTCACTGCTTACGCATATCCTTCACAGGATACGCGTAGTCCCATTGTAGAACCTTACGCGTAATAGTTACGTGTAAAATTTCTCTTACGCATAACTTTCTACGCGTAAGGTGATCCTTATGCGTAGAGTAACAAAGACCTTGATTCTGAGTTTTATGCGTAGCAAGCCTGAAATAAAATCATCATATCATCAATCTTAACATATATCTTCATTTTAAAACAGATTATGGCATGAAAACATGTTAAACAGTTTACGCGTAGAAACACATACGCGTAAGTCAAAACCCTAAAGTTTATGAATTACGCATAAGATTTCTAACCATAGGATTTGCACCAAACGTTTTCTGGTAGGTCTTAGGTGTTGTGAGAGTCTATTAACCAAGTTTTAACATCCAATTCGTGGTGAATCAAAAATACCCAAACTCAAGAACTTTAAACCCTAATTCCTAATTCTGACATAATTAGTGTTTCTGGGTTGTTATAGGGCCTGGATATCATCAATTCAACATGATATTAACCTCACAAAGCAATCTTTTTGACCAAAAAACCTTCACATTTGAAAACCCCCAAAGCTACGCATAAACCCTAATTTTGAAAATCAATCAATTCATGTTTCTAGGTGGATCTTGAGGATAGAAAAGATATCAACGATGTTATTAAAGCGTTTTGACACTATCTTTTTAACCATAAACACACACCAATGATTTTGTGTTCATACGCTTATGCGTAGAACACATAATCACACATATCTAACGTTTTAACCGTTGGATTTGCATAAAATTCAAAACCTTTGCTTGTAATAACGTTAAGATTATGAAAACACTTACACTTTGATGATCAAAAACACATATTTCTTGAACGAATTATGTGCGTAGGATTAGTTAGATGAGAGTAATAAATGTGAAGTGAAAAATTAGGTGGGTGTTTTTATTAAAAATAACTTTAAGCTTTTGGCAGTTTTGGTCCCTCCACCTTTTCCTTTTTCATCCAAAGCCATTTAACTTCAATTATGGTTACCAAACAAAGATTTTAAGAAAGAAACTTGACGACACTCCCCCACGACTTAATAAATGATGAAAGGTTATAAATTTTAGTCCGAGGAGTGTCAGTTTAACCAGAAAAGTTTACCACCATTGATGCAAAAAACAACCAGAATAGAGTAACACGCAAGTACACGAATGTTTTGAAACAGTTAAGTGTTAATTTTCTCCCCCTCAACACTTGATCTGAAAAATACTGAATTTTGAAAGATTAGAGTGTTGACGGAAGAAATGTACTTGCCATGTTGAAACAAAAAAAATAGATAGAAGAATATTTTGTTGTTTTGTTGTTTTATATTTTTGTATTTGTGTTTTGAAAATTATTTATAAAAGAGAGTTTGGTGTTTGACAGGTTTTAAGACTGTTTTAGGAGGTCATCCAATTCCTCTTGAGTCAAACACCTCATACCAATCCGGTGGACCAACTCATTAAACCTAGCGGGAGGCAAGACTTTGGTGAGAAGATCTGCCAATTGGTATTCTGTACCCACAAAATATAATTCAACAGTACCCTGTTCCACGTGATCCTTGATGAAATGATATCGAAGATCGATGTGCTTTGATTTCGAGTGCTGAACTGAGTTGCACGAGATCGCAATGGCACTCCGATTGTCGCAGTACATCGGGATTCTGTCAAATACGTAACCATAGTCTTTGAGTTGTGTTCTCATCCAAATGACTTGAGCACAACACGCCGACATGGCTACATATTCTGCTTCGGTTGAGGACAGCGATGTACAATCCTGCTTCTTCGATTGCCATGACACCAGTTTGTCACCAAAAATTGTAACGCTCCTGAAGTACTTTTCCGTGAGTCTAAGCATCCTCGCGTGGTCGCGCCTAAAAAGAGATTAGTTCAAAACCAGAATCCTTCGGATACTAGATTCCCAAGTTAATGGTTCCCTTGATGTATCGGAGGATTCTTTTAGCCTCAGAGAGTTGGGTTTCAGTTGGTCGCGACCGATAACGGAGCAAAGATATAACGGCAAAGACAATAGCAGGTCTGCTAGCTGTTAGATACATGAGAGACCCAATAATACTACGGTATTTTGTAGGATCCACCAATTTCCCATGTAAATCAGCGTCTAGCTTCTTGGTATGAGCCATTGGTGTGGCATAGGTGTCGCAGGTATTCATTCCAAATTTGTTTAACAATTCAAGGGCATATTTGGACTGACTCAATAAAATACCACGGGGTGATTGATGAACTTGTAGTCCTAGAAAGAACGTAAGTTCACCCATCATTGACATTTCAAAATGTTTCTTCATTAGTTTTGCAAAAGCGATTGAGTACTTTTTATGTGTTGACCCAAAAATGATGTCATCCACGTAAATTTGAACAATTAAAATATGTTCCCCGTGATATTGTATGAAAAGAGTTAGGTCGACTGAACCTTTGGTAAAATTATTGGCAATGAGGAAAGATGATAACTTATCGTACCACGCCCGAGGGGCTTGTTTGAGACCGTAGAGAGCTTTCTTCAGTTTATAGACACGATTAGGGAACTCTGGATCAATGAATCCTTCTCGTTGACGACATAACCATTTATTTCATTGTCCATTGAGAAATGTAGTTTTGACATCCATTTGAAAGACCGTGATGTTCATGTGAGCTGCAAATGCCAGAAAAATCCGAACAGCCTCAAGACGAGCAACCGGAGCAAAAGATTCTTCAAAGTCAATACCCTCTTCCCGACGATAACCCTTAGCCACCAGACGTGACTTGTTTCTGATAACGCTTCCTTCAAAGATCCAATTTTTTTTTCCAAATCCATTTGAGACCAATGACGAGACCCTTGTTGGTCTTTCAACCGCCCATACTTCAAGACGTTTGAATTGGTTGAGTTCTTCTTGCATGGATTCAATCCAGTTGTCTTTGTCATTGCGTCTTTGATGTTTTTAGGTTCAGATTGGCAGACAGTGAGTGCATAAATGCAATGTTCACCATCTCGAGTGAAGACGCTTGTCTTGTAACGACTGGTTGGTTTGGGTTGCCAATAATATTTTCCAGAGGATGGTCTTTTGTCCATTTATGTGTGGAGGGTTGATGTTGGTATACATTGTGCAGATTTTGAGGATTCAAATGGCTTGTTGAAGATTCCACGACATCTGGTGCAGCAGTCTCATTAGCAAACGGGTTAAAAAATGCATTTGGATCAAAATCTGCAGGTGGGGGTACTTCATTCGAACATCATAAGCCGATTCATCATTGTTGGAAGCGGTGTGTTCAACTGTTGTGTTGGAGTCAACTGGTGGTGCTTCTTCAACCCTAGTTGTTGTAGCAGGTGTATCAGGTATAAGAGTATTATCAGGTTGAGCAGCGGAAAAAGCGGATACACCTGGAGCACGTTCATCAATATCGTCACTGAACAAAGGAGCAAATAACCTTTCCATTTGTTGACGAGTAAGCCGGGGGCTTTGTGCAGCTGATGATGAGGTTTGGGGAAGTTTAAGCGGTTGTGACCGGGTTCCAAGTGTTATACTCGAAGCCATTTCCGTAAGTTCATCAAAATGAGGATGAATCGCTTCCATAACCTCCTTTGTTCGACGATTCCAGATTCGGAAACCCTTAGAATTATCACAATATCCTATAAAGACTCCAATGTCAGCTTTGGCTTTGAGCTTTACAAAGTCATCACGATCATTATTCGGATAGCAAAGAGATCCAAATACATGAAAGTGTTTGAGATTCGGTTTTAAGTTGTGGACAAGCTCAAAAGGTGTTTTGTTGTGGCATTTTGTAATCATAGAACGGTTTTGAGTATAGCATGCAGTAGATACAGCTTCTGCCCATAAGTAATCTGGAAGTTTAGCATTGATTAACATTGTTCTTGCAGCTTCCACTAACGTTCGGTTTCGTCTTTCAACAACTCAGTTTTGTTCTGGTTACGTGCAATAGATGTCTGATGCTGAATTCCCACTTTCTCATAAAATTCACGAAGAGTTTGGTTAATAAATTCAGTGCCTCTGTCTGTTCTGATTTGTCGAACGGTGTTTCGTAACTAAACTTGTATTTTCGTGAGAAAGGTGATGATCATCTGTGGAGCTTGATCTTTGCTTCGAAGAAAGTAGACCCAAGTTCAGCGTGAATAGTCATCAACAATTACTAAGATGTAGCGTTTGCCATTGATCGTTTGCACGCGCATCGGGCAACACAAATCCATGTGAAGAAGATGAAGCACATGCTGAGAGTTGTGTTCCACCTTTGAAGGAAAATGAGCACGAGTGCTTTTGCCTTGTTCACAAGCTGAGCAAAGGTGATCTTTAGAATACCGAAATTGTGGGAGTCCTTCAACTAGTTTGTGTCGAGCAAGGTTGGTGATGGTTTGAAAGTTTAGATGTGAGAGACAACGGTGCCATAGCCATGATTTTGTTGATGTTGCCTTTGAAAGTAAGCAGATGGGAGAAGAAGCAACCATGTCTTGCATAGAGATAGTGTAAAGACTGGAATTACGCGAGCCAAACATAAGGTCGTTTCCTTGTAGATCACTTAATGAAACAAGTTTTTTCCCTGAAAACAACCTCCAAATCTCCATCACAGAACTGACCTACTGAAAACAGATTGTGACCGAGGCCTTGCACATAATAAACCCTGCGAATTTCGATGTTCCCATTGATATAGTCTCCGTAGCCCATGATAGCTGCGAAGTGATCATTCCCAAATCTGACAGTGCCAATGAACTTTGCAATAAAGTTTGATAACAGTTTAAGATTGCCTGTCATGTGTCGGAAACATCCGCTATCAACAATCCAGAGAATGATCTGTATCACCTGCATTACACACAGACGACACAGATGGAATAGAAGTAGATGAGGAACCCGAAATGTTAGAGGGTTCCAGAGCAGTTATAGTAGACATACACACATCAATAGCTTTAGGTATCCATTTAAATCCTAGTGTGTTATATATCCATTTCTGCCATCTCCAACTAGTATTTGCTTTAGTCTTAGTGAATGCACTAGGTGGTACTACATTCCTAGGAGGTGAAACTAGAGCTACAGGGACAGCAAGGCGTTTCTTAGAATCTAAAGAGGGCGGTCTACCAAGCACATACTTAGACAGATTAGTGGGCCTAAAGGTATTCCGGTTCTTAGGATTCCTTAAACGAGAGATGATAGCTTTAGCAACACATTTATCATGACAATCAGAATTCATACTTTTACGACAAATAACACAAGGTGCATCAGACTGAATATCAAAAGTGCTTAAAGGTTTAGCATTTGTTACATCACTATTTCTATTACATGTGCCAGACGCAATATCTATAGTGGAAGCAACGTGAGTCTTATTCATAGTCCTAGGGTGTTCTTCTACTTTAGTATTATTTATTGATCTTTTCTTAGGTCGCAACTTCCTATTCTTCGATGTAGTGCTCTTAGTGTAAAGCCCCTTTTATCACTTATACCTTATCACAAACCCAACACTTATATCACGTTAAACACAAAATGATGATATGCATAAAGAAGAAAGAATAAGAACGTGGTGACTTGAATGATAGATCGTGTATGTATTTAGAGAGATAAAGGAAAGAAGATGAAAACAATAAGTTGTATATTGCTTCAAAGGAAAAACACACACACACACACACTCAAGCACACCCCTCAAATGACATACTTAAGGGGTATTTATAGTAAGAGAGATGATTCCCTAAGGCTTGGCCATGGGCCGTGAGATGGGCTTGGACATGGATTGGGTTACATGAACTTATACAAGGCTAACTTAACTAAACGTAACCATTTAGCTTTAGCCCAATCCATGATCCCTTTGACTATTCTAGCATGATATCTAACACACGTTACAAAGTTCCTAAATGTGAATGACCATCACTTCTAATAAAAACTATTAAGGCTAACAATCTCCCCCTAAGGGGTGGTCATTCAAATGATGCTCCACTTGATTAGGTCTTTACTTTTCTTGTGCTCAAACTTTATGTGTAGATATAGAATTGTCTTGATTCTTTGTTCCTTCATGCTTTGTGATCAGTTAATGTGGTTGTCTGCCATTGTCAACTTCGTTGGTTAGGTGTCCCCACGTCTTTCTCCACCATGCTCACACTTCTATTTGTCTTTGAGTTTCCAATGATGAAGTTCTCGAGTCTTTACACTTTGTAGATTCTTTGACATTGACGAAGAATCATCTTTAACTTTGAGTTGCCTTTGATTTTGATGAGAACTTTCATGTGTTGTGGGTATGAGCATGTGGCGAGTCTGCACGATCAATCCGCTCCGGAGCTTCCATAAGAAGAAAACATAAAACAGGTTAGTAATAAGCGGATTCCGGCACTTACAAGTTTAAATTTCGAGGGTGTTAACAACATAGTGTGAAAACACGTCTCTAATTCTCACAAGGGCCGCCTGAATCTGGAGTCCCACAAGTAAGATAACACGATATACCGAAGTACACCTACAGTTCAGATGAGTCGCTGAGGTACACCGAAGCATCACCCCACCACTATAGACCTTTGAGACACACCAAGCGTAATCCACGGGAGTTACCGGTGACCTGCCGTCAGGTCGTTTGATGTTGACCTCTGGCAGAGTTTCCATTCAATCACTGAAGATCACAGATGTGAAACTTCTCATAAATGTTCTGGCAAATTGCTAAGATCTGCGTAGGACTCTATAATATATCACTTGTGTCCTTATTGATGAACAACAAGCGATGTCATGTCATGTGTTCCTATGAGATCTTTTGATGAATCTCGTGGCTCTAGACTCAATAAGTGCATTATTATTTTCCTAAGCGAAGACTAGGGAGAGGGTCTCCTTCTTCAATATCAACAATCTCTAAGAGAAAGTCGATAGATTATGTAGGGTTCCCAGTGAGAATGAAACAAATCCTTTTAAGAGGAATTGAGTGGCTAGAAGGTTTAGTGCAGTGCGTCACTGGGTCCATGACGTCTTTGTCTTCAATACCAGTGTCATCTTAGTGACAACCAGTAGCAGATGAATTGAACCCGTTTTCTGCCCTAAGGTTGAATATGGAGGGCTATTTTTTCACCCTTTCTCATTACATTTTTTTTAATTCTTCAACCCCTTCTTTCTCCTTTCTCACATTGCTCGTTTTTTCAATCATACCTAAGGACTTCTAGTTCTAAACTATTGGTGATGTCCTTGGGTAGATCCCTCCGGCTCTGGCGGATCATAGGACGAGTTTCCTATCCTTAGTCACCTTATAACTCCATGACTGTCCCATGTTGCCATAAAACCATTTTTCTTGAAAATCTCACAGAGTGTTTATGATTGAAAACATGTTTGGAACACTCTAAGAGTTTTATATTTTTAGAAACACACCCCCTTCACATGTGCTTATATTGTTTTAACTTAACTCTGCACATAGAGGGTAGAGTTCGCACTTTTTGAATTGATCTGCTCATGATAGACAATTCCCCACGAGACACGGTTACGTTGCTCAGTTAAAGAGTTCCATTGTAAGTTTTTAGGTGACAACTAGCTCTAATAACTAACTTGAAGTTGTAAACACTTCTTGAAAAGAAGGTTAGACCCATGTAAGTGCATGTCTATCACAAGTTTCTCAAAATGGTGCATTTACTGACTTTGATTACTCGTCAATTCATTGGTTTCGACTGAGTCGAGCTCTTTTGAGATTCAAACACCGATCATTAAACATTTTGATCACATTTTAATCACATTTCTCCCCCTCAAAAATAGCATATCCATGATGTTTTTGAAACAAAATGATTAAAAGATATGTTTTTCGGAAAGCATTTGGAGAGAAACTGATTTTGCATGAATTTTGGAACAACTTTGGTTTAATACTCCCCCTTAACGAAAGCATATTTTTCATATAGAAAATTTAGAATCAATTAAGGGTTTAGAGGGAGTTATCTTGGTACCAAATGTGAGAGATTTTTAAAAAATCTTTTTGAAAAATTTCGAATCAATGGTACGCAAGATGAAAAGAAGATTTTGAAAATCTTTTGAAGATATTTAGAGAAAAAATTATCTTCACTTGTTTTAGGATAAGTGCTCGATATTTATGAAAATCGATTTTGCGTAGCACTTTCCTTTCTTTAAAGATCGGGTTGCAAGCTGAAATACTTACAAGCCATTATGATTTTAGGAATAGTGCTTGAAAAATATTTAAAACCTTTGATTTTGATAAGCACTTTCCTTTCTTTGAAGCGCGGGTCCTGAACTGATGTGTCCAGAAGCCATTATTTTGAAGTCCGGGTTTCGTACTGAAGTATACGAAAGCCATTATTTTGAAGAAATTTTTAAGAAACGACATGTTTTAGAAAACATTAAAGAACTCTCCCTCAAGCATCTGTACATGCCCGTATCATTGTTGAATGACATTTCTAGAAACGTACAGAATATTGATTATACAAGAGACATGTCGTGAGAAGACTATTTTTGGATTTTTGGTTTTATATTGTTTTTGAATTTTTTGAAAATTTTCTATTTTTGTATTTTGCTTTTGTTGGTTTTATAAAAGAAATGGAAAATCAAAAATAGAAGATAGAGAGAATGAGAAGAAGATTTTACAGAATTGGAACCCTCTGATGAGTTGGGTTCAGAGATATTTGAATCACCTGCAACCAAAGAAGAAGAGTTTTCACAAATAACAGTGTTAGAAGTACATGTTTCCTCACGGCGAGGGTGGTCACTATGAACGGTTGTAGTGGATTCGACTTCCTTAACATGATGAGTTTCACTATTATCTATGTTGGTGCAAGTGTCAAAAATCTTTCCTGTTGGAATCCATCTAAGACCAATTTTGTTGAAAACTTTGCCCGTGGGTATCCACCTAAGGTAAGATCTAGGAGTTGTTTTCTTTTCAGATGCAGCAGAAGACTCATTTTTGGAAAAACTTCATCCTGAAGAGATCCACCTATTAGGTTCCTTTTTGTTTGACATTTTATCAACGGTCTTGTTGCTATTTGGTGTCTTAGTGGATTGTGCCTTGGCACGAGAATTATCTTTCTTGAGATATTGTAAGGCACATGCATCATGATTAGCTGAAAAGATACATTTTTTACATGTAGTACAGACAAATTCAATATTCTTGTTTAAAACAGCAGCTTTAACTTTGTCACTACAGTCTTTTGGAAATTGATTCTTGTTCGAAAAAGACTTAGAATTCCTAGTGTTGTTTTTTAAGGGCATAGCATTTTCTTTTGCGCAACTACTCTTAGATGCAAGCCAATCCCTAGTCTTTTGTAGTGTCTTCCTAGGTAATGGGTTACTACTACTAGTAGTGCCTTGAAATCTTGTAGAATTCATCACCCTAGATGTTGCACCTAAAATTCCGTCTTTTCGAGTCTGTGCCTTTTTCCTAGCTTCTTCTAGATAGTGATTGTTGACCATGTTGTTAGAACCGACAGATTCTTTAACTGTATTTTTGGTCACATTCCGTGTACTAGTCCTAGAGATGCCAGGTGTAAACACTTTTTCTTTCTCAAAAACAGGTTTTTCAAAAGCTTTGATAATTCTCTTTTTGATAGGCAAAGTCTGTGGAGTGACTGTTTTTGACAAATTATTTTTCTCATTGACTTTTGGAGGAAACTGAGAAATAGACATTTTTGGTTTGAAACCGGTTTGGGAACATTTGGTTTCTCCTCAGTCAATGGTTTTGCAAACTTAGTATCCACAGCCTTTCCTTTTAGACTTTCCAGCTGAACTCTCAAAAGATCATTTTGCTCTTGCATGTCCTTGTAGGCACGCTCATACGACAGTTTGTCATACTTGCATTCCTCGGTTTTTCGATCAAGTTGTTTAAAATAGGACACGTTTTCTTTTTCAAGTTTTTCAAGAGCATTTTCATATTTTGAAACAATTGCGGAGGTCTCAGACTGGAGTCTTTCATGATCTTCAACAGAATATCGGTAGTCATAACATCTTCGCAGAGAGAATCATTCAAAATTTCCAAAACTTTGATGTGTTCAACACTTTCATTAGCTTGCTTTACCAGGGATTTATGGTCCTTGACAAAGTCAGCTGCTTCTTTCAAAAACGCTTGTTCGAAATGAATTACCCTCGCACTGATGCCGTTAATCGGAGGTTCAATTTGAGTATCAAAAAACTTTTTCGTTTCGTCATCATGACGAGTAAACCAGATGTTAGTAGTAATATTGGTTTTAGATTTGACAGTCTCTTGAAGATACCCAATTCTAGTTTTAACGTCATCTAACATGCTTCTAGCATCACTTGTGTTAAAAGGATTGTTTGAAGACATTTGTTCGATTTTCGAAAGAGATTTGGAAACTACAACTGGCTTTGAAACTGATTTTGAAACAGGTGTTGACACTTTGTTTGAAACACTTGGTGTGGTGGAAAACGTTGATTGTTCTTTTTGATTAACAAAAGTAATTCCATTAATTTTGTTCCATTTGTTATAATCTGTTGGTTTGAGATATGGATTCTTTTGTTTCATTTTTGATCTACTCTCCTCAGATAGTTCCAACGTTTCAAGAGAATCACGAACAATTATGGGTTCATGCAAAGGTTTTCCATTGTTTAACACATTCTGAGATTTCTGAGCTTTCTTGAGGAACGAAGAAGGGTTGTTACCAAGAGCCATTTTATGAGAAGTATGAAAAATCGTATTTGCTTGATTAGAAAGCATCTTGTTTGTTTTAGCGGAATGACCCGTTGTAAGAAGCAAATTATCCAATTTCTTTATTGTTTCATTTTTGTCCAGAATTTCATCTAGAAGAGAATCTTCTCGTTTTGAAAAATCAACAATCAATTGTTTCTTCTCTTTTTCAAGATCAGAAAACAGTGCTTTTTTTTTAGAAAGTTGGTCATTTAGTTCAGAAATTTCCTTGTTTAAAGATTTTATTTTCAAGTTCAAATTCACATCAACTGTGTTATACTTGATTTGCAATTCTCTTTCTCTTAAAACAGAATCTCGATAACCAATTTCTAATTCGGACATTTTGTTAGTATGAAATTCAAAAGCTTTGGCGTGCTCCTTGTAACTCTCAAGCTCAGTGGTCAATTTAACATTCGCGGCCTTAACTTCGCGATTGACCTTACTCACTTTTTCAATTTCAATGCCACACTGATTGATTAATGATTCAAAATAAGCACGTGTTTCCTCATCATTAGCACCATTCTGTTCACCTTGACCTCCATTAGGATCCATATATGGAGTTTCAGAGTTAACATTGCTATTAACTTGCTCCCCCACGTATGTGTCATAATAAGGTGCAGGAGACACATAATGTAGCTTCTCATGAGTAAACGAATTAGCAACATTACTATAATTTGGTACCTCATTGAGTGGATCTGTGTCATAGACTGGAGGTGTATCAAAAGTAGCGCTTGATGTTGTGTCCTGCTGATTGAATGTATGACTGGAGGTTGCATGTACGTTTGCTTTATCTGTCCGTCCTGGATTCATGAATTCGTATTCCTCATCAGTCAACTCAATTCCCAACTCTTCTTTCTCAGCTAACAACAACATGTACTTGAGCTTTTCAGGCGATATCCTTGGTTTGACACTGCATGCTGAATATCCTGAATCATGGCTTTGAGGTTCGGAAGTAGCATTCTGAGCAGAAGTCATAAAACAGTTATTCCCATTTTGATCTCCCATATTCTGATTCACATCTGACCCTCCTGATGTCCAACAAACTGTCCTGCATATTGCATCTAATTTCCCATCTGTATACCAGTAGCAAATCCATTCTGATTCCCAATAACATCAACCATTTGTCCTCCTTGACCCATATGCATACTTGTTGAGTAAACTGCGGATGATACGATGAAATCCATTGGTTGTTGTGATTTGGTGTAGTTGGACTAATGTTGAAGAATGAATCAAAGAAAGTAGTTTTGAGACGATCTGCCAGAGTTGCCATTGATGAAGGTATGTATGATAAAGTTGATGTAGGATCGATTCAACGATAAAGGAGTTGTGTTTGAAAAGATATTGTCGTTTGAGGTTTTTCTGAAAGTCGTACTCGTAACCTTGGTCGGAAAAATTTTTCTCCCAAAATTTGAAATTCACTATAAAAATCAATTCTAAGGTCGTATGAAAAATTTGAGTTATGACAATTTTGACGCCAAATTTGACCCGAAAAATTTGAATTTAAGCCCAAAAATTTGAGTTTTTGACCAAAATTTTCGAAGTTATACCAAAATTTGAATCTCGCGTAAAAATTGAACGTTTAGTCTCCTAAAAAATTTAAATTTTACTCAAGTTTTCCCGCCAAAAAACTTAGGCGTAGACTTTGAGAAAAGGAGTTACGAGTAGAATTGGTGCTTAGGCGTAGGATCTTATGCGTAGGATCTTTATGCGTAGGATCTTAGGCGTAGGATTCTTATGTGTAGAAAGTATCTTACGCGTAACCTTAGGCTTATGCGTAGACAAAAAAACTTAGTCGTAAAACCTTACGCGTAAGTGTGATCTTATGCGTAGAGTTCTACTCGTAAGAGTTTATGCTTATGCGTAAACTTAGGTTAAAAACCAAAAATCCTTTACACTGTCACAGCATAAGGGATATCCACAAGTCGAAGTGTTCCACACACTTATCCAAGTGAGGGAAGCACTGAGTAACCGTTAAAGCTCGAAGAATCTGCACCAAAAAGTTATAAGTAGGACCTTATGCGTAGTTGACTTTCTAACGAGTAGAACTAGGGTTTTAACCTACTCGTAAAAAATTTCCAATGATTCAAACGATTTCTCTTGCACAGATAGCCTTAAAAACACTCCAATAACACAAATCTTTTGACCTTTTTCACCCAAAGTGCTTATGAAAGTTACGAGTAGAAATGACCAATGAAACAAAATGAGTTTAAAAAACGTATCTAAACCCGTAAAGCTTGAAACTTTTTGCAAAAAACTGAAACTTTAACACCAAATAAACCTTAAACCACAAGAATCTTGAATTTTTTGATGAAAAAATCAAAGCTTTAAGCGTATGAAATATGTAAAACGTGAGCTTATACGCGTAACAGTACCAACACTTCAAAACAAACACAAACACTCCTAAACCATTGTTAGGCGATTGATACCAATTGTAAAGCCCCTTTTATCACTTATACCTTATCACAAACCCAACACTTATATCATGTTAAACACAAACTGATGATATGCATAAAGAAGAAAGAATAAGAACGTGGTGACTTGAATGATAGATCGTGTATGTATTTAGAGAGATAAAGGAAAGAAGATGAAAACAATAAGTTGTATATTGCTTCAAAGGAAAACACACACACACACACACTCAAGCACACCCCTCAAATGACATACTTGAGGGGTATTTATAGTAAGAGAGATGATGCCCTAAGGCTTGGCCATGGGCCGTGAGATGGGCTTGGACATGGATTGGGTTACATGAACTTATACAAGGCTAACTTAACTAAACGTCTAACCATTTAGCTTAGCCCAATCCATGAGCCCTTTGACTATTCTAGCACGATATCTAACACACGTTACAAAGTTCCTAAATGTGAATGACCATCACTTCTAATAAAAACTATTAAGGCTAACACTTAGGCTGTGAAGTGCAGACGTTTGGAAAAGACGCAACTATTCCTGTTTCAGTAGAATGAAGCACGTTAGCAACTTGTGATTTGGCAGTAGTGATTATAGGTTCACGATTACTAAGTGTTACAGGGGCTATTCTCTTAATCACTGTAGGCGAAAGTTGTTCATACTTTCCTAACATTTCTCTTAAGTTGAAGATAGTGTGAATCAGATCTTGATTTTCAGACCGCATATTTCCAGCAAAATGCATAACTTCTTTAGTGTGTGCAAGATAATGATCAAGTTCATTTGATGCTTCATCACGAGTTTTTTGAGTAAATCAAATATGACACCATATTCCTTTTTAACTTTTACAAGTTCTTATTCATATTTTGAGATTTGACACTTAAAAGACATGTTTTGATCATCCAGTTGCTCAAGTTTAGGATCAGAAGATTTTCCACGCAACTGGGCGATTTTGTGTTGAAAAACTAGTTGTTGATCGTGAATATCTTTTTGACACCAATTAAGAAGACGTATTGCATTTGAAAGTTCGTTTGACAATCGTTTATTTTCAAGTTTTAAGGACTCGATCTGAAGCACATTATCAATGTTCTCAACATTTACCATAGAATCAATAGTATCAGCAGAGATATAATCAAATGCATATGACAAAGAATTCAATAGCACAACATTATGGACATCAACACAGATGACATCTTCCAAGAGTCGATCAACATCTTTTCTCAACAATTTCTTTTTACGTTTAGTGTTAGAAATAGATGTTTCTGTTTTCTCGAAAACGACCTTCATCAATCCAAGTTCCTTATGAAAGTCCCTTTCCCAAGACAATGCACAACTTTTCAAATTTTTTACATTTGGTAAAAGATTTTTCTGAAAAATGTCTCTTTGTTCTCGCGCCAGAGGCGATTGAAAGTGTTGAACTTTGATTTCAGAATGATATTCTATCTCATGTTGAAAAGTTTTGAGGTCAGCCATGAAAAGGTCAAAATATCAAAGAATTTTGCGATTTTCAGGTTTTGAGTTTACTTCACTGATGGAAGGTAAAGGACCATAAGTTTGTACATAATCTGGTTTGGGATTAACATTAGAAGACTCAGACATTTTTATGATAATCCTTGGTGTTGGATCGATATACTTTAATCAAACTATCTTAACTAGCTTGTTAAGGTTTAATAACCTCGGATAAATCCTAAGTTATTAACAAAGAAACACTGAGCAATCTTTATTAAGTACGCGGAATTTACTTAACAAAGCTAAGAAGAATAACCTTTTATTATAAACTCTAAATCTGCTTATTATGCAGATACTCTAATACAACTTTAAGATAATCGAACTTTTCTCTAAAACACTAATTTGTAAACTCTTAAACTCTTTTTCTAAAATCGTACCTCTAATGCCAATCTAGGAGTCCTTTTATAGACTCAAGGATATCCTAGTCGGTTTACAATTGATAACCTTGTACGACAAGTAATCTAAACATAGAATACAATTCTTTCCATAAACAAATATAACAGTTCTTTTGTTCTTGCAGTACTTTGACTTCATATTTGCAGTACTTTGACTTTGTCTTTAACAGTACTTTGAGTCTTTGACTTCTTCCAGTACTTTGCAGCTTACAGTACTTTCATATCTTCAGTACTTTGATATCTTCAGTACTTTCATATCCCAACAATCCTCCCCTAACTTGAATTCTACTTGCTTGACTTCAAGTTCCTTTGTAAATGTATCTTTAACAGCTTCATCTTTTAAAAACGGATTGTTTCTTAGTCTTTAAGCTTTTATCTCTGTAACATCTGTGCTTGTCAAAGTATCTCTTAGAATTGTTCTCTTTACAGCAGCATCCAGCAACATATGACAATTTGTACATTTAATTCAGTTTAAGTTGCATACTATTCTCATCACTTTCAAGTGAATCATTGAAAAATTAATGGATTTAGATCTCTTTACCAAAGCCATTATCTCTGGAGTAGCCAAATGTTTTAGTGTGTAAGACCATGGTACATTGATAACCATATGATTTTTAGCAAACCACCAGCTATCAACAGATTTGTTTTGTCTTTACCAAAAGCTGTACCCTTCTGGACTAGTTAGTTCTTCTATCTAATGGTGAACTAATTACCAATAATGGTTTTTCCACAGCCTTTACCACAAGCCATTTTCTTGTGGGCTAGCCAACTCTTCACATTATTGATATGGTGAGTTGAATACCATCCAACTTATTAGCAAGTTGTCAACTAAAACGGATTTGATATATCTTTACCAGAGCCGTTTGCTCATGGATTAGTCAATCCTTTTGTAACCATGGTGGATTGATAACCTACTGATGTTATCATCACAAAACCATTTATTCAACCTTTAGTACAAAATATTTATTAATTAGCAAAAGGTTTCTTCTAAAATTTATTTAACTGGTTTAGTTCAGCAAACAATACTTTGATGAAAGTACTGTCTGATCAGCAGTACTTTGAATAAAAGTACTGATATATCAAAAAGTATTTATTCAAATAAAATTCATACCAGTTATTGATCATTCTCAACAATGGTAGTCCAGTTTATAAACAAGTTGATAACCATGCAAGCAGTTTCATTATCCTCTTCTACTTCCAATCCATGCTCTAGCATTCTTCTCATGAGCTCAACTGTGAGAGGGTATCTTCTTTCTGCAAACATGTGTATCATTGTTCCATTTTCCAGTTCCAAAAAACTATTTCCCAGCTTTCTTGATTCTTCCAGATATCATCAGTGCTCTCTTCTTCAGATTCCCATATAGTTATGAGATCACCATGTAAAACCAAACCAATCCCTTCCAATGGATTATTTTCAAAGTAAGCCTTCACAACATGATATAAGTAGAATAGGTCTACTCTATCTATAATATGCAGTAAATCCCATAGCCTTTTGAAAACTTTGAAGCTTTCATCTTCTTTATGAAAAATCATGTAATCTCCATTCTTGGATTTCACAACTTTAAAAACACTGATCTTTGATCTGTTCATCTTCATGTCATCATCTTCCTTTGTATAATCAAAATCTACCACTCTGAGATAATTCTTCAATTCATCTCTAGTCTCAGATCTTAATTCAACCTTTTCTTTCTTTGAAAACTGAACATCTGTAACTTCAGTTTTTCTTTTTCTCTTTAAGTTCTTCTTCCTTTCAATTCAGTCAATGAGCTTCTTCTCTGAAATCTTTAATATCAGCAACACTCTTCTTATAAGCTTCAGTTTCAGCATCATAGAGTCTTTTCATATCAACATAGTTAAGCTTCTGCAAACCCTTATATCCACGACCTTTCAAATAAGCCATCATAGCATTCATGTCCTTAGCTAAATTAGGTCTTCTTGGCATATATCTAACAGGTGTAGGGGACTGTAAAGGTTCAGAAGCTTCAGCATCTAGTTTATCTTGCACCTTTTGAGCTGCTTCTCTATTCAGAGCTTCTTGAGCTTCCTGTTATTCTCTATCTTTAGCATCTAACTCTTCTTGAACTTTTCTAGCTGCAGCTTCATTCCTAGCAACTTCAATTGCTCTAATTTCTGCCAAAGTGAGTTTCTTTTTCTTTGTTTCAACCAGAATACCTTTCCCTTTATCTTTGGATCAATTGCAGGTTGAGATGTTCTTGGTTGTTCTTCTTCTTGTACATCTCTAATAGTAACTCCTCCTCTTGGTTGTGACAAATCTAATATTGTAGCAATTAATTCATCATCACTTGAAGAATGAATAGGTTTGAATGTAGCTTCCTCCTCTTCTTCTATAACAATTGTAGAAGGACCAGCATCTTCTTCAAAATTCAATACCCTTGGTGTTATCACTTCTTGACTAGATGTATCATGAAAAACATTACTTTGATGTTCAGTACCTTGAACATCAGTATCTTGAACTTGCACTTCTTCCTCAGAATCTGAAATAATCTTTTCTACAGTACTTACAGATTCTTTCTTCTTCGCAACATCTTCTTTCAAATTTTCCTTTTCTAAATTCCTCCCCAAGTTGACAGAAGATGATTTAGGAACCTTCTTTCGTTTTAATTCCTTTCGAAGTTGTTTACGACATTTGTTTTCCTCTTTAACCCATAAGTTGAAACCTTGAATATATGGTTTAATAAAATTCCTCAACCAGATATACTTACGCTTCAATTTCCTAAGCGCTTTAGCTTGAAACTCAACAGTCTTGTTCAACCTAACGAGCTCCCTTGTCAAAGCATAATTATCCAAAGTCAAACCTTCACGAGGTATAGTATGATCGTCACCTTGAAGATGTGAATGTTCCTCTGAAACAGGAACAGAACGTTGTGGATATGTAGTAGGTGTTCTTTCAATCTCTGCTTAAACCTCAGGGCTTGGAGAAACAGTACCCTGTAAAGATGCAGTACCTTCAATAGAAGCATTACTTTCAGATGCAGTACCTTGTGAGGCAGCACTTTGTGAAGCAGATCTTGGAGAAACAGAACTTTGAGAGGCAACACTTTGTGAAGCAGTACCATCTTGGAGAAACAGAACTTTGAGAGGCAACACTTCATCCCCTCCAGCTTCATTACGTACAGCTTGAACAACTTCCATCATTGTAGGAGTTAATGGAATATCTCCACCTCTGAACAAATCACTTCGCCTAGCCATAAATGTAAACATTTTGGCTTGTTGCACAATGACAGGTAACAAAGCAGCAGGTTTTGGAACATCAGCCAATTGCTTGTTTAAGAAAACCTGTACAAACCATGGGTACATCAGCCATTTTGACCCAGAGGATATATGTGATAGCATCCCATCCAAAATAAGCTTTGAAAAATTAAACACTCTGTCAGTAGCTAGTCCAACCACTGCAGATGCTATATTGGACCCAAATTGCTCCCAAGAAGTACTTTTAGAACTTATGCAATGAAGCAGTACATGAATCAAGAACTTCCATTGAGGACAGAATAATGCTTTCTTGAATGTTTGTTCTGTTAAAGATCCTTCATAACCAAGATTGCTAAAAGTATCCCAAATCAGTTGCTTGTCAAATCGAATAGCCCCATCTTCATCTCCAAATAATAAATCTTCTCGAATAGAGGCTTCTATAATCTTGATAGTCTGTCCAGAAACTGTAGATCTAATATAATATTCATCCTCCTCCATGTTATCTCTAGCATTAGCCCAAAATTCTTGAATCCATGGTTCAATAATATCCGGTTCAACTAAAAGAGCATAACTAATAGGCGACCCAGTAAGACAATCAACAATATCATAAAAAGCCATATTCGCCTCAGTCTTGTCCAAATTAGCCACCATATTGTGCTTTGAAACAGCTAAACGATTCGCCATTGTTGAATAAGTGAGCACAATAAAGATTTTATCGAAGAATAAAGAGATGGTGATTGGGAGATAAGTATGGAAAAGATGTAAAGTAATAATATGAGAGGGAAAATCGGGAAGTAGTTATTTATAGGTAGGATTTGAAAAATCACAGCCTATAATAACAAAGTTACCGTAACTATCAATTACCCATCAATATTACCGTTGGAACAAGATACTTTAATACGACAAACAAGTACTTTCCACATAAGCAGTACTTTCCCAAGCAAGTACTTTCAGTGAAAAAACAGTACTTTGTCAAATTCCTTCATATAAACTAAGTATAAACAAGCATCCTCCCCTCAAGCAATACACAGGACTATACTAACATCTTATAGTCCTCCCCTCAAACATAGCTTAGTAGTTAATCATTCCAATGCTCACGACTAAGTGATTGAATCGTGACACATCAAAACCTTTTGTGAGTAAATCAGCTACATTGTCATCCGTGTGAACCTTAACAACATTGATGAGCCTATGCTCATAACAATCTCTGATAACGTGATGCCTAATCTGAATATGCTTTGTCTTGGAATGATACACAGGATTCTTCACAATACAAATTGTACTCTCATTATCAATATTGATAGGAGTATTTTTGAAATTGAACCCATAGTCCAAGAGTTGATTTTGCATCCACAAAACTTGTCCACAACAACTTGCAGCAGCTACATATTCAGCTTCAGTAGATGATGTTGTTGCAATTGTCTGCTTTTTGCATTGCCAGGACACTAGCCTTCTTCCAAGATATTGGCATCCACCAGTTGTGGATCTTCTATCATAATTAGCACCTGCATAGTCACTATCTAAAAAAGCTTCCAAGTGAAAAGGTGACTCTTTAGGATACCACAACCCCAACTTAGGTTGTTGTTTCAAATAACAGAAAATTCTTTTAACTGCATTCATGTGAGAGATCTTTGGCGAGACTTGATATCTTGCACATAGACAAACTGCAAACATGATATCAGGCCTGGATGCAGTAAGATACATAAGAGAGCCAATCATTGATCTATAAAGCTTGACTTCAACAGGGTGTCCATCTTCATCTTTGCCCAATGAATTGATAGATTTAATAGGTGTAGTAACAGCCTTCATATCATCAAAATTGAATTTCTTAAGTATGTCAATAACATACTTGTCTTGACTGATAAAAATACATTCCTTTGACCGCTTAACTCAAGTCCTAAAAAGAAAGTCAACTCTCCCATTGAACTCATTTGAAATTCTTTCGCATCACCGCTCAAACTCCTTAACCATGGACTGTTTGGTAGCCCCAAAGATGATATCATCAACCTAAACTTGAACTAACATGATATCTTTCTTGTCTCTCTTGATAAACAAAGTCTTGTCAATAGCTCCCCTTCTATATCCATGTTGCAATAAGAATGTGGAGAGTCTCTCATACCAAGCTCTAGGTGCGTGATGAAGGCCATAAAGAGCCTTAACAACCTTGTAGACTTTGTTTGGATGTTTAGGATCTTCAAAACCAGGAGGTTGTTTGACATAAACTTCCTCTGTAATCTTGCCATATAAAAGGCACTTTTGACATCCATCTCGTAAACTTGAAAGCCCATATAAGAAGCAAAAGCAAGAAATATTCTAATAGCTTCTATTCTTGCTACAGGAGCAAATACCTCATCATAATCTACCCCTTCCTCCTGTCTATAACCCTGAGCAACTAACCTTGCCTTGTTTTTGATAACATTGCCTCTTTCATCTCTTTTAACTCTAAAACCCACTGGTTCCAATAACTCTCTTCCCATATGGAAGATCACATAAAACCCAAACTTCTTGAAGTTTAAATTGAAGAAGTTCTTCCTGCATAGCTTCAACCCAGCTTTCTTTAGTCAATGCTTGAGCAATATTCTTGGGTTCCTCTTGAGAGATAAAACAAGTAAATAGACAGGTTGGATGGTCCTTATGATTCAGCCTGTTTTGTTTATACACAAAGCTAAGTAAAGCATTGTGAGATGTAGAGAAAGTCTTAGCTCTGTGTCTAGTCATTACTCCAGAAGTAGAAGGACCAATGATTTGATCAGAAGGATGATCCTTATGAGTTCTTAAGTTTGGAGACTGTGGAACTTCATAATTATCCTCTAAATTAGTAACATCAGCACCTTCATTGGAATTTGGGAAAATACCTTCATCTTCAAATTCATCATCGGTATCTTCTAATCCAGGCATGGTATGATCATCCAGATCAGCTAAAGTACTGTCAACAAGAGCAGCAGTACTTTGTACAAAAGTACTGTCCAAAGTACTGTGAGAGTACTCTGCAGTCTTGTTCTTCTTCTTTGCCTCTTCATAAGCTCTCCTTTGTTCATCAGTGTAAGAATGTGCTAAAACATCTTGAAGAAGCATCTGATTAAGTTCCTCTTGAATAGATTGATCCTCAGCAGATAAAGAAGATTCTGAAACAACAGTACTTTGTTTTGGAACTTCAGTACTTTGTTTTGGACTAACAGGATCTTTATCAGGAACAGCATCAGGTCTAATATGAACTCCATGAACCACATATTGTAAATCTTCTCCACTGTGCACTGGTTGATTTTCTTCTCTAACAGGTACATAGTTCATTGAAGGAGTTAAAACCTCAAGATCAAACATCCAATCAGGACCTTTACCTTTCTCATTGGCCTGATCTTCTAAAAACTCAACATGAAGACAATCTTGAACCTTCTTAGTAACTTTGTTGTATACTCTAAAGCCCTTACTGTTAGTGCAATAACCCAATAAGTATCCTTCTTCTGACTTGCCATCAAACTTCCCCAGATTATCAATAGTGTTTAAGATAGTAAGAGGGCATCCAAAAGGTTTCATAAAACGAATGTTGGGTTTAGTGCCCATCAGCAATTCATAAGGTGTCTTCATCTGTGGTTTAGTGAATGAGACTCTGTTAAGTACATAACAAGCAGTACTTACAGCTTCTGTCCAGAACTGAATAGGTAGGTGAGAATCTGCTAACATTGTTCTTGCTGCTTCAATCAAAGTCCTATTCTTCCTTTCTGCAACACCATTCTGTTGTGGTGTTCTTGAAATACTAAACTCCCTTTTTATGCCTTTGTTTGCACCAAATTCATCCATAAGTTTGTTCTTGAATTCAGTCCCATTGTCACATCTAATACCTCTAACCTTGAGTCTCAATTGGTTTTCAAGAGCAATAATCAGTGTCTGGATAGCATCAAAAGTATCATCTTTAAAACCCAAAAAGAAAACCCAACTGAATCTACTACAATCATCAGTAACAACCAAACAATACTTTTTCTTATTTAAACTTGCCACAGATGTGACAACCCGTAATTCCAGGTCATTTCTCAAAACAATTCATGTTTCACAATTTCAACATTTATCGTAAACTAGGTTTACGTGTTCCAAATTCGCGTAACCTTTATGGTTTAGCGGCGAATTCATGATCATAACATCACGAACATTTCATATGGACTAAGTTTAGTCTACATTTCATTAACATCATTTGCATCATATTAGTTCATTCATGACATTTCATTTCACATTAAACGCGTAAATTTTATATTCAATAAACGTTATCGCGTGAGTTATTATTTTGAACATTTAATCCGTTAATTCTAAAAATGATCCCGACATATTTTTATACTTACATTTAGTTATAAAAACTATATTTTGAGTTTACCTAGTGTTTTAAATTTATTTGGTATATAAATCGTTAAATTTATATTATTACGACACTTTTCTTAAAAACGACACGATAATTATTTTATCACTCAAATTTCACAAGGAACGTATTTTTACAATTTTTATGATCTCATTACATTCTACTTTGATCTATTAAAATTTCTTTTACCTAAAATTTCCTTAAATACACTAATGTGTATTAAACCTTACAAGTTATTCCTACCTACACATTTACTTACATCTTTTAACAATTTTACACAATATATTAGAAAGAAAAAAAAATATCTTTGAAATCCCTCCCCCCTTGGCCGACCAAGGGGGAGGGTGGCATTAAATGTTGGTATGGATTGTGATTGTATAGATATATACTCAAAAGACTTCATTCAATTATTTATTTTCATTCAACCATTTTTCAAAGTTAGTAAAATTATTTCTCTCTTGGTTTTTCTCTCTTCAAAACCGGTTCATCACAAGGAGTAACAAGGGATCATCAAATTTTTCTCAAGCTCAAGTATTCACAATCTAGATCACACTCTTATCAAGGTTTTGAAATAAAAACCTAGGGTGTTTAGGTTAAACCTTTGTTCTAATCACCTCATCAAGTTTACTTGTAAGCATATTTCTATCATTTTACATATTTCACTTTCATTTCATATTTATTTCTTCATATTTGGAGCAAACATGCAAGACTTATGTTGATTTATACCATTTTTACATGATTTTTAGAGTTATATATATATATAAGGTCATCCTATAATTATTCCCTTGGTATATATTGGTCTTGATGATGTTTAGGAACCCATGACACCCTAAGAAGGTGTATGGTAGGATTAGATTAGCTTTGGAGTTGATTTGAAGGGATTGGAATAGGTTTAGTACGAGAAAAACTATTTTCGATAAGTATAAAAAGTGATCTGTCCTTATTTTGTTTTTCTGGAAAATCCGACAGTAGGCACGAATTTTTGGCCTTGATATTTAGAAAATATACTTTAAAACGAATCCGTGGCCGCTTGAACGGATTAAAACGGAGTTATAACGAAGAAGTTATGAATTTTCCAAGTTTGACGACGAAATATATATTTTTCTGAAATTTCAGCAACCTATTATTGTTTATTTCGAGTCAAAAACGAGCCTTAAGCTTCATAAATTATTTCGACTTGTCAAAAATATATTAGTATACTTTGATACGAAGCTAAGGACATATAAAACGTAGAAAACGGATTTGAAACGACTAAGATATGCACGTTTTCATAAAATTGCCGTAACTATTATTTTCAGAAAAACTATATTATTTTTACGAGACAAGTGTTACGGTAACTAAAACGACCATGTTGAAGGCTGTTTTTAACGATGATGTAGAACTTTTTGTAACGAGATGTCTTCTAATAAAATTAAGATGACCAAGCATATTTTCCAAAATGACCAACCGTTTGTATAGCGGAGTTGTAATAAATTATTTACGGATGCTTAAACTTTGCCGAAACTCACTTTTTACACAACATTTGGACAAAATCACCATCTTTAACCTCTATTATCTTTATGTTCGAGACCTTTATGACGAAAACTCATGAACTGAAACTTCTAGATTTTGATACAAACTTTCCAAAACCGTCGAGTTCGTTTCCTAACGTTCGACGTACACCATTTTACGACTAGTTTTTCGAAGCCATTTTTGTCACTTTCATGAAATTTCCGACGACATTATTTTACGACGAAAAGTTAAAATTTCACTATAAATCATTAAGAAACTATTGTAGGATGACATTTTGACGTAAATACTTGTAAAGTAATTTAAAAATGGTCAAGACGTCAAAAGAGTATTTTTCGACGATAAATATTATTTTCAAAACTCACAAATGGTATAAATAACATACGAAATGCATGCATAACATTACATCATAACTCATTACATATCATATCATGCATAATAGGTCATTTTCGAGATTCACGCTACATTTCAGTGTATCCACTTTTGTCATCGTAATCATTGCAACAGGTGAGTTCATAGCCCCACTTTTACTCTTTTAACTGTTTTACAAACTCTTGGGGGAGATACATGCTACATTTTTAACCGAACACAAATGCTTTGAACTGTATGCTATATCCGAATGTTTTATTGTCACTAAGTATTTGCCATGTTCGAAGTCCCTACATCATGCACCATTAGTCACTTGCGAGTGAGCGCGAATATTGTGAATAGGCCTATTGGAATTAACACTCCCGCTCTTATTAACCCAGTTAGGGGAAATCGAGCGCACTATATTTGAACCAGTAAGGTAATTTGGCAAGTTACCTATTAGGGCGGCGATGAAACGATGATTACCAATTTTTATTGGTGCGATGTTACGCTTTGGTGTCATGAACTTAGTGAAATAAATACGATTTTGTTTTCAACGATGAGTGTGAACCATTTAACTCACACTACGATGATTGTGTTCAAACGAATTAATTAAACCTATGGATTTCACTCAACCTTTGTGTTGACCTTTTTAAGCATGTTTCATCTCAGGTATCTAAGGCATTCACTTCATGGCATGCATGTGGATATATCATAGAGTCGCGGTGACGACGCGTCTCACATGGGATTGATACACTTTAAAAACATCGTTTGACTTGTACTAAATTTATTTTCCGTGCATAGTAACTTTCATTTGGGACCTATACTTTGTAACTCTGATTATTTTATTAAATCAAACGATGTGCTTTCCAAACGACACTTTAGGTCGTTCAATATATCTGTAACTGTGATGCTATGACAGTCAATCCCCAGGAATTCCATTCCGCAAAACAGTAATTTGGGGTGTGACAGATTGGCATCGAGCCGGTTATAGAGAACTAAGTTGCATCATTGACCCTAGACTATAACTACATCATCATAGCATCTCATCATTTCATCATAAGTGCATGTTCACTTTGCAAGCGATTTATACGTACATTTTTCGAGTTATTTACTTTTATTTCACATCGATTGTCACATGGATGCCTTTAAATTCCCATCCCATTATCATTTCCTCATACTCTAATGTGGTGAATGCTTTGTCATTCCCTATCATAATTTTTACATCAATTGACTCATCACCGACAACGTCGAATGCCGAGATAAACCTTTATATAGGGCGAAGTCACTCTTACTCCTTTGTTGCACCACTAACATGTCGAGTTACACTTTATTCACACATTAAGTCACTAAACCATTATACATTTGAAGCACTTACAACACCTCATAACCCATCTTTTCGGAAACCGTCGATCATTTTGAAAAATAACCTCAAACTTATCATTTCTTATCACATTTCTTTGGAGCGTTTATTATTGACATCGGATTTTGCTACGTCTCACATTTCCTCTTGTTTTGAAGAAGATATGGCACCGAAGAAAGCCACACCTAAAATGACTCAAGCGGCTATTCAAAAGTTGGTAAGGGATAGTGTAGCAGAGGCATTAAGGATTGAAAGGGAAACGGTGGCTGCTGCTACTGCTGAGGCCGCGGCTACTGCCGAAGCCGCTAGAATTGAGAGGGAAGCTGAAGCCGCTAGGCTTGCTGCTGCTGCAGGAAATGCAGGAGGGTCCGGAGTCAAAAGCTGTTCGTATAAGAACTTCAAAAGTGGAGATCCCACTAAGTTTAGAGGTACCGAAGGAGCCACTGCCATGGTTCGATGGTTTGAGAAGTTGGAGTCAGTGTTTTTGCTATGTAATTGCCCGGATGATAGTAAGGTCAAGTTTGCTACGAGTACATTACTCGATGGAGCATTGTCATGGTGGAACTCTTATGCTCAACCGATTGGAATGGAGAATGCTTTCAAGCTCACTTGGGAGCAATTCAAAGGTTTGGTAACTAAGAAATTTTGTCCTCGTACGGAGGTGAAGAAGTTGGAGACCGAATTCTATGAATTGGTAACTATTGGGTATGACATTGATACTTACATTCGAAGGTTTCAAGAATTGGCCGTGTTATGTCCATCTATGGTTTCGGATAATGAGAAGCTACTGGAGGCTTTCATTGAAGGACTTCCCGAGATTATACAAGGTGATGTGACTTCCTTTGATCCGCAAACGATTGAGGAATCTATTCGAGTGTCTCAAAAGCTCATGGCACAAGTAGTAAAGAGGGACAACATCACCAACACCAACCGTAACAACAATACCAACAACCGCGCCAACTACAACAATAACCAAAACAACAACAACAACGACGATAACCAAATCAACAACAACAAAAGGAAATGGGAAAACGACCAAGGAGGTTATAACAACAACAACCAAAACCGCAACACTAACCATCATCAACAACAAAATAGAAGGCAAGAAGCGGGAATGGTTTATGTCGCTGCACCAATGAGAGGTAGAGGGTATGCTGGAACACACCCACTATGTAATCGATGTAATTTTCATCACTCGGGTCCTTGCCCTGCCAAGTGCCACAAATGCCAAACACCGGGACATCTAGCCAGGGATTGTAAAGGTAAAGCCGTAGTCACATGCTTCGGATGTGGGGAACAAGGGCACTATCGGAATCAATGTCCTCAAAACCAAGGTCAACAAGTTGAAGGTGCTCATGGGAATGCATACATGTTAGGAGGAGGAGAAGCTCGTCAAGGTATCAACGACGCGGAAGACTGAAGAAGTTCGGAAACTAACAGTCTTATTTTTGTTTTTGTGTACTATGTTGTACTAAGTTTATGTCTTCCATCGTATCCGAAACTTTATAACTTAAGATGTACTACTTTTGCTAAAACCACTCGTTGTAAAATATTCTCATCTATCGTACTTATTTTCTTTCCGATTTGTTATTACTTACGAGAATTTTACTTCTTTTTACTTTATCGACCATTTTAACGACACGGTTTAAATCTTTGTAAGCATCGAGAGTTATAACAACTAAACCGAACGTCACATCATCGTTCCTTAATTATACATAGCCTAGCTAACTATGTCTAATTCTGGAGGGATCATGTTATGTTGGGAGCAGTTAATTATAAATCTTAGTGCAAGCAAAATCTTCACATATTTCAAAGTCAAAGTGTTACTCATCGGAGATACTCATCCAATATTTTTCTCTACTACGATGTTTTGTACGCTCTCGATCCTCGACAACCGTAACGACACTCCTCTATGTCTTCTTTCCTCGATATTCATCACAAACTCAAAAATTCGATAGACCAACACGAACTGAATTCAGGGACTGAATTCCTTTTTGGATGGGCGAATGTGACAACCCGTAATTCCAGGTCATTTCTCAAAACAATTCATGTTTCACAATTTCAACATTTATCGTAAACTAGGTTTACGTGTTCCAAATTCGCGTAACCTTTATGGTTTAGCGGCGAATTCATGATCATAACATCACGAACATTTCATATGGACTAAGTTTAGTCTACATTTCATTAACATCATTTGCATCATATTAGTTCATTAATGACATTTCATTTCACATTAAACGCGTAAATTTTATATTCAATAAACGTTATCGCGTGAGTTATTATTTTGAACATTTAATCCGTTAATTCTAAAAATGATCCCGACATATTTTTATACTTACATTTAGTTATAAAAACTATATTTTGAGTTTACCTAGTGTTTTAAATTTATTTGGTATATAAATCGTTAAATTTATATTATTATGACACTTTTCTTAAAAACGACACGATAATTATTTTATCACTCAAATTTCACAAGGAACGTATTTTTACAATTTTTATGATCTCATTACATTCTACTTTGATCTATTAAAATTTCTTTTACCTAAAATTTCCTTAAATACACTAATGTGTATTAAACCTTACAAGTTATTCCTACCTACACATTTACTTACATCTTTTAACAATTTTACACAATATATTAGAAAGAAAAAAAAATATATCTTTGAAATCCCTCCCCTTGGCGACCAAGGGGAGGGTGGCATTAAATGTTGGTATGGATTGTGATTGTATAGATATATACTCAAAAGACTTCATTCAATTATTCATTTTCATTCAACCATTTTTCAAAGTTAGTAAAATTATTTCTCTCTTGGTTTTTCTCTCTTCAAAACCGGTTCATCACAAGGAGTAACAAGGGATCATCAAATTTTTCTCAAGCTCAAGTATTCACAATCTAAATCACACTCTTATCAAGGTTTTGAAATAAAAACCTAGGGTGTTTAGGTTAAACCTTTGTTCTAATCACCTCATCAAGTTTACTTGTAAGCATATTTCTATCATTTTACATATTTCACTTTCATTTCATATTTATTTCTTCATTTTTGGAGCAAGCATGCATGATTTATGTTGATTTATACCATTTTACATGATTTTTAGAGTTATATATATATATAGTCATCCTATAATTATTCCCTTGGTATATATTGGTCTTGATGATGTTTAGGAACCCATGACACCCTAAGAAGGTGTATGGTAGGATTAGATTAGCTTTGGAGTTGATTTGAAGGGATTGGAATAGGTTTAGTACGAGAAAAACTATTTTCGATAAGTATAAAAAGTGATCTGTCCTTATTTTGTTTTTCTGGAAAATCCGACAGTAGGCACGAATTTTTGGCCTTGATATTTAGAAAATATACTTTAAAACGAATCCGTGGCCGCTTGAACGGATTAAAACGGAGTTATAACGAAGAAGTTATGAATTTTCCAAGTTTGACGACGAAATATATATTTTTCTGAAATTTCAGCAACCTATTATTGTTTATTTCGAGTCAAAAACGAGCCTTAAGCTTCATAAATTATTTCGACTTGTCAAAAATATATTAGGATACTTTGATACGAAGCTAAGGACATATAAAACGTAGAAAACGGATTTGAAACGACTAAGATATGCACGTTTTCATAAAATTGCCGTAACTATTATTTTCAGAAAAACTATATTATTTTTACGAGACAAGTGTTACGGTAACCAAAACGACCATGTTGAAGGCTGTTTTTAACGATGATGTGGAACTTTTTGTAACGAGATGTCTTCTAATAAAATTTAGATCACCAAGCATACTTTCCAAAATGACCAACCGTTTGTATAGCGGAGTTGTAATAAATTATTTACGGTTGCTTAAACTTTGTCGAAACTCACTTTTTACACAACATTTGGACAAAATCACCATCTTTAACCCTTATTATCTTTATGTTCGAGACCTTTATGACGAAAACTCCTGAACTGAAACTTCTAGATTTTGATACAAACTTTCCAAAACCGTCGAATTCGTTTCCTAACGTTCGACGTACACCATTTTACGACTAGTTTTTCGAAGCCATTTTGTCACTTTCATGAAATTTCCAACGACATTATTTTACGACGAAAAGTTAAAATTTCACTATAAATCATTAAGAAACTATTGTAGGATGACATTTTGACGTAAATACTTGTAAAGTAATTTAAAAATGGTCAAGACGTCAAAAGAGTATTTTTCGACGATAAATATTATTTTCAAAACTCACAAATGGTATAAATAACATACGAAATGCATGCATAACATTACATCATAACTCATTACATATCATATCATGCATAATAGGTCATTTTCGAGATTCACGCTACATTTCAGTGTATCCACTTTTGTCATCGTAATCATTGCAACATGTGAGTTCATAGCCCCACTTTTACTCTTTTAACTGTTTTACAAACTCTTGGGCGAGATACATGCTACATTTTTAACCGAACACAAATGCTTTGAACAGTATGCTATATCCGAATGTTTTATTGTCACTAAGTATTTGCCATGTTCGAAGTCCCTACATCATGCACCATTAGTCACTTATGAGTGAGCTAATATTGTGAATAGGCCTATTGGAATTAACACTCCAAGCTCTTATTGACCCGAGTTAGGGGAAATCGAAGCGCACTATATTTGAACCAGGAAGGTAATTTGGCAAGTTACCTATTAGGGCGGCGATGAAACGATGATTACCAATTTTATTGGTGCGATGTTTACGCTTTGGTGTCATGAACTTAGTGAAATAAATACGATTTTGTTTTCAACGATGAGTGTGAACCATTTAACTCACACTACGATGATTGTGTTCAAACGAATTAATTAAACCTATGGATTTCACTCAACCTTTGTGTTGACCTTTTTAAGCATGTTTCATCTCAGGTATCTAAGGCATTCACTTCATGGCATGCATGTGGATATATCATAGAGTCGCGGTGACGACGCGTCTCACATGGGATTGATACACTTTAAAAACATCGTTTGACTTGTACTAAATTTATTTTCCGTGCATAGTAACTTTCATTTGGGACCTATACTTTGTAACTCTGATTATTTTATTAAATCAAACGATGTGCTTTCCAAACGACACTTTAGGTCGTTCAATATATCTGTAACTGTGATGCTATGACAGTCAATCCCCAGGAATTCCATTCCGCTACAAAACAGATAATTTGGGGGTGTGACAACAGAGACAGGTCCAAATAAATCCATATGTAACAGCTCCAATGGTTCTCTAATAGGTCTCTCCTCAAGCTTCTTGCAGGAAGCTTTGTGTTGTTTACCCTTCTTGCATGCCAAGCATGATTGTTCATTCTTGTAAGTCTTTGAAGGTAAACCTCTAACTAAATTGCCTTTCACCAGTTTGTTGATGTTCTTGAAATTAACATGGCCCAATCTTCTATGCCATTGATGTGCCTCTTCGGATGTTGCTTTAGCCACCAAACATGTGGCTCTGCCATAAGAATGTAGACTCTTCATGTCTAAACTATACACATCAGTTGTCCTTGGTACTCTAAGTACTACCAAGTCATCATCAACAGGTTTAAAGTCGAGAGGAAAGGATGAGACATTCTGTGTCAGTGAATAACACAGGATCCTTTTATCACAAATTTGAGAGACTGACAACAAGTTTAACTTAAGCTCCTTCACATATCTGACATTCTCAAAATCGATTCTGCCAGCTTTAATTGTTCCTTTCCCAGTAATCCTTCCTCCATTGGGATCATTCCCAAATGCAACTTTTCCTCCACTAATCTTCTTAAAATCAGACAGGATCTCTTTGTCTCCTGTCATACTTCTAGAGCAACCACTATCCACAATAAGATGATCTTTAAGCTCCTCTTCTGGGTTGCCCTGCACATAAAGAAAAGAGTTAGAAACTTTTAGGAACCCAAGCCATTCCTGACTTGTGTTCCCCTTGTGGAGTTACAAACTCAAATTCTTTGAGTATGTAATTACCACTATCTTTCAAATGATGATCCAGAATTAGCTTTTGATCTTTAGCATGTGGATTTTCAAAACTTTCTGGTTTTTCAACACAAATCTCTTTTTCTGTCATCACAAAAACATTTGATTCACTTTTGGTTGAAAGTATTGTCTGTCCCTCTGCAGTACTTTCCCTCTTAACCCATGCTTTTTTAACACTTGGTTCCTCTGATCTAAATCTCCTATGTGAATTGGAATACCTTCTAGGTTGATAGTGAGATTGCCTAGAATTTCTATACCAAGTATTGTGATCAGTACCTTGTTTTGTCCGAGCGACGTTGTGAAAGTATTGGGCCAGAGTTATGATACTTTGGAAAGTCTTGTGAGATACTGAAGGTTTTGAAAAAGGTTTTCAGGTGTGGTATTTATGATCTGGTGAGAAATTTCGTGATTGACCCTATTTGAATTATTCCAAACCGTTTGTACTCTCTAGGTTTCGGTTGGCAGTCTTTCTTTGGAAATTTTCTAAGGTATTTTGAGTGATGCTCACAATCCTTAATTAGATGAGTAGGACTGAAACACACAAAACACATTCGACCCATACTTGTCAAAGTGACATTTTCTCTGTCTATGCCCAAAATTATTTTGCCTTCTTGGTGAGTGATTAAACCTGTTTTGACCAAAATTATCCCAAAAGGTTTAGCGATCTGTTTTGAAAAGGTTTTGAAGAAGGTCTGCTTGTGGAGCGATACTTTGATTTAAAGGTACTGCTTGATTTTGAACACCGTTTTCAACAGATTCGTTGGGTTTTTGGACCTAGATTTAGAAACTAGCTTTTTCCTAAACTCTAGACTGTCTACTCCAAAATGAGAAACATCAGGCCTAAGGGGTTGATGAATGCCAGAGGATGTAAAACAAGCATGATAATCATTAACTTTCTTATATGCAGGAGGTGAGTCACTTATTGAACCATCATTACTAGATGTATCTACATAATTAATGAGTTCTTCATCACTAGTGGTTATATCCTCATACTCACCTTCATCCTGATTACTTGATTGGTTTTCTTCTATCTTACTAAAATCCATACCAAAACCTAATTCAGTTTTAAGATAGGCTCTTTGCTGTTTTTGAACATAAGAAACATGTGACAAACCAGCTTCACCCCAAGCAGAAAACTTAGCTAACAAATCATCTCTTTCCTTAGTTAATTTCTCAATTTCAGAAATTTACAGTTTAATTTCCATTCACTAAGCTTTAACCGTAATCCTGTTGTGCATATTTTTCAACCCAAGCTACTTCATTAGTTTCATGTGCTAAAATTTTGGCTTCCATAGATTCTAAGGTTATTTGATAACCACGCTACCTCGCCTAGCCTTAACACAACTATCTCTCTCAATCACATAACTGCTAAGCAATTTATGATAAAAATCATAGCAATTTGAGCATACCTCGGAGATAGGAGATTGATTTGGTGAAGTAGCCACCAATGCTAGTTGAACAGGATCATCTTCACTTTCCTTGCTCCAATCAAATCCTCCAAAGCCATCATCAGATTCCAAAACAGCATGTTCAGGTCCTTCAGCAAAAACAGTGCTCCAATCCAATGCTTCTACTGAATCTTCAATTTCTTTTTCCATCGCTATCATGCAATAAGTTACTGGTTCATCATCAAACTCATCACTCAGTCAACTTCGATAACTTCTCTTGACCAACCAAAGCCTTTGTTTCAGTAATGGGAATTTCCTTAAGCTCAAGTTTTGGCTTTTCAGATATCCTATTTGCTTGATACTTAGCAAACCTGCACTCCCTTGCAAAGTGACCAGTCTTTTGACAATTGAAGCATTCAATTTTAGATTTGTCAAAAGTTATGCCCTGTTTTGGTTTGAAATCGATGCTTTTTCCTGTCTTCTTCATGTACTTTTTGATTCTTGCAGTGATCATAGCAACTTGCCACCTGATATCAATTTCTTCAAGTGCATCTTTTTCAATATGTGCTAGATCTTCTTCATAAGTGACAGGTAAACTAGCTTGTTGTGCAAAGAAGGAGCACATAACTTCATCAGAGGCCATAGTGGTAGTTGGTGGGGCCTGTTGAACATATGAGGGGGGTGTATAGACACCAGTACTTTGAGAAACAAGACTTTGAGGAGAAGCAGTACTTTTGGAAGTACTGACCTTCTTTTCAGATGATAGAAAAGCAATACTGTGAGACTTAGAACTTGTTTGACCACTCATCTCATGCTCATACACCTTAAGTTGATGATATAGATCATCAAAGTCCATGACATCCAAACCTTGTTGTCCTCTGATCATTGTAGCAATGACATGCCATGAAGATGGAAAACTCCTTAGAAACTTCAAATTAGCATCTTCAATGATACTTCGCCTTGTATAGCTCCAAAATGTTGAGTAGATTCTGAAACCTATCATATGCAGCATCAAGACTCTCTCTTTCACCAACTGTGAAAGTTTCAAATTGTTGCTTTAGCAAATTTCTGTGCATCTTTTAGAGGCTTCATTCCCTCCAAATCTGGTCTTGAGAGCAGCCCAGAACTGCTTAGCATCTTTAGCATCATGAAATTTGAGAAGATGACCATCTGGAATGGCATATAAGAGAATGTTGAGAGCCTTCTCTTGATTCCTTAAGGTTGCTGCTGGTAATACTGGTTTAGGTGCCTTTGGTTGTCTAGGAATATCAATGGGGTCTGCTACAACTTCATTCCCATTCACAATAACATTCCAAAGAGCATGGTCTGTAATGGCAATGTACTGCCTCATCTTCATGCACCAGAGATCATATTCTCCCTTCTTAATTATTGGAATTCTGAGTGAGGTGATTGAGGGTGGTGGAACAGCCTTCACGACATCTTGAATATAGTAGAAGTAGGGTTTCTTCCTAGTTTCCACACAAGCTCTGATACCACTTGTTGGATCGATATACTTTAATCAAACTATCTTAACTAGCTTGTTAAGGTTTAATAACCTCGGATAAATCCTAAGTTATTAACAAAGAAACACTGAGCAATCTTTATTAAGTACGCGGAATTTACTTAACAAAGCTAAGAAGAATAACCTTTTATTATAAACTCTAAATCTTCTTATTATGCAGATACTCTAATACAACTCTAAGATAATCGAACTTTTCTCTAAAACACTAATTTGTAAACTCTTAAACTCTTTTTCTAAAATCGTACCTCTAATGCCAATCTAGGAGTCCTTTTATAGACTCAAGGATATCCTAGTCGGTTTACAATTGATAACCTTGTACGACAAGTAATCTAAACATAGAATATAATTCTTTCCATAAACAAATATAACAGTTCTTTTGTTCTTGCAGTACTTTGACTTCATATTTGCAGTACTTTGACTTTGTCTTTAACAGTACTTTGAGTCTTTGACTTCTTCCAGTACTTTGCAGCTTACAGTACTTTCATATCTTCAGTACTTTGATATCTTCAGCACTTTCATATCCCAACAGTTGGTGTGGTAGAAGAATCCGTTTGTGTGACGGAAGTGACCGCTTTTTTATAATTAAAAGGTTTGTTGTAAACAACATTTTTTAATTTTGATCGACTCTCGTCTTCTGCATCTAATTCCTCTTGACGATGATATTCAACAACATTCATAACAGAATTATCAATTTTATATTCTGCGTGGAAACTTCGTGGATTTGGTTTGAATAATTTGGTTGAAAGCTTAGGTTTGTAATCAGCAAGATTCGGTCCATATCCATTTGGATTGGGTTTTAAAGTAAACTTTTCAATGGCTGTGACCGACTCGCCATGTTTGTAAAAAACAGTTTTAAACTCTTTAAGTTTGTTTTGCAAGCCGATAATTTCTTCAAGATGATCATCTATTCGTTTCGTTGAATGCTTTTTGTATGCAGAGAACTGTTTTTTGACAAGTTAACAACTCAGCCTTAGCTTTTTGATTTTCCAAGGTGAGAGCGTTAATTTGCTTTTTATGTTCGTGTTTCAGTTGTTCTATTTCGCACAACAAAGCATTCTTCGAAGCGCTAGATCACGATCTGTCTCTAAATATTTTTAATTTTGATGAGATTTAGCAAAGGCTGCTTCAAAACCTTTTTCACGTTTTTCTTGAGTTTTGAAAAAGTTGAGTTGCTTTTGTAAACATTCAAAATCCTTGGTTTACAGTGCATTTTTGCTTTTCAAGTCCTGATTAATGGCATGACATTTTTCCACTTTGGTCTGTTGGTCTTGTATTAAACGAGCAAAATCTGGATGAGGCAAAAGTTCGATGTGTTCAACGTGAGTCACAACATCATCATTACTTAGATCCTCAAGTATAACCACGGAGTCAATTTGAGTATCAATGGAAACCATAAGGTCATCTTGATCGTCAAATATAACTACGGGGTCTAGTTGAAAATCATCGGAATGAGATGTGGACGACTCATTTTGAACATTCTGAGCCTTGCCGGATTCAGATGTTGGCGGAGATATGAGATCAGAGATAAATATGGTTTGTTCGGTACCTGAGACAAGCCATCAGTGTCATACACTGGGCCAGTGTCTCTTATGTGTAACTCATGCATATTAGCCATCAACATAACAACTGCATTGGCCTGCAAGTCCTCCATATCATCATTTGAGTCTTCATTTGCCATGAAGCTCTGTTCTTTGCCTGTGAGAGTTCCACTAGCTTCATCCTTAAGAGCCAAAAGAAGAGCCTCTTGTGATAAGCACTGCCCCTAGTCCTAGGCTTTGGGCATGCATTAGCCAGATGTCCCTTCTCATTGTAGTTGTAGCATCGAAGACCATTCAACCCATTCTGAGCATTCCCTTGTTCCACCACTTGAGCTCTATTGTTATTCCTACCCACAGCATTAAACCCTTGACCACCGCCCATCTGACGACCATAACCACGATTCTGAACTTCAACTCGTTCATTGTTCACAACAGCTTGATTCCTTGTGTTAGATGAGGAACGAATACGGTTGTTGGACTTGTTGGTATAACGGCTAAAGGCATTAGCAATCATAGCAAATCCTTGTTGCAGTGCTTCGAAGGATCAGATTCCTCATTAGCTTCAGCGACAAGTGCTTGAGAATTGTTGTTGTTGTATGGAACCAATTGAGTTTGTTGAGATTGAGGCTGTGAAGGATCATATGGTGTGATTGTAGCAATTGGTTGAGTTGCTGGTTGAGGAGAATAACTGTTTTGAGCATATAAGGCAAGTTGTTGATTTTCCGGATTGAGCACGGAGAATCCTTTCCCTATCAACTTCCTTTTCATGAGGCTTCAAGTAATCGTACAACAATCCATATGTAGAATGATGCAAATTCTTCGCTTGACGGAGAAAAATGACATACTTCTCACATTCAGGACCAAGACTACTCAGGAACTTAGTATTCACTGCAATTCTTGGCATGATGATGTTGTGTTTATCCAAATCATTGATGATGTCTGAAAAACGATGATGATAAGACTCTAGTGTCTCTCCAGGTTCAATCATGAAGTGTTCATAAGCCAAGTAAATTTTGGATTCCAAATCCTCCTGATTGAGTACAGATCCTTCCATAAGAAGATGAATATGATCCTACATTTCCTTTGCAGTCTTTTGAGCATCAACACTTTGAAGAATTGGGTTAGGTAATCCTAAGAGGATATATTGCATTGCAAGTTCATCAGCTTCATAGTGTAGAAGTTCCTCTGCATTCAGTCGGCCAAGTAGCAATGTTGGATTGCTCATCTCTTGGTGGATTAGCATTTGGATCTCGGGTACGATAACTTGAGAGGCATCTGAAATGGACCTTCCAAGATAACCTTCTTTAAGAACTTTCTGTGTGGCTTATTCAGATCACAAAACCTAAAGAACCTTATCACCCATTCATCGTAGTTTCCAGGAGTGAGCATTGGAGGTCTATCAAGTGATCCAGCCTCATGAATTGATTGTTGGATGCTTAAAGCTTCACACATCTTTGCAAACCAAGTGGGTTCCTTCATAGTGTTCCTTGATGGATGTTGATTGAATTCGTTTGTGTAGGGTTGTACTTGAAGACTTGGTGGTGGTTAAACCATTTGAGGTTGTGGAATTGCAGCAAGTTGTGGAGTATGTTGTTGATTAAATTGTTGTTGATAAATTGCTTGTTGTTGATTCCATTGTTGATGATGTGGAGTTAGTTGTTGTTGACGTTGAGAATAAGTGTAAGGGAAATAGTTAGAGTATGGTGGTTGTGACATGTTGAAAACTTGTGTTGGTAAAAATGGATCTTTGTAGTCGAATGAACCTTTGTTGATGAAGAATCCTTAGGCGTAGTAATCACAATAAACCAAGTAGGACTTATGCGTAAAAACACCAAAGTTACGCGTAACAATGAGAGTTACACGTAGTTTTAGCTTACGCGTAAGCAGGAAAAAAGACGAAAGTTATGCGTAGAAAAATTAGGCGTAGGATTATCTTATGCGTAAGACTGGGCTTAGGCGTAGGATGAATCTTATGCGTAGGATTTTCTACGCGTAAGCTTATGCTTATGTGTAAGTTTAGGGTTTTATCCCAAGTGATCTTTTACACTATCACAGTGCAAAAGATATCCAAAGTCGACGTATTTTCAGGCTTATCCAAGCAAGAAAACAAGGGAGTAAACCACGAAAACGAAGATCAATCCAAGGAAAATCTTATGCTTAATATTAGGGTTTTGCTACGCGTAAGATTACTCGTAAAAATGATTGTGCCCAAATTTGTTTCTAAACCAGATTTTTGTTATGGAATAGCTTCAATATCACCAAAATAACACAAAAGTGTGAAACTTGATGAACCAAAACAGCTAAACGGGTTACGCGTAGAACGACACCCACGAACAAAAACAAGCTTAAAAACTTAGATCCATGCGTAAAGTTTGAAACTTTTTGCCAAAAACAGTTATTTTAACACCTTAAAACATTGAAAGTACAAGAATCTTGGATTAAAAAGTGTAAAAAACGAGTTTTTAAGCGATCCAAAGTGTTAACCACGTTTACGCGTAAGACCGAATACAAAAAAACTTCAAAAACGAAAGTGTTAACCCAACTATTTGGAGATTGATACCACTGTTAGGTCACTAGATTTACAACACAAGCTTCAATGAAAGATAGAGAGGCGATTGAACAATAAATCAAACACAAACACACGGTATAAAGACACGGTTATGCGTAGAGTGTAGTGAAAGAAATAACTTGAACAACCAACCTTCAAATGAAGGTTTACAAGAGTATTTATAGGAGGGAAGCTAGGGAAACACTCCTAGTTCCCATCCTTTCCTTATTGAACATGGGCCTAAGCTCATTGGCCTTCTACATAAGCTTAAGGATAATAACAAACATAAAGGCCATAATTAAGCTACCTATTACATATTAATTACTAACACTTGATTATGGTTTAGGAGTGATTCCAACTTGGCTCTTGATACCAATTGTTACACATTGGATTTCACAATCATATCAATTCTTACACAAATCACCACCTACGGGCTGTGGATCAGGCATACAGTGGGTAAACACCCATCCGTCCTCCACGGTGTTACTTAACTAAGTACAACTTAACATTAAATAACTACGACTACAAGCTTTCTAACGATTACATATACTTGTGGTGACCGACACTTTAATACCTGGATTTACTAAATCCTAACATCATCACCTACAATACGCACAAACAACAACATATGAACAATCTAATTTTAACCAAACCATATAAACAATTACTGTACAAAATCACCAAAAATATTTTGCAACATTAATTGTCCAAGGGTATTCAACCCAAACTTAAACTACAACCAGTCAAAGAAATCTACCACGGCTGTGGTGGAAGCTCGTTGGAGTTTCAACAGCTTCCTAGCTAACTCCCAGTTGTTCTTGTTATTTTCATTCCCATCATGACTCCAATCGCTTTGCCTGATATTGATTGTCTTTAGCGACCGGGAACACGCAAGTATACACTTTATTAAAGTTATTTCATGCTCTGTTCTGGGAAAAGCTCGAAACACCACCGTCTCTAGCTGACCTTGGCTGAATGTGTTTCTGTCTACAACAGTGGAAAATTTTTGCAAAGGTAGATCACTAATCGTGTTTGCAGCCTGAAAAATCAAATAGTGTTGAGATACACAAACATGGAAATTTAGGAATGTTTTATTTGATACATATGCATTACAACATTTCACTTACTCTGGTATCCAGCATTTTCAAATTCGGAGATGACCGAATCATTACAATGGTGAACGCTACCATAACACTATTCCCAAAATCGACATCGGACAGCTTAAGGTTAATCAGTGAAATAAAGAGCACCTTCATCCTAGGGTTAGCTTCATGTATCAACTACAAGAAGTTTTACAGATTAAATTTCATTACAGTTACACATCTCTATAACATTGTTAAATTATAAGTTGTAAAACTGAAATTGTTCTTACCGTGCAATCACCAAAATCCAATGTAAGGGTCTCAAGATTTTGAAGTCTTGTCAAGTGAAAGATATCGGATGTTGTGATTGTCGTCACAAAATTATAACGACCTAATGACAAATTTAACTTCTTCAAATTCCCAAGTTTTGTAATATCCCATAGTCTCATCTCGTTTGTACTAGGACAATTCATTTTAAGAGACTCAAGTGAGGGACAACCAACAATAAAATCCCAAACTGTATCGCTTAGAAAATTGACATGAATCAATTCTAGGCTTAGTAGATTTGGAAAGCCATGAAAATATTCCAAAGTAGCCATAGCACAAACATGAAGTACCAGATGTTTCAACTCACTACGAGAGTAAAGTTGGGTTGGGAACGTAACTGGGTCACCATACCAGTTTGTAATAATCAGCTCCTCAATTCCATTGTCACCCAAAAACAAGAGCCACTCATTAATCTGTTCATAATGAAAGTTGTTTATTCCAATAATTGATCTTGGCACTACAGCGAAGACAAACTTTCTTATTGGACCCATAAGCCGATTTAAGAATCTAGTAACAAGCCTACTATCAAACTCGTATGTTAAATAATAAAAGAAATCCTCATCAAGTGTGACATCGGTGAGCAAAGTCCACTTAGACCTCCAGTTTCGCGCTAAACTAGAGGTTCTCACCGCTTCTAACAAAGGCAACCGATTCAAAATGTTAGTGATCACTTCATCTGGCATGTTGGTAAAACGATTGATCGACATGGTTTTTTTGGAAGTTGGGTTGGTCTTTTGAGTTCTGGAAATGAGGATTTATATTATTGATTTCGATTTTCGGTTATCGTTTATGGATAATGTGGTTTTATGTGATTGGTAAAGTTGTTTGTTGGGTGGGTGTATTGGTTCCCGCGAAATTAAATGCAGCGTATCAGGGAAGAAACGGCTAGTAGCCATACTCATAAATGGTCCCTGGGTTGAAGGTTCGGTAAAAAAAGTGAATGGTCTATAATACCCTCGAAGGAAATCGGTTTGACTGTCCCAATTCTGGTCAAGGGACAATTCTGGCATTTAATGGCCAAGGTTTGCACCTATGGCGATGAAAAGGCCGGGTTTTGTCCCATAACGATGCACCATGCCAAGTTTAGGGACCAACGGTGTATTTTAGTCTTAATATTAATAATAGCAAGGTTTATAAATATATTTACCAGCAAATGTATGTCTAAATGTTTACAGGAGTAAACATACATGATCAACAAATAACTCCTTTAGAAAATGTTGATCCCATGATTACTAACATGGTAATACAAGGGAGATGTATATCTATTTGGCATTCTCACAAGTTGAATGAAAAACACGATCCATACAGTTTGGATTTTTTTTTGCAAGATGCGGAGGTAATTTGAATTTATATGCGCATAATTTATACATATTGAAAAGTATTGATCATAGAATCTAACATTTGTAACCGTCTAAACAGTCCAACCGAATCCAAGTTTACATAAAAAAAAGAGCCGAAGTTTAAATTTGAACCACTTTTATAAGAGGGCCAATGTTATATCATCTCAAAATTTGGAGTGGCTGAAAATGGTGGTAGATTACCGTTGTTACCACACATATACAAAATTTGTTTCTACAAAGGGACCGAAGTGACCAGAGTTGAACAAATAGACGATAATTATGTTGGTTTTATTAGTGAGCCATTCACTCATATGTTGAACGTAGATAATGAGTATCATGAACATGATTGTGTAGGTATGTGTTGGTTGCTATAAAAATTTGTAATTTTATATTCAAAAGGTGATGTTTTAATCTTCCTTATTTTTCGTTATTGTTCGCAGATGTTATAGGAACAGTAGTAGCTATTGGAAAAATTGTACCTGTCAATAGCCATGGTGACCGGAAGATCCACAGGAGTGTTGTGATTGAAGATGCTCAGTATGTGTTATTCGTATTTATTTACACAAAATATTATATTAATGGTGTTGTTATAATTTAAATAAACACATATCTATTTCAATCTACACATGTCTTTCAGGATTGATTGTACCTTTTGGGATAAACGGGCATTATTGTGGAGTGATTACAAAGAGAAACTTGATCAACTTGGAAAAATAGACTATCTATTGGCGTTCGGGAAAGTCAAATATTGGGATAGTAAGTTTTTTTATTTGTTTTTTTTAATTTAGCGCACCATAGCCGCCATTAAAATAAGTACGTTTTTTCATTCATATGATTTCATTAAACTTATACATAATGCATATACGCCATCTATACATAACGCTTTATTTGGCACAAAGACTCTTATTAATAGGGATCTGCCGCCGTTGGTTTCATTCCGGAAAAGATAACGTGAATAATACAAGTTTTTATAAATAAGTACGTATTTTGTTTAAAGTTAATAAAATTCATACATAATACGCTTTCCTTAAGAGGGATATGACCTAGGGAATTCAAGATTGAATCCTACGACCAGTCACCATGTAGTTACACAAGCGGAATTCATGCAAGGATGTGTGAAAAGATTGGTAGGCATGATTCGCAGTATTGAACCGGTAAGTTTGAAAATTTTACTCTGATTATTGATTTAGGTGTTTCCAACTGAAACCTGCCATTGTTTAAATATCACCAAAGTTTACCTAACATTAATAACAAAAACAGGATACATGCTGCGTTGTTTACGCGACAGTTCACAGCATACAGTATGAGAGTGGTTGGACTTAGATTGGTTGCAAAGTATGTAATACAAAAATAACACCAATAATGGGAAAAGGAAACTCCAGTTCAAAGAATAAGAATCAGTATGGCATTGCAGAACCCACGGACAAACATACGTAGTTGCATCCATGTAGGAAATACATTGTGTTGAAATATATTGTTGAGGGCGTAACATGTTTTCAATTATCGTATTTTAAAAACATAACAACTTAATCATCAACACATGTGCAGGTTCAAAATCATTGTTCGAATATTCGATGAAAGCGGCTCTTCACAAGTGATAATTTTTGATAAAAATGTCCATAGGATGATTGGGTTTTCAGCGTGGGAGATAATGGAAAAACAAGGCACGGATACCAATGAATATTTTCTGAATGAGCTCAATGTAATAATAGGGAAACCGTATTTGTTCAAAATCAAATACATCGAATTTAACCACAACAATAACATGCATATATATCGAAGTGAGAAAGTCACAGAAGATGCAGAAATAATCAATCACTTCAAAGATGGTTTCCTAAGTGACGAGGTTTAACATATTCTTTGTAAACATAAACTAATGGAAATGGTTATAATTTCAAAATAATTGTCACTCTTGGAATATTATTAAAAAAATAATATTGTTTCATATGTTACAAAACAGGATTCTGGCGATGATTTGCAAGGAGCCGAAAATGAATTAGAAGATTCCGAATCAGATAATGAAGATGCAACAGGGGACTCACAAAATAGTGAAGAAGAGACCCCATGTGAAGAAGATGTAGTAGATGAAGATGACGTGGATACACACGAGTTTGTGACAAAAGAAACACAAGATAAATTTACAACAACATTTTCGAATGAAAAATGAGGTATGATACATTATGTTTTAAAACAATTTGGAAACAAAAAATTGAATATAATTAGTTATTTTTACACATAATAAACAATTACCATGAGTTTAAATCTAAATTTTGTGAATATGTTGACTAATATTATTATAGGATGGAGAAATTCATAATGCAAGCCATCAAACTGAAATCTGTAAGGTATATAACGTTGACCTTTTACATATACGGTACACTAATGCATGATCTAAAGACAAAATAACCTAACTTTAAACACAATGACTAAAAACAGGAAGGCCATGTGTGTTTGACACGGACAGCCAATAACAACACTAACCAAGAATCTGAGAAGGAAACCATTTGTTTCGATTCTGAAAGAACTAAAAGTGTCAAGAAAAGACCCCGTGCACCAGTGGATGAATCAGAGAGCGGAATCAAAGAATAGAATGAAGAAAACTACACACCAAAAAGAATTGTAGGAGATGCTTTGGAGTAGAGTGTTTTGTTATAATAAACAAACAATGTTTCACATATTGTTTCACTTCTTTTCACATGGATTATTGTTTTACAATTAATATTATTTGTTTCATGAGTATTTGCATTAATAAGTTAATCAAATAGGTTTTAGCTATTTTCTTATTGGTTATACTTAAAATGTAGATCACTAAATATTAATGCAGGACTAAATATTCGAAAATTTAAAACACATTTAACAACAAGCATTGCATTTATATCAATAACAATTACAATAGAATGGAAAATTACACATCAAAATCAAACTCATCATCAGAAAATGCTAAATGTACATTATCATAGTCAAATGTTTCAAGGTCATCTTTTTCAAATTCATCATCGAAATCAGAACAACTACTTTCATATAGTTTGAGCTGAGGCATCGAAGCAAGTTGCTTAGCATGATCTTCACATAGGGGTTGCCTCATTGACCTTTTAGCTTTAATTTCTTCTTGCTCAGTAAAAACTTTATTAATATCATCCTCAATAGGATAATACCAATCATCAGGAGCCCAAACATCATCCTTCGCAGCATTATCATCCTTTTTATTAGTACAATCTACATTTTTGAACATAAGAAATATCAAAATTATTGTTGACAACATCAAACTGAAGTTGTATTCATAATTACCCAAATACTCGACAAATATTGTTGCACAGAAATAAATCTAACAAAACAAGATTAGTATACCTTGTGCTTCAGACGACTTTATAGGCAATTTTTTTTCTAGACATTGTTTTCTGAAAGCATAAACATCTAACACTTAGTTAACGCATACAGATGAAATTAACTAATAAAATTACAAATACAACAAAACAATATAAACATACTTGATAGACTTCTCAGAGATGTTTTCATCTAATTCGGACTCAATTCTTGATCTTTTGTTGCATGCATCCATTTTTTTGGTTCGTAAAAATTATGGAAGGAAATTAATTTTTATTAAGCAAATAAGAATGTTTGGTTGAATTGGTAGGCAAAGGTGGCTTATATAATAGATGCAAGGAAAACCAAAAGACAATATAGGAAGCTTGCATGACATTCCTTATCATTGTATATTTTCTATAAAGATATTCACACATATTTAGATTATAATTATTGTTATTTATAGATCTACAACTAAAATTGATAACACCAACAATTAATATAAACAAAATTACAACTATAATTGCAAGACTAACACTTATATTTTATCATCACTATTTTCATGCAAGAGATAATATCTTAAAATTCAAATTTAAAATAGATAAAAAAATCATCTACTTAATTATAAAATATATTACCAAATCACACTTATATTTTATTATCACTGTTTTTTTGAAAGAGATAATAACTTAAAATTAAAATATAAAATAGATAAACAAATCATCTAAAGAATTAAAATTATATTACAAAATTTTTAAAATTTATAACAAACTAACCAATATCCACATATACACTTTAAATTTTAAAAACCTATCAAAACAATATTCCAAATAAGTATAATATAATTACGTATATTGTAAGAGTCATGAAATTCATCCACAAATTTATAATCGATATATGCAACATATCTAATCCAAAACTAATATGCTTTCTATACTGTATAAATATTGGTTTTTTCATAAAACCTATTCATAATAAACTCTAATAAAGCAAAGAAAAAATCGCAAACCATGGTCAAGCCAAAAGGCACAAAGGTATGTCAGTTTAAATTAATTCAAAGATTTCAATATCCCTATATTACTACTACTCTAATAGCATACACACCATTAACAATCAAAAGGAAAATATGCCGGTAACAAAAAGAACAACAGCATCTAAGCCAAAAGCTACTCAGACAAAGGTTCTAGATGAAGTCAACCAACACAGTATTATATTAGAAGATGAAGAGGTATTATTACCATTTTTTTTAAAGAAACATAATCCAACTAACAAGGAACGTTAATAATTGTATAATAACTGCAGGGTGTTTATGTGACCCGTAAAAGACGTCGGTTAAACTAAAACGGCTACTTTGTTAACCATCCAAAAACAAATCATGATACAAAAACTGATGAACAAAGAGTAGCTACAAACACAGAAAAATAAAAGACAAATACTCAACATAACATACATGTTATTGAGGTGAGTATTTTAAAATATAAACTATATGTATTTTTTTTTAAAACAATATATATAATACTGTATTGCGCAATTTAGATATCCGATGATGAGCAACTACTACTGTTTAAGCGTACAAAATTAAGCTCAGATGCATCCCCGTCGTCTCTTAAAAATAACTATAAGCCATATGATGAAGAAGAAGATACAAAAGGTGATGAACAAAGAGTAGCTACAAACACAGAAAAGAAAACCTCCAATACTCAGCATGATATACATGTTATTGAGGTGAGTATTTTCAAATATAAACTATATGTATTTTTTAAATAAACAATATATATGATGTGCTTATTACTTTATATTGCACAATTTAGATATCCGATGATGACTAACCACTATTCTTTAAGCGTACAAAAAGAAGATCATCATCCGCATCGTTTCTTAAAAATAAATATATGCTATATGATGAAGAAGAAGATGACTAAGTTACTAGCAACCAAAACAACACTGATGATGGCATATGGGTTAATATCAATGATCTAGAAGAACCTTTTTACAATTTAAAAGTTTATAGCCAAAAATATATTATTCCAGATGAAGAAATACATGAACATTCATCAACAGGTATTCCAATTCAAAAAGCTTCCAAAGATTTCTGCTTAAATTATATGACCAATATATACTTTAAAATTAAAATAATTAAAATAATTAAAATTAAGAATATTATGCAGGTGATTACAAATATACTATTATTGACGAAGATAACGATAAAGATACGTTACACCAACATAACATGAGTGACGAGGAGATGTGGAATGATATGATTGACATTGATGGAAAATTGAATGGCAAAGATGTGGTTAATAGCTTCAGTGAAGATGAAGCATGGGAGGTCGATTCACATGCATATAGTGACCGTTCTATATCTTTTAATGACAACATATCCCATTTTATAAATGACGGAACAGCTGATTATGAGACCACCGACAACGAAGATACCGACGAAGATTTCTAAACAATTTCCTTTACCTTACTTTTGTTTATTAGATTTCATGTTGCTGAATTAAATAGATTTTTATTAATAAATGCCGTGTTTGTTGAAAAATGCTCATGTTGACATTTATATTTTATGTTTTTGTTCTTTATTTAATGTATAATTTAAGTTTATAAACTTGAAACTAAAACATTAAACAAAACATGTTGAAAAATTAGGATAAATATGTTTTAAAAAATAAAGGCCTTGATAATGAATATTCATTTGTTAATTACAATATATACCCAAAAATTAAAATAAAACAATCCAAAGTGATAAAATCCTAATAATAATTATCGTTTACTTATTTAAAAATATACAAATTTAGTATTTTCATAAATACACTAACAATATATATCTCAAAATTAAAATAAATCAATCCAATGTGATAATCTTTTTATTAAAATAGATTATTCATTCACTGAATTAGCAAACCCTAATAATAATTATCTGTTCCTTATTCAAAAAATTTCTAATTGAATATTTTGAGAAATAGAATAATGAAAATACAACGCTATTCAAAAACATTACTAATTTGATAAACTTCAAACTAAAAATGTTGAAAATTTAAGATAAATATGTTTTAAAAACTATATATATCAAAATTAAAATAAAACAATCCAAAGTGATAATTTAAAATAAAAAAATAGATTATTCGTTAACTAAATTTTCAAATCTATAAAAATTTAGTATTTTCCGAAATACACTAACAATATATATCTCAAAATTAAAATAAAACAATCCAAAGTGATTATCTTTTTATAAAAATAGATTATTCATTCACTAAATTAGCAAACCCTAATAATAATTATCTATTTCTTATTTAAAATTTTCCTAATTTACTATTTTGAGAAATAGAATAATGAAAAAAAACGCTATTTAAAAACATTACTGATTTGATAAACTTCAAACTAAAAGTGTTGAAAATTTAAGATAAATATGTTTAAAAACTATATATATCAAAATTAAAATAAAACAATCCTAAGTGATAAATTTTTTAAAAAAAATAGATTATTCGTTAACTAAATTATCAAATCCTAATAATAATTATCTATTCCTTATTTTAAATTTGCGAATTTACTATTTTGAGAAATAGATAAACGAAAATACCATGCAATTTAAAAACATTACTGAATTGAAAACAAATTATTAAACCATTGTATAGATCTTCAAAAACAACTACCAACAAAATCCTGCATTTTCAATAATGCAAAACAACAACATGGATATTAGTATTCACCACTTGGGGCGACCATCCATGAATCTGAACAATATTGACATCAGTAAACGATGTTTAGGACGCAAACCATCCAGCAAACCGATTGATATAAGTAAACGATGTTTAGGACGCAAACCATCCAACAAACCGATTGATATAAGTATCAACGTTAGGAACATGTTTTATTATCAAGTGGTGTATGTTTCGATTCATCGAAAACATCAGGGGGAAGAGAGAGTATATGTCATGTGCTTTCTTTGCCTTCGTTGTGAAAACTCTTTTCCTTCATGAGTTTCTGCAATCAGGGGGAAGAAATGAGACGATATGTGGTTCAAACGTCTTACTTTGGTGTTATCGTTTCAACTTTCACTAGGTTATTTTGTGTGAAGTTACCTACATAGGATGCTTTAACTGTATTATGATGCCTCGCACACGATCATTTTATAAAGTATTCGCATATACACAGTCGATTATTATTTCGATATACTGCAACAATCAGGGGGAAGTAGTATTATTTCATCTCTCAAGGTTTGTTTGGTGTGAAGCGTCTTCATACGTGAGAAGATCGTGTTGATTTCTTGCATGTTACCCCCGAACGAATTTTCCGCATTATGCACAACTGTGATTACGTGACAATTCAGATTTTCTTGGTGTGGTTTACTGTTCATCTACAAATTTTGATGTGCACTTAAAACTGTAAAAAGTTAGAAGACATGTTAACTACATCAAATTGTTGAATCTGATGAAGATGAGTGTCAGTTTGGGAGGAAGCTGATTCAGAAACTTCACCAAAAGGAAGTGTATGGAGAAGCTGCTAAAGACATGCAGTGTGGTTTGGAAAGATTGTTAAGAATTGCAGTTAATCTCTTACGGTTTCTCAAGATGAATCAATTTAAAAGTCTTGATGTCAGGGAATTTGTTGAGAAACTTGATTGGGTCTATGTTATATAGCTGAAATGAATTTGAAAAACAAAATAGACGCTAAAGGCTCTGTGATTCGCAACAAATCTCGATTTTCTACGAAAGGACCCTGTGGTACGTTTCAGTGCCTCAATCCTAATTAAAGGAGCGAAAGCTTCTTAACTATTTGCAACGCAAAATCTTTGTTCAAAATCAAATGTTCTTGAAATCCGTTTCTTCCCAAAGGAATTTCAAACACCTCAAAAAGCATATTTTAATCAACATGTTTTCAAAAACAACATTCATATGCTATTTTTAAGGGGGAGAAATGTGATTAAAATTATTGATCAGGAAGTTATGAAATCTCATAACGTGCTCGACTCAGATATCACCAATGAATTGACGATCTTTGAATGTCAGTAATCGAAAAGATTTGTCTTTCAAGACTTATCTTAGTAGAATGTACCAATCCAAGACACTCTTGATTGACATGAACTTTGACGAGTCTAACCTCCTTTTCAAAGAGAGTTTACATCTTCAAGGTAGTTATTAGAGCTAGTTGTCACCTAAAAGCTGATAATGGAACTCTTTAACTATCAAGAGTCGATCAATTCAAAAGTGCGAGCTCTACCCTCACTGTGCAGATTTCAGTCAAAACTCATAAGCACATGTGGAGGGGGAGTATTTCTGAAAAAAGAAAAAAAAAACCAAAAACTCTCAAGGTGTAACCAAAACATGTTTTTCATCATAAACATCTTGAGAGATTTTCAAGAAAAGGTTTTATTGTGGCAACATAGGATAGTCATGGAGTTAAAAGGTGAGTAAGTTTAGGAATAAACGTCCTATGATCCGCCAGAACCGGAGGGATCTACCCAAGGACACCACAAATAGTTAGTATTTAGAAGTCCTTAGGTATGATTGAGAAAAAAAAGGAGAAAATGAGAATCGGAGAAAAAAGGAGTTGAAGAATTGAAAAGAAAAGTTAAAGAAAAGGGTGCAAAGAAATAGCCCTCCAAATTATTCAACTTAGGGCATACACCGGGTTCAATTCATATGCTACTGGTTGTCAAAAGATGACACCGGTATTGAAGACAAAGTCGTCATGGACCCAGTGACGCAATGCACTAAACCTTCTAATCCACTCAAGTTCTCTCAAAAGAGCTTGTTTCATTCTAACAGGGAACCCTACGTAATCTATCGACTCTCTCTTAGAGATTGTTGGTATTGAAGAAGGAGACCCTCTCCCTAGTCTCCGCTCAGGAAAATCAAAACGCACTAATCGAGTCTAGAGCCATGAGATTCATCAAAAGATCTCTTAGGAACACCTTATATTTCATCACTTGATTATTCAAACTATAAGGACACAAGTGACATATTCCAGAGTCCTATGCAGATCTTAGCAATCTGCCTGAACATTTATGAGGGGATTCACAATTGTGATCCTCAGTGATTGAATGGAAACTCCTGCCAGGGTCAACATCAAACAAATTGAAAGCAGTCACCGGTAACTCCTTGTGGATTACGCTTAGTGTGTCTCAAACGGTCTACAGTCGTGGGGTGATGCTTCGATGTACCTCAGTGACTCATCTGAACTGTAGGTGTATTTCGGTACATCGTGTTATCTCACTTGTGGGACTCCAGTTCAGGAACAACCTTTGTGATAATTAGAGATGTGTTTTCACACTATGCTGATAACACTCTCGAAGTTCAAACTTGTAAGCGCTGGATTATTTCTAACCCATGTTTTATGTTTTCTTCTTATGGATGCTCATAGGTGGAAAAGATCGTGCAGACTCTTCACATGCTCATACCAACATCAACACTAATTGAAGTTCTCTCAAAAAGCAAAGAAAATTTCAGAAAGATTCTACATCAAAGTCAAAGAATCTGCAAAGTTATGAGATAAATATCAAAGGTAAAGAATGAGAGCTTCAAATATATGAATCACAAACTTCACCAGAAGTATGAGCATGCTGGAAATGACTTTCATCACTAACAACAAAGACGCTGATGATAGGACTTCACAACTGGCGATCACAATAACAAGAACAAAGAACAAAGATGCAAAGAATCGAAGACGTCACAAGCTATGAACACCAAAGAAGTTCAAGACGTCAAACAACCTAAGCAAGACAACAAATGATGACCAACCCTTAGGGGAGATTGTTAGGAACATGTTTTATTATCAAGTGTAGGTCATTTCATTTGTAATAGGTTGTTAATAATTATGGTTTATAATTGTTTGTAATTAGTTTCACAGCTCATGTAGTAAGCCCATGAGCTGTGATAGAAGGTTCTTCTAGAACCAAGGGGAAACACCCCTACTTATGTAAACACTATAAATACCCCCTCCCTAGAAGGGAGAGGGTTGTTGGTTCTAATTCAATTATCATTTTCATTAATCATTCATTAGTTCCTTCCACTTTCTCTCACTAAAACTTTCTCTCTCTAGAAATACATATTGATGTGATAGAATGGTGACCTAACAATCAAAAAGGCAGGACGTACGGCTGAATCACTTTTAACTTCAACCAAACGAACCAATAACATTGATGTTAGTCTCCGAACCAACCGAACAAAACAATAATACTGATGTTAGTCTCCAAAGGTCAGGACGACCGCCGCAAAACAAGGAGAATAATGAACACCAAAAATACACACTAACCAACCTATACGCCGTCCTAGGGGTCGACCATGAAAGTATCCAACAGAACCATGTAAGATAGCAACGATATACTTTTTTGTTTACATTAATTAAAAAGTTACATTGCAGCAACCGAACCATGTAACTGTTAACAACAAAAATTACATTACAACAACTATTGAAAGACCCATATATATTGAAGAAACACGAGGTGTTACAAATTCCACCAAACACAAATAAGAAGGACTAAAGCTTAAAACCATATTTGGCAAACAGCAGAGCTCGGAACATTTACGAACAGATACGTTTGTAGGGATTTCTAATGGTACACTCACAAAATCTTATATTAAAACAAGTGTACTAAACATGCTTTCAACACTTCAAATGTTCATAGTTTAAAACTTTATGTTCAAACAGATTATCTAGACCATGGCGATCCAGTGTTCGCATGCCAATCTTGTGATGCATTACTAACGAATTCTGAGAGCATGATAGGAAATACACACACGAACTCAGAGTCATATTCAATTTGTTGTAGAAGGGGAAAACTCAAATTGGGCGATGAGGTACTGAACCCACCACCATTATTAAAAAAACTTATTAACGGTGAGCATCCAAAAAGCAGCACATTCATCGATAATATCAGACGTTATATATCCATGTTTGTTTTTACTTCCATGGGCGCAAAACTAGACACATCAGTTAATCAAGGATACAGCGCATTTTTCTATGGGATACACGGTCAGAATTATCACTTAATGGGTTCTTTATTGCCAGACAAAGACAAAAAACTAATATTTGCGCAACTATATATCTATGACTCCGAAAATGAAATCCAAAATTGAATAAATAGTTTCAGGTATGTTACTCTATGAAAGCACACAAAGATACACAACATTTACTATTGCTTTTAATAGATTATAAATATAAAACCGGTCTCATTCATTACATTATATCTTTTGCAGTGACACAACAACAACAACAACAGACAACCAATTAATAGACCATAAACTCACGGTTGAATTACGTGACATGCTTGATGAAATCAATCCATCAGTAGAACAGTTTAGAATGGCTAGAGAACGTTATGTGGCTTCAAACGAACGTAATAATTTCATATTATGCCTTATTGGTACAAGAGAACGCGATGGAAGAAACTGCAACCTACCAACAGCTTCTGAAGTTACAGGTCTGATAGTTGGAGACTTTGACACAACAACAAACAAAAGAGACATCATTCTCCACATGCAAGAAGGAGGCGTTAGAAGAATTAGTGAATTGCATCCTTCATACCTGGCACTCCAATATCCATTGTTGTTTCCCTACGCTGAAGACGGTTATCGGACTGACATATACCATGCCGGTATCACAGATCACACATCAACAAATAAAAAAACAAGAGTAACAATGAGGGAGTATTTTGCATATAGATTGTAAGATAGAGCCGGAATTTTCCCCATGATTCTCAACTCAAGGAGATTGACCCAGCAATTTATTGTGGACGCATACACTATGGTTGAATCTGAATGGTTGTCGTACATACGTAAACAACAAAAAGATTTAAGGAGTGAAACGTACTCTAAATTAGCCAAGCTGGCATAGGACGAAAATACTAGAAAAAAGCTGCGCGGGAAAAAAGTGATATTGCCATCATCTTTTACCGGCAACCCAAGGTATATGATGCAAAACTATTTAGACGCCATGACAATTTGCAAGGTTTATGGATATCCAGATTTGTTTATAACGTTCACTTTCAACCCAAACTGGCCAGAAATCGCACGTTTTGTGTCTGAGAAGGGGTTAAAATCATAAGACAGACCCGATGCAATAAGACGAGTATTTAAACAAAAACTTTACTCCCTTATGCACGATTTTAAAGACCGTAATTATTTCGGCAAGCTCAAAGCAGGTAAGTTTGAAATTTACATTTTATAAACATTATTATTTATTAGAGTAATCACTAATATTTTATGTGTTACACATGACATAATCTATATCATATAGCGGTTTACACAATCGAATTCCAAAAGAGAGGCCTCCCACATGCACACATTTTGCTTTTCCTAGAGAAAAAAAACAAAATGACTACACCAACACAAATAGACCGTTTTATTTCTTCAAAGATACCAGACAAAAAAGAGGACCCAGAGCTGTACGAAATTTTTGCAGACTGTTAATACAAATAAACCGTAAAAACGTTTATTAATATTTTCCGATCTCTTTGTGTTTTGTTGATAACAAATACAATGTTATCTTAAGTATAATTATAAGGATACATGTTATTTTTGTAAATCATTTACATATAGCCATTTAAATACAAAAATGTAATAATTAAGCATTTGTTGTAATAGTTTATTAGGATGGGTAAAAACCATAACCCATGGACCATAACCCATGGATCATAACCCATACCCAAGTTGGCTAGATACAATGTATACTTAGATACATTGAATCTAAAGAAAACCCATGGACCAACCCATAACCCATGACCCATAACCAAAAACCCATGGGCAAAGAGGAGCGTACCACGGATCCCTAGGATTACACTAGACGGATCCCAAGTGGTAGGGATCCGTGGGATCCGTGGAACAGAGGAGAAATTTGCCTATAAATAGAGAGCCATTTCTTCATTCTAACTCACCCCTCTTCTTACTAAATCTGTCAAACACTCTCATTTTCTTCTAACATATAGATCACTTGATCTAGAGAGTTGTTCTTCTTTCTTTCTATTGTGATCCGCATATAGGTCCTTTTCTAAGGCAAGATCACGAGCATTCTACAAGTCATCCAAGCAAGGGGTCCTTGATTGATTTGTCACTCCGCAAGATTTCTGTAGCCAAGATCTTGTATTTGATATTTCACATATTTGTTGTGTAATAGTCGTGTTGGTTTGGTCCACCGTGGTACGGACTTTGTATCTAGCTTTGTACCGGAAAAAGTGTAAGCAACGTTGTGAAGGCTTCTCCGCCAAGTGAAGGAGTTTGTTGACATAGTGCTTGAACTCGCGAGTAGGTGACTCGGGGAGTGGAGTAGGGCAAGGAAGGTGTCCTTGTAGCCGAACCACTATAAATCGGTTGTGTTGTTTCTATCCCTTAACTTTACTTTACTTGCTTGCTTTATCATTAGATATATACTTTCTCTACATCCACAATATCTCACATATTAACGAATCTAAAATTTTTGAAAACTAAATTAAAATCAGCAAAACTATTCAACCCCCCCTTCTAGTTTTCCACAATTGGCATCAAGAGCTAAGTTTATAAAAGTTTTAAAATAAACTTGTATTTTATAAACTTTTTGATCACTATGGGTTCTGAAAATTATAAGGAAGGGCAATCTATGCAACGACCACCACTACTTGAAACTAATGGATTTATATATTGGAAAAATAGATTCGAAACATATGTGAAGTCTAAAGATATTAATCTTTGGTACATTATTGTTGAAGATGATTTTGAGGCTACCTCAAATGATGATAAAGGAAATTTAGTTAACATACCTCATGATAAACTAAATGATGAAATGAAGAAAAAGCTTTCTAAAAATAGTGAAGCTAAAATGGTTTTGTATAATGCTTTACCCAAAAAGGAATTCGAAAGAATTTCTATGCTTAAAACCTATAAAGAAATTTGGAATTCTTTAGTTGTAACTCATCAAGGTAATCAACAAGTTAAAAATAATAAAATTGATTTATTTGTTCAACAATATGAACAATTTTCAATATCGGATGAGGAAACTATAGATCATTCATTTGCTAATTTTAATACTATTATTACATCTTTACAAGCACTTGATGAATCTTTTTCTAGCCGTAACCATGTTAGGAGATATCTAAGGGCACTTCCATCGAAGTGGAGATCCATGGTGACGGCGATCGAAGAGTCAAAAGATTTGACAATCCTCACCCTCGAGGAACTCATAAGCAACCTAAAAGTCTACGAGCTTGTCCTTGCTAAAGACTCCGAAGCCTCAAAGGTAAAAGAGAAACACAAATCTCTTGCCCTTAAAGCCAAAAAGGCTTCAAGCGATGAAGAGAACTCCTCTTCGAGTAGTGACGACGAGGAGTACGTTATGGCCGTAAGGGACTTTAAAAAGTTCTTTAGAAGAAAGGGAAGATACGTCAAACAACCATATGATGATAAGAAAGGCTTTCAGAAAAGAAAAGAGGACGAAGCCAAAGATGATCGTACTTATTTTAAATGTGGGGACCCAAACCACTTTATTAGTAAGTGTCCCAAACGGGATGATCAAAAGGCGTTCGTGAGCGGCACGTGGGGAATGAGCGACGAGGAGGACGAAGAAATTTGTCTCATGGCAAATGACGAGGTATGTCACGAATACTATAGTAGTTCATCACTTGATGACGACTCATTGCATAATGAATATGACAAACTATGCAATATTAGCTTAAAACTAGTTAACAAAAACAAGCTTTTAAAGAGTCAAAACCAACGTTTAGATAAAGAAGTCATAGAATTAAAAGCAAAACTAAAACGTTTAGAAAAGGGTAAAATAGCAAGTGGTGAATGTGAACTTTGCGTTCAACTTCAAACACTCGTTGATCATCTAGATTCTAAAATTGCTAGAATGAGTACGAACACTTTAGATACGATATTAGATGGTGTTAAAACCGGTAACAACCAAAAAGGTTTAGGTGTTCAACAACTTGATCCATCAACTAGTGAAAGTAAAGAAACAAAATTTGTTAAGGCACTAGAAAAACCAGCCACTGTTGTAGCGGATCCCACGGATCCCTTGATAAAGGAACCGGCTAGTGTACAGCCAGGGATCCGTGGATCTGCTGTAGCAAACAGTAGCAATAACGTAGCTTCTTCATCTAGAACTGAGTTTGTTATAGTTAATAGGAAGAAACCAACTCATGTCACCACTAGACAACCACCTCCAAAATATAATCCTACTTTTGCAAGAAACAAAGCTCCATCTTTTTCAAAACCTAATCCATCTAGGAGACCTAATAACGTTTATCCAAGAAGTAACCATCAAATGGGATGGAACCCAAATATGCAAAATGGTTTTCCTTTTCAAAAATTTGCTCCATGGAATGCACACTCATCTTATCCATACATGTCTAACATGAATGGAATGTTTAACACTAATGGACCCATGAACAAATGGGGTCCAAACTTTTGAGTTTATTATTGTTTTAGGTGTGCTTAAAGGTCGACCTAGACCCCGATGAATGGGTCAAGGATAGCGGGTGCACGATGCACATGACCGGAAATAGAGATCTATTCTCCACATATGAATCCGTAAATGGAGGTAATGTGGTGTTTGGAAATAGTAAAAGTAGAATCATCGGTAAAGGTACGATTTCTAACAAATCTCTAACCATTAACGATGTGTGTCACGTAGAAAACCTAAACTTTAACCTCTTGAGTATAGGACAAATATGTGATAAAAAGTGCAATGTACTTTTTACTGAAACCGGTAGTAAGATACTAAAAAATGGCATAACCATAGGAAGAGGAATTAGGAAACATGGAGTCTATGTCATTAAAATTGGTAATGAACCTAAAGACAAACTATGTCTTACCTCTATGGATGATACTTCGACCTTATGGCAACGAAGATTGGGTCATGCCAATATGCGACTTCTTCAATCGCTATCATCCAAAGATCTAGTAAGAGATCTACCTAAGTTAAAATATGAACATCACTTTTGTGATGCTTGTAATGTAGGAAAACAAGCTCATTCTAGTCATAAAGCTAAAAACATGGTGTCTACAACTAGGTGTCTAGAATTACTACATATGGATTTATTTGGTCCATCCGCTATCCAAAGTTATGGAGGCAACTACTACACTTTAATCATAGTGGATGACTACTCTAGGTATACATGGACAAAATTCTTAAAGAACAAAACGGAAACCTTTAATTATTTTGAAATATTAAGCAAAAAGATCCAAAGACAACTAGGAAGTCCCATAGTGTCTATTAGGACGGATCATGGTAGGGAATTCGATAATGAAGTGCAATTCGGAGCTTTTTGTGACGCTAATGGTATTACTCACAACTTCTCGGCTCCACGCTCTCCACAATCGAATGGGGTAGTAGAAAGAAAGAATAGAACCCTACAAGAAATGAGTCGAACCATGCTTAATGAGCAATCCATACCTCAAAATTTTTGGTGCAATGCCGTTGATACTTCAACGTACATACTCAATCGAGTCTTAATTAGACCAATCTTAGGAAAAACTCCATATGAGTTACTTGGAGGCAAAAAGCCTACGTTAAATCACTTTAGAGTCTTTGGTAGTAAATGTTTTATTCTTAACACTAAAGATTACCTTACAAAATTTGATCCTAAATCAACCGAAGGTATCTTTCTAGGTTACTCGCCAAATAGCAAAGCTTACGTCATATTAAACAAAGAAACAATGAAGGTAGAAGAGTCATTAAATATAAAATTTGATGAAAGTCCACCCAAACCCTCTCCACCTCTTGTCGATGACGAGATTATAGAAAGTGAAGCTATAATAATAAAGAAAAAGATAAATGAAGAAGAAGAACCTCTAAGTGATGAAATAATAAACATTAAAGAGTCCAAAGATCACCCCGTAGATAAAGTCATAGGAAAGCTAAACAAACGAAAATTAAGATCTCAAGTTCAAAACCAAAGTAGCTTGTTTTGTTTCGTTTCAACCTTAGAACCTAAGAATACACAAGAAGCCATAAAAGATGAGAGTTGGGTAATGGCTATGCAAGAAGAACTAAATCAATTTGTTTCTAATGATGTTTGGACACTTGTCCCTCCACCTAGTAATCAAACCATAATAGGAACCAAATGGGTTTATAAAACAAATTAGATGCAAACGGAGTAGTGTCTAGGAACAAGGCTAGACTCGTTGCTCAAGGGTATAACCAACAAGAGGGAATAGACTTTGATGAGACCTACTCCCCATGGCTAGATTAGAGTCTATAAGAATACTTGCGTATGCTTGTGCTAATGATCTAAAGCTTTATCAAATGGATGTCAAAAGCGCTTTTCTAAATGGTTTCATTAATGAAGAAGTATATGTAGCTCAACCTCCGGCTTCATCGATTTTGAAAAACCCGAACATGTGTATAAATTAAAGAAAGCCCTTTACGGTCTTAAACAAGCTCCAAAAGCTTGGTATGATAGACTCAAGTCATTTCTAATTAAACACAACTATACCATGGGGTTAGTTGACAACACACTTTTTACTAAGAAAAGAGAGTCACATATAATCATAGTACAAATATACGTAGATGATATTATATTCGGATCCACTTGTCAAGACATGTGTGATGATTTCTCTAAAATCATGCATGACGAGTTTGAGATGAGTATGATGGGAGAACTTAGTTTCTTTCTTGGTCTACAAATAAAACAAGTAGAAGATGGTATCTTCTTCAATCAATCTAAATACATAAAGGAGATGTTAAAGAAATTCGGTCTAGAAGAGTTGAAACCAATTAGGACTCCAATGTCATCCGACACCAAACTCACAAAAGATGAAGACGGAGATCCGTAGATAATACTAAATATCGTGGCATGATAGGTAGTCTTCTCTACCTCATGGCAAGTAGGCCGGATATCATGTTTAGTGTTTGCTTATGTGCTAGGTTTCAAGAAGACCCTAAAACATCACACCTAGAAGCCGTAAAAAGGATATTTAGATATATTAAGGGTACAACACAATTAGGATTATGGTATCCTAAGGGCACGGGAGTAGAAACAATTGTATATGCAGATTCTGACCATGCAGGTGATTACGTTGATAGAAAAAGTACAAGTGGGGTATGTACTTTCATGGGATGTTGTTTAACATCTTGGTTTTCTAAGAAACAAATGGCACTTGCAATATCAACAACCGAAGCCGAGTACGTCTCCCCCGGCAAAGCATGCCAACAAGCACTATGGATGAAACAAGCGTTAGTTGACTACAACATTCATCTAAGCGACATAGCCATCCTATGTGACAACAAAGGTGCCATCGACTTAAGCAAGAATCCGTTATTGCATTCTCGCACAAAGCATATAGAGATTCGTCATCACTTCCTAAGAGACAATGTTCAAAAAGGGAACATCTCAATTGAGACGGTAGCATCCGAAGACAACATAGCCAACGTCCTCACCAAACCGTTGAAGCAGGAACAATTCAACCTACTTCGTCTTGGTCTTGGTCTAATGGAACAAATGTCGTAACTTGTTTGACTCTACAAGGTATGTAAACACTAGCCTTCTTCTTTCTGAGTCTAGGATTTCTATTTCACGCATAATTCACAAACAATACGATAATTTTTAAAACCCAAGATAAGTTTTCCACTTATAGCTTTCTTATTTTTTTTTCTTAACTACATACACACTTTCAAAGAAAACCTCTTTTCAAAATGTCTTCTAAACGGATGATACCTTCCCGTATCAATTTCACAAAAGCAATTTCTCACGCCTAGGACAAATCGCTTTTTTATTATTAATACAAAGTAAAAACCCATTTTCATTGCATCTCATGACTTTTGAATGATAAAGGGGACACATAACTAATATGTGTTTTCGGGTACATTCATTTAAGCAACAATGAATTAGGAGCATTGATAACACTAAATTACGTACTTATGTACTAAATATGTGTTTTCGGGTTATCTCAATAGGATGCTTTTATACTTCTAGTTTATTTTTCTTTTCCTTTTTAGGGGTCGAGATAAACGTAACTCCAAATAGTTTGCATATAGGCACACACTAGGCAAAATGTTTCCAAAAAGGAAAATTTTGTGCTGCGCATCACAGACCCACGGATCCCAAATTCATGGACCGGATCCCTCAAGGGAAAGATCCGTGGGATCCGTGAGACAGAAGCTATTTTTACCTTCTATTTTTCTCACTTTGGATGAAAAATCCACATTTGTTTTATTTTTTTGAGTATGCTCTTTAATGCTTGTGTTCTCATGATCACATGCCTTAAATTCATATCTAATCATTAGATTTTAATCCACATTTTGGGTCAAGCATTCATTACAATGCATTGTTTTTCTATATATAGAACTCCCAAAATGCTTGCATACTCACCATGTCACTCACAAACTCTTACAACTTAGATAAATCACCTAGTACAAACAATCATCTTCATGATACCCAAACCTTTGTACTTCCACCATCCAAAATACCACAATCAAACTCTAGGATATCCGCACGAATTAGTATCCGATCTTGTTGTTTAGCAAAACCATCATCAAATGGCTCATCACCATCAAATAACTCACCACAAGATGCTTCCATTATAGCACCTCCCTCATCACCAACAAGTACACCAACTTCATCACCACCTAAAGTCACTCTTTTGGAACTCCTTAAGACTCCAACAAGATCTAAACAACCTAAACAAAAGAAATAGTCTTTTCAACACCCCCACATCTCCAAATACTATTTTTCAAGATCTTAAAACATCACCACCATTAGCTCCCATTATATTACAAGAACATCTAGGTTCTTTTCCACCACCACTTACAAACATTCCGGATGTTGATCCATATTTTCCTATTTTTCCACCACGTCTTCCGCATAACTCAAATCAAAACAACCCGAAACCTTCCGCACTCATTACCCACATCACTTACATTGTGAACATTGCCAATCCACTAGGAAAATTGCAATAGAAGTTAGGGAAGAAATGCGATTCATACTCAACCTCATCCTTGATCGCATCAATACCATTACTAATCCAAACCTCCATCCATAACCTTATGCAAGCATGGAAGGAATCATTACTACTATTTTCTATTTTTAGTACTTTTTCTTTTGAAGTCATTTTCAAGAACAAGTCTTGTTCTTATTTTTACATGCTTGTAGGTGGCATAAAAACCACTACACTTTGTTGTTTTATTACAAGGCCTTGTTTACATACCTTGGCTCCCAATCTTGATTCTCGGCAATCACAAGATTATTTAAGCATGTTACTAACCTTTCTTTTTGTAGGATTTTTATTTTTCTTCACTTGACGCCCCAAACTAGGGGGAGCTACCGTCAAGGGGGAGTTAGCAATACGTGGACTCATTTATCCACACTTTTATTTCTTCCAAGGGTTAACTTTTTGTTTCGACAAAAAGGGGAGAAGAAGTAAAACTTAGGGCTTTCAAAACTTACATCTATTCTTAAGTTTTACTCATCATAACATTATGTTTTGTCATCAACAAAGAGGGGGAGATTGTTAATACAAATAAACCGTAAAAACGTTTATTAATATTTTGCGATCTCTTTGTGTTTTGTTGATAACAAATATAATGTTATCTTAAGTATAATTATAAGGATACATGTTATTTTTGTAAAGCATTTACATATAGCCATTTAAATACAAAAATGTAATAATTAAGCATTTGTTGTAATAGTTTATTAGGATGGGTAAAAACCATAACCCATGGACCATAACCCATGGATCATAACCCATACCCAAGTTGGCTAGATACAATGTATACTTAGATACATTGAATCTAAAGAAAACCCATGGACCAACCCATAACCAAAAAACCCATGGGCAAAGAGGAGCGTACCACGGATCCCTAGGATTACACTATATGGATCCCCAGTGGTAGGGATCCGTGGGATCCGTGGAACAGAGGAGAAATTTGCCTATAAATAGAGAGCCATTTCTTCATTCTAACTCACCCCTCTTCTTACTAAATCTCTCAAACACTCTCATTCTCTTCTAACATATAGATCACTTGATCTAGAGAGTTGTTCTTCTTTCTTTCTATTGTGATCCTCATATAGGTCCTTCTCTAAGGCAAGATCACGAGCATTCTACAAGTCATCCAAGCAAGGGGTCCTTGATTGATTTGTCACTCCGCAAGATTTCTGTAGCCAAGATATTGTATTTGATATTTCACATATTTGTTGTGTAATAGTCGTGTTGGTTTGGTCCACCGTGATACGGACTCGGTATCTAGATTTGTACCGGAAAAAGTGTAAGAAACGTTGTGAAGGCTTCTCCGCCAAGTGAAGGAGTTTGTTGACATAGTGCTTGAACTCTCGAGTAGGTGACTCGGGGAGTGGAGTAGCGCAAGGAAGGTGTCCTTGTAGCCGAACCACTATAAATCGGTTGTGTTGTTTCTATCCCTTAACTTTACTTTACTTGCTTGCTTTATCATTAGATATATACTCTCTCTACATCCACAAGATCTTACATATTAACGAATCTAAAGTTTTTGAAAACTAAATTAAAATTGGCAAAACTATTCAACCCCCCCTTCTAGTTTTCCACACAGACCACATGATGCATGGCCCTTGCGGACGAGACCGCCCCAGCTGCCCGTGCACGGTCAAAAACAAATGCACCAAAAAGTTCCCAAAAGAATTCAACGATAAGACATTCATTGATGAAACTGGGTATGCAATTTACAAACGAGGAAACGATGGATCTACAACTACAAACGAGTAACTGCATAATGGGTACGTTGTACCCTACAACCCCGGGTTACTACAACGTTATCAATCCCATCTAAATGTCGAATATTATAACCAAGCAGCTTCTATAAAATACCTTTTCAAGTACATAAATAAGGGACCAGACAGAGCAACAGTGGCACTTGAAGACGAAGATGTTGATGAAATAAAAGATTACTACGACTACAGATACCTTTCAGCATGTGAAGCGGCTTGGAGGATTTACGGATTCGACATACACTACAGATTTCCTCCTGTAGAAAGGTTTCCATTTCACTTATAAGGAGAACAATCAGTTATATTTGATGCCATAGAAAGCATCGATTAGACATTAGAAAAAGCAACGGTGAATGAAAACAAGTTTATAGCATGGATGGAAAGAAACAAGACAGACAAAGATGCACGAAAGCTCTTTTATCACCAGTTCCCAGAACAATATGTATGGAAGCAAGAAGAAAGAAAATGGCTACCAAGATAAAAAAGGTACATGCATTGGAAGGGTGCATCATGTCTCTCCTTCTTTTGGGGAAATGTTCTTTTTACGAGTCTTACTCAACAAGGTCAAAGGTGCACAGGACTGGGATGATTTTAAAAAATATGAGGGTGTCATATATGCTACATACAAAGATGCTTGCGAAGCAAGAGGTCTACTCGAAGACGACAAGGAATATATTGATGGATTGATGGAAGCAAGTAGATGGGGGTCAGGAAACTATCTGCGAACATTTTATGTAATGCTTATTATGACAGACAGCATGTCTAGACCAGAGGTGGTTTATGAAAAAACATGGCATGTATTGTCGGAAGATGTAGAAAATGTTGAACGCGTCAAAAGAAATGATACAGGTGTGTAATATATATATATATATATATATATATACTTTTAAATTTTTAACAACAAAACAAATATTCACACAATACAACTAACAATGTTGTTTAAATTTACAGAATTGGTGCTCTTAGATATTCAAAAGAAGAATACATGCCTCACATATATCGAACATATGCTGCTTTGTAACAACAGAAGCCTTAAGAACATAGCAAACATGCCACTTCCAAACGAAATGTTCACAATGGCAAGTTACAACAGTTTGGTTTCAAGTGAACTAAAATACAACGTCAATGAATTACGCAACCAGCACACCAAATGGTACGGCACATTGACACACGAGCAAAAAGATATATACCACACTATCATTACAGCAAGTGTGAACAATGACAAAGCAGGAATGTTCTTTGTATACGGATACGGAGGAATCGGCAAGACATATCTTTACAAAATGTTTTCAGCAACAATAAGATCACAAGGAGAAATAGTATTGAACATGGCATCAAGTGGAATTGCTGCACTTTTGCTGGAAGGAGGCTATACAGCCCGTTACCGATTCGCAATACCAATCAATATAGACGAAGATTCAATGTGTCATATTCCGCAGATGAACTTGCAGAATTGATATGGATGTGTAAGTTGATCATATGCGATGAAGCTCCAAGGATACATAGGCATTGCTATGAGGCATTTGACAGGACATTAAGAGATATATGTAGGCAAGACCCAAACAAACATCTGAAATAGTATTTGGCGATAAAGTAGTTCTATTTGGTGGAGACTTCAGGCAGATTCTTCTAGTTATTACAAATGGTAGCAGACACAGTGTAGTCCATGCAGCATTGAACTCTTCATACTTGTGGCAACGTTGCACAGTCCTCCATCTGACCATCAACATGAGATTAGGAACACGAACAAACAGTTCGGAGCGGAAAGAAATAAAATATTTTGCACATTGGATACTATCCATTGGTAACGGCACAATTGGTGGTAAGAATGATTCGGAAGCTTATCGCGGAATTCGCATGACATGTTAATTCTAGATTCGAAGATCACATTGGGAAAATTATAGAAGAAACTTACCTGACTTAGTCAAACCTTTATAACCCAGCTTTCTTTCAAGAAAAGGAAATTTTGCCCCCCACACACGAGATGGTGGATATGATAAATGACCGAATGTTAACACTTCTCCCAGGAGCCGAACATACATATGAGAGTTCTGACTCAGTCGGTATTGCTGATATGCATACCAATTTCAATGAAGAACTATACACATGCGATTTCCCAAACTCAATCCGCATATCTGGGATTCCACACCACATCTTAAAGTTCAAAGTAGGCACCCCTGTTATGTGCATGAGAAACATAGACCAAACAGCTGGATTATGCAATGGTACGTGCTACAAGTCATAAGGATGGGGGTCAATATAATAGAAGCTAAAATTATATATGGAGGAAGCGTAGGCACAATCCGCGCCATCCCACGTATAAACCTAATCCCTTCTAATAACAAGATGCCATTCAAATTTAACCATAGACAATTTCCAGTGTCTATATGTTTTGCAATGACTATTAACAAGAGCCAAGGACAGACATTGACACAAGTTGGAATGTTTCTTCAAAAACCGGTTTTCTCACATGGACAACTATATGTCACTGTCTCAAGAGTCAAGAGCAAGAAAGGCTTAAAGATTTTATGTTGTGATGAAGATGGAAATTACTTAAAATCAACAACAAACGTAGTGCATAAAGAAGCTCTATTTAGGATATAATGTTCATGTACAAACAATTTAACACTTCCAAAACGTTCTTAAGAAGCATATTTGTGATGTTAATATAGTTTGCGGACTCACACAAGATAAAAACATATCTCGGAGTCTCAAGATTAAAGAGAAAGAAAGACTTAAAGATTTTATCTTGTGATGACGATGAAAATCTATCAAAATAAACAACAAAAATAATATATAAAAAAGTTCTATTTAGGATATAATGTATATGTACAAACCATTTAACACTACAATAATAATCATTATATCACAATTAAAATAGCAAAACGACTAAATTACACTTTGAATTAAACAAACAATATATCAGAAGTAGTGCACGCCCATGAAGGTGCTTAAACGTGCAACTAGTATATATATATATATATATATATATATATATATATATATATATATATATATATATATATATATATATATATATATAGGTTTGGGTTATTATGAAAAGTTTCTTAGAATGAAAAGAATGAGAAGTCATGTGGAGGTGACATGTGTCACCTTTGCCACATCACCATACCCCACCCCACCCCCCCACCACCCCATGAAAAAAATTCCAAAAAAAATTTTTTGGGCAAAAAAAGAAATTTTTTGGGCAAAAAAAAAATTTCCCGCCAAAATATTTTTACTCCATCACAAAATGGTTTTAGTGCATTAAGGTTATAAATTACTGCATCACAGTTATAAAGTTACTGCATCACAATCATGATTTTAGTGCATTAAGGTTATAATCTTGATTTTAGTGCATCATAGTTGATGCTGAATTAATTGTTAACTATGATGCAAGAATTATAAATAAAGATGCACCAAAACTTATTAGTGCATTAAGGTTATAAGTTACCGTATCATCACTTTATAAATTTACTTCATTATATCATGCATTTTAGTGTACAGAAGAATTATGATTTTAGTGCATTAAGTTATAAATCATTTTAGTGCAATTTGCACTTTGAAATCCATGATGCAAAGAAATTTCTAACCGCGGATGCACTAATGAAATTGCATGAAAAAATTTGCCCAAATATTTTTTCGGGAAAAATTTTCGTATGGGCGGGGGTAATAAGACACATGTCACATGACGCTGCATGATGATGGCAAATGTGACACATGTCATTTCCACATTTTTCTCATTCTTTCATTATAAGAAACTTTTCGATGTTAAGCTTCCTTCCTATATATATATATATATATATATATATATATATATATATATATATATATATATAATAAAACACACACAATTTATAATTATAATATGGCACATATAATTCCAATTAATGTGTACCTAAAATGTAATTGTTGTAAACCTAATAAATTGAATGCACCAAGGGGATTTTGGCCTAACGGTTTTCACGTGTACTTGAGGGGTCTGGTCTAAACGGAGGAGTCTCTATTACTACTGCTATGTTTTTGATTTTAGAGGAACGAGCCTCTATTCAAATACATTTAGCATTTAAAGCGGTCAAAGTCATGAATTTATGGAAATCTTTGTGACCTCTGTCAAAACCTCTATTTGGGTTCAATTTAAGAAGGTTCAAACTCAAGGACCTTCAGAAGAGCCTCCGCTCAGCCTCCGTGAGCAAACCTCTCGTTATGGTTCTGCTTTGGAGAGAAGGTTCATAACTCTGCTAGGAACCTCTCTGCTTGTGTTCATTTTATGAAGAAGGTTTAAATTCAACAACCTTCTATATGAGCCTCGCTTTGGTTTGTTTTGCAAAGAAGGTTCAAACTCAATGACCTTCGAAGAGCTCGCTTGGGTTCCTATTAGAAAGGAGCCACCGCTTTTAAGAGAAGGGTCAATTCAACAACCTATGTGGCAATCTTGGTGACCTTTTTATAGCCTTCCGCCGCGCTTCTCACATCAACCTCGGGTCACAACCTCTCTCGTTACGCAAGCACCCTCTCGCCGTAACCAGCTGCTCGAAGTTTGTTATGAGAAGAAGTCTCTGTTGCAGTCTTCGTCGTGGGTTGTTCCAACCTCTGGGCAACCTCCGTTTCAACCTTCGTATGGATTCATTTAAGGAATTGGGGCACATATTGGTACACTCAAGTAGGGCCCGAACCTTCCTTAGCGAAATGTTTACCACAAGGTGAACAGAGATCGTTCATTAACAGCAGAGCTAGTATAATAAACCATCTTTTGCCTCAGTTTCTGTGAAACTAATACGCTATATTGCCTCTGTTTCACTACAAAGCAGATTATCTACATATGAAACTTTTGATGTTATTGAGCCTCTGCTTATGACACAATCATCATTAGAGCTAGTACAACATTGACAGAGGATACCCTATGTTCCTAGAACCTCTGTTAGAGCTTTCATGTTGTTTTTAGCATAAAACATAGTCCACAAATGATAAATACATGATGTACGTAAATAAGCCTTAAGTAATATTATACTAAGCTTTATTATGTCACTCGTGATGATAAGTCCATTGCTGAAAAAGCCTCTTTTGACAAGGCATTTCACACAAGCTCTATTGAGATGACAGACACTCGCATTCGCGTACTAAATAGTAACAAAATTTATCATGGAACTTATATACTATTATCATATATTTAGAGATGAAGGAGCCTTACGCATGTTAACATAAGTCTCTGTCGATATGACTACGGAGCATCACATATGCTGACATAAGCCTCTGTCGACACAACTACAGAGCATAGCCTCTGATTCACAGGTGTCTCCTTCGACACGATTACAGAGCTTCGGCTCTGTTTGCATAATATATAAGTGTCTCTGTCGAGACGATTACAGAGCATAGCCTTTGTTCACATGATTTATGTGTATATGTAGACACAATTATAGAGCCTCGACTCTGCAAGTATAGTTACATAACCTCATAGTTGTAAAACTTACTTTATTTTGTTTAAAATTAATGTATAGAATTGTTCTCACTTAGGGAAAGAAGCATTAATGGTAGGTGTCTTAGTTTTCATTTCTTAAAATGATGTAATTCTCCCTGCCCACTTAATGATATAACACATTTCCCTCAAATCTCTTGTTCGTTCTAATACAACAAAGATTTGTCAGCCAAGTCGTTTATAAGTTTCAATGTCGAAGGGATGAAACAAGACAAATATAAACTCTTGAATACATATATAACATCCATCTAAACTTCACATTAACTTTGCTAAGTGGTTTTAAGGTATTCCAAGCCTTATGCTACCTAAGAGATGAAGACGAAGTGGGTCGCGACCCTCTGTCAGCAATTAAATTATACAATTGCTATATTCTTGGTGCAGAATTTATACATAATAAGGCTATGCATCTACCATATGCCTTAGGTTGTAAAATAAAATGCGTGCAAAAGTAACGCATGAGAAGAATAAACATAACAACAAAAGTCAGACATAGTCTCCATCAGTAGAAATATAAGGTCGTAGCCTAGCAAAAGAAAGTAAGTAAAATGTCCAAGGACTACTACTTTGCTTAAATAAAGTCCATAAGCTTCATACACATACAAAATATATGACCTTCAAGGTTTATATTACTTAACGATTAATCCTTGTTCGATTTGTCACAAGGAAGTATTTCTTTTAAGTTAAAAGCATTATATTCAAAGTATACGCATCACTTTCGACCGACAGGCTTGATGATATACCATCCATCCAATTTGAAGGTCACCCCTTCATACTCACTTCGGAGCTACATTCCGACATACTTGGCAAAACTCCAAAAATCTTATTTGGCGTAAAACCATTCATCTTTGATATGGATACCAGTTGGGAATTCGCAAATCGAAGGCCTAAGACCTTCGGGGTATGCTCTTCAAAGATATTAATGCACAGGTTTCATAAGACTAAGTCAAACCCACATTCACAACCCTATCAAGGGTTTCCCGGCAAGATAGGGATCATGGGACATTAACCAAGCGGTTACCTAAATCATGGGACACCCCCATCGTCCTCGCATCAGGTGAAGGAGCCTGCTAGAGCCTAACATGTGCAATAATATGCCATTAGGGCATGCATTACAAAATAAGGCCAAGTTTGTATGCAAACCTTGGTACCTTTCAACTATGCAGAGTATGTACAAATAGGTTTCGATAAAACTCGCTCATAACTAAAATCGAAAGTTATATGGCAAAACCTAATACACACGCTCCTTATATAACAGAGGGTTTCTTGAATACTTAAGTCTAATCCCATACCTCCTACGAAGTCATAACATTAGACTGGGGGGCTTAATGAGGTATCCACCACGATAGAGTCAAATGTGGACTATTGAAAATAAGTATAGCTGCTTTTATATTTGATTTGACAGAAAAAAAGTAGTAGAAATTGTTACCAAGTCTTTTTTAACAAAGCAATGATAAGTCTAAAGCCATGCACTCTTCGCATGCATAACATTAGACTGGGGGGCTTGATGACGTACCCTCCGCTTTGCTAACAAGCGTTACCGTCACTTTGGTACTTAGCTTACCTTATGTACAAAGGGTATGATGTACCCTCATGATGCAGGTTTTAGTGACCAGGTTTTAATATTTATAAAGTCTTGTTATACCTATGGTCTACCCTAATGCACTAACGGGCAGTGTACCCAGTCGTGTGTAGTGTAGTAATTCGGTAAAACCGAGGTCGTCCCAAGAGCTACGAGGAACGGAAATTAACTTAAGTCTACTTCACGATTTTAATTGCTTTTAAGATTGAAATAATAAATTAACTAATAAGACAAGGAAATAAAAGAAAGCAGATAAAGGCAAGAGTTATGATCAATCAAGGAGTGTGGTGCTAACCTAGTTATTCATCCTAGCTAGTAATGTTTAAATCTAATTACTTCCAATTACTTTAGGTGGGGTCAAATTCGAGAGGACAACATTTGGTCAATTCGCCCTAACCTATCACCAAAGATGCCACCACTAGAGAAGTCAGGTGTCCCTTCATAAGTCTAGTTTTTCCTGGTCCCCTAAGCCGAGTCATTAAGTTCATCCAAATGGTAGGTGATCAGTTGGTCAAATCGCACAAGTAGAAAGGGTCGTCAGTTAGTCATATCTTACCCTTCCCGTCTCAGTCTAGTCACTTAGGGTCAGTTGGTCATATCTCCTAAGCAACTAGCATCTACCGCCATTCAAAACTACCGAAACAAGGGTAGCTACCAATAAAATATGCATGCATACACTTAGAAATAATTATACGGAAGTAATGTAAATGCAAACAAAACAATTAAGGAATTATAACTAGGCCAGCACCAAGAGGTGCTTAGCCAATCATATAGTAAACAATTAAGGAACTAATTTTAGAGTTACTCTCTAACCTCTTCATCTTTTCAAAATAGCAAATTTCAACTTAGGACCTTGAGTTTCTTCATTCCAATGATGGAGACCAACATAAAAACGCGTTAATTGAGCACCGAACTTCGTATATAGTAATATTATGGCGTAACTAAATCACCGGGTTATGCCGTAATTCTTTATCAGCATATTCTTATCTGCTCCGAAATTATCTCTACGGCGTAAATAATTTGCCGTGTTAGGCCGTAACCTTCAAAGTAATAATTACGGCGTAACAAGAGGAGGTTCGCCGTATCCTTCATGGCATCATATTTATGCCTGCTAAGCGTTACTAGTTACGACGTAACCTTCACAAATAATTATCAGGCCCTCGTAGTTTGGGTTACGGCATAGTCAAAAGTGCCACATACGCCGTAACTTGTCTTCAGAATATATTTCTTGGCCTTATATCACATCTTTTCCGCTTCAACGCCTCATTTATCCTGTAATGCAAATATGAATGAATATGAACGAATTAAGTACCATATTAATACAAATGAGGCTATAAATATGGGAATTTGATATATAAAATATCAGGCTAATTTGATGTTATCAAATATCCCCCCACTTGAATTCTACTTGTCCTCAAGTAGACCCTTTAAATAATCCTTAAAAAGATATCTCCTAAAATTAATTGGAAGATATGAGTTTAAAAATTACCTAAGCTAGAAAATTCCAAACCGAGCACCTCACGAAAAGGGAATTGAAATCACACTCTCTCTCATAACTCACGTGTTTATTTTTGGGTGATCACTCAACTGCTCAGTCATGGTGAGTATTCTATCATAAGCTTAGCAAAGATACTAATCTCCACCACTAGAATCTATAGATGCAGCTATTCTAAAAGGCAATGGGTTGACACAACATAGGCTTATGGGGTTATTTTGTCATTACTAACGAGCTACGGCGAAGGGGACCAAACCAATGATACATGACCAAATCCATGGCCAAGAAACCAATGATTGCTCGCTTCCTCACCTAAACTCGATTCATGACTAAGGGTAGGATAAGACATGGGAAAACATTTAATGGGTGTAAACAAAAAGACACGAAGCAAAAAGATTCCTAAGTCCACAGTCGCCCCACCGCTAGTCGTATTCAATCCCATAGCAAAATACGAGGGTTAAGAGTCAAGGGGTTTTCAATACACGAGTCAATGCATATAACATAAAGCGCAGTGCCTCATAATCTCCATCAACAAGGCAAATAAGGTCCATTAACTCGGTCTTCATTATCAATGAAAAAAAAGTATGTGCTGTAAAAAATTTAAAAATTTGGGTACTTTTAGCACATAATTTTACCAAAATCAACCATTTCTATCTCCCATCCCCCACTTGAAATATACAATGCCCCCATTGTATGAATATTGATTAAAATTTGAAAGGCGAGATAGAAATGTACGGGTTTCTAATTTTATCCGTAACACAAAACGGATTTGTAAAAACAGTGCCTAACTGAAACAAGGCGAGAACACTTATCACAATATGACACATAAGCTGATTTATATTTCGATCAGCAATAAACAAACTAACAAACTCTTGCATGCATTCTCAACTTTTTTTTTCACTCTCTCATTTTTTTTCACATTTTTTTTTGATGCAAGACAAGGTATACATGGATAAAAAACAAAAACAATATGAATGATAACATCAAATAATCCTGAATATTAAGTGTTAATTTCAGCCGATACTTCGTTATTTATATCATTTATATGGATTTACGCTTTTTTTCCATTGTTTTCCACTTTCAGGTAAATTAAGAGCATTGGAGCTAAAGAGACGCGGAAATGGAAACATTACTAAAGATTTATCATAGTATGCCTATTTTGAAAAAGTGACGGCGTAACTCCCTTCTCACATTACGCCGTAACTATTGCGTGACCCAGAATACCAACTTATCAAGAGGTTACGGCGTAACTCTTCCCAAAGGTTACGACGTAACTCCATTAGGTCAAATGAGGATCTCGACGCGATACTACGCCGTAACTACATCATCACTTACGATGTAACTGAGTTTATTGAAGAGTGCGGCGTAACCACTTAGGTTACGCCATAACTATAGAATCTAGTGCTTTTACGAAGGAATAGAAGGTTACGACGTAACTCCTATATTGGTTCGCCGTAACCCGGAGACACGGCCTATAAATACCCTGAATTCCAGCATTTCTAATCATCCCATTCCACTCACAACACTCGAGAATGTGGGAAAAGCTCAAGGAAGGTCTAGAGGAGCATACGGTTGTTTCCAAGAGAATCACTTTCCATTCACGATAAGCTTTAGCTTTTTATATTTCTTTTACTTTCAATTCATGTATTTCGTACATTTGAATATTGAATTGATTTGCATGATTAATATGAGCGGCTAAGCACCCTTTGGTGCTAGTGATGAGTGTCTAAATACTCATCATTTTTGTACCATTTAAACAACAAAAACATCTGAAAACACTCAGAAATGCATCAAATGATAAAAATATCACAAATAAGTGTTTTATGTGTTTTAAATGCAAAAATACCAAAATCAGATGAAAACGTATAAAGTTTGCATAATTGGCAGTTTTAGTCCCCCAAGTTTCAAAAGTTGTCAAATCTAGTCCCTGGTAAATCAAAATAAAGAAAAATGTTATTTAAAGTCCCTAGGGATTCATAAGTTGACAAACTTGGTCCTTGAAGTTTAAAATTGAAATGGAAAACTTGGTCCTAAAGTTTCAAAAATGTCAAATATAGTCCTTGGATATTTAAAAATGGAAAATTATCAAATATGGTCCTTTTACTATTCAAGATTGGCAGGATAGGTCCTTGTGATAACTTTGGAATGTTGGCAGTTTTGGTCCCTCAAAAATCCGAAATTACAAGATTGGTCCTTGTGTTTATAAGCTACAACAACCGGACCCTTTATATTTACCCAATCAACCGGTGGCCCAACTTGCAAACCCAAGCCCAACCAATCTTGACCCTTGACCCTTTAGCCAGTCCAAATCCCTTGAGCCGGTCCATTATCAATTTTGACCCCCTTTCTCTATTAATACCGCGGTCAAATGGTCAAACCCGCCCAAACAAGATACCTTTGTTCACCTTCCTCTCCCAAACCATTAAAACCAAAACCGTGGTTTCCCCACACCTCTCCACCTCACCACCACACGTCTACCACCTCTCCCAGTGCATACACCCCTCCCTTCCACCTCCACTATCTAACTTCATTAATTGAAAAACCACCTTAAGTTTTGGCGCCAAAGTCATTTTAATGGCTAAGATCTATCTCTCGCTCATCCAATGGTCAATGCTGTTGATTGATATGTTGAGAATCAAGTGGGGAGTCTCAAAAGATCATTATAAAGAGGATAAGAAGCAATGTGGATACATATCTAGTGTAATTTATTTTCCTAAGTCGTGATGAATTAATTTTCTACTATGTTTTATGCTTTCTCAAGTGTTTTGTAATCATATTTCGCTGTAATAAAAACCTATTTTCGGTTTTAATTTCAGTTTTGTATACAAATTCCGGGCTTATGATATTTCATTGTTCAAATTCTCAAAATAATCAAGTGTTGTTATTAGTAGTTGCTAAGGACTTTAAAGCTCACATAAGCTCCTATAAAGTTTCGAAGCTTTTAGAAACTCTAAAAGTCGTTTAAAGTTAAAACCTAAAATACCTAAAATTCACACATAAAATAGATAAGAATTCAAAAATCATTGACTATGGTGAAGGAAGCTGAAGCAGGGTAATCTATGGATTGCCCTGGGTTAGAAGCTTGTGGAAAGCTGTTAAGAGTGGTATTAATCACCGATTCATGGTCTTTGGCGGAAAATTGTAAGCCCATAAGTGTTTTTGCATTTCAATATATAAGTAGCTTATAAGCTTTAATCTCTGTGTTTTTATGTTTCTAAATTTTAGTTAAGTAGATTCCTACATTAAAAACAGTTGCTTGTTCTCTTTAATTTGTAGTTAGTAAGAATTTTAATTTAATAGTTAATATAGCCTAATTGTCATTTCTTGAGTTTTATGTTATTATTGCTGTTATTTAATGCTTATTTAGTCTTAATATATGATAATATAGGTCTGTAATCAGCATGGTCTAAATCATGGAAACACTTTGTAAAACACCAAAATAGTCTAGTTAAGTGGTGTTTGGATTTGCTTGATTAACTGTGTTATAGGTTGTTTAAACAGTTGTTCTTGATTGATACATGTCACACTTGGTTAATATAACTTAGTTCAACATTAAAATCCAGTGCTTGTTCAATAAAAGTCAAAATCATCTTTAATCTCACCTTGTTGTTAACTGTTAGGATTTTGGATTGTAAAAATCATCATACATGCTTAAAAGTTGTTAATATAGCTTTAGATAACCTCATATCACCTTATTATAACATAATCAACCAATTAGAAGTGATTAAAATTCATCAAAGTCAACTTAGCTCATTTTCTTAAAAAGTCAAAAATCCCTGTACAGTTGAGCTGCCACTTTCACAATCTCACAATGAGCTTATTGTGGGACCCGGTATTGAACCTTGGCATTTTGAAAAGCCCACCTAGCTGTGTCTCTATTCCAGTTCTCATTTTTCCATTCCTAACTTATTTAATAAGCCAATAAGTGCTTTTTGTTTTGTCCATTTTAACTAGTACAATGATTAGTCAAGTTTCAAGTTTTTCATAAGCTCATTAAAAGCTCACTAGTGGACACCACAGTGAAAGCTTTAGCTTTTTGGAAAGCTCAGTTGGTTAGCTTGTTAGTCCAGTGTTTGTTTCATTTCCTAGCTATCTAAGTGTAAAAAATTAGCTAGAGTGCCTAGTAACCCAGATAGTACCTGTCAAATGCTGAAGCTTGGCTTATTTGAATTTTGTTAAGTGCTTATTTCTAAGTAATTTGTACTTTAGTGTTGTATTAGCTTATAATCAGTTTCCAGCTTATTTCCAGCATTTGTGCTTATTTATTAGCTTATAAGCCACTTGGCTAAATCCTTGTGCTTATTTCATTTTTGCTAACTGATAAGGAATCATAAGCTCAATCGAGCTTATTAGTTGTTTTTGTAAAAAGTTTTAGTTTTAAAAGTTGCTTAATATCATTAGCTTAATTAGTTCCAAAAAGAAAAAATCCAAAAATAAAATATTTTGCAAAAAGGGAGTTGCCGATTCAACACTGGCCACCCAAACTCACCACACACACACACCACCATTTGTCCTTGGGTCTTTGACCTGGTATTACTTTGCATTATTTAATACTTACCCCTTTTGTTTTCTATTTAGCTTATTCAGTACTTTTAGCTTATTTACAGCTTATTACAAAAAGTTATTGCACCTTTTATATTTTTCTTAGATTTGTATTGTTATAAAGTATTTTACAAAAAAGTTTCAGAATTTTCTGAATAGTTTTAGTATTTTTAAACATTTAATTAGTTTAAAATAGTATTTAATTCATAATAAAAAATATAAAAGTCAAAAAAATATAAATCTTTTTTCTAAAATTTTCTTTTGTCATATAGTAAGTAAGAAAATTGTTTTTACACTCGTAGGACTTTTATTTTACAAATTTCACGTTTTTTTTACGACTGCTGCATTTTATATATAACGCACGTTTTCATTCTATGTCACGTTTTTAGATAATTTAGGTTACACTTTTAATTAAAATAGTTTATTTAAGTTATTTTATTTTATAAATCAAGAAAAATCATTTTAAAAATAGTGATAGCGTTTATTTAATATATTTTAGCTTTTAATTTTCTTTAATTTGCATTTAAGCCCCTGTAATTTACAAACTTTCTCTTTAGGTGTAATTATCATTCACAAATCCCATCATCACTATCCTTAGTGATTATTCGACATCTGAAGTGTTAAACACCATTAATCCTCCGGGACTTAACGACGGGAATCCACTATATTCCAAGGGAAATTGCATTGGTTTTAGACTGCTTGAATTTTATTACGGTTGACCATTCACAAGTGGTTGATTTGTGTGATAAACTTGACTCGTTCGAACCGATCAAATTTCGGCCACGGGAGGCTTTGCGTGTTTTAAGCATTCTCGACCCATACTTGCACATATACCACCTTTTGTAAACAGCTTTTGTAAAACTTATCAAAAAGTTCATTAACACTTTTCCTAAAGTGTTAACAACACCAAAAAAATATAAAACAACAAAACAATCGTAACGCTTTCTATCTTGTATTTTCTTTAAGGTGATTCTTAAAGAGATACGATTTGGTTAAACGAGACGATACCAAAAATATTTTCCAAAAGTTTTTAAACCTTTAGCACAAATCCATACCTACGCTTTTCGTGGTACTTAATAAATACATAAAATCAACCACCGCAAATCAAGGCAAAACACCTACCAACTGGGGGTGTGAACATTAATAAGTTCCCGAACAAAAGATCAAAACTTGCCTTTGTGTCCTTGTGATTTGGTGTACCTTTTCAAAGAAGCCATTTCATTTGTGATTATTGGTTAAGTTCACTTGTCGCTTTGCCTCGCATTTGTTTTGAAAATTGATTTTTAAACTTAGTGCATGCGACTGCTCTTCCAGCTCCACAAGTCCACTTTCGAGCTTGCAAATATTCGTCGAGACGTAGAGGACGTCGCTCCTTCACCGCGGACGAGGAACGCCTAGTACCACCACCGGCCGAATGGCGAAGACAAACCGATGAATGAGCTTCTCCAGGCACCCATCGAGGGTTACGGAGATGCCATTATTGTCCCAAATGCATCGTGTCGATACCTTTGAGCTCAAAACCGGGTTGCTTAATCTTGTAACCCAAAGCCAATTTATGGTTTTGAGCGGGATGATCCTCATGCACATATTCGATGGTTTAACAAGATTGCATCTACCATCAAATACAAGAATGTCCCACATGAAGCAATTAAGCTTCTTCTGCTCCCATTCTCTGTAGGGACAAGCCCGGAATTGGCTTGAGAAACAACCCCTCGTTCCATTGAGACATGGGAGGATCTAGTCACTAAGTTTGTTAACGAATTCTATCCTCCATCCCGAACTACAAGTCTTAAGAATGAGATAATGAAATTCTCTCAAAGATTTGATGAATCATTCGGGAGGCATGGATCGTTACAAAGAGTTGCTTCGCAAGTGTCCACATCATGGTTTTACCGAATTAATGCAAATGGATACTTTCTACAATGGTTTGAACCAAACTAACCAACACTCTTTAAATGCCTCGCTGAGGTAATTTCCCCGAGCAAGACCACAAAAGAAGCCTTGCAAATCATAGAAAACAAGTCCCGTGTCCGCCTTTTCCGAACAAAGACATATCAGTCTCGCCTATGTCGACCTTCTACTTCATATCCCATGAGTACATCTAGCACCGATGCTAAGATTGACAAACTCACGGATATTGTTCATGCTTTGGTTCTTGCTAACCAAAAGAAAGTCACTTTCACCAACACCATCACATGGTAAAGTTAAGAAAGTCGAGGTCTGTGTTACTTGTGGTGGCCCTCATGCATACTACAACCTGTATCGCCACCGATGGTAGTCCGTTTAAAGCCAATGCTATAGCCGGTACTTCAAATCAAGGAGGTAATCAATACCGACCTCAAAATGAACCAAACTACCGTGCTAATACTTATCGTGGACCACCCGTTTTAGCCAGAATTCTAACATGCAAAACCGGAACCAACCTAGAATGAACCAAGGTTATCAAAACCAAGGTAATTTCTATCCCGAACCAAATCAAGGTTTCCAACATCAAGGAAACCTTAATCAAAACAATTTCAATCGAGGAAATCAATTTCATGGGAATATGAATCCTAACCAAGGAAATTTTCAAAATCAAGGCCCTAATCCAACATTAGCGCCGTAATTTTCCTAATCAAACTCGCCATTGTTCCAACCGACCATCATCCGATGAGTTATTGAAACAATTCATGAAATCCCAAGATGAAATGAAGGTTGTTGGTCACCGATCACGATCTAAAGAAGTCTTTAAATGATCAACCCTCGCCTCGTGAAAACTTCCGAGCAACACGATCGCTAACCCGAGGGGCGAAAGGCATCACAAACCAAGTGGTGTTTCATACAATGGACCCGCTATTCCTACTACCTCTTCTTCTCTTCCGGGTAGTGGAAAGTGAACCTGAGGCGACAAAGGACAAGGAACTTCCTACTAATAACGGAGGTACCAACGATGTCCATCCTCAAGTTGTCCCGAAACCCAAATCCAATCCAGAGTTGTTTTGAACCTCCAGAGCTCCGCTTGAAAACCCAAATCCAAATCTTCTATTCCTTACCCACGCTTGAATGAGCAAAAGCTCCGCAAAAAGCTAGTCATCAAATGGAAAAATTCTTTCAAATTTTCCAAGAGCTACATTTTGACATAAGCTTTTAGGATGCTATCATGCTAATTCCCAAGTTTGCATCAACTCTCAAACACATGTTAAGCAACAAGGAAAAGCTATTTGAAATGGCAAAACTCCTCAACGAACTGCAAGATCTTGAAGAAGCTTCCAGCTTGGAGATCCCGGAAAATTTCTCTTACCTTGTGTATTTCCATGAATGGTTGAATGCTTTGCCTTAGCAGATCTTGGTGCAAGCATCAACTGATGCCTCATTCAAGATGGAAGAAACTTTCTTCCTGACCTTATTCCTACATGCATGACTCTCGAGCTTGCGATCTACAATATCCGGCCCACTTGGCATTGCCGAGGACGTATTTGTGAAAGTAGGAAAGTTCCATTTTCCACCGACTTTGTGGTTGTTGATTTCGATGTCGATCATCGGGTTCCTCTCATTGTGGACGAGGATTCTCGAGAACGCCGCTCTCATTGATGTATTTGAGCAAGAAATCACATTACGCGTGGTAATGAAGTCGTCACCTTTAACCTTGATCAAACTTCGAGGTACCAAAACTATGATTCTCGAAGTCGGTTAACCAATAGATATCATTGATGTTGCTTCTAAAGAGTACTCTCAAGAAGTTCTAGTTATGTTCATAATTCTTCGAGTGATAATCTCACTCATTCATCTCAACCCATCATTGCCAATTCTACTCCTTCTCTCACTCCATTTGAGGAAAGTGACTTCATCTTGGAAGAGATTGAAGCATACTTGTCTAGTGATTCGCCTTATGGGAAATTGATCACGCCCCATCATTATCGAGGGGACATACTCATTGAAGTTGCTTAATGATGATTCATCATCACTCCCTCCCGTCGAGCTTCATAACAAGGAAGTCAAGTCAGCTTGAGAAAAACAAGAATTCCCTCAAGTCGAACTTAAGGACTTACCACCTCATCTCGAGTATGCATTTCTTGTAGGTGATGATAAATTACCCGTCATTATTGCTCGAGATTTGAGTAAAGATGAAAAGTCTGCTCTCATAAAGGTCTTGAAGTCACACAAGCAAGCAATTGCTTGGAAACTCTCCGACATTGGGTATCAACCCCAGTTTTGTACTCACAAAATCTTGATGGAGGATGACTTCAAACCAAGAGTCAACATCGAGAAGGGTGAATCCTAAGATCCATGATGTTATTAAACAAGAGGTTCTCAAACTTCTTGATGCAGGATTAATTTACCCGATCTCAGATAGTCCTTGGGTTAGCCCAATTCATTGTGTTCCTAAAAGGGGTGGCATAACTGTTGTCACAAATGAAGAAAATGAGTTAATTCCAACTCGATTGGTAACGGGATGGCGTGTTTGCATTGACTATCGTAAGTTGAATGACGCCACCCTAAAAGACCATTTTCCTCTACCCTTCATGGACCAAATGCTTGAGAGATTAGCAGGGAATGAATACTATTGTTTCCTAGATGGTTCTCGGTTATTTTCAGATCCCCATTGATCCACAGGATCAAGAAAAAACCACATTCACCTTCCCATACGAACTTTTGCCTATAATCGTATGCCTTTTGGCCTATGTAATGCTCTGCACGCTCCAACGATGTATGATGGCCATTTTCCATTACGATCGGGGAAACAATTGAGGTGTTTATGGATGACTTCTCGGTCATTGGGGACTCGTTTCAAACATGTCTCTCCCATTTAGAAAAAATGCTTAAAAGGTGTGAAGACACCAATCTTTGTCTAAATTGGGAGAAGAGCCACTTTATGGTCAAAGAAGGCATAGTCCTTGGCCATAAGATTTCAAAAAACGGGATTGAGGTCGATAGAGCAAAAGTCGATGTTCTTGCTAAATTACCTCATCCTAATACCGTCAAAGGTATTAGGAGTTTTTTAGGTCATGCCGGTTTTTATCGCAGATTCATACAAGATTTTTCTAAGATCGCCCGGCCTATGACCCATCTTCTTGAAAAAGATGCTCCTTTTATCTTCTCACCTGAGTGCATCAAAGCTTTTGAAACATTAAAGAAAAAGCTTACTGAAGCACCCATTCTCGTTGCTCCCGATTGGGACTTTCCTTTTGAGCTCATGTGCGATGCAAGTGATTTTGCTATCGGTGCAGTCCTAGGGCAACGTAGATCCAAGCATTTTCAGCCTATCCACTACGCAAGTAAAACAATGACTGAAGCTCAAACTCATTACACCACCACAGAAAAAGAGCTACTAGCCGTGGTGTATGCATTTGAGAAGTTTCGGCCATACTTAATCTTGACCAAATGTGTGGTGTATACGGATCACTCGGCTCTCAAATATCTCTTTGCAAAACAAGATGCAAAGCCGAGATTGCTCCGTTGGGTTCTCCTCCTGCAAGAATTTGATATCATTATACGTGATAAAAAAGGAGCTGAGAACCTGGCTGCTGATCATCTGTCACGTCTAGAAAACCCACACCAAGATGTTTTCGAGAAAAAGGAAATAAATGAAACATTTCCTCTCGAGACACTCAATGCGGTTTCTTTTCGTGGAGACTCTACTACCCCATGGTTTGCTGACTTCGCAAATTACCATGCGGGTAACTTCATAGTGAAAGGGATGCCGACCCAACAGAAGAACAAATTCTTCAAAGATGTTAAACATTACTTCTGGGACGACCCCTACTTATTCAAAATATGTGCGGATCAAGTCATCCGACGGTGTGTTTATGGACAAGAAGTTATGGACATTCTCAAAGCTTGCCATGCTGGACCCACCGGGGGCCATCATAGTCCAAACTACACCGCCAAAAAGGTGTTTGATTCCGGGTTTTATTGGCCCACGATCTATAAGGATGCCCACGATTTTGTCAAAACCTGTGACGCTTGTCAACGTCACGGAAATATCTCACAAAGAAATGAAATGCCGCAAAACGCCATTCAAGTGTGTGAGATATTTGACATCTGGGGCATTGACTTTATGGGGCCATTTCCATCATCTCGAGGAAACAAATACATACTTGTGGCCGTTGACTATTTGTCAAAATGGGTTGAAGCGAAAGCTTTACCTACCAATGATGCCCGAGTAGTTGTGAAATTTTTAAAATCTCTTTTTGCTAGGTTTGGAACTCCGCGAGCTATAATCAGTGATCGTGGTACACATTTCTGCAATGACCAATTTGATAGAGTCATGCAAAAGTATGGTGTAACCCACCGTCTTTCTACTGCATACCACCCCCAAACAAGTGGGCAAGTGGAAGTTTCCAACCGTGGTATTAAAAGAATTTTGAAAGGCAGTAGGCGGTAAAACCGGTGCATCCTGGTCGGATAAACTAGATGACGCACTCTAGGCCTTCCGTACAGCTTATAAAACACCCATCGGGTGTACTCCATACAAGCTAGTGTACGGAAAGGCATGTCATCTGCCGATTGAGCTCGAGCACAAAGCATATTGGGCCTTGAAACATGCCAACTTCGATATTCAGACAGCTGGTGATCACAGAAAAGTTCAAATGAATGAATTAAATGAACTCCGTGATCAAGCATACGAGAACTCTTTAATCTACAAACAAAAGACAAAGAAGATTCATGACTCCAAAATCAAGAACCGCGTTTTCAACGTCGGTGATCGAGTCCTTCTTTTCAATTCAAGATTGAAGATTTTCTCGGGAAATCTCAAGTCCCGTTGGTCTGGTCCATTTACCATCACTAAAGTATTTCCTTATGGAACTATTGAGTTATCTCAACCCGATGGTCCAAGTTTTAAAGTGAATGGTCATCGATTAAAGCACTATTTTGGAGAGGACATTCCACCTGTGGTCGTCCCGGATCTACAAACTTTCCCCATGAACCAATGAATGCGGAGATCGAGTCAAGCTAGTGACTCGGGAATCAAAAACAGTAGCACACTATATGGTTTTTCACCCGTATTTGTGACTTCTTTCTACTTTCTACCACCCTAGTGTGGGGGAGTTGCCCCCGCTGTTGTATATAAGTTTCTAAAAAAAAATGTGTATATATCAAAAATAAAATAATGGCCGTAGTATTTCCCTTTTACGTTCTATGTTTCGGCATAACAGCCGGTACTTTGAATATTGAGGGCAATATTCATTTCTAGTGTGGGGGGAATTCTCACGAATTTTATCATGTAATTATACCACCGAATTCCCCCATTTTTGGCAAAAAATTTTTTTTTGGAGTAAGTGTTTTACACTTACTCAGCAAATGGTAATCAGTCCGCCATGTCCAACCCACATAAGGATTGGCTAATCCAGGAGCAAACGGCTCTTGGTAAAGATATCTCAAATCCGTTTATGGCTTGCAATTTTCCCAAAATTGTATGGTGTTCAGCTCACCATATCTTTAATTAGTGAAAAGTTGGCTAGCCCGCAAGTTTATGGCTTGTGGTAAAGGCAGTTGGAAAACCATAATTGGTAATCGGCTCACCAAAGATAATATTGGTAATTTATCTAAGAGTTGGCTAGTCCAGAAGCAAACGACTTCTGGTAAAGACAAATCAAAACCGTTGAAAGCTGGTGATTTGCTCAAAATCATTTGGTTATCATTGTGCCAAGGTTCTTACTTGAACTGAAACAACTGGCTACTCCAGAAGTAATGGCTTTTGGTAAAGAGATGAAATCCATTAATTTTTCTTAAAAGATTGCTAGGGACTAGCAATATCTTAGTGTGGGGGATTGATGAGTGTCTAAATACTCATCATTTTTGTACCATTTAAACTGCAAAAACATCTGAAAACACTCAGAAATGCATCAACATGATAAAAATATCACAAATAAGTGTTTTATGTGTTTTAAATGCAAAAATACCAAAATCTGATGAAAAACGTATCAAGTTTGCATAATTGGCAGTTTTAGTCCCCTAAGTTTCAAAAGTTGTCAAATCTAGTCCCTGGTAAATCAAAATAAAGAAAAATGTTATTTAAAGTCCCTAGGGATTCATAAGTTGACAAACTTGGTCCTTGAAGTTTAAAATTGCAAAATGGCAACTTAGGTCCCTAAAGTTTCAAAAATGTCAAATATAGTCCTTGGATATTTAAAAATGGAAAATTATCAAATACGGTCCTTGTACTATTCAAGATTGGCAGGATAGGTCCTTGTGATAACTTTGGAATGTTGGCAGTTTTGGTCCCTCAAAAATCCGAAATTACAAGATTGGTCCTTGTGTTTATAAGCTACAACAACCGGACCCTTTATATTTACCCAAATCCAACCCAGCTGGCCCAACTTGCAAACCCAAGCCCAACCAATCTTGACCCTTGACCCTTGAGCCAGTCCAAATCCCTTGAGCCAGTCCATTATCCAATTTTGACCCCCCTATCTTTATTAATACCAGCGGTCAAATGGTCAAACCCCGCCCAAACCAGATACACTGTTCACCTTCCTCTCCCAAACCTGTTAAACCAAAACCAGTGGTTTTCCCCACCTCTCCACCTCACCACCACCTGTCTACCACCTCTCCCAGCTGTCTACCCACTCCCCTTCCACCTCCACTATCTCCCAAACTTCATTAATTGAGAAAACCTGCTTAAGACTTTTTTTGGCGCCAAAAGTCATTTTAATGGCTAAGATCATCTCTGCTCATCCAATGGTCAAGGTTGTTGATGGGATATGTTCAGAATCAAGTGGAGAGTCTCAAAAGATCATTATAAAGAGGATAAGAAGCAATGTGGATACATATCTAGTGTAATTTAATTTTCCTAAGTCGTATGAATTAATTTTCTATTTCCAGTTTATGTTTAAGCTTTCAAGTGTTTTGTAATCATATTTCAATGTAATAAAAACCTATTTTCAGTTTTAATTTCAGTTCTTGTATACAAATTCAGTTTATGCATATTTCATTGTTCAAATTCTCAAAATAATCAAGTGTTGTTATTAGTAGTAGTTGTGCCTAAGGACTTTAAAGCTCACATAAGCTCCTATAAAGCTTCTGAAAGCTTTTAGAAACTCTAAAAGTCAGTTTAAAGTTAAAAACCAAAAATACCAAAAAATTCACATAAAATAGATAAAAATTCAAAAATCATTGACTATGGTGAAGGAAGCTGAAGCAGGGTAATCTATGGATTGCCTTTGGGTTAGAAGCTTTGTGGAAAGCTGTTAGGAGTGGTATTAATCATTGGTTCATGGTCTTTGACTGGAAAACAGTTGTAAGCCCATTATAAGTGTTTTTACATTTCAATATATAAGTAGCTTATAAGCTTTAATCTCTGTGTTTTTATGTTTCTAAATCATAGTTAAGTAGATTCCTACATTAAAAACAGTTGCTTGTTCTCTTTAATTTGTAGTTAGTAAGAATTTTAATTTAATAGTTAATATAGCCTAATTGTCATTTCTTGAGTTTTATGTTATTATTGCTGTTATTTAATGCTTATTTAGTCTTAATATATGATAATATAAGGTCTGTAATCAGTAGCATGGTCTAAATCTGTGAAACACTTTGTAAAACACCAAAACAGTCTAGTTAAGTGGTGTTTGGATTTGCTTGATTAACTTGGTGTCTAAGGTTGTTTAAGACAGTGTTCTTGATTGATACATGTCACACTTGGTTAATATAACTCAGTTCAACATTAAAATCCAGTGCTTGTTCAATAAAAAGTCAAAATTATCTTTAATCTCACCTTGTTGTTAACTGTTAGGATTTTGGATTGTAAAAATCATCATACATGCTTAAAAGTTGTTAATATAGCTTTAGATAACCTCATATCACCTTATTATAACATAATCAGCCAATTAGAAGTGATTAAAATTCATCAAAGTCAACTTAGCTCATTTTCTTAAAAAGTCAAAATCTCCCCTGTGCACAGTTGAGCTTGCCACTTTCACAATCTCACACAGAGCTTATTAGTGGGACCCAGGTATTGAACCTTGGCTTTTTGAAAAGCCCACCTAGCTGTGTCTCTATTCCAGTTCTCATTTTTCCATTCCTAACTAATTTAATAAGCCTGCTAAGTGCTTTTTGTTTTGTCCATTTTAACTAGTACAATGATTAGTCAGTGTTTTCAAGTTTTTTTCATAAGCTCATTATAAGCTCACTAGTGGACACCACAGTGAAAGCTTTAGCATTTTGGAAAGCTCAGTTGGTTAGCTTGTTAGTTCCAGTGTTTGTTTCCATTTCCTAGCTTATCTAAGTGCTTAAAAATTAGCTAGAAAGTGCCTAGTAACTCGGATAGTACCCTGTTCAACAGTGAAGCTTGTGCTTATTTGAATTTTGTTAAGTGCTTATTTCTAAGTAATTTTACTTTTTCAGTGTTGTATTAGCTTATAATCAGTTTCCTAGCTTATTTCCAGTTTACTTGTGCTTATTTATTAGCTTATAAGCCACTTGGCTAAATCCTTGTGCTTATTTCATTTCTTGCTAAACTGATAAGGAATCATAAGCTCAATCTGAGCTTATTAGTTGTTTTTGTAAAAAGTTTTAGTTTTAAAAGTTGCTTAATATCATTAGCTTAATTAGTTCCAAAAATAAAAAAATCCAAAAATAAAATATTTTGCAAAAAGGGAGTTGCTGGGATTCGAACACTGGCCACCCAGCTCACCACACACACACACTACCATCTACCCTTGGGTCTTTGACTGGTATTACTTTGCATTATTTAATACTTACCCCTAGTTTTCTATTTAGCTTATTCGTACTCTTTAGCTTATTTACAGCTTATTACAAAAGTTGTTGCACCTTTATATTTTTTCTTAGATTTTTATTCTTATAAAGTATTTTACAAAAAAGTTTCAGAATTTTCTGAATAGTTTTAGTATTTTTAATCATTTAATTAGTTTAAAATAGTATTTAATTCATAATAAAAAATATAAATGTAAAAAAAATATAAATCTTTTTTCTAAAATTTTCTTTTGTCATATAGTAAGTAAGAAAATTGTTTTCACACTCGTAGGACTTTTATTTTACAAATTTCACGTTTTTTCTTACGCACTCGCGTAATTTTTATATATAACACACGTTTTCATTCTATGTCACGTTTTTAGATAATTTAGGTTTACGCTTTAATTAAAATAGTTTATTTAAGTTATTTTATTTTATAAATCAAGAAAAATCAACTTTAAAAATAGTGATAGCGTTTATTTAATATATTTTAGCTTTTTAATTTTCTTTAATTTGCATTTAAGCCCCTATAATTTACAAACTTTCTCTTTAGGTGTAATTATCATTCACAAATCCTTACTGATCACTATCCTTAGTGATTATTCGACATCTGAAAGTGTTAAACACCATTAATCCTCCGTGGGACTTAACGACCCGGGAATCCACTATATTCCAAGGGAAATTGCATTGGTTTTAGACTGTTTGAATTTTATTACGGTTGACCATTCACAAGTGGTTGATTTGTGTGATAAACTTGACGGTTCAGACCCGATCAGCTAGCCTAGTTATGATTCCTTAATTGTTTTGTTTGCGTTTACCTTTACTTCCGTACAATTATTTCTAAGTGTATGCATGCATAGTTCTTTGGTAGTCACCCTTGATTCGATAGTTTTGAATGGCGGTAGAGGCCAATTGCCTAGGAGATATGACCAACTGACCCTAGGTGAGCGGACTGACACGGGATGGGTAAGATATGACCAACTGACGACCCTTTCTACTTGTGCGATTTGACCAACTGATCACCTATCGTTTGGATGAACTTAAGAACTGGGGGGGTGTAGTGTCTAAGTTCCTAACGGCCGGGGGCTCACTATTTTGAATCTATCATGTAGCAGTACTTAATGACTTGGCTTAGGGGACTAGGAACAACAAGACTTATGAAGGTGCACCTGATTTCTCCTGTGGTGGCATCTTTGCTGATAGGTTAGGGCGAATTGACCAAATGCTGTCCTCTCGAATTTGACCCCACCTGAAGTAATTGGAAGTAGGTAGACGTAGACATAACTAGCTAGGAAGATTGACTAGGTTAGCACCACTATTCCTCTATTGATTTCCCTTTACCCATTTATCTGCTTTTATTTTATTCTGCATTAGTAGTTTAATTATTTAAATCCCTATCGAAACCGTTATTATTCTGTGACAATTAGACTTAGTAATAATCCAACACACATAGCTCTTGGGACGACCTCAGCTTTACCATTTACTACACTATACGCGACCGGGTACACTGCCTGTTAGTGCACTAGGGTAGACCATAGGTATAGCGAGACACTATAAATATTAAGACCTTGTCAGTAAAACATGTATCAAGTTTTTGGCGCCGCTGCCGGGGAGTTATATTAGGATTGATATTAAGTCTTTCATTTCGTTTTTAAACTGTTCTCTTGTGACAACCCGTACTTTCAGGTCATTTCTCGAAACAATTCATGCCTTACAATTTCAACATTTATCGTGAACTAGGTTTACGTGTTCCAAATTCGCGTAACCTTTATGGTTTAGCGGCGAATTCATGATCATATCATCACGAACATTTCATATGGACTAAGTTTAGTCTACATTTCATTAACATCATTTGCATCATATAAATTCATTCATGACTTTGCATTTCACATTAAACGCGAAAATTTTATATTAAATAAACGTTATCGCATAAATTATTATTTTGAACATTTAATCCGATACTTCCAAAAATGATCCCGACATATTTTTATACTTACATTTAGTTTATAAAAACTATATTTTTAGTTTACCTAGTGTCTTAAATTTATTTTGTATATAAATCGTTAAATTTATATTATTACGACGCTTTTCTTAAAAATTACACGATAATGATTATATCACTCAAATTTTACAAGGAATGTATTTTTACAATTTTTATTATCTCATTACATTCTATTTTGATCTATTAACAATTACTTTTACCTAAAAATTTCCATTTACCTTACAAGTTACATTTACCTACACAATTACTTACACTTTTCTTACAAATTACACAAATTATACACAATACATTTTATAAAAAAAAAAAAAAAAAAAAAAAAAAAAAAAAAAAAAGATATTTTTGCCAAATCCCTCCCCCTTGGCCGACCAAGGGGAGGGTGGCATTTATTGAGTTGGTAAATCTTGTCTTTGATAGTATAGATTCATACTCAAACTTCACTCTTTCATCTCATTTCAATCTTCTCAATTATTTCTAGTGTTAAAAGCTTTTTCTTCTCTCTTTGGGTTCTTCCAAAACCGGCCATCTAAAGAGTTCTCCAAGGGATCAAAATTTTTCAAGTTCAAGTTATATACAATCTAGAATCACACTCTTTATTAGGTTTTGAAATAAAAACCAAGAGTGTTTAGGTTTAACCTTGTTCTTTGCACCTCATCATATTAACTTGTAAGCATGTTTCTTTCATTTTTCATGTTTCCTTATCATCTCATATTTATCTCTTCATTTTGGAACAAACATGCAAGACTTGTGTTGTTTTATACCATTTTTCCATGATTTTTAGAGTTTTATATATATATGGTCATCCTATAATTATCCCCTTGGTATGTGTTGGTCTTGATGATTAGGAACCCATGACACCATAAGAAGGTGTATGGTAGGATTAGATTAGTTTTGGAGTTGATTTGAAGGGATTGAATAGGTTTATACGGCGAAAAAAAACTATTTTCGATAACTATAAAAAATGTATTCTGTCCTTGTTTTGATTTTCTGGAAAATCCGACAGTAGGCACGAAATTTTGGCCTTGATATTTAGAAAATATACTTTAAAAAGAATCCGTGGCCGCTTGAACGGATTAAAACGGAGTTATAACGAAGAAGTTATGAATTTTCAAGTTTGACGACGAAATTTATAGTTTTCTGAAATTTCAGCAACATGTTTTGTTTTATTTCGAGTCAAAAACGAGGCTTAAGCTTTATAAATTATTTCGACTTATCAAAAATATATTAGTATACTTTGATACGAAGCTAAGGACGTATAATACGTAGAAAACGGATTTGAAACGACTAAGATATACACGTTTTCATAAATTGCCGTAACTTTATTATTTTAGTAAAACTATATTATTTTTACGAGACAAGTGTTACGGTAACCAAAACGACCATGTTGAAGGCTGTTTTTATCTATGATGTAGAACTTTTTGTAACGAGATGCCTTCTAATAAAATCGAGATCACCAAGCATATTTTTCAAAACGACTAACCATTTGTATAGCGGAGTTGTAATAAATTATTTACGGATGCTTAAACTTTGCCGAAACTCATTTTTAAACCCCATTTTGGACAAAATCACTATCTTTAACCCTTATTATCTATATGTTCGAAACCTCTATGACGAAAACTCATGAACTGAAACTTCTAGATTTCGATACAAACTTTCCAAAACCGCCGAGTTCGTTTCCTAATGTGCGACGTACACCATTTTACGACTATTTTTTCCAAAGCCGTTTTTGTCACTTTCATGAAATTTCTGACGACATTATTTTACGACGAAAAGTGATAATTTCACCATAAATCATTACAAAACCATTGTAGGATGACATTTTGACGTAAATACTTGTAAAGTAATTTTTGAGTGGTCAAGACGTCAAAAGAGTATTTTTCGACGATAAGTAATATTTTTCAAAACTCGCAAATGGTATAAATAACATACGAAATGCATGCATAACATTACATTGCAACTCATTACATATCATATCATTGGTAATAGGTCCAGATTAAAGTATCCCGATACATCTCAGTGTACTCACTCTTGTCATCATAAACATTGCAACAGGTGAGTTTTCATAGCCCCGATTTATTCAAGTTTTTACCTCATTTCAAACCTACGGGGGAGAATACATTGCACAACATTTTATTACGATACCAAGTATGTTAAATTCATTTACATTGCTTAAGTTACCGCATTGCCAATTGAAAGTCCCCTTTTCCTGAACATGAACCGTTAATCTTAGAAGCGAGGGTGAGTGGATAGATATATCGAGGGTGACGCCTCCATCCGGGTTGGTGAATCCCAACTAGTCATACGGATGCATCTCATTTAATAACATTATTGAGTTGTCTGGCAAACACTCTGTTGGGGCCTACATTATGAACAGTCTAGTTTCGGTGTCATGGGCTTAAGCAATTGTAACATTTTTATGTGAGATTATTGTCATACCTGTAACATTTTTATGTGACATGATTGTCATACCAGATATATACTTGCGTAGTCGTATAAAACATTTACATAAACCTATGATTTCTCACCAACATTATTGTTGACCGTTTTAGCAATGTATTTTCAGGTAACTAAGACATACTCATCATGGCATGATTAAGGAACCTTTTGAGTCGCGGCGTCGACTTATATCATTGTACATTATGGCATTTTCTTTCAAAAACATCGTTTGGACTTGTACTATATTTATATTTCCGCAAACTTTATAAACTTTTGGGACCTATGTTGTAACTCTGAACACTTTTATTAAATATCCAACGATGTGTTTTTAAACGACACTTTAGGTCGTTCAATATAACTGTAATTGTGATGCTATGACAGTCAATCCCCAGGAATTCCATTCCGCTGCAAAACAGGTAAATTGGGGGTGTGACATCTCTCGATCATATTTCAAGTTTTCAGGTACCATGGAAGTTGTTAACATCGATGACCTCACTCTTGAGGAATACTTGGCGTTCACAAGAGCGGAACAAGGGCCGGGTCTCGTAAGACCGGCAATCGGAGCAGAGGTTCGTTTCGAAATTAAAGACCAATTTATGAGGGAGCTTCGCGCTAACCCTTTTTCAGGAAACAGGGACGAAGGCGCATATGAGCACGTTGAAAATTTCCTATACATCGCTAGCCTTTTCAACATTCCGGGCGTGTCTCATGATGCTGTTATGCTTAGGGTATTCCCAATGACTCTTACTGGAGCAGTCAGAAGATGGATCGAAAGGTTGCCCGCCGGGGCAGTTAATACTTGGGGGCTACTAATGAAACACTTTATTCAAAGATATTTCCCGCCATCGAAAATTTCTAACCAGCTTTTGGAGATCCATAATTTCAAACAAGAAGACGAAAAAACTCTGTATCAAGCTTGGGACAGATACAACGATCTTCTGTACAAGTGTCCTACTAATGATCTGAATAACCAGCAGAAGGTCAATATTTTATACAAAGGAATAAACGTAACTACAAGGAAAATGATGGACTTGGAAGACGAATTCCTTCGGACTTGGACTAATGATTCTGAAAGAACAGAACTGCCTTGGCCGGATGATCTCGGATTTAACGATTGGATCAAAATTAAATACGGAAAAATTGACGCGTTAACTAGAAAGAAAATCTGGGAAGGGTGCATGAGTAAAGATCAACCTAACAGCGATATTCACCATAAAAAACATAAGGAGACACCAAGGGTTCGTCTAAGGTTGAAAATGAAGAATGCAAGCAAATATTCAACCAACTTGAAGATACCGATTCCAACAATGACAGTTTCGATTATCTCGAGTTACAAGGCGAAGACGGTTTCATTGACCAAGATGATGAAGTACACGAGAAACGAAGATGCAAGCTTCTCGGCATCCCATTTAAGAGGTCGCCACCTATTATAGCCAAAAAATTTGAGTTTACACGATACCATTTGGGGCATGAAGAAAATTTTTGCAAGATCCGGAAAATTGAAACCAAAGAATATCTCCGCACTGCCACAAATGTCAGATGGGTTAGGCGTAACTTAATGAAAGACATGGATGAAGTCGTGGATTTCCAAAGGCCCCCATAGAAGCCCCGCGGCTCTGAGTGTAACTTAAAGACTCGTAAATAAAGAAAAGTGCTCTTCCGGGAGACAACCCGAATTATCCCTTTCTTTTGTTTTTCTTTCCTTTCTGTTGGGTTTTGTGTTTTCTAACCATTTTTGCAGGAAACGAGAAACTAATTGCGGCTGCAGTTGTTGATCTGAACAGAGTTACGGCGTAACTCATCTTGGTGATTACGCCGTAACCAACATTTTAGCAGAAGAATTCTTGACGCATTACCAATTACGGCGTAATACAATCTCAGTGGTTACGCCGTAACTACTCGCTTGACAGCTCATACCAGGTTTTGCCAGTTACAGCGTAACTCCCTCATAGTAGTTACGACTTAACTTTCCTCTACTTTAATTCTTTCATTTTAAAACACAGTAACCTTGTATTAGTTTTTAAATAAACTTTGTGGGTGTGTTCCCTGTAAACCCTCACGAGACTTCACTCGTCCACTTGGGACACCAAGTGGTTTAAAAGGCTTGTTGCATTCGCTAAATGCAACCGTGATTCCTATGAAAGTGAGTTAGGTTTTTTTTTATTTTTTGTTTCTTTTTAGAATTATGCTTGTCGGTATTGTGATTTCAGGGATTGAAGTTTGCTCATGACGCTTAAACGAAGGCACGGCTCTTTTTCGTGGGCCTTCTTCTTTTTGGAGCAAATTTCAGGGAAGTTCACGCTCTAATTCTACCTTTCTCTTCACCATTATTTTAATGCCTAGTACAAAAGGGACTTTGTACAATTCAAGTGGGGGGACGGGAGTAGAATTATCTCTTGAACTTTATTTCGCCCTAATTTTTCTAGTTTATTTTGAAAAATTATGCCATTTTTAAAATTTTGACATGTTTTTCCGAACCTAACTAGATTAGACCTTAGCCGAGCACATACAACCCTTGACATTACATGGTGAGATTAGCCTTATCCGTTTCCAATTTTTACCCCAAATCCACCAAATTATGAGTGTGTCGATAGCTTGTAAACTTTAGAACTTCGCCTTTGCATCATTTCGAGACCGTAAACGAGGTATGTTGAGTTAGCTCGATGTATTTGGACTTTTCAGTTTTATAAGGCAATATTATAGGATTATCACCCAAACTGCCTACTATTGTGAGTATATCGATTAGTCACCTCGACTTCTCGACCCCCATGGGAAACCCTTTTGTTGCACTCACCTTTAGTGCAAGATACCCCTAGATACACCCTTCTGAGCCATTCCTTTCATTTTGTCAACCCAATATATTGTTTCGTTACACCTATACACCTTAGCCTACCCTGTAGTCTTTATTTATGATTGGGAAGTCATCATTTGCCTAAGTTCAAGGTTCGAGTGGAAAGGTTTGGAAATCACGCTTTCATCGACAACATTTATGAAGATCATTAAAGACCCCCAAATTCCCATTGTTCATCTCAAGTGGGGGGATGTTATGTTATTATGTTATGTTGAAAAAAAAAAGAAAAAAAAAAGTTGATCGAGTTTTGATATTGTAAAGTGCGATGTTATAAGCACTATTGTATGAGCTTTATTGATTAGTATGGAGGAGGCCACCTCGGTTACATTTGAAGATTGGAGTTGGAAGTTATGCCAATAGAAGAAGAAAAGGTAGTGTGCCCATCACGACGTCCTCTAATGACACATCTACCTTGCATTTCATGATCCGGTTTCTAGACTTCTAAGCTTGAACTTTGGACGGACGGTAAGTGGTGATGACTTGGTTATAGATTTAGACTACCTGCTTGTTTTACATTTTACACCAATTATATATCCCATGTCTTATCCTACCCTTTAGTCATGAAGCGTGTCTAGGTGATGCAGTGAGCAATCTTTGGTATCTTGGCCATGGATTTGGTCATGTATCATTGATTTTGTCCACTTCGCCATGACATGTTAGTAATGACGAGTCACCCCTTAACCTTTGTCGTGTCTACCCATATTGCCTTCGAGAATTCTTTAGCCCTTAACTCTAGTGGTGGAGATTTGTGTAACCACCAAGCTTATGATAGAATACATGCTATGACTGTGCGATTGAGTGATCACCCCGAAATTGACACTTAGAATAGTTGAGAGATTTGAGTGTTTGTTCCCTTTCGTGAGGTGTTCGGCTTTGTTTTATTCTAGCATAAGGGATTTGTAAACTCATATTTTCCAGGTTTTGGGAGATATCTTTTTAGAAATCTATCTAACAAGGTCTACTTGAGGGCAAGTAGAGTTTAAGTGGGGGGATATTTGATAACATCAAATAGTCCTGAATATTAAGTGTCAATTTCTCCCGATAATGCTCGTTATTTATATCATTTATATGGATTTACGCTTGTTTTCCATTGTTTTCCACTTTCAGGTAAATTACGAGCATTGGAGCTAAAGAGACGCGGAAATGGAAACATTACTAAAGATTTATCATAGTATGCCTATTTTGAAGAAGTTACGGCATAACTCCCCTCTTACATTACGTCGTAACTATCGCGTGACCCAGAATACCAACTTATCAAGAGGTTACGGCATAACTCTTCCCAAAGGTTACGACGTAACTCCATTAGGTCAAATGAGGATCTACGCCGCTGATACATACGCCGTAACTACGTCATCACTTATGACGTAACTGAGTTTATTGAAGACAACGGCATAACCACTTATTAGGTTACGCCGTAACTAGCAGATCTAGTGCTTTTATGATGGAATAGAAGGTTACGGCGTAACTCCTATATTGGTTACGTCGTAACCCAGACCTGGTCTATAAATACCCCACGAATTCCAGCATTTCTAATCATCCCATTCCACACACAACACACTGAGAACGTGGGAAAAAGCTCAAGGCAGGTCTAGAGGAGCATACGGAGCTGTTTCCAAGGGATAAGTCACTCCATTACTATAAGCTTTAGCGTTTATTATTTCTTTTACTTTCAATTCATGTATTTCGTACCTTTGAATATTGAATTGATTTGCATGATTAATATGAGCGGCTAAGCACCCTTTGGTGCTAGCCTAGTTATGATTCCTTAATTGTTTTGTTTGCGTTTACCTTTACTTCCGTACAATTATTTCTAAGTGTATGCATGCATAGTTCTTTGGTAGTCACCCTTGATTCGGTAGTTTTGAATGGCGGTAGAGGCCAATTTCCTAGGAGATATGACCAACTGACCCTAGGTGAGTGGACTAAGACGGGAAGGGTAAGATATGACCAACTGACAACCCTTTCAACTTGTGCGATTTGACCAACTGAACACCTATCGTTTGGATGAACTTAAGAACTAGGGGGTGTAGTGTCTGAGTTCCTAACGGCCGGCACTCACTATTTTGAATCTAGCATGTAGCGGTACTTAATGACTTGGCTTAGGGGACCAGGAAAAACAGGACTTATGACGGTGCGCCTGATTTCTCCTGTGGCTGCATCTTTGCTGATAGGTTAGGGCGAATTGAGCAAATGTTGTCCTCTCGAATTTGACCCCACCTGAAGTAATTGGAAGTAGGTAGACGTAGACATAACTAGCTAGGAAGATTAACTAGGTTATCACCACTATTCCTCTATTGATTTTCCTTTACCCATTTATCTGCTTTTATTTTATTCTGCATTAGTAGTTTCATTAATTAAATCCCTATCGAAACCATTATTATTCTGTGAAAATTAGACTTAGTAATTATCTAACACACATAGCTCTTGGGACGACCTCGGCTTTACCATTTACTACACTACACGCGACCGGGTACACTGCCCGTTAGTGCACTAGGGTAGACCATAGGTATAGTGAGATACTATAAATATTAAGACCTGGTCAGTAAAACCTGCATCAATGAACATATAAAGCATCCCCCCACTTGATATCAACTATCATCTAAACCCGATTTCATTCTAAAACCCTTTATTCAAAACCCTGTGACTTTCACTAGTGGAACCAAAATTAACCAACAGCGCCCGGACCATGGACATAAGGAAACTACAGGGTAGGCTAGGCGATAGGTGTAACAAACATATATTGGGTGAACAAAATGAAAGGAAAGGCTCTGAAGGGTGTATCTAGGAGCATCTTGCTCTAATGGTGAGTGCAACAAAAAGGGTTTAACAGGGGGATTAACTAATCGATGTGAAATGTCAATATACACAAACATAAATGGATGGGCTATTTGGGTTTAATCCTAAAATTTCCTTATATCCTAGCTGCACCGATCACACCAAGTTTCCTCAGTGTAATGCTCATGATAATGGTCTCGAAAAGATATGCAAGGCTAATTTCTAAAGTCTACTACAACCACCGGCACACTCATTTTTATGGTGTTATGTATAAGGGAAAATGGAAAGGCTTATCCTCACACAATGGGAATATAGGGTAGGTGTGCTCAGTATAGATTAATCCAGTTAAGTAATGAAAATCATGTCAAAATTTTACTAATGAAACACTTTTCATCAAAAACTAGAAAAATAAAGGCAAGTAAAATCAAGTGGGTGTCTATGTCTAATCCCTTCCCCCCACTTGGGTCATACTTAAGCATATAAATGAAAGATAAGAAGGGTTAGAATTGGAACAGAAAACTCCCCTGGATTTGCTCGTCATGATCGAAGACACATGAGTAAACGTGTCCCGCTTTGAGATTTATGAGCAAACTTTAATAACCTGAATTCACTTAAGACAACCAAACGCATCATACTATAAAAACAACAAGTATTAAAAGAAAATGAAAAACCTAACTCACTTTCGTAGGAATCACGGTTGCATTTATCGTATGCAACAAGCCTTTTAAACCACTTGGTGTCCCAAGTGGACGAGTGTAATCTCGTGAGGGTTTACAGGGAACACACCCACAAAGTTCATTTAAAACTATTACAAGGTTATGGTATGTAAGTTTAAAATGAAAATTTCGGTTACAGGATAGTTTACGGCGTAATTACATAAGTGAGTTACGCCGTAATTAGATAAAACCTGAGACCTTCGATACTTGAAGAGGTTTACGGCGTAACTCAAGGTTATGGTTATGCCGTAATAATTGCACAGAATGGAAATTCCAGATTGGTTCCAAATTTTGGTGAGCTTAGACGCCATCCTCCTTGCTCCATTTCCTGCAAAAAAATAAATACAAACATACCAAACCTAACTATTCTAATAAAATGGAAAAGAACAGATAGGCATGGGGTGCCCCACACGAAGCGCTTGTTTTTGTTCGAGTCACGAGCTTGACTCCACCCTTATTTACTACGTAAAAGGGTGTCCATCCCCTCACTTGAAATCAAGTGTGGGTGAAAATAGCAATAAACACCATGAGGGTGTGAATTTTCTATGGGATGGGGAAATGATAAATTATGATCATACCTTAAAGGATATGTCATTTCCCTCCATACCTTACCCGTTTTAGTTGATGGCATTAAAGATTGGTTCACCTCGTGATGTGGCTGATTAATTGGCTCATATGTCTCCTCGTTAATCACTGAGGTGTCCGAGATTTTGTCTTCTAATTCCTTTGCAAGATCAACTAAAGATGGTTCAGTAGCCGGGGCTACATAACCATTATCAGGTGATGTGACGGGTTGCACGATTTCATCCATAATTTCAGCAACCTATAAAGAAAAACAAGCAAGATTGTTAGGAATAAAAGAAGAGCTAGAAGTCATACCGTTTTGTGATGTGGTTGATTCTTCATTAGCTTGTGGAGTTTCCTCATCGCCCTGTATGCTCTTTGCTTCCATCTTCTTCAATTGATCGTTGCTTGTTTCTTTATTTCTCACAACCTTCAAACGTCTTTGAAAAGGGATAGGTGGGACATAAGGTCTGATATAAGGTAAATTACCAGGAACCGGCTTGTTGTTGACTTCTTTCATCTTTCCCACCGTTGCTTTGATAGTTCCAACCGTATTCTTTTTACTTTCCAGAACCTTTTGGTTTAATTCTTCAAGCTTAGCCTCCAAGCTTTTCCTCTTAGCATCAAGCTTGTTAGGATTTAGAAAATCCATTGTGAAGAGTCGGTCACCCCAACTCTAGTCTAGCATTTGTTAGCTCGTAGACATTACGTTATTTACTAGTTATTTAGTTAGTTATTTAGTTTAGAGCAACACCTTGGAGGACGGACGGGTCTTTACCCACTGTATGCCTGATCCACAGTCCGAAGGAGGACGTGTAGTATGTAACTATAAATACCCTCTACCTCCCAAGGTAGAGGGTTGGACCTTTCACTCAATCTAACCTTTTTTCTTTTGTTTACTTTCTCTCTCTAGAAAGGCTCCCATCTTCCACTTTCTCTCTCTAAAATCTATCTCATTCAAACCTTATATGTGTTTGATTATGTGTTTGTGAAAACTAATATGTTACAAATGGTATCAGAGTCATGGTTTGATCACTCATCTTTCATGTTCTTGGATTTCCAGTGGTTTTCATAAGGTTTTTGGGTTTGAATGAGTTTAGAGTGGTTTGAATCATTTGGATCATCTCTTGTGTTAAAGTTTGGATTTTGATAGTACTTTTGTGTTTAGATTCATTATAAGTGCTTAGGTTTTGGTTTGGAAGGCTTAATTCATCTTGGTTATAGTGTTTTTGGATTAGAAAAGCTTAGTTTTTGAAGAGTTTCTTGGAAGAGATTTGTCACTTATTCTTGGAAGAGGTTTGTCCATATTCGATGTATCTGTCTAGCAACTTGTCAGCCTAGCAACTTGTCAGTCTAGCAACTTGTCTGTCTAGCAACTTGTCAGTCTATTAACTTGTAGTTTGACCAAAGTTCACTTTTTACGTCAAAACTTCAAACTGCCATAACTTTTGAACCGTAACTCCGTTTTCAGCGTTTTACCCATCAAAACGACCGTGAGAATGAGGAGAATGGCATACAGCATGAAAGTTTATTCGGGTCAACTTTCAAGGCCTAAATCTGCTCCGAACAGAAGTTATTGAGGTTTTAAGTTTTTAGACCTAAATTTCTCGGGAAAATCGTGCAACAACCAATCCAAATCTCAACTAAACAACATCTCAGCTAATCCTACAAACAATCATAAGTCCTAACACACAATTGTCAATCATTTTTTCGATCCATCAGTCATCTTAATACATTCTATTGGTCAATGCTTAACGGTTTCTTCTTGATTTTGTAAAATCCCGCGAAAGATTCTATTTCTCGGTTTAAATCATAGATTTGTAAAATCCCGTGTACACAACAACATCATGTCCTACACTCCTGATTCAGTGATTTTAGAAGTGCTTAAATTATATGATGCTGTGCACAACAATGATAATGAATGCTAGACTGAACGATTAAAGATGTTTGAATTAATCAATGAGGATGTGAGATCTTCATGTTCTGAGTACAATGAGAATGAATTGCACTTGCTAATGCTACAGAATACCATGCAAAAGGTGCATTATACCCTGCTAACCACTTCACTCACACCTCATGTTACTTCTACCATTTGGTATGGAACGAACGTGCAATGCTCTTTTCCGTCAAGATTTATCCACATTAACGGGAACATTACTATTGAACTTAGAAAAGTTGGAACAACAACTTGTCAAAGAAAAGGTTCAAGATGATAGTTCTAGAGCTGCACTTCAGGTGATCCACAAAAAATTTCAGTCATTCATCAGTGGGGAATTTACATCAGATTATGATCAAGACAAGACTGAAATGTCTTTCAAGAGACACACTGGAATGGAAATTATCGTGTTCATAGAGACACTTATCCATCTCATGGATAATGTGGATAAGTATATTGAGGAAGTTACGCAGAAAGAAGAAAAAATAGATGAGAGTCTGGTGCAGTTGACAGAAAGTTGTGATGAGTTGGGTAATGTATCAGTTGAAAAATCGGGTGTTGCTGAAAGCAGAATAACAGAGACAACAAAGAATGATGCAAAAAATTGTTCAGTAACTCATGTCAAACAAGATGTGGATACAATAATCAGAAAGGTAAATGAATGTTTGGTGAATGAATGTCAAGTGCAATCAAGAGATTGTAGTGTTGAGATGGGTAAAGCACCAGATGATGGATCAGTTGGTACTGAATACATAGGCTCAGAGGCAGTTAAGCTTGAAACAACCAGTAGTTCAGTGACTCTTGTTACACATGATGTGGATGCAGATATCAGACAGATAAATGAACAGGTGTCATGTGATGAGGTACCCTTAACTGTTCAACATAGTGCTTCTGCTAATGTACCTAAACATAATGATCTTAATACTGAACATGATTCTGATAAATGTTCCTTGGTTGAGGCTGAGTCTAATAATTTCAAAACAAATGATATGGTTGATAAAAAAGCTTTTGATGAACTTTCAAACAAATTCTCAAAACTTGAAAAACATTGCATTTCACTTGAAATTGCAATACAAAGAAAGGAGGAAAGTTTTCAAACTAAGAAACCATGTAAAAATCCGGAATTTCCAGAATTTCGTGAATTTTTTGAAATAAACAATTTAAAAGCTCAGCTTCATGCCTAAAACTCGACTATCAACAAATTGAAGAAACATATTTCTGATATGCATGTGAAAAGTAATTTGGTTACAAGTAATTCTGATGTTAATGCTATTGATGATATTCAAATGAGAAATGATGAATTAGCGATTTGTGTGGCCAAATTACTAAAGGAAAATGAGTCTTTGAGAAAGCATCACATAGAACTAAGTGACTCTGTCAAAGAAGCTAGAACTAAGTCAATAGAGCAAAAAAACTCTTTGATAGCAAAAATTGATGATCTCAAAGCTCAACTTCAGGAAAAGAGTTTCGCTATTGTTGCCTTAAAGAATGAGCTTAGAAAACCCAAAGGGAAAAGTGTGAACACTAAGTTTACAAAACCGTCAACCTTGGGGAAGCTAGTTTCTCATCTCGCTAGAGACCGGTCAGTTGTTAGGCAACCTACTGCATTCATATCTGAAAGAACAAAATCTTGAAAGATAAGGCTTGCCTCCCAAGTTGATGCGATAAAAGTTTTGTCAAAACCAGTCACTTCACTTGAGTTACCTAAGAATTCATATGATATGAATGACTTGTGGAAGAACTATTATCTAGAAGAAGCTAGGAAAAAGGCACAGATTCGAAAAGACAGAATTTTAGGTGCAATACCTAGGGTGATGAAATTCACGAGATTTCAAGGCACTGCTAGTAGTAGTAAACCATTACCTAAGAACACTCAAAAGACTAGGGCTTGGCTTGCATCTAAGAGTAGTTATATGAAGAAGAATGCTAAGAATGTAGAAAATGAAATTAGAAATTCTGAGTCTTTTCCAAATAAGAAACATTTTCCTAACTTACATGCTAAGGTACAATCCACTAAGACTACTAACATGGCTAAGGTTCAATATGTCATGAAGCAAAACAAACCTAAAACTCCACCTAGATGGATGCCAACTACTAAATCTTTGGAGTCTAGGAATACCAATAAGACTTCCACTGTGCATAAGAATATCAACAATCCTAGACCTTGCCATAAGTGGATACCGTCTGGTAGAATGTTTAAGGATGTTGGACTTAGGTGGATACCTACTGGAAAGCTGTTTACTGACGGCAAAATCAAGGTTGACCGTGAAACCCCAAAGGGTTTGGATACTAATGTCACTAACCAAAATATATGCAATCAAGCTTGTAATGTTAGTGTAGGTAATCCTTACTCAGTTGCAGATACTTCGATCCTTCACTACATGGACTGGCTTAAAGTATGGATAACAAATGGATTGATATCTCAGAACTCACGGGTTCAAGTAGCTCAATCTTGACATTCAATATCCTATGACATCTGTTTACATTAGTTCAGGCCTCGTACTTCATCATAATGGCGTCTGTAGATAACACTTCAGGCCCCATTCCTCAAAGAAAAGAAAAGTGTACACCTCAGTGCGCTTTATCTTCAGAAAAATAGAAATCTTCATTGTTATGACCATTCTCATCGACATTCTTTATCAAAAAGCTTCATGTTTTTCCATGCTCACTCAATCCTTAAGTGGATCTACGTTCAATCAAAAAGCTTCATGTTTTTCCATGCTCACTCTATGTTTTTCCATGTTTTTCCATTCTTATTCACTTGCTCAATCAAAAATGGCAAACTTTATTTGCAATTTTTAAGGGGGAGAAGAGTGAATACACTACATGTTGATGGATGCTTGATTTATGGTCATACGACTCTACAACGCCTAATGTCTTCACTCACTAAGGATAACTGGGATTTACTATTTGGGATTCATTATTTTCAAGATATGTTTGATGAGTTCTTCCAACCTCCAACGAATGTTGATCATCCAGTTTCTGAAGTACTTCTCGGAATTCTCAAGAAACCTTATCTCCAGTTACTTCACAAGGCGTTGATAATGACTATCATGATATTGTAGTTGCACTATTGAATGATGATCCGCTCTTTGGTATTCCTTTTCCAAATCTTCACGGATTATTGTTCATGAATAATGATCCGCTCTTTGGTATTCCTTTGCCAAATCTTCACGGATTATTGTTCCTCTCATTGTGTACGCTATAAATCAACCTCATGAACATTAAGGAAAATGACTACCTCATCCTCTCGAAGACATTATTGGTTAATCTTCCAGATCAGTCTCTACATGTATACCTTTAGGAAGAATGCATTGATGTTGAGTAATCATTTGTTTTGGTTCATTAAGTGGGTCAATGTACATCCGATTGTATGTTTAGTCACGTGTTGGGCATTTGATACAAGTTGATCACTTCGGAGTTAATCATTTATCACTTATTTGAGATTGAAGTTGACTTTCACTAAGGCGTGTTCTTATGATAACTTGCTCGGGCTTAAGACTTTGAGTTGAAGACTTGGTTTATCTAGTTACCAGCAATCGAGGTGGATGGTTGAAGACCTGGTTAACTATCACTTTTAGGAGTTACGTTGTTTTACTCAGTGTCACACGCATAGGACGTTGTGGATAATCGCAAGAGGTGTTAATGTCTCATACTTTCATTGGGTATTGAGTACTTAGTGCAAGCATAAGTCACAAATGTGGGGAATTCGTCTTCAGTTTCAAGTTTAGTATATCGGGTTTTCTTCATTAGTGGTCACATCAAATTGTCTACATATGGGTTTGTAGAAAACTAGAAGGGGGGGTTGAATAGTTTACCAATTAAAACTTTGTTTTGAAACTTATTGAAAAGATCAAATGATATTGATCTTAGATATGTTAATGAAATATGCAAGCAATATGTAAATAGTAAATAAGGAAAGAAATGATCAAACCACAACAAGTTTTTTATAGTGGTTCGGTCTACAAGGACTCTTTTTCCTTGCCTACTCCACTCCTCGAGTCTCACACTCGAGAATTTAACTTCACTAGTCAACAAGCTCCTTTCATCGGCGGAGAAAACCTTTACACATCGCTTACACTATTTCCGACACTAAGCTAGATGTCGAGTTGTTTCCAAGGGTACAACTACTCCCACACACAATGTATTTTGAGGACTAAAATACTAACCACTCACACTCACAAGATTATGATGGTTTAATACAACAATGAAGTATGAATCAACACAAGATCATACAACACTAAACAAACAAGACTTCCAACTTCTCGTTTGAAGCTTGAATATGACTTGATCTTCTTTGCTACAAAAGAGATCACTAATATGATATGAAACTGAGTTAGAAAGGTTAGAGAGAAGATATGTAAGAGAGTATGATAGAAAGGATAAAAACCACTTGGCTTGGCATTGCTATTTATAGCCAAAATGGACAGGAGCGTCCACGGATCGCGGAACCCTTAAAAGGGTTCCACCGTGTACCAATTTGGTACCACGGGTCGACAGCCAAGATATCAAATTTTGCTAAAGTCAACTCTATCTAAGTGAGATTGTGCAAGATATGAAGAGTACAAATCCACACAAAATATCTAATGAAATCTTCCAATGATTTCCATGATGCATCACATGATGTCATATATTGTATTTCTATTTTTAGAAATATGCAAGTACTTAAGTAGTGTTTGGTTTTAAGAACCTAACACATTCTAAAACTACTATCATACATAATGATTAGAGTCATATCAAGATGTTACTAATCATAAATGTAAATGCTTGAATGATGAATATATTGTTTAAAAAGCTTGTTTTAATATCTATTAAACTTGACAAGCTTTAAGCTTTTATACAAATTAAATTTACTTTTGTCGTTAACAAAACTTAGGCAAAGATCAAAAATATAAATAACGTTTAAGGGTTTATAGACAAAGAAGTTACTAAAGTTTGCGAAAAAGTTCACCTAAGTTACTATAGTTTTTTTGGTTACAAAGAGGTTACTTATGTTTGGTCACCGGTTATATAAGTTACTCTGTATGTTTTAACCTTCTACTATAGGTTTTTTTTATCGTTAATTTCAAAAATGGTCCCTCAGACTAACTGTCGTTAGTTTTTTCCGTTAGCTAAAGGCCATTTGCAAAAAACATTTGCACTGTTAGTCCTTTATCCTAACGACCGTTTATACTTAACTCAAAATTTGGTTTTCATACATTTTGTCCATTTTCTTACGTTTTTGACCCTTTTTTACGGGAGCTTTTCTCGTTTTCATACGTTTTTATACGTTTTCGTTCGTTTTATAATCGCTACTATTTCTTTACACTTTCACCGCTTTTCTCAGGTTTTGTATGTTTTATCTGCTTTTCTTACTTTTTTTCAGTTACATTTTTTTCTGTTTTTCTTACGTTTTTTCCGTTTTCATACGATTTTGTTTATTTTTACACGTCTTCACACAATTTTATACACATTTTATACACATTTTACATAACGTATAAAATAACAAGTATAAAACATACAAAGTGATAAAACATACAAATGTAGAAAAACATAAAACTAGTATGAAAACGTTTAAAAGACGTAAGAACGACATTGCATATAAATTCGCACACAAATGTAATAAAAATTATGAAACTATGAAAACGTATGAAAATAAACTAAAAATAGATGAAAACGTAAAAAATTGACAAAAACGACGAACTGGAGAAAAACGTACGACAAGAGAGAAAAACGTACATAAACGTAAAACAATGTAAAAAAAGTACGACAAGAGAGAAAAACATTCATAAACGTATAAAAAAGGATAGAAATGTACGAAAATATACAAAGATATGCGAAGGAGAAAAATGTAAAAAAAAATTAAAATAAAAAAAAATTCGGAAAAAAAAAAAAACGCATAATTACTTTTTGTTAAGGTTCAGAATGATTTCATAAACCAGAACTATAGTAACTTCCTTGTAACATTTTAAACTATGGTGTGATAGGTGGACAAGGGGAACCTGTAATCACCGGTTGCCCACCCTCACAGTAACATTTATGTAACATTTTTAATCTTTGAGTAACCCAAATGACAAACCCATTTACTTAAGTTACCTCTTTGTAACCAAAAAACCTATAGTAACTTAGGTGAACTTTTTCGCAAACTTTAGTAACTTCTTTGTGTATAAACCCTAACGTTTAATGACGATATTTGTATTAACAATCTCCCCCTTTTTGTTGAGGACACAATATAAATTTTATTTTTATAAAAGATACAAAGTTTGTGCAAGAGTTATAAAAACATTAGTTTTAGAACTTGAAAAGGAAATGATAATGTAAGTGTATGATGTTTGACTTTTTTCAGAAAGTCAAAGTATTCACGAGTTGATGCATGATGTTGACTTTTTCAGAAAGTCAAAGTATGCAGTTGACTTTTTCAGAAAAGTCAAATATAAACAAGTTCTATATTTTCTCCCCTTTTTTGTCTCAACAAAAAGTAGAGGCGATGCGGAATGTAATGAGCTTGAGCCATTATCTCCCCCTTGATCAAAGCTCCCCCTAAATTAGGTGCTTAATGGGAAGATACATGGATTGTGAAAATAAAGCTACAAAAAAATGTTAGTAATAATGATCATTCACAAGCATTTCCAAACACTATGTAAAAGCACCAACACTATAATAAAACCTATTCATTAGTTAAAATTTTTATGAATAAAGATCATGAAATGGGAACACAATGATGTGTTTTAGTACAAGAAAAAAAATAATCCTAAGAAGGAAAACTAGAATTGCTAAACTATGACCATCCTAATTAGATGGTGGATGAGAAAGAGCGTTGAGGCACTCAAGGATATGATTGAGGATGAACCTCATTTCTTCTTGAAAATCAAGGACCATAACCCTGTCCTATCAATCGTTTGGGCCGTTGCTCACAAATTGAGCAACCATGCCTAGGGGGTAGTATGTTTGGGGAGGTTGTGGTGGTGGAATGGTAGATGTGTTGGTGTTGGTGGAAATGTTTGGGGTGGTCATGATGGAAGCAAGCAAAGCATTTCGCAATTACATTGTCTCACTCAAGTGAGAGTCCGCCATGCCTTTGAATTGGTGGAGGTTGTGGAGTTCTGCTTGAATCTCCTCTCTAGTGGGATTGGCATCCCACATGCACTCCTCAATGTCCTCAAGATGAGGGGACATTGATGTGGGGAGTGAATGATCCCCATACAAAGGACCATGTATGTCTTTGTGAATGGGATGGAAGAGAAGAGGTTTAGGCCCTAATGGGGCGTTTGGGTCAAAGGATGACCGAGGTGACTCATGAGCCATTTGCTCAATTGTGCCAAATGATGGCAATGGTGGTGGATGATTTGGCCTAAGAGGCAAGTCATCCAAGTCCTCCAAGAAAGGATTTGGGGAAGTTGGTGGAGTGGAAAATAACTCCCTAGGAATGAGAGTTGGAGACCTTAGTGAAGGTGGTGATGGTGTTTTGGATGTTTGGATGGGTGCCGGTGGTGGTGAAGTTGGTGTTTTTGTTGGTGGTGGAGTGGTGATTACAATGTGTGATTGAGTAGGTGTGGCCAAGGTAAGACTTGTATCATCTCGGATGGGAGATGAGATTGTGAGTGGAGAAGACTCGGATGAGGAGCTAAGGTTAACGAAGCAACAAGGCCTCACACTAATTCTAGCGGCCTTCTTGCAAGGTTTAGGAGAGGATTTTGTCATTTTTGACTTTGGTTTTTCTTTGCTAGATAATGGTAAGAATGAAGAAGGTGTGAGGATGATCATGGTAAAACCTCTCAATTTATAGAAGTGAAGAATTATGGAGAAATGTGTTTGATTTGATGTTAAACCATTGAAGAGATGAGGTTCCTAATGATTTGGAAGTGGGTTGAATGCTAGTCATATCACCCAAGTCAAGCCATTCAAGAGAGATGGAGGGAAGAAGAAAAGATTTGCAATAAATGTGTTCTAATGAGTGGAATTTCCTAATATTCAGATCACCACGGATTGAAGGTACCAAAAATTTGGTTCCTTCCTTTATGCAAAAGGGCTCCTTGGGTGGATTTTTCAAATTTTTGAATTTTGGTGGGAAATGGATTTCTTATATACCTAAGTGAATTATACTAGTTCTAATAAGAGTATAAGCAAGTTAGGATTGACTTATAAGCATTGGATGGTAATTTGGAATCACGAAAAAATAGTCGAATTTAGAAAGTTACCTGGAGGATCCACGGCACCAAAATTTTACACGGACGGAACCCAAAAAAGGGTGCCGTCTGGTCCGCCTGTACAGGTACGGCAGCACCATTTTACATAACGGACGGTACCAAATTGTTGGTGTCGTCTAGTCCGTGCAGTGTAGAAAACAAGACAGAGTTTGTTTTTAGGTGTCGGGGACCTTTCCGAAATCTGAAATTTTTCTCAAAACATGTGATACTAAAAATTCATAGTTAGTAAACGCAAATAGCACATATATAAACATAGTGGAGCATGTATTTTGAGCAAGGCTTTTTGATTTTCACATTATAGTGAAAATGGGTAAAATTTGATAGCATACTGCACGCTTATCCCCCGCATAAGATTGTTAGCATTCACCATTGTTTCAAAGTTATATTCTCATCCTACATAATAAAAACAACGAAATTGTATCAAACATTAACGATAATGTATTGTTCCAAACACTCCTTAATGGACCTTTATTTGTCCAACTTCTTGTAGATTTTGTTCATCATCCTACCAAGGCACTTGAACATTCCTTTAGTTTGCTTGAATTCCTCCTGATTCATTCTCTATCTCGAAGACGATAATACTCATGAGGCGGAAGACGAGAGCTTGGAAGACCATCTCTGAGCTATTGATGATGATGATGATGGAGTTGGAGGTTTTGCTCTCTTGCCTGTTGTCTTAGCAACTCGTGCATCACTCAAAGGTACAAAGATGAGTGGGATGAGCTCATATGAAGATGCATCCCTTTTGGTGTTGGTGGAATTGGTGCAAAGTTTCTATAGAGACGGGTGAGGAGCATCCGCATGGAAGAGCAACCGATCCTTGAGTTGGATTATCAATCATTCTCCTAGCGATGTAGTAAGCTAAATTGAATGGTTGACGGGTGGACAAGTTGTAGAGCATGTGACAAAGGCAAGCATTGATGTGATCCCTATTTCCTATGGTGCTAATGACGTTAGCTCTAAGTAGCTCCTCCCATTTCTTAAATTCGGGCTTAAGTTCATTTAGCTCCATTCCATATGGATCTCGTTTACTTTTCCTTTTCAACTCGGTTGTATCACTTTTAAAAAGGTGTTCACGGATGACATCCTTACGTTTGGTAGGGAAGAGAGCGGTCATTGATTGCATCAAGAGCCGTGAGTGACCATTATCCGTAGTAGACACAAGTTCCTCGGTTGGGAATTCCTAGTACTTGAGCAAAGTTGCCTAAGGTGATGGTGTAGTCGTTTTGATTGATTCTAAACCTAAGACAAAATTCATCATCTTCATCACTAAAGTCACCACTAGCATAGAATTATAACACAAACCTAGGACAAATTGGTTCATCGATGTCAAGAAGACAATCTAATTGAATGGCAGCTAGTTCTTCACGAAGGTTGGTATTTTCAAGGAAGGATGAGTGAATGGTTCTACCCTCATGGAAATACCTTGATTCTAGACCCCAAAATATTTCTACTTGTTCCTTGGTAAGTCCTTTGGTTTTGTGGTGTTTGGGAATGTAGTTAAGGGTGTCTTTGTGATCATAGAATCTTGCGGCTACCATGGTTATTCCTAAGGACAAGAGTTAATATGTTAAAAATGAGAATAAGTTTTAATGTTTTTGGTTCTAGTGTGTGCCTATATGAAAACAATTTGGAGTTGCGGTTATCTCGACTCATTTTATGCACAAAATGGTTTTAGAGGGGTGTTTGGCAAATACCACGAGATAACCCAAATGCTCCTAATTCAATGTGGCTTCATTTGAATATACCCGAGAATGCATATTAGTTATGCAATACCTTTAGTATTCAAGAGCATGCAAGTGATGAAATTTAACGTTTCTATTTGTATTAGCAATGAAAAAATTGTTTTCCTACAAGTGAGAAGCTTTTCAAAACTTTTGACATGGGTGTTTGGTTGTTTGAATAAGGCCTTATATTCATTATCTATCAATTAGTGGGAAGCATGATTTGTTTATGCAATATGATAATGTAGTACCTAATTTCAATGACTAGTTATGTATTTTGCCAATTGAATTCATATTTGTATAAAGCATACATAAAAACCCCATGTAATGATTTGGGATAGTTTTGTGCATAAATAAGAATCCTAGACTCTAATTAGAGATAAAATGTGTAGTTAGGATACTACAATGATATTCAAGGATTAGTGAGTGGGAAGGTGACAATAATGAGCTTGGTTTAAGTTTTACACGCTGGTAAAGTGGTTTTGAGGAAGAGGATGATTTGATATAGTAGTTTTGTTTTAGACATTTTGCATGCACCAAATATTTGGTTCGCCAGGTTTCATTTGGTGCCGCATGCAAAGATGTACAAGACAAATTTATTTAGTTTTGACTATTCTAATGTTTTAGGCTATGTTTATCCTACATGTTTGGTTCCATTAACCCTAAACCAAGTCTAAGATTAAAAGGTTCGCTTAAGAGGCTTAGTTAAGATGTCTAATGTTGTTCGGAGGATACTTTTCTCGATTGAAATGTTTCCTTTTTGAACATTGTCAGTGATGATGATTTCAATATGCTTTGTACGAGCATGTTGAACGGATTCCGTTATATCGATGGCTCCTTTGTTGTCAGTATCAGTAATGTCGTGAGATGAATTCCCGATCTACGAGCTTGCTTCATCCAAAGAGCTTGTTGACATGCTTTTTCCGGCCGAGACGCACTCGCTTCGAGTTGAGATGGCCAAGGCCGTTTATTTTTGCAAACCATGAGGTGAGACAATGTCCAACAAAGTGCAAATACCACTATTTTTTCTATCGACATAGTCACCGCATGATCCGAACGGCATACACTATGGTTTCTACAACCTGCCTTTGGGATACCATAATCCTAAACATTGTTCCCTTTAATGTATCTAAAAATCCTTTTGGCTTCGTGTGATGCTTTTGGTTTTCTTGAAAGCGAAGACAACAACTAAACATAATGACGGGTCTACTAGCCGTAAGATAGAGTAGGCTACCAATCATTCCTCTATATTTAGTGTTATCTACGGATTCACCTTCCTCATCCTTGGTTAGTTTAGTGTCCGAGGACATGGGTGTCTTAGTTGGTTTGGAATCTTCAAGACCAAATTTCTAAAGCATGTCTTTTATATATTTAGATTGGTTAAAAATATGCCATCTTCTAGTTGTTTAATTTGAAGTCCTAGAAAGAAATTTAACTCACCCATCATACTCATTTCAAACTCGCCGTGCATGATTTTAGAGAAATCATCACATAATTCTTGACAAGTTGATCCAAATATAATGTCATCAACGTATATTTGAACAATGATAATATGTGATTCCTTTTCTTGGTAAAAAGAGTATTATCTACTAATCCCATAGTATATTTGTTATCAATAAGAAAGTCTTAAGCTCGTCGTACCAAGCTTTCGGTGCTTGCTTAAGACCATACAATGCTTTCTTGAGTTTGAAGACATGATGTGGTTTTCAAAGTCGTGAAACCGGAGGTTGAGCAACATACACTTCTTTGTTAATAAACCCATTAAAAAAGCACTTTTAACATCCATTTGAAATAATTTAAAATCATAGGCACATGCATAAGCAAGCAATATTCTAATAGACTCAAGCCTAGCTACCGTTGCATAAGTTTCATCATAATCAATCCCCTCTTGTTGATTATAACCTATGCCAAGCCTAGCTTTGTTTCTAGATACTATCCCATTTTCATCCATTTTATTTCAAAAACCCATTTCGTTCCAATTATGGTTTGATCTTTAGGTTTTGGAACTATTTCCAAACATCATTTTTAACGAATTGGTTTAACTCTTCTTGCATGGCAATTACCCATGATTCATCTTTATTGCTTCATTTATTTCGTTCAATGGTGGATAAAAAGCAAAAATAATTACTTTGATTTTGGGCTTGTGACCTTAAGGTTCTTTGATTTAGTTGTCCTAATGACCTTGTCAACGGATGACTCTTATATTCTTTGATGTTTATAATTTCTTTATTTAATGGTTCATCTTCCTTGTTATTAATTATTTCTTGACCTTCTATCATTTGAATTTCAACTAAGTCATCATCTACCAAAGGTGATGTCTTAGAGGGATGGACTTTCGTCAATGTTATGTTCAACCATTCCTGATTATCATTGTTTCTTTGTTTAGGACAATGTTTTACTAGTTTGAGAATAACCATACACCTTCAAGACTTTGGGTCAAACCAGAGGTAATCTTAGTATTAAGAATAAAGCATTTACAACCAAAGACCAAAAGACGCTAAAATGTTTAAGAAAGGACGTGATAAAACTCTATTCAAAATATATGTAGAAGTGTCAACGGCACAACCAAAACTTTTGAGGAATGTTTTGTTCATTAAGCATTGTTCTACTCATTTTTGAATTGTTCTATTTTTACGTTCTACTACTCCATTTGATTGAGGTGTTCGTGGGAGGAAAAGTTATGTGTTATACCATTTGTATCAAAAGTCCAAATTTCGTTGTCAAATTCATCACCATGATCCGCTCGGATCGAATAATAATTTTACACCTAGAAGATTTTGAATTTTCTTGCTAAGTATTTCAAATTTATCAAAAGCTTCATTTTTGTTTTCAAAAACAACGCCCAAGTAAAACCTTGAGTAATCATCTACTATGACCAAAGTGTAAGTTGCCTCATTTCTTATAGCGATGGTCCAAACAAGTACATATGTAATAATTCTAGACACTTAGATGTGGACACCATATTTTTAGATTTGTGACTACTATGGGTTTGTTTACCAATTTTGCAAGCTGCCGCGAAAAGTGTTGGTCATATTTTAGTTTTGGTAAATTCCTAACTAGCTCTTTTAAAGATAGGTTTTGTATAAGTCTCATATTAGCGTGACCTAAGCGTCTATGCCAAAGAGATGAGCTATCGCCTAATGTTGTTAGGCAAAGTTTGTCATTATATGTTTTATCTATTTTCATGACGAATATGTTATTTTTCCTAACTCCTTTAGCTATGGTGATACCATCTTTTAGTATTTTACTACCATTTTCATCAAATAGTACTTTATACTTTTATCACATAGTTGGCTAATACTAAGTAGATTAAATCCTAACCTATCCACATGAGCAATATTTTCAATAGTTAAGTTATGAGCGAATGCACCTTGCCAATGATTGTTTTTGAGATGCTACCAAAGGAGACTGCTAATTATTATACCTTGGTAATGTGAAAACAAGACTAATGTTGCATGGCGTGACTTCGCGTGACAAGAAACTACAAAATATGGAGGATTTGGAAGATCTAGAAGATATGCTTAAGAATATTTAGTTTCCTAATGTGTCATTGTTTCAATTATTATGATTCCTTCGAACTTAGATTCTTGAATATATAAAGAGACAGGGTCATTGTTTTAACGATGTACATAAAAGATGTAGGCGCCTAGGCTGTATGGCTAAAGAACCTAGGCTTTAGGATTGGGAAACGCCAGGTTTAATGGTTTAGTAATAGTTATCTTGTTAGATCGTCCTTTAATCTTTATTACTTCTTTAGTTAGTTTATGATAATGAAACCCACATAATAATATTGATTCTAAGTTTGAATATTCAAATTTTCGCCATTATGTGTTCAAGATATAATATTTGACTGCCTCCAAGAAGTTACAACGACTTTCACAAGTGGTGGTATCGAGCCGGTGGAATTCGACTGGAAGAAACCTCTACAACATTATTCAAGATGTCGACCTAAGTGGACAACTCCTCTATCAAGAGGTATGTTCTATGTCATGATTTTTATCAAATTACTGCTAGTTATTGATCAAGAGAGATAATCGTGGTTAAGGTAGTATCGCTTGAGAAAGTTATCAATCAACCTTTGAATTCCAGGGAATAAAATTAACAAGAAACTAATAAACTCCTTTTAAATAAATATGCACAACAAATATCGTTAAAGTTTAGAATGCGGAAGAACTGAAAATTTCGTAAATTGAGAAATTAATCAGGAAATAGATAGATTTGTTAGCTAAGCTTAGCAACTAAGCTTTTGCTATGTTTCTTTATGTTCAAAACAAAAGAGCTTATCTTAAAACAAGATTAGGTTTTGGTATGATTTTAGTAAGATAGAAGAAAACCAATCTAGTAATCGATGAAGCATGTAAAGATGAGGATATAACCCTAGTGCTTTAAAGAACTCTTAATCCATAGATACTTCTAGTGATGGTTCATTACGAATTTATATAAGAAATCTTAATGATGATCATGCTATTCCATTATCCATCGGTTCTATCAACCCTTAGGAATCTGAGTTTGCTTTGGAATAGATGAACAGTTTAGAAAAATCTAGTTGCTAAATCTAGGAATGAAAAACACCCAATGAAATCATGGAAAACTGTTCAAATCAAGCAGTTCTTTAAATCAAGCATCGCTTTTAATAAGCTCTTCTTCAAACCTTTCAAACAGTACCGCTAAACCTTTTGGGATACTATCAAAACAAGTTTAATCCTCACCGGAAGGCAAAATAACTTCGGCATAGACAAAATGTCACTTTGACAAGATGGGTCCAACTGTGAACCATGTGTTTTACCACTATCTAATAAGGATTGTGAACATCACTCAAATACCTTAGAAAATTTCCAAAGAACGATCCAACCAGAACTCAGAGAGTACAAACCAGACTGGACTAATTCAAGGGTTAATCACGAACTTTCACATTGCATCATAGATAACAATAAATGCAGTAAGACCTTCATTCTCAAGATATCTTCAAAGTATTTAACTCTGCCCAAGATTACACAAAGCACGCTTGCATTTTAAAAATGCAATGATCACGATACTTAAGAAATTCTAGGAAATCAATTATCAACCTAGAATTCCAATTCACAGGAGATTTAGAACAGGAACCAAGTGTTAAAACAGAGGGTTAAAAGGGAAAGTACTGAGAGAGACAAACAATGTTCAACAAATAAGTGAATGAACATCCACCCAAGAAAATGCTAAAATCATGAAAGGATTTATGTTGAAAAACCAGAAGTTTGAAAGATGCTAAAAAATCAAAAGATACTTTCATCACTATTTGAAAGATAGCGGGAATTATATTCTCAAAGAATTTGAATTTGTAATCTATATAAAGGAACACAAGTCAAATATGGCTTAACTCTAAAAGTTCTAATCTTTTATATGGTGGCAAGAGATCATCTTATTATGATATGGTTAATGGAAGTTATTGTAGAGACAAAGACTGCCCTGATTTAGGGAAGATAGTTGGAGGAAAGTTGCATTTGGAAAGTCAATGAGGAAGGATTACCGGAAAGGAACAATTAAAATCATAATCGACTTGAGAATGTCGAGAATCAAAGAGCTAATCAACTGTTGTCATCTTCTCAAATTTGTGATAAAAGCAATCCGTGTTATTGACCTAACACGAATGTATCATCCTTTCTCCACTTTAAAGCAGTTTGATGATGACTTGGTAGTACTTAGAGTACCAAGGACAAATGATGTAATATAGTTTAGACATGAGGTCAATATTCATATGGTAAGCTATATGTTTGTACAAAGCAACATCTCAAGAGGCCATCAATGGCAAAGATTCAATGTTAATTTCAAAAGAATATAACAAATCGTCAAAGGCAATTTATTAGAGGTCTACCTTCAAAGACTTACAAGAATGATCAATCATGTTTGCATGCAAGAAGTCTTAACACAAAGCTTCCTCAAAGGAATTGAGGAAAGAACTATTAGAGAACTATCTGGATACATATGATTTATTTCAGACTGCTCGGAAGTTTAAGAAAAAAATTGCTTATAAGCGAATATGATTGTAGCTAGATTCAATTGTCTTTTCGGGTTTCAAAGATGATACTTTGATGCTATCTTAACTGTTTTGAGCCTGAAAACAATTACACTCAAGGCCAGAGGTATTAGATGCATAATGGGGAAATTCAAAACAAACTTATGATTAATTTTTAAACAAAGGCATAAAAGGAGTTTATAAGAACACCAAGGCAAAATGCTGTTGAAGGAAGAATAGGACCATCCGCAAACTAAGAACAATTTAGCGATTCTCACCTACCTATTCAGCATCCTCTATGTAAGCGTACATCGCTTGTTATGTATTTCTAATGTAGCCCCATTTAAACCGGCGATGATGGACACCCTGTTGAATGGGCTTTTTAGATGATTGGTCGTTTTATGTATCTTATGCGATTCATGATGTTTTATTTTAACAAATACCTAAGTTGGGTCTGTGGTATCCTAAGAGTCACCTTTTACTTAAAACGACGGGTGGAAAATAGATAAGATCACAATCTGATGGTAATATGGCTAAAAACGAAAACGCAAAAGTAGATAACAAAGAACATCCGGCACTTAAGAATATAGTCATGCAAAAAAAGTTGCAAGCTTGTGGATGCCATAATCAACTCCTGGATCATGGTCAATTTCAAAAAATACTCCATCATATTGATAACGAGTACAATTTGTAAAGTTAAGAATCCCAAAATGGTCGCAAGACAAAGCATATTCAGATTAGGCATCACTTTATCGTAGAATGTTATGAAAAGGCTCATCAACGGGCTAAGGTTCCACACGATGAAACGTAGTTTACTTACAAAAGGTTTTGATGTCACGCATTCAATCATAATGCAAACGGAAGATTAACTAAAAAGCTTCGTTAGTGGACATAAGATGTTAGTATAGGGGCATATGTTGAGACAGTTGTTGCATACTTGGTTTTATAAAGAAATTTGGTAAAAGCACGTTTTCGAAGCATCATTAAAGGAAAAGTACCGCTTGAAGGAAAGTAAGGTTGTTTATTAGTAACGTAATATTGATGGGTAATTGATAATAACGTAACTTTGTTAAAGTATCGTGGATTTTTCAAATACCTATAAAACTATTTCCATTTTCCCTCTTCATTTATTACTTTCATCTTTTCCATACTTATCTCCATCATCTCTTTATTCAATAAAATCTTTATTGCTCACCATTCAAAATGAATAAATGTAACTATTTTCTGCACAATATGGTATTATTGGACAAGATCATAATATGGCTTTTATGATATTGTTAATATCTGCATCGGGATTTATATGCCTTTTCATGAACTGGATGTTATCAAAAATGATCAAGAATTTTGTCGCTATAGATACATGAGATATATTATATTGATCTACAGATGCCGAGCAACTATCAAGATTACGAAGCCTCATTCGGAAGATTTATTATTTGGAATATGAAGATGGGTCTATTTCGAGAAACAACGACATGGGATACTTTTTCAATCTTGTTAAGGATTCTAACTTAACATTCAAATATTCTAAGTATAATGGAAGTTTCCCACCTGCTCATTGCATAAGTTCTAAAAGTACTCTTGGAGGCTTGGGTCGAATATAGCATCGCAGTATCGACTAGCTACTAATGGGAGTGTTTAATTTTCAAAGCTTATTTTGATGATTCATATCCTTGGTCAAAATGGTAATGTACCCAAGGTCTCTAATCAATGTTTTCTTAACAAACAATTGGTCGATGTTCCAAAACCGCTGTTTCTGTTATTGTGCAAGAAGCCAAATCTTTCCATTTACGGGTTAAAGGCACTTTGTTCAGACTTGATAACATTAATCTTACAATGACTTTGTTCAAGTTATCGCATTTGAAGCCGGAGATGAATTAGCGAGATCGATGATACCCTTCAAGAAAGTTCTTATTTTTTCTCCAAGATCTTTCATAGCTGCTGCAATTCAGATTTTAAATGTTTATCATATGATTCTTTCTTTTACTCATATTTTCAAGCCTAAGGTTCAAGCGTTAGATTGAAGAACACCATCCATCTCCACAATGATTTCCTTTTTCAAGAAATGAGTAAGGATTGATCTGTGATAATTATGCTTCTCAAGTGAGCTTGTTGATTGAACAAAATCAAGTTGAGTTTCAAGCTAAAGCACAAGGAAATGGTAACGTATGTTTGGTTGAGAATTCATTAAACCATATTCGGAAAATTCACCTATGGGTTAAAGAGGAAACAAATGTGGAAACAATTCAAAAGGAATTAAAACGAATTGTTCTAAATCACTTCAACTGGGAGGAATTAGAAGAAACTTTGAGAATCTAAACCAAGAAGAATTTGTTGTACCAACCTAAAGATTATTAATTCGATATGCAAGTTCAGTATCATATTCAAAGTACTCTTAATGTCATGTACCGATCAAATTGCACCAACATCAAAGTAATGTTTTTCATGATACATCAGTTTAATTACACTCAAGGTATGAATTTTGAAGAAGATCCCGGTCTCACAATTGTTTAGAAGAAGAGGAGGATTACATTCAAACCCATTTACTCAAGGATGAATTAATTGCTACAATATTAGTTGTCACAAACCAAAGAGTTACTATTAGAGATGTGTATTAAAGAAGAATTAAGAACTCTCAACCAATTGATCCAAAGATAAAGGAAAGGTATTGGTTGAACAAAGAAAAAAGAAACTCACCATTAGGTAACTTAGAGCAATGAAGTCATTAGGAATGAAGCCATCTTCCAAAAGTTCAAGATAGATGCTCAATCAAACGGAATTTAAAAGAAGTCAAGGCCCAATGCTCAAAAGTTGCAAGATAAATTTGATACGAAGTCCCAATACATCCCTCACAATTTTGTTATATGCCAAGAAGACCAATTTGGTAGATAAGAAGAATGATGGTTTCATTTAAAATGATATATTTTGGGTTAAACTATGTTGATTGTGAAAGATTTTATGACAAAAAGCTCTATTTAAGAGTGTGATATTAATCACTTTGAGAAGAAGCTCATTGGACTAATGCGAAGAAGAGCTAAAAGAGAAAGAAACTATGTTCAAAGCTTTTCAAAAAGCAGCAAATAATCAAGATCTCTTAATAGAGAAGAATTATCCAGAGGTAGAAATTTGATTAATCAAATGAAGAAGATAACATGAAGACCACATCAAAAGATAGTTTTAAAAAACCAAGAACGCATCATGATTTTCAAAGAACACAGTTTTCAAAGTCACGCAAGCGTACGATATCATGAGAGTATCCATTAATGATAATTTGCCACCAGGCTACTTGAAAATAATCCACGTGGATCATCACCGATTTGTTTTGGCGATTTAAACCTTTAATGGTAAGAGAAGATCGATGATAGTTCGTGGAAAGACCCAAGAAACCCGGGAAATATTTCATTGGAGATCTTTGGGAATTCGGGAGTTCATGCTTGGAACTAGAAAATCGGAACAATACACATGTTTCAGGTGAAGTGATCCTCAATTTAATTTCATGCAAACTAAAGAAAACTTGCTATACGATTTTTGGAAGAGGATAATGAAAGCTGTTATGGTTATCAACTGTTTATAAACCGATCACCATTATCTGAATGATCAATAACTATGAATTTTATTTGAATAAATGTTTTTATATAATTTGTTTCTTTATTAACTACTGTTGATTAGTATATTTTCATCAGCAATGCTTTGTTTAACCAAACAAGTAAATAAATTTTAGAAGAAACCTTGTTGCTGGATAAATATTTTGAAATAAAGGTTAATAAATGGCTTTTATGATGATAACATCAATAGGTTATCAATCCACCATGGTATACAAAATTTTACGATTAATTAATAACCAGCCCGTAAAGATACAAACTTAGTTGACAACTTGCTAATAAGTTGGATGGCTGAACTCACCATCGCCAATGTCAAGAGTTGGCTAGCCCACAAGAAATGGCTTGTAATGTGGAAACCATTAAGAGTCGCCACACAAATGAAGAACTAAAAATAGTTAGCTTTTGAAAGACAAAACAAACTTTTGATATTTGGTGGTTGGCTAAAAAATCATGTTATCAATGTACCATGTCTCACACCAAACATTTGGCTATCTATATAATGGCTTGGTAAAAGTTCAAACCATTAATTCAAAGATTCACTGGAAGTGATTTGAGAATAGTAGGCAACTAACCTAATTAAATGTACAAATTGTCATATGCTGTCGCAGCTCAAAAGATGGAGCTTGGTGGATGCCGCAGTAAAGAGAACAATTCTAAGAGATACTTTGACAATTGTTGTGTTACAAAGATAAAAGCAAAGACCTAGAAATCAAAGTTTAAAATGAAAGAAGTCAGCAATATATATTCATTGAAAGAAATAATAATGCCGATGAAGATGGGCCAGTTAAAAGAGAGCCGAGAAGAAGATCCTGAGAAACAATGAGTCAAGAAGAACAAAGAATCCGGTAATCGTTATGGAGATCAACGAGTTTGATCGAGCATTAACTGCAGTTTGAGTTTTACCGATATTTGCTGTTTAGATTATCCTGTTAGTTACTAGGAATTGTACAATTGATCCAACAAGATTATAACCCGGCCTGGTCTCACTTGTTGATCGTTATATTGGGCAAACCATCTTAACTAGCTTGTTATTCAACTTCTCATGTGGTTAATAACAAAGAAATCTTCAGTTCTCTTATTTATTAAGGTAGGAATTTCACTTAACAAAGCTAAGAAGAATAACTTTATTATATAAACCTAAATCGCCATTTTACTCTAATACAACTCTAATCGAACTTTTTCTCTGAAACTCTAATTGGGAATCGTAGTCATATCTCTAATGCCAATCTAGAGTACCTTTTATAGGCTCAAGGATATCCTAGTCACTAATAATTGATAACCTTGTACCGCATAGTAAACTAAAACATATCACAATTCTTCCATTGAAACGTGTAATAATATTCTTTGGGCATCAAAGATTGACTTCATATTGCAGAATTGCATTCTCTTGCTCAAAGATTTCAGTCTTTAACTTTCCAGTGTGCTTTCTGTTGTCTTATGTTTTGATATCTTCCAGTATTGATATTCCTCGACTTTCATATCCCAACAAGGATATTACTCGCAATACTTTCGTATGACAATACCACTTTTTGTCAGCCAGAAATGCTCTAGCATCCACTATCTTTTATCCATTCATCAGATTCCAATCTAACTTTCAAGCATTACCTAGAAGCAAATAACTCAATCATTTGGTCCCCAATATTTCATGGGTCCGTTTGGGTTAAACATACCATTTATTTGATTCATGTATGAAATGATTAAAAGAGTTCCATGACAGCTATAACTGAGTTTGATAATGGTCAGTAAGTTTTGATTCCAACCATTGTGTTGGTGTTGGGTTGTATGTTGTATGCTTTTAAGGAAAGGGGCTGGCAAAAAGGTTTTCTCATCGCTGTTGAGTAGTTTTTACCAAATTCATTTGACAAGTCCTACTCCCCTTTGTAATACCGGTTTAGTTTAACACTATTCGCTTCTTGTTACTTTAACAAACGGGCACGGCCATATTAACAACAAAATTTACTCTTTGAAGTACCACGTCACCATTTTACCAATGGATGGAACCTCATTGGTTCCGTAAGGTCGTTTCGTCAATAATTTGGGAGTAATGTTTCGTTTTGGCCATTTTGTTTTGATTTCTTGAATTAATACTTCATTAAAACCAACCCATTCATGTTCTCGGTGTTTTTTATGGATTTTAACTATCATCGGGTAAGCGCAGGATGTTAAGTTTAAACTTTTAAACTTAGAATTATTTTCATTAGAATCTCTTGTGTGGCTTTAGTTTTTCTATTTGGAGCTTTGACATGATTTACAATCATCGCATTTGTTTTTTGTCAAAGCTTTTCTTCACTCAAAATCTTTTATTTTAAAATTTATTTTTGTTATATAAAAATTTTAGAACTCTGATTTCCACAATTGAATTATATTTTTTTAGCAGTGTCATCATCTGTAATTGCTAAGAAGAAGAGCTTTAAAACTAGACTCATGTGCCATTAGAGCCATCTCTTCCTGCTTGATTCTTCATCGCCTTCACTATCACCTGCACCACGAATAGCTCGCTGAGTTTTGCTTTTAGGTATTCGGACATTCTCCTTTGATGACCTTTATCACCAAATCTAAAACACTCTTTCACCTTTACCCTTTTGTCATCCCGATCTTTTCGAATCAGCTTTTCTTTCGAGGTTGCACTCTTACAAACTTTCCTCTTCATAAAGAACTTCAAGTTAACTACAAGCATACTCTCATCTTTCACCTATTGTTCAAATTATGTCATCGTTCGCTGATTCAGCTTCATTTTTTTAGATGCTACTCCGGATTTCATCTTGTCCCTTCTTCCTAGGAAAAATCTTTCTCCATGGTACCATTTCGTACAACTTTGAGGTTACTTCATTATAACCCCTGATAGTGACATCTTTTGATTTCAATGTTTTTTCTTAGCTTCCATTGGTTGATGGAGTGTTCTAAGAAATTTCCTCAAAGTTCTTACTACTACCAAGATTCATCAAGTGCTTTGCCGATGTAATAATAGTATTCTAAAGCCATGCAAAGCCACAATCAATGGTTTCATCTTGTAAATAATAAATTGTTCATATTGTTGAACAAGAAGATCTAATTTTGTTATCCTTGACTTTGGAATTACCTTGATGTAAACAATTCAAAGCCTCTTTCGGCCTTTCACACATAAAAATTCTTTTCATATTCTTTTCTAAAAAAAGCATTGAGCATCATTTTACTTCATATTTTAGCAAGCATTTCTTTTGTTCATCAAATGTAACTCCTTTGTTGTAGAATAAAA
>OU343220.1:262259657-262308716 GCA_910596185.1 Chrysanthemum makinoi
AAGATCCTAGGTCATTGTCTTAGAGATATATCATATTGCAATATTACCTACGAAAGCTTCAAGGTGTAACCCTAGTGATAAGTTAAGATCACTCGTATTATTCATTAATAATATTGGAGCTTGAGTTTTGTGTTAACTTGTGTTTATTCTCATACATCATATAATTCATCTTCTAAGTATTACTTAAGTAAATTCCGCTTTCTTGATAATATTATACAAAATATCATTGACACAAGGAGAGTGTCAAAGATCCAGCAAGTGGTATCAGAGAGCAGGTTATGATATTTTGTTTTAGAAGATCCAAAGAATTAGCTTGACTCACTCACTCAAGACAATGGAGATGGAAAACAACCAATCAAACTCTTCTACACCCGACTCCCTAAGCTTAAACTTAATGAGTTTGAGATGTGGAGGATACTGATTGAGCAATACTTCCTCATACAGACTATGCTCTATGGGAGATTATTCAACTTGGTGATTCTTTCAAGTCTGTGACCACTACTTCCAAAGTAGGTGACACAGATGTTGTGAAAGTTTCTGTGGCTGAATCAAATGCTGAAAAAGCTCAAAAGAAGAATGATCTTAAAGCTAGAAGTCTCTGTTGATGACTCTTCCTAGAGACCAGATTATTGCATTCAAAGAAATTCAAGATGCTAAAGAACTGTTTGAAGAGATTTGCTCAGTGTTTGGTGGTAATGATGCAACAAAGAAGACTCAGAAGACATTGTTAAAGCAAAGTTATGAAAACTTCTCTGCTTCAAGCAATGACTCACTTGATAGCATTTTTACCAAACTTCAGAAGATTGTTACACTAATCGTGTTTGGCATTGAGTTAGAAAAGGAAGACCTCAATTTGAAGTTTCTAAGAAGTTTGCCTTCAGAGTTTCAAACAAATGTTACTGTCTGGGAAAACAAAACAGACATAGAAACAATGAAGCTCAATGATCTTTACAACAACTTCAAACTTATTGAGCAAAGGTTGAAGAAGGCAGGAAAACTTGGTACAAGCTCTAGTAGCTTGGCATTGTTGTCAAATTCTGTTGACAGGATGATTCAAGATGAAAGTGATGATGATATTGCCATTGTAGGTTCTAAAGTTTCCACTGATAATGTTAATGTTACCACTGCAGGTTCAAAGAAGAAGGTTGCTAGTATTGGAGATCCTACCTTTATGCTTTTATCTCCACACAAGTTGATGGCTCTATCTTAACTCATGAAGACATAGAGAAAATTGATGAAGATGACTTGGAGGAGATGGATATAAAATGGCAGATAGCTCTTCTTAGCATGAGGGCTAAGAAATTTAACAAGAAGACTGGCAAGCCTATCCACATTAATGGTGATGATACTGCAGGCTTTGATAAGAAGAAAGTGGAGTTCTTTAACTGTCACAAGTTTGGACATTTTGCTAGAGAATGTAGAAGACCAAAGACCAAGGACAACAGGCTACATGGTACAAGCAAAAGAAGGGACCAACTGTGGAAGAACCAAAGGCAATGTTGGCTATTGATGGTGTGAGCTATGATTGGAGTTTCATGGCTGATGAACAAGAAGAAGAACATTCAGATGCTGCTCTTGTTGCTACATAATTTGCTCTCATGGCTTTCTCTGATTCTGAGGTACAAAACTTTGATAGTTGTTCTAAAACATGTAGGGCTGCTAAAGAAGTTGAAAGACTTAATGATTTGTACTCTAATGAAAGGCAAGAATTATATACTGCTAATTATACTGTGGCTAATCTTAGGAGAGCTATGGTAGTATTAGAAAAGCAAATAGAGCACTATCAGGCAAATGAGTCAAATTATAATGATGATATGATTCTTCTTAGGAGAGAGGTAGAACATACAACTGCTGTGAATGAAGAATACCAAAAGGAGCTTGAAAAACTCCAAAAGAAAATTGAAAATGTCAATTTAACTGTAGACACATGTTATCATCAGCCTAAGTCAATTGATAAAATTTGGAATGCTCAAATATATAATAAAGCTAACTCTGGTATGGGTTATAATATCTGCTCCACCACTAAGAGGTGTTCCATCACCTCCAGGTGTAGATTTAGCTCATACAAGTTTAGAATACTTTAAGGAACTTGAAAGAGAATATGGTCCTTTAAAGGACACAGTGGTGAAGAGTGAGGAAGAGAGTAAGCTTGATAATGATGTATTTGAGAGTGCTAGTGACTCATCAGTTGTTGATGAGAATGTTAAAAAGAATGTAGAGACTATTATCCCAAAAGTTGTTAATACTATTACAGAGGAACCTAGGAAACCAGTTAATAAACCTAGACCAACTGTAAGGTATGCTGAGATGTATAGGAACAAGCCTACAACTCCTAGGGGTAACCAGAGGAGTTGGAATCATGTTAAATCTCAACAACTAGGTAGTAATTTTGTTATGAACAATAAGGCATGCTATATCTGTGGTAGTTTTGATCATTTACATGCTTATTGTGACTATCATGTTGGGAGAAGGGAAGTCTATGGGTATAAAAGGGTGGAGACTAACAGGTATCAACATAAAGTACACCCTAATTCTAATTGCAGAATGGTCCCAAGAGCAGTTCAACTTAGAAGTGGCCTCAAAACACTTGCCACTACAAAAACTTTTAACACTGCTCACCCTAAGTCACCTGTTAAAAGTGCAAACACCAAAACAAGTTTTACAAAATTTGCACAACAGAAAAAGAACCTTCAAGCTAAAAGGTTAATAATAACCAACAAGGTACCTAAAGAAACCAAAGCAGTTACCATCTGCCATTCAAAAGTTACCACTACAAGGGTTTTAAATAAGAAAAGGGGGACATGGGCAATGCTGTGAAGGCCTCGGCACATTGGGAATGGAAACCTAAAGGAAGTACCTCTACAACCAATCCCAATGGTGTATCAATGACCTTTGATAGATTTAACTATATTGATACACGAGGCGGATCCAAGTCAATCATGGCTTGGGTCCCCAAAAGAAACTAACTCTTTACTCTTATGTGCAGGAACATCCAAGGACAAAAAGGTCATATCAAGGATATACAGATAGTGGGTGTTCAAGGCACATGACTGGCAACAAGTCCTATCTTTCTGATTTTGAGCATTATGATGGACAGATGTCGTTTGATAATGAAGTTAGTAGAACAAGATGTGTGATGCAAGAACACTAAAGATAAAGGAAAACATGGATTATTATTATTATTACAACTGCACTGAGAGTGCAGTAAAACTACATCCATGAAGTACAGAGTACAAACATCACTACATCAATTGATAACAACTACCAACAACCTACCCCAAACACATGTTTCCTAACCCATCCCCTTCCCAACCCATCATCAATCCTTTATGGCTTCTGAAAGCCCCACTTGGCATCACCTTAGAAGCTCCACGCATGTTAATCCAGTCATACACCCTAGGGCTTGCTAAACCCATCACCACTATACCTGTAGGTGGTGAGGATGATAAAGGAACTGCTGATGGTGGTGCTGATAGAAATGGTAGAGAAGGTGATGATTGCAGCCAGAGAAGCTACTGCTGCAAGAGGAGGAACACTCGACTCTTCCAGAGGTCTCATCATCTGAACATATGGAGACACATAGGAGCTGATCTCGAGCTATCTTCTTGATTGTTGCATCCTGAGGCTCGTTGTAGTGATGAAGGTCCAGCAGAAAAGGATTTGAGAGCAAGTGAATGCTTTCTCTTCTTGGATACAACCTTCTCATACTCTTCTTTTTCAACTCTCCAAGGGTTTTTCAAAACAAAGTCATCCCATGAACTATCAGATGAACTGCTAGAAGAAAGATTGATTGGACTAGATTGACTCATGGTGTTGCCAAGTGATGATCTTTGAGGATGAAAGTTTTGGAGTATGTGATTTGAGTGGTTTGTGTTGACTGATCTGTTTAATATATATTAAGTTGGATTCAAGAAGTTAATAAAGGGAAGGTGCAAGTAGTTGAGGAGTAAATTGAGTCCTGATTCTTGGAAAATGTATCAATGCTTAAGTGTTGACTTTATTGAGTATAGCCACCACTATGCTTAATTCTTTCAATATATTAACCATTGCCAACGCAATAGTAATTCCAGTGTTTGGTTTATGTTAGTAAATTGCAGTTTGAAGGATTTTTGTTTACAATTGTTACTCTCTGGTGAATCGATGCTCAAGGTTGTTTAGATCCTATCTAAGCTGTCCAATGATGATTCTGTTTTACAGTGGGAACTATATTGCAACCAGTGGTAACGTGCTTTCAGTGGAAAAAGGAAAACAAAGGAACTTCATTACTAACACATTATTCATTACAACCAAAAGTACTCCTAGTCAAAACACAAAAACTAAAACCTAGCACATCCTATAACTATCTTTAGCTATTCCATTGGCCTCTTGCCCTTGCCCACATAGTCATGTTTATTCTTCTGACTCTCTTCTCTTGTTCTCAAAAATGGATTGCATCCTTGGACATGGAAGCCCAAGAATCTGTGGAGGAGGTCTTGGTAGCATTGTGCCTTGTTGAACCGATATCCGCTTCATATTGAGATAGTTGTTTCAAGTGCTATTGAAAGAGCTTTTGGCAACTCTTTTGCCATAGAATAGGTTTCATCATTTGCATCATCATCATCTGATGAATCGGAATAGAACTCAAGAGATTTTGCAGCTTAGCTCAGGCTTTCACTTAGCGCTTTAGTATATCTTTTGATGAAGAGCCACCGTGGAAATATCCAAACCATCTTAATGCTTCTGAAGATGATTCTGATTCAATTACATACTCTTCTTCTGAGTCAGAAGAGATGTTGATAGTGTTGGAAGGATTGCTCATGCTTATGGTTTTGGGAATATTGTGTTTGAATGAAAATTGATGAAGTTTATCTTAAGCCAAGCCTCCTTATATAGACAAAGTCGGTTGAAGGGTTATTTAATGAAGATATTTACCTTTTTCGTATTTTGGTAGGTCAAGGAGTAAATATAGATATTATTGAGTTGACTTTGGAAGATATTTTGCTTGGGTAATGGTTTGGTTAAAGGTAACTTTGGTTTATATCAAGTTGGTTATTCTCATCTTTTACTAATATGTATATCAAGTTTTGATGAGGAGTTGAAGTTAAAAGGTGTATATCTAAGATACACATAAAATGGTTATTGATTCACCATGTCTAATACACATAAGAATCAACTAGTCCGAGCAAACGGCTACTGTAAAGACTTGACAAATCCGTTTATAGTTTATTCGTTTACCAAAAACTATATGGTTATCAACTTCATATATTCTTTGGATTAAATTTGGCTGTCCATAGGTGATAGTTTTCTTTGAAACTATATTGGGAGGTATTGTTTTCTAATGATTTTATTTTACCTGCTCTGGCCCCGAAATTTTTGTGAAAATTACCCACTTGCTAATTTACGGTTTCCAGCGGTGTTATTTTACCACTTGTTGTTACAGCCGTTACAGAAGCCCAGTTAGCCGGTAATTTATTTTTACTAGCCGTTGAAAGTAACTTGGATAGTCATATATATATAAGGTTGGTTAATATTTTTAAGTAAATTATCTTGCTACATGTATTATAACTACTTTCTAAAGATAATTTTACTTGAAAATAAATTCTAAACTCTAACCCTATATATATCTTTTCTCGATTGGCTAGTCATTACTTCAATTCTTAACGACATAATAATATTTTTTCATCAAAAGTTTCTATGGCTTCTTTGAAATTTGCAGATGAGCACAACCTAGTGGCCTACTTACAAAGACTAACTTGAGAAGATTGTGACTACTGTTTTTGCATCAAATTGTGGATTTTCTTCATTACCACTCATGGGTATGCTTTGGTTTACAAAAACCCACAATTTATATCTCTGAAATCAATCGGTTTTGGACTTAACCACTCCATGACACTTGAGAATAGAGATACACATGAAGCGGTGGATGCTCTCGAGCATTGTAGATGGACTAAATATTGATATTCTTGGGCATCCACGGTATAAACTTGGATGATCTCAAGCGGTCTCATCACATTACCTATGTCGACATTCATGATACTTTATCATCCATGGGGTATGATATACCGATAAAAGGCTACTTTCAAAAGAGTGGTTTCCCCACTCGGAGATTTTGATTCATACTTTGTTACATTGCCTTAGTCTAAGAAAATCTTATGGCAATTTAGTTCAACCATGGCTTATCCTTTGGTTTGTCTAGTCACTAATAAGATTTTCAATTGGTCAACTATATATTTTACAAGTATGAAAATGGCACAAAGTAAAACCAAATTTTTAATGTGTCCGGTGCTGTGCAGACTTTCAATTTGCAACCTCATACTCGCATTTATCAAATATTAGAAGGCTTTTTGAACCAAATGTTGGATGACGATGGAAAGCAGCATTTTGTGGCTAATGGATTTATTATGCCATGTGAAGTTCATCATCTCTACATCCAGAAACTTTTTTCATGCTTACTGGCGAGAAGAATATCCTTTAAGTGAGCTCTTCACCGGTAATGTTAAGCCTACACGCATAAGAAAGTCAATGAGCGGATGAGAAGGTCGAACATTGTTAAAGGAGCTTCAAGATCGGTGTTCAAGAGCTACTCTAAGTTGGAAAAGAAGAAGTGTTTGATTGAATTCAAATCCTTGAAGTTAATGCATGTGTGAAGAAACTTATTGATTTGCGAGAAAATCATAAGAAGTTTAGGGGAGGATTGTTGGGAATAATCCGTTACCACGAGGATGTACAGTTTTGCTTGCCCGGTTTAACACTAAGCGTTGAAGCATATTCCCACGCAAGTTCTTCACTTCACCCACTTTGCTATGGGAGTTTTATATGATAAGGTTAAGCAGCGTCTTATTAAATTGTGAATGAATGTGTATTTTGTTATGTTGGCTATAATTATCTTGTTAAGGACTCCTTGTTGTATAAAAGGAGATCCTAGGTCATTGTCTTAGATACATATCATATTGAAATATTACCTACGAAAGCTTCAAGGTGTAACCCTAGTGATAAGTTAAGATCACTCCTACCCATGTGGTATCAAGAGCGGGTCCCCATGGACTTGGTGTAGTCAGAGCGGGTTGCTAATTCCCCTATTTGAAGATGAAGTGGAATTACTTGGATACGTGTCAAATAAGTGATACAAAGAACCCTAAAAATTTTATTAAAATGAAGAACAATCAAGCACTTGAAAATGTGATTAATTCAGTCAAAAAGGGTCAGAAGAAACCAAGACAACCAACCAAGAGTCAAATACTTGTTATACATGAAGTCTTATTGTTGTCATGTTTGGTAAATGGAAAGCTGTCATTTAAAGGAATGTTTGATGATCAAGTTGAAAAGGCTTACTACTGAGCTGCAAACAAGATAAATCTTTTATTCCAATGGGTTCTAAGAAGAAGAAAAAGAGATTCCCTAGATTGAAGAGAAATGCTAAAGTAAGTGATTCTCAAACTATTAAGAAGACTAAGGTTGATGAAGATTATACAAAGTCTACTGAGAAGGAGATTCCCTACTGAGAAGTTCGCGAAGATCAAATGACTAGAAATGATTGTGATTGAAGACAGAGATATTTTATCCGAAACCACTGCAAATTCGACATCCTATCATTGATTGGGAAGTTTACACTGCTAACAATTTTGCTTCAACATGGAAGATTACAAGGCTTGGAGGTGAAACTTCATCATTCATGACATTTGAAGATCTTATTAAAGCTTTTGACAGATATGACCTTAATACACTATGGAAATTACTTCAAGAAAGGTTTAATGCTCAAGATCTCAAAGATGCAAAGGAGAGGCAATTGTGGGTAAATCTTAGAAGGCTTTTTGAACCAAATGCTGATGATGACTACTGGAAAACCTTATTCACATGTATTGGTACTAAATGGTTTTATTATGATTCATGTGAAGTTCATCATGTCTCTACAGCTAATGGAGAAGACTTTTTCATGCTTGCTGAGAAAGAATATCCACTTAGAGCTGGAGCTCTTATAGTAATGTTAAGCCTACACATAAGAGTTAATGAAGACAATAAGAAGGTCAGAGCATTGTTACAAAGGCTTCAAGATCAGTGTTCAAGAGCTATACAAAAGTTAAGGGAAAAGAAGTGAAGTGTTTGATTGAATTCCCAAATCCTTAAAGTTAATGAATATTGGATAAACTTATTGATTTGCAGAGAAATCATAAGTTTAGGGGAGGATTGTTGGGAATAATCCGTTACCACGGATAGTAGTGGTTTACACTGCTTGGTTTAACACTAGCAGTGGAAACGTATTCCCACTGCAAGTTCTTCAATACCACTGCTATCAGTTTATGATAAGGTTAAACGCGTCTTGATAAGTATAGAATAGATCTTGTGTATATTCTATTATGTTAGCTTTATACTTATCTTGTAAATGACTCCTTGTTGTATAAAAGGAGATCCTAGGTCATTTTCTTAGAGATATATCATATTGCAATATTACCTACGAAAGCTTCAAGGTGTAACCCTAGTGATAAGTTAAGATCACTCGTATTATTCATTAATAATATTGGAGCTTGAGTTTTGTGTTAACTTGTGTTTTTTCTCATACATCATATAATTCATCTTCTAAGTATTACTTAAGTAAATTCCACTTGCTTGATAATATTATACAAAATATCATTGACACCAGGAGAGTGTCCAAGATCCATCACTTTACCTTCCATCAGTGAAGTAAACTCAAAACCTGAAAATCGCAAAATTCTTAGATATTTTGACCTTTTCATGGCTGACCTCAAAACTTTACAACATGAGATAGAATATCATTCTGAAATCAAAGTTCAACATTTTCAATCGCCACGCGAGAAAAAGAGACATTTTTCAGAAAAATCTTTTACCAAATGTTAAAATTTTGAAAAATTGTGCATTGTCTTGGGAACGGGACTTTCATAAGGAACTTGGATTGATGAAGGTCGTTTTGAGAAAAGAAACATCTATTTCAAACACTAAACGTAAAAAGAAAATGTTGAGAAAAGATGTTGATCGACTCTTGGAAGATGTTATCTGTGCTGATGTCCATAATGTTGTGTTATTGAATTCTTTGTCATATGCATCTGATTATATCTCTGCTAATACTGTTGATTCTGTCGTAATTGTTGATAATACTGATAATGTGCTTCAGAACGAGTCTTTAAAGGTTGAAAATGAACGATTGTCAAACGAGCTTTCTAATGCAAAACGTCGTCTTAATTGGTGTCAAAAAGATATTCACGATCAATAACTTGCTTATCAAAACAAAATCGCCCAGTTGCGTGCAAAATCTTCTGATCCAAAAATTGAGCAACTGGATGATCAAAACATGTCTTTCAAGTGTCAAATCTCAATATATGAACAAGAACTTGCAAAAGTTAAAAAGGAATATGGTGTCATATTTGATTTACTCAAACAGACTTGTGATGAAGCATCCAACGAACTTGATCATTATCTTGCATACACTAAAGAAGTCATGAATTTTGCTGGAAATCGTTGTTCTGAAAATCAAGATTTGGTGCACACTATCTTTAAGTTAAGAGAAATGTTAGGAAAGTATGAACAACTTCCGCCTACCGTGATTAAGAGAATAGCACCACTAACACTTAGTAATCGTGAACCTAGAATCCCTACTGCCAAATCACAAGTTGCTAACGTGCTTCCTTCTACTCAAACAGGAATAGTTGCCTTTTTTCCAAACGTCCGCACTTCACAACCTAGGAGCAATACAAGGAAGAATAGGAAGTTGCGACCTAAGAAAAGAACAATAAAGAATGCTGAAGTAGAAGAACACCCTAGGACTATGAATAAGACTCACGTTGCTTCCACTATAAATATTGTGTCTGGCAAATGTAATAGAAATACCTCTAGGCCCACTAATCCTTCTAAGTCTGTGCTTGGTAAACCGCCTTCTTTAGATTCTAGGAAACGTACATCGTCCGTAGCTCCAGTTCACCTCCTAGGAATGTAGTACCACCTAGTGCATTCACTAAGACTAAAGCAAATACTAGTTGGAGATGGCGGAAATGGATATATAACACACTAGGATTTAAATGGATGCCTAAAGTTATTGATGTGTGTATGTCTACAATAACGCTCCGAACCCTCTAACATTTTGGGTTCCACATCTACTTCTATTCCATCATGCGTCTATGTGTAATGCGGTGATACTGATCATTCTCTGGATTGTTGATAGCGGATGTTCCCGACACATGACAGGCAAAATTAAACTGTTATCAAACTTTATTGCAAAGTTCATTGGCACTGCAGATTCGGGAATGATCACTTCGCAGCTATCATGGGCTACGGAGACTATATCAATGGCAACATCGAAATTAGCAGGGTTTATTATGTGGAAGGCCTCGGTCACAATCTGTTTTTAGTAGGTCAGTTATGTGATGGAGATTTGGAGGTTGCTTTCAGGGAGAAATCTTGTTTCATTCGTGATCTACAAGGAAACGACCTTATGTCTGGCTCGCGTAATTCAAGTCTGTACACTATCTCTATGCAAGACATGGTTGCTTCATCTCCCATCTGCTTACTTTCAAAGGCAACATCAACAAAATCCTGGCTATGGCACCGTCGTCTATCACATTTAAATTTTCAAACTATAACCAATCTTGCTCGATACAAACTAGTTGAAGGTCTCCCACGATTCCGTTATTCTAAAGATCACCTTTGCTCAGCTTGTGAACAAGGGAAAAGCACTCGTGCTCATTTTCCTTCAAAGGTGGAACACAGCTCTCAACATGTGCTTCATCTTCTTCACATGGATTTGTGTGGCCCGATGCGCGTGCAAACAATTAATGGCAAACGCTACATCTTAGTAATTGTTGATGACTATTCACGCTGGATTTGGGTCTTTTTCCTTCGAAGCAAAGACCAAGCTCCACAGATGATCATCACCTTTCTCACGAAAATACAGGTTCAGCTCCGAAACACCGTCAGACAAATCAGAACAGACAAAGGAACTGAATTTGTTAACAAAACTCTTCGTGAATTTTATGAGAAAGTGGGAATTCAGCATCAGACATCTATTGCACGTATACCAGAACAAAACGGAGTTGTTGAAAGACGAAACCGAATGTTAGTGGAAGCTGCAAGAACAATGTTAATCAATGCTAAACTCCTAGATTACTTGCGGGCAGAAGCTGTATCTACTGCATGTTATACTAAAAACAGTTCTATGATTACAAAACGTCACAACAAAACGCCTTTTGAGCTTGTCCACAACAGAAAACTGAATCTCAAACACTTTCATATATTTGGATCTCTTTGCTATCCAAATAATGAACGTGATGACTTTGGAAAGCTCAAAGCCAAAGCTAACATTGGAGTCTTTATTGGATATTGTGATAATTCTAAAGGTTTCCGAATCTGGAATCGTCGAACAAAGGAGGTTATGGAAACGATTCATGCTCATTTTGATGAACTTACGGAGATGGCTTCTGAGTATAACAGCTTGGAACCCGGTCACAACCGCTTAAACTTACCCCAAACCCCATCATCAGCTGATACAAGTCCTCGGCTTACTCGTCAACAAATGGAAAGACTATTTGCTCCTCTGTTCAGTGACGATATTGATGAACGTGCTCGAGGTGTATCCGCTGTTTCCGCTCAACCCGATACTACTCTTATACGATACACCGCTACGACAACCACTGTTGAAGAAGCACCACCAGTTGACTCCAACACAACAGTTGAACAAACCGCTTCCAACAATGATGAACCGGCTGATGATGTTCTTAATGAAGTACCCCCACCTGCAGATTTTGATCCAAATGCGTTCTTTAACCGGTTTGCTAATGAGACTGCTACACCAGATGTCGCGGAATCTTCAACAACCCATTTGAATCCTCAAAATCTGCACAACGTCTTCTGGAAACTATTATTGGACAAAAGACCATCCTCTGGAAAATATTATTGGCAACCCGAATCAACCAGTCGTTACGAGACAACGTCTTCACACAGATGGTGAACATTGCATTTATGCACTCACTGTCTGCCAATCGAACCTAAAACATTAAAGACGCAATGACAAAAGACAACTGGATTGAATCCATGCAAGAATAACTCAACCAATTCAAACGTCTTGAAGTATGGGAACTGGTTGAAAGACCATCAGGGGTCTACGTCATTGGTCTAAAGTGGATTTGGAAAAACAAATTGGATGCTGAAGGGAATGTCATCAAAAACAAGTCACGTCTAGTGGCTAAGGGTTATAGACAGGAATAGGGTATTGACTTTGAAGAATCATTTGCTCCAGTTGCTCGTCTTGAGGCTTTTCGGATATTTTTTGCGTTCGCGGCTCATATGAATATGACGGTCTTTCAGATGGATGTCAAAACTGCGTTTCTCAATGGACAACTAAAAGAAACGTTTATGTCAGCCAACCAGAAGGATTCGTTGATCCCGAGTTCCAGAACCATGTCTACAAACTAAACAAAGTTCTGTATGGTCTCAAACAAGCTCCTCGGGCATGGTACGATAAGCTATCATCTTTCCTCATTGCTAATAATTTCACCAAAGGTTCGGTCGACCCTACTCTTTTCATACAATATCACGGGGCACATATCTTAATTGTTCAAATTTACGTGGATGACATCATTTTTGGGTCTACACATAAAAAGTACTCAATCGCTTTTGCAAAACTAATGAAGAAAATTTTTGAAATGTCCATGATGGGTGAACTTACGTTCTTTCTAGGATTACAAGTTCATCAATCACCCCGTGGTATTTTCTTGAGTCAGTCCAAATATGCCCTTGAATTGTTACACAAATTTGGAATGCAAAACTGTGACACCTACGCCACACCAATGGCTCATACCAAGAAGCTAGACGCTGATTTACATGGGAAATTGGTGGACCCGACAAAATACCGAAGTATTATTGGGTCTCTCATGTATCTAATAGCTAGCAGGCCTGATATTGTTTTTGCCGTATATCTTTGCTCCCGTTATCAGTCGAGACCAACTGAAACTCACCTCTCTAAGGCTAAAAGAATCCTCTGATACATCAAGGGAACCATTAATTTGGGAATCAGGTATCCGAAGGATTCTGGTTTTGAACTAATAGCTTTTTCGACGCCGACCACGCAGGATTCTTAGATTCACGTAAAAGTACTTCAGGAGCTCTACAATTTCTTGGTGATAAACTGGTGTCATGGCAATCGAAGAAGCAGGATTGTACATCGCTGTCCTCAACCTAAGCAGAATATGTAGCCATGTTGGCGTGTTGTGCTCAAGTCATCTGGATGAGAACACAACTCAAAGACTATGGTTACGTATTTGACAGAATCCCGATGTACTGCGACAATCGAAGTGCTATTGCGATCTCGTGCAACTCAGTTCAGCATTTGAAATCAAAGCACATCGATCTTCGATTTCATTTCATCAAGGACTACGTGGAACAGGGTACAGTTGAATTATACTTCGTGGGTACAGAATACCAATTGGCAGATCTTCTCACAAAAGCCTTAGCTCCTGCTAGGTTTAATGAGTTGGTCCACCGAATTGGTATGAGGTTTTTGACTCAAGAGGAACTGGATGAACTCTTAAAACATTCTTAAAAACCAGTCAAACACCAAAATCTCTTTTGTAAATATTTTTCAAAAACAAAATATAAAAATATAAAATAAGATAAAACAACAAAAATATTCTTCTATCTATTTTTCTTTCAACATGGCAAGTACACTTCTTCCGTCAACACTCTAATCTTTCAAAATTCAGTATTTTTTCGATCAAGTGTTGAGGGGGAGAAAATAAATACTTAACTGTTTCAAAATAACACTGTACTTGCATGTTACCTAATCCAGGTTGTTTCTTTAATAATGGTGGTCACATTTCTGGTTCACTGACACTCCTCGGGCTAAAATTTATAACCTTTCATTATTTCTTAAGTCGAGGGGGAGTGTCGTCAATGTTATTTCCAAATATTCTTCGTTTGATATCCAAAATGGAAGTTAAAAGGCATTGGATGAAAATGGAAAAGGTGGAGGGACTAAAACTGCCAAAAGCTTAAAGTTACTTTAAATAAAACTCCTCCACCTAACATTAACTCTTTACATTTATTACACACACCTAACTAATCCTACGCACAATAATCGTTCCACAAATCTGTGTTTTGGATCATCAATCTGTAAGTGATTTTGTGTTTATAACAAGTTTTTAAACAATGGTTTTGAATTTTTCATAAATCCAACGGTTAAATCTTGAGATATTGTGATGTTTGTGTTCTACGTGTAAGTGTAAGAACACTTAATCATTGGTGTGTTTTTGTGGTTAAAAAGGTTGTGTCAAAACGTTTTTAAAACACCAATGATACCATTTTTATCCTCAAAACTTACCCAGAAACACGAATTGATTGAATCTAGAAAACTAGGGTTTATGCGTGGTTTGGGTGTTTTCATATGTGAACGTTTTTGGTAATAAAGATTGTTATAATAGGTTGTTTTAAAGTTGAATGGAGCATATTTAAGCCCAGAACTTGCCCAGAAACATAAAAAATGAAAGAATTGAAATTTAGGGTTTATGTTCATACGGTTTGGGTATTTTTGATTAATGACATGTTTGATGTTAAAACTTGGATAAAACAACTCTATAGGCTTCCTAGACTTACCAGAAAAACTTTGGTGCAATTTCCATGGCTAGATTTCTTACGCGTAATTCTTGAAACTAGGGTTTAAGTTCCACGCATAAGGTTTTCTACGCGTAAACTGTTTGATAAGTATTCATGACTTGATCTGTTATAGAATGAATGTTAATGTTAATATTGATGTTATGATGATGTTATTTCAGGTTTGCTACTCGTAAAACTCAAAATCAAGGTTGTTAAGATATCTACGCATAAGGATCACCTTACGCGTGGCATGTTATGCGTAAGAGAAATCTTACGCGTAGCGTTTACGCGCAAGGTTCTACAAAGGGACTACGCGTATCCTGTGAAGGATATGCGTAAACAGTGATCTCTACGCATAAGGCCTACTCTTACGAGTAAGCCTTACGCATAAGGTTTTATATACGCCTACGCGTAAGCTTTACGCATAAGATCCCCTGTTCCTATGCGTAATATTTCTTACGCGTAAGTTAGGATCCTACGCATAAGCTTGCGTTTACACGTATAACTCCTGTTTGCGCATAAGCTACCATTTCTACGCCTAAGCCTTGATCAAGCCTTCATTGTGAATTGTTACGCGTGCAAACTTGTAAATAAATAAATCATAACGTCATGATACCAATAAATGTCACTTATAAGCTTAAATGTGTAATGTGTTGTGAAAAATATGTGATAACATAAAATTTAAAACCTAAAGTTAACTAACTCACGAAACCTTTCTCGACATCATTGGACTATTGGACAAACAAGTGATTTTGGACTCGTAACAATCATTGACATTGCACATTCAATAATTAGACAATAAAACCATCTGTTGACTAACATTATGTCTTTCGATATGTTGGTTCTTTTGGCTAAATATGTTTCAAATCACGACATGGAAGCTCAAATGAATGTGGATGCACCAAATGTTTTTACCATTGCTGATATCTTCCCTCATGACTATCCAATGAAGATTGGAAAGAACAATCTTCGTGTTGAATTTGAGACTCTCACCCACTCGGAATCTTCTTGTCTCATTGCAGTGGTTATTCTGAAGAATCATCCCTATCAGAACATGCTCACCAACTCTGCCACTGTTCGGAGATCTACATTCAGCAATTTGGAATACTATGCAAATGATCAAAGGACGAATGTTGTGATCGTGACTCTTAACCACAAACAACTCACCATCACACCGGCAGGCTTAAGGGCTGTTCTCCTCATTCCTGACATCATACCAACTGAATTCTCTGCTGCACCTATGAAGAGACCGCAATTCTTGATTGATATTGGGTACGATGAAGCTTCAGGAGTAATCATCAAGCATTCTCATGTGGATCTAAAGAACATTCCTCACCTTGAGAACCCTTTATATCATCATCACAAAATCCATTTCTGGTCGTGCAGGTTATGAGCATCCCAAGATCATGGAACTGCAAATCTTTTGGGCTCTGATCAACATGAAGCACATCGAAGTTGAAGCTCGGATTTGGGATGACATGATGACATTCCTCAAAAAGCTTGGCTCAAAGATTCCTTGTATCAGATATACAAAACTGTTGATCCAGAGAGCACTTGGATATAACCCTGATATCCCCAAAAGAATCAATGACCCCGACAATCTCGACATGTTGTCTGAACCCACTCTAATAGTCAGATTTAAGGAGTCAACTACCAAGAAACAAGGTGTTTGTGTTGCGATCACCTTCTCGATGAACTCAAACACTCAATTCTTACAAAAGGTATCAAAGTGTGGGAAGAGAACAAAGTTGGTTTTCTAGATGTTAAATATTTTGGTACACCTACCAGGAAAGCCAGACGAGGGAGTGCAGGCAGTGCCGCAAGCACTGAGAGTCAACGAAAGCTCCCTAAGAGGACACCTCCAAGCAAAAGGAGAGTTCCTTCCAAGGAAGCTATTCCTATTCCTATTCCCAAGATTGAACCACAAAGAAAGCTAACAGACGAGGACTTTGAGGGTACTGATACTGATGAAGAGATCATTTACTCAACTGCTAAAGATGAAACTCCAACGGTACCTAAACCTCCTAGTCCACCAGCAGATAAAGGAAAAGGAAAGACTCCAGTAATTGAGCAACAAGAAGAAGAAGAATCAGATGAAGAGCCTCTGGACACTAAGTACAGAAGGAAGTTCAAATTCATTAGATTCCAACACGTTGCAAAAGAATTTGCTAAGGATCAAATGGGTGGCCCCGTAGGATTGAGTGGTGGAGTACAATCTTCACTAGGTCCTGATGCGGTTAATCAACCCGATAAGGGATCTGCTGCCATGATGAGTGCTTATTCACTCATCATTTTTACCCGCCTAAGACCACAAAAATGAACAAAAACACCCAAATACGCTCAAAATATGTTAAAAATATCCTCGGAGTGTGTTTTATGTTTTTCAGGTACAAAAGGATTGAAAACTGAGCGAAAACGGGCAAAAAGAAGCCGAAATCAGAAAATGGCAAATTCAGTCCCTCAACTTTCAGGATTGGCAGTTTTGGTCCTTATACTATGTGAGATTTACAAGACTAGCCCTTTGAATACTTTTCAGAAGTTACATGAATGGTCCCTACAATTTCAGATTTCACAGCTTTGGTCCTTGGAAATTCAAATTAAACACATTTAGTCCCTAAGCTACACATTGGATCACAAAGCTAGTCCAATCTCATATTAACTCTTTTAACCCAAAATGCTTAGGCCCAACCCGGTCCAATCCTATTCCACCCATCAACCCGGTACCCAACCCGAGTTAAAAACCCACACCCACGACCTTCTTCTTCCTCTTTTTCATTTCCCTCCATAACCACAAACCCAATTCCCAAAACCTACTCTCCTCTTTCTCTGCTTCCCAAAACACTCAACCTGCCAACATCCCTTTCACCCAGCTACATCACAACCCAAACACCCCACCACCTCTTTTACCCAGTACACAACCAAAACCCTAAAACCCACTTTACCCCATTTCCCAATCCCACTAAATCCCAAACCCAAGAACAAATCACGGGTTACCCATTCCACCTCAGCAATCCAAAGGTGCACCATATTAATCCCACGGCTCAGATGAGCTCCAATTATGTACCTAACTAGTGGATGGCTATGATTATGGTTAAAGAAGCACAAGATGCTTTTGGTTTTGTTCACACTCAGAGAAGAAGCACAAGACAGAGAAAGAGAAGGAAGACAGTTTTTTTTATCTTAGTAGTATAAATATGTATTAGGTGAAAAATAAAAATGTTGTCTAGAATTGCTCTAGTTCTAGTCCATTTTATTTGCTTGTCTTGTAATTTAATTTCGATTCAGTTTAAACTCAGTTGTGTTTTTAGTATTGTAAGGAATTATTTTAGTTTAACGAGAATTATGATTTTCATATTTTCAAATCCCATTGTTGTTTCAAATATGTGTTACAAGCTTTCTTAAGGTTAAGTCAGTTGTTTGTTTTAATTTACAAGTAGTTTTTAAGGTCACAAAAAGTCTTTTCAGTTTAAAAAATCTGTTTTAACACTCCAACGGAGTGTTTGGTTTAAGCATTTTGTGGGTCATAAGCTCCTTTTGACCCATGTTGGGTTCCTAATTGGTTTTGCTTAAGTAAATGTTATAGTGGTGTATTAAGTCTCACAAGTTTTAAGTTTCAAAACAGGTTTTGAAGATAATTTCCAAAAAAAAAAGGAAGAAAAAAAGCTGTCATCACTGTCCCATAACAGTCCCCACTAATCCCATTTCAAGCTTAGTTTTAGGGTACTTGTAGCTAGATTCAGGATTTGATTTTTAGTGTCCAGGTAGTTAGCAGTACTAGGTGGATGTTCGTAAGCTTATTTAGGATTTTATAGCCCATTTAGTAGCTCATTAGAGATCTTAAATTGCCTCCTCAGGGCTGTTGCATCAGCTGTCCCTAATACTCCACTTGTAGCTTAATTTTAAGTAGTTTCTACTTAGGTGTAGGACTTGGTATTGATTTTACAAGTAGTTAGTAGCAATAGCTTAAACTTTTTTAGCTTATTTGGTAGAATAGAGTTCATTTAGCATCTTATTTCATGCCTTAGAAACTGTCGTTTGTGCCATTTTGTTTCTGTGAACAGCAGCCTGTTTTCCAATTTTTTGTAGCTTTCAGGTGTCCAGCTAATGTTTATTAGAAGTTCCCCATAAGCTCGATATAGGGGCAAACGTTTTCCAGCTGGGTGAACTCCAAATTCCCAGAAGCTCAACTGCTTATTTCCTCTGTAGCTCCTTCAAGATAAGCTCAAATGAGCCACCTTTGCTCGTATCTGTCCTGTCTCACAGCAGATCAGCAGCTCAGATTGCCTCTTGAGTGCTTATCAGGTTCTTGATTTAGCTTATTCAGATCTTCTTTAGTGCTCTTAATATATTTAGATTAGGTAGTTTACATTGTAGCCTATTAGGTGCTTATTTGTAGCTTATTTTGCTTATTTGTCCATTTTTCTAGCTTAGGATCTCCCCTAGTTTACAACTTTTGCCAACTGTTTTTTTTTTCCATTGTTATTGATTTTCGTTTACCTTGTAGCTTAGTACAATTGGTTGTCTTGTATGTTGCTTATTCGAACTTTTTATTGGCTTATTTGGTGCTTAATAACTAATAAAGGTGTGTTTGGTTGTGTCTTTGTCCAAAACAGCAGCTCAAGAGATGTTTATACAGCTTATTACTAAAGTTTTAGAAAATAAATTTTAACAAAAAGGTCTCACTGGATTGCCCCTTTAATCTTCCAAAGCCAAAATCCAAAAAAAAAATAGTGAATAAAAAGGTGCAGGGGTGGGATTCGACCCCCTGACCTCTAGCCTCCCACGAGCACAACATCACACCTCAACGCCAACTGCCCTTGGGTCTTTATTGGTTTGTATCATGCACATCTTTATATATAACATAGATATGGCAGTTTAAGCTTAATTTTAGATTTTAGCTTATTCCAGCTTATCTGGATAAGCTGGCACTTCAGGTTTAATTTTCCTAGGTTCTTACTCAGTTAAAGTATTTTGTGTAAAAATTCCAGATTTTTCAAAAATGTTTTAGTATTTTTAATCATTTAATTAGAGTAAAATAGTTTTTAATTCATAATAAATAATTTAAAGGTCGAAAAAATATTCCGCTTTTTCCTAAAATTATTTTTGGTCATGTAGAACGTAGGAAAATTGATTTCACACCCGTAGCTCTTCAATTTCAAAAATTTTACGTTTATGGCTCGGGTTGTTTGCCGTTTTTTACGTTTTTACGTTTTAGCACCCTAGGACTTAGTGTAGCTTCGTTCTATTATTTCTTAGGTTTAGTAGTAGTTTATTTATAGTTTACTTTGTTTTACGTGCTTTATTTTCATTCTGGTTCTTTAATTTGTAGATTAGCGTAATCCAAAATCCAAAATTTGTTTAACCAATTCAAGTCCTATTCACGAAACTCAACGACACCGTCAATTTCACACCTCGTTGGGACACGACCCGGGGAAATCACTTTCCCGGCATCACTTTTATCACACCCGTGAGATTTGGCACGTTAACCCTTTTCCTAAAAGGTTGATTTGTCGAGTTTTACGGTTAATTTGATATTTTGATATTTGTGTTTATTTTAACGAATCAATTTTTGGCGCCGCTGCCGGGGAGGTGTGTTGCGACAATATCGTGAAGTTTTTGCGATTAGTGACTTGAAGATCCTTCCTCGTGAAGTTACCGTTTTTCATAAAATCCAAAAATACAAAAATATTCTTCTCATTCCTCTTATTCGTTGATTCTATTTCTCTTACCCTCTTTTGCCGTTTAATTATATCCTTCGTATCCTCTCGATCACTCAATTCTATTTCTTTAACCCTCTATATGTTTAATTCTCATGGCGACGATCGATTATCGTCGTTGTTTTCATTGCAAAGGACGTATGGAAGAGGATCAAGTTTATTGTCTCAATCACGAATGTGTATGTAAGCGGTGTGGTAGGGCTGGTGCAAGCAAATATTGCTATTGGTGCGAATTATCCGATAATAACTCTCTTGATGATTCTCCAAGTTTTTCCGACCACCCTCCACAACACGAGATTTGTTCTATTGTTTCGAACCTAAACGTCTAGATTTGATCAAAATCTTTCGCGATTTACGGTTAAGGTTAAGAGAAAAGAGCAAGAACCGGAGACCAAAACGGAAGTGGTGGAAATTGCTAGCTCTAAGAGCACACCACTTGTCCCACCTCGGAATCTTCAAAACCTTTTTCAGACGAAATCATGAACATACTTCAAAATTACTTGAATGAACTTCGTCAAGATTCAATTTCAGGAAATACCGTTTTACCTACCATTTGTGATGTTGTTGAGCCCTCGATTCCTACTCCGTACCGAGATACCTTCGTTCGATCAAGAGTATTGCTACGGTTGTGGAGACGTGTTACCGAAAGGTTTCAGTTGTTACAAATGTATGTGCGAGTGGTGTGGAACCTATCTCATTGATGGATGTTGTTCGATTTGTGCCGAGAATTCATTAAACGCTATGATTCTAACCCGAACTCTTTCAATTATCCTCAAAACAATTTCAACTACCCTCCACAGAATTCATATGAACCACAACCGTACTATCATCATTTCAGTGATTCATCGTTTCATAATTTCTCTCCTCAATACCCTCATTGGGCTAAGTGTGGGGGTCCTCATGATGAATATCAATGTCAATCATGGAATCAAAACTATGGGCCTGACCCTTGTTATAACACTCCTTGTTTTGACAATTTCCAACCCCCACAACTTCCCTTCATTGATCCATTTTCTCATATGATTCTTGAGGAACTTTCCGAGGAACAAGCTGCTCGCAACGAAAGATTTCTGGCCGATGAGCGAGCAGCTCAAAAGCTTCTCCTATTTAACGAAGCTGCTCAACAGCGTTTTCTATTTAACGAAGCTTGCCGTCTCGATGACGAGGATGAGGAAGATTGGGAGATGACAAAGGACAAGGTGCATATCTCTAGCCCACAAAGTACCGCACATGTCCACTCTCCGCCCTCATATTGCCTATCTACCATAGAACCTTCGGATACCCTATTAATGGGGGATGAGCATCTTAGCACTATTCCGGAAACGGAATCGTCTTGTGTTGAGAACCTTGTCCCAAACCCAAGTGAATCCGAGGTTATTTCTGGTGATATGTGTGATGACCCTCTCGATGATGATTCTTCTCCCACCCCGAAAGAACCTGTTGAGGTGATCTCCGAGTCTGAAAATGACTATACGTCTTTTGATAATTCTTTATCGTGTGGAGACATCGAATAAGTGGAGGAAATTCCTTCTGAGCTCGTCAGCTTAGAAGAAGTGAGAGATGTTGATCCCGATGATCTTGATATAGACACTGATTTTGAAACGGATGATGAAGATATTCTCGTTGTGTTCGAGAAACCTTTACCTATGGCGTTCACTAATCCTGTTTGACTTGATTACGGATTCACTCTAGTTTCGGATAATCCCATCTTTGATATTCAGAATGAGGATAGTGACATTTTTACATCTCCTTCTTTACCCGAAGAAAAGAATAGTGGCAATCCCACTTCGACGTTGGACCTTCTCGAGGAGTTCGCCGATGAACTCGCTCTCGTTGATCATTCTCCACTTAGGAGATGATGTTGCTCACTTCGACTTTGAAGCCGACCTTACCGAATTAGAAAATCTTCTATACAATTGGTCTTGATAACTTCGTTAAGTGACACTCTTATGGAAGAGGTCGACTCAATTCTTTTTCCGGATGACTCGATACCTTCGGGTTTTCAGAGTGACGATTATGGCTTAGGTCCATCATCCACTCGTCCGCTGCTAAACCACCGGATGATGGAACCTCTTCTAAGCCCGACACGGATATTGTGACTTCTCTTGCGGTGGAAAAGATTTTTGAACATTCCGTTAATGTTCCTCAATCTAATCTTTTGCCCACCTATCCCACCCGTTGTCAAGTAATTGACACTTTGCCTTCTCCTCCCATTTCTTCTCCATGTCTTAACTCCTACGAGAGTGAAGATACCATCTTTGACCCCGGCATTTCTCATTCTCTTGAGCCAGAAATATATCTCATCGGTGTGGAACTTTCACGTGCTTCAAATGTTTGTCCAAACATCTTGAATGAAAGTCCGATGGCGATTTTCTATTCCACTTGCTCCCCCATGGACCAATGAATTCGGGGTCGAGTCAAGCTAGCGACTCGGTTAACAAAAACAGTAGCACTCTATATGGGTTTTCATCCGTATTTCTGACTTCTTTCTACTTTCTACCACCCTAGTGTGGGGGAGTTGCCCCCCGCTGTTGTATATAAGTTTTCTAAAAAAAAAAAAATTCAAATAATGGCCGTAGTATTTCCCTTTTACGTTCAATGTTTCGGCATAACCGCCGGTACTTTGAATATTGAGGGCAATATTCATTTCTAGTGTGGGGGGGGGGGGAATTCTACCCATTTTATCATGTAATTATACCACCTAATTCCCCCATTTTTGGCCAAAATTTTTTTTTTACGGTTATCAGTCCGCCAAGTCTAATAAACAAAAGGATTGGCTAATCCAGGAGCAAACGGATCTTGGTAAAGATATCTCAAATCCGTTGACGGCTGGCAATTTGCCCAAAATTGTATGGTGTTCAGGTCACCATATCTTTAATTAGTGAAGAGTTGGCTAGCCCGCAAGTTTATGGCTTGTGGTAAAGGCGGTTGGAAAACCATAATTGGTAATCGACTCACCAAAGATATTTTATCTAAGAGTTGGCTAGTCGAGAAGCAAACGGCTTCTGGTAAAGACAAATCAAAACCGTTGAAAGCTGGTGATTTGCTCAAAATCATATGGTTATCAGTGTACCATAGTTCTTACTTGAACTGAAACATTTGGCAACTCCAGAAGTAATGGCTTTTGGTAAAGAGATAAAATCCATTAAATTTTCATAAAAGATTGCTAGGGACTAGCAATTGCCTAGTGTGGGGGAATTTGATGAGTGCTTATTCACTCATCATTTTTACCCGCCTAAGACCACAAAAATGAACAAAAACACCCAAATACGCTCAAAATATGTTAAAAATATCCTCGGAGTGTGTTTTATGTTTTTCAGGTACAAAAGGATTGAAAAGCTGAAAACAGCAAAGAAGCCGAAATCAGAAAATGGCAAATTCAGTCCCTCAAGTTTCAGGATTGGCAGTTTTGGTCCTTATACTATGTGAGATTTACAAGACTAGCCCTTTGAATACCTTTCAGAAGTTACATGAATGGTCCCTACAATTTCATATTTCACAGCTTTGGTCCTTGGAAATTCAAATTAAACACATTTAGTCCCTAAGCTACACATTGGATCACAAAGCTAGTCCAATCTCATATTAACTCTTTTAACCCAAAATGCTTAGGCCCAACCCGGTCCAATCCTATTCCACCCATCAACCCGGTACCCAACCCGAGTTAAAAACCCACACCCACGACCATCTTCTTCCCCTTTTTCATTTCCCTCCATAACCACAAACCCAATTCCCAAAACCTACTCTCCTCTTTCTCTGCTTCCCAAAACACTCAACTGCGACATCCCTTTCACCCAGCTACATCACAACCCAAACACCCCACCACCTCTTTTACCCAGTACACAACCAAAACCCTAAAACCCACTTTACCCCATTTCCCAATCCCACTAAATCCCAACCCCAAGAACAAATCACGGGTTACCCATTCCACCTCAGCAATCCAAAGGTGCACCATATTAATCCCACGGCTCAGATGAGCTCCAATTATGTACCTAACTAGTGGATGGCTATGATTATGGTTAAAGAAGCACAAGATGCTTTTGGTTTTGTTCACACTCAGAGAAGAAGCACAAGATAGAGAAAGAGAAGGAAGACAGTTTTTTTTATCTTAGTAGTATAAATATGTATTAGGTGAAAAATAAAAATGTTGTCTAGAATTGCTCTAGTTCTAGTCCATTTATTTGCTTGTCTTTTAATTTAATTTCGATTCAGTTTAAATTCAGTTGTGTTTTTAGTATTGTAAGGAATTATTTTAGTTTAATGAGAATTCTGATTTTCATATTTTCAAATCCCATTGTTGTTTCAAATTTGTGTTACAAGCTTTCCTAAGGATAAGTCAGTTGTTTGTTTTAATTTACAAGTAGTTTTTAAGGTCACAAAAAGTCTTTTCAGTTTCGAAAATCTGTTTTAACACTCCAAGGGAGTGTTTGGTTTAAGCATTTTGTGGGTCATAAGCTCCTTTTGACCCATGTTGGGTTCCTAATTGGTTTTGCTTAAGTAAATGTTATAGTGGTGTATTAAGTCTCACAAGTTTTAAGTTTCAAAACAGGTTTTGAAGATAATTTCCAAGAAAAAAAAAGGGAAGAAAAAAAGCTGTCATCACTGTCCCATAACAGTCCCCACTAATCCCATTTCAAGCTTAGTTTTAGGGTACTTGTAGCTAGATTCAGGATTTGATTTTTAGTGTCCAGGTAGTTAGCAGTACTAGGTGGATGTTCGTAAGCTTATTTAGGATTTTATAGCCTATTTAGTAGCTCATTAGAGATCTTAAATTGCCTCCTCAGGGCTGTTGCATCAGCTGTCCCTAATACTCCACTTGTAGCTTAATTTTAAGTAGTTTCTACTTAGGTGTAGGACTTGGTATTAATTTTACAAGTAGTTAGTAGCAATAGCTTAAACTTTTTTAGCTTATTTAGTAAAATAGAGTTCATTTAGCATCTTATTTCATGCCTTAGAAACTGCCGTTTGTGCCATTTTGTTTCTGTGAACAGCAGCCTGTTTTCCAATTTTTTGTAGCTTTCAGGTGTCTAGCTAATGTTTATTAGAAGTTCCCCATAAGCTCGATATAGGGGCAAACGTTTTCCAGCTGGGTGAGCTCCAAATTCCCAGAAGCTCAACTGCTTATTTCCTCTATAGCTCCTTCAAGATAAGCTCAAATGAGCCACCTGTGCTCGTATCTATCCTGTCTCACAGCAGATCAGCAGCTCAGATTGCCTCTTGAGTGCTTATCAGGTTCTTGATTTAGCTTATTCAGATCTTCTTTAGTGCTCTTAATATATTTAGATTAGGTAGTTTACATTGTAGCCTATTAGGTGCTTATTTGTAGCTTATTTTGCTTATTTGTCCATTTTTCTAGCTTAGGATCTCCCCTAGTTTACAACTTTTGCCAACTGTTTTTTTTTTCATTGTTATTGATTTTCGTTTACCTTGTAGCTTAGTACAATTGGTTGTCTTGTATGTTGCTTATTCGAACTTTTTATTGGCTTATTTGGTGCTTAATAACTAATAAAGGTGTGCTTGGTTGTGTGCTGTCCAAAACAGCAGCTCAAAAGCTGTTTATACAGCTTATTACTAAAGTTTTAGAAAAGAAATTTTAACAAAAAGGTCTCACTGGATTGCCCCTTTAATCTTCCAAAGCCAAAATCCAAAAAAAAAAAAAAAAATAGTGAATAAAAAGGTGCAGGGGTGGGATTCGACCCCCTGACCTCTAGCCTCCCACGAGCACAACATCACACCTCAACGCCAACTGCCCTTGGGTCTTTATTGGTTTGTATCATGCACATCTTTATATATAACATAGATATGGCGGTTTAAGCTTAATTTTAGATTTTAGCTTATTCCAGCTTATCTGGATAAGCTGGCACTTCAGGTTTAATTTTCCTAGGTTCTTACTCAGTTAAAGTATTTTGTGTAAAAATTCCAGATTTTTCAAAAATGTTTTAGTATTTTTAATCATTTAATTAGAGTAAAATAGTTTTTAATTCATAATAAATAATTTAAAGGTCGAAAAAATATTCCGCTTTTTCCTAAAATTATTTTTGGTCATGTAGAACGTAGGAAAATTGATTTCACACCCGTAGCCCTTCAATTGCAAAAATTTTACGTTTATGGCTCGGGTTGTTTGCCGTTTTTTACGTTTTTACGTTTTAGCACCCTAGGACTTAGTGTAGCTTCGTTCTATTATTTCTTAGGTTTAGTAGTAGTTTATTTATAGTTTACTTTGTTTTACGTGCTTTATTTTCATTCTGGTTCTTTAATTTGTAGATTAGCGTAATCCAAAATCCAAAATTTGTTTAACCAATTCAAGTCCTATTCACGAAACTCAACGACACCGTCAATTTCACACCTCGTTGGGACACGACCCGGGGAAATCACTTTCCCGGCATCACTTTTATCACACCCGTGAGATTTGGCACGTTAACCCTTTTCCTAAAAGGTTGATTTGTCGAGTTTTACGGTTAATTTGATATTTTGATATTTGTGTTTATTTTAACGAATCATGCCACCACTCTTGAGCAACAACAAAAGCGCGTGGAAGATTCTATTGATTATAACATTGGAGAACCAGAAACTGAAAAGTCCAAGCAAGATAAAGCTGATGAAAAAGCTAAGTCTGGAAATGAAGAAGATGTTGAGTATGATAAGTTTCTTCTAGATAGTCCTAAGCGCTCAAAGGAGGAAACTTCGAGCCACCAAAGGACCCAGAGTCTCCTCATATCTCATCATCATCAAATTCATCTTCTCACTCTTCACCACCACCATCAAAAAGAACAACCAGATCCACATCGGATCGGTGAAGAAGCCAACTGCTTCTTGGATGTCTCATGCAAAGTCACGAATCGTTAAAGTTGTCAAGCAGGTCAGAGAGAAAAATATTACAAAGAAGAAGTTAGATTTTCTTGTGACCGGTCGATATATTCATGATGAGCAAGAAAAGATGCAAGTTGAAAGGGAGTATGTCCAGAAGCTCATGAAAGATGATCTTCAAGGGAGAATGGACGAGATGATCAAAGGATACTCTCACAAGTTCCTTCTTGACGTAGTTCCTAAACTGACAAAGGAGATGTACACCAGACAACTTTATCCGAATCTTTTTCATTTGGCCAAGCAAACCATGAAATCAACTCCAATGAATGTTAACATCAATCCAGTTGAACCCACAATCTTCTTAGATGATGAATTGGTGAACCGGCTGGTAGCTCAAATGTCGAAACGCTCTGCAACGTTTGCCTCCTACGAAGGTAAATTGTTTGAAGCATTGTTGGAATACCAACTCAGGTCATCATCTGAGAGAAGAAGCGAAAGGCCTAAGCGTCAAGAGGCGGCGAAGATAAAGATAAGGATAAGGATAACGAGCCCAAACGCCTGAAGAAGTCTAGTGAATCATCCTCTATTCAGTACTCAATGCAGCCTCCACCCCAAAGGACTCCAGCTCAACAAGGATCCCCTCCTCGCTCTTCAACTGAAAAACCTCAGGATTCTGAGACACCACCCCAGACTCAGAAAACCGATGATCACTTTGAGTATACAGGTGGTGACTGTGAAAACGTAGAGGGGGGGTGAATACATTACCGTTTAAAATCGTTAGATCTTTTGTATCAAATCACTTATGAAGCTTGTTATTATATGAAAGTATCAATTATTGTTTATGACTAATATAAAGCTTAGTAAACCAAGTTGTCACACAAGCATCATCATCAAACCACATCATAAGCAATTATAAAAGTAAAGAGATAAAGAAAGGAAAGTGCGAACCGAACACGAGGATTTATAGTGGTTCGGTCACGGATCTCCTCTCCGTCCTACCCCACTCCCCGAGTACCCAACTCGAGAGTTACTTCACTAAATCAACAAGCTCCCTTCTCGGCGGAGAAAACCTTACAATCGCCGTAAACACACTTTTTCGGTACAAAGCTAAATACCGGGTTCTAGTTCGAGGTAGAACCAACCTAACGTCGCCTATACAATATTTCCGACACCAAGCTAGATGTCGAGTTCTTTTCAAGGGTACAACCACTCCCACTATGTTTTATGGCCCAACATAACAAACCTTCTGTTTTATGGTACAAACACATAAACCATCTAATCTAGTTTGGTGAAAGTGTTGTGATGATGCAATAATGTTTACAATGATGATCCATGACATAAATGTCTAATGGATATGAATGACTAATCTAAATGATCTTCTTAAATAAGAAGTCTTCAATCAATGAGGATATCAAGAGATCTTGAATCTTCATATGTTGATATACTTTGGTGAATGAGGATGGCTAGATCTCTAAACTTTCCTTGGTTGATCAAAATGTAAAATATGCTTACAACAAAGATGAATGTTAGAAGCATTATGATCATGTGATGGTGAGGGTGATTGATGTATGCTACTACATGTTTATCTATAGATCTAAGTGATGAAAAGAATGTTAGAGAGAATATATGTTGGAAGGGATGAAGATATGAGAAAACCATGGGATGGTATTTATAACCAAAAGTGGTAATCAAAAATATAATAATTTATTAGATTTGATATCTTAGAATATCTTCAAAAATCTTTCCAAAATCTTTTAAAGATTTAGATGACACTATGCATGACGTAATAAAAGAGTGTTTTCCTTTTTATGAAAAATACATTTAAACAAATGTATATATTTATTAAAAAGGTAAGTTACTTGTAAATAAAATGTAAGTAACCTTTTGTAAAATAAAATATCTAGTTGAGTGCTTGTCAAAATAAAATATATTTTGTCAAGTGTAAGTAAACTTTAGTACTTGTATGAATATTATAGTTAGTTTACTTGTACAAATAAAGTATGTATTTGTTAGACATTTTACAAAAGATGTATTTGTATAAAATACTTGTGAATGCAAAATGTAAAATGAGGTTGGAAATAGAATGGTTAACCTATTAAAATACTTAGTGACTCTAAACGTATTTTAAACATTCTAAATGATTTGTTAATGGGTTTGATCATAATGCCACATAACAAACATGTACGAACCTGTGTTGTAACATACGAGGACTTGAGACATCGAGAGGTGTTGAATGTATGTTGAGACAAATGTAATTACAAGTAACTTGTACATTTTACGTTATGTATTACAAGTTACGTGTTTGTCATCAATCAAAACAAACGAGACTGTATAGATTAAATATCGTAATATTTGCACTAACAGTGACGATGAGGAAATCCCTGAGCCCCAACAACAACCCATCTCTCTTCACACAACCAAGAAACCAAAATCTTCAACTAGGCCAAAGAAAAAGAAGAAAAAGGCGCCTATGACTGACGTCTTATCATGGTTGGACGAGGATGACACTGAATTTGAATGGTTCTCGAAGCTTGTTGATTCCACTCCCTACCCATCTGAAGGTCAAGAGGTTACAGAATGTAGTACATTAGAGCATGCGAAACTACTACAAGAAAATTTCCGTGTGAAGAAGATGATGAAATCCGAGTTGAAGCGAATCAAGAATGAAGCATTTCAACTTCTCAAAGACAGCTCGGAAAGTGCTATAGAAGTTGAGTATCACCTTGATAATATAGCACGAGCCATGTCTAACAACATGCATTGGCTCAACCCAGAAGCAAACATCGACTTCACCAAGCGGGACAACCCTCCATATTACACCGACTGGTCTAAACCTCTACCAACAATTGGCCAATCGGATCGACCTAGGATTCCATTCCTATATTTCTTCAACAAAGACTTGGAATTTCTTCTTCACGGTGGCGATGGTTCAAGGAAATACGCTACATCACGACACTTCCGTTCCGGTAGCCATATACTCTAACTGCATAGCCATCGAGGAAAGAGCTAACCACATGTTCTCCAACAAAGTGGAAGAGTATGACCGTGATGCAATGTATGGGATTCACCATGGGCGAAGCGCCGAAGAATCTACTACAAGTGTCAGGTTCGAAGTCTCAACATGATGTGTTCAGTACTAAAAGTATCGTTGCCATCAAACATGTTGATCTTTCGTCCAAATGGGACTACACTTTTCTCAAGAATATTGTGGTCAAAAGGCAAGACGAAAGGGATTATGCATTCTCTGAAGCGGACTTTGAGAATTTATCTCTCAACGACATTGAAGACATGTACCTTGCCTAAGTACAGGGTCGCATGAGACAATTTTCAACTGAAGTAAGTCCTTGCTTATCTACATTAGACGCATAGTCATCAAAGAACGTGTAGAAGATCTCCAGCTTGCAGTTGAATCATATCAGACCCATGTCAACTTCACTCCACCTCAGCTAGATCTTCCCGACATCAACCAGCTTTCACAATACACTCTCATCAGCCAACCATTGGAATTGGTTTACCTTAGTGAAACACTACGCAATGGCTGATGGCGTGTAGAGATCTTCACAAGTTTGGGGATCACACATTGAAGAAAGTTAGGGATGGATTGGCTTATAGGTTGAAGGATATACATGAAGGAATTGGGTTACAAAAGCGATGGAATTCTAAGGACAGACGGGATGTGAAAAGGATCATCACTATGATTGATGAAAGGTTGTATCGAAGGGATCGATTGAACACTGGAGAGCTTTGTAGGCGGTCGTCCCGGATTGCTCTCGCCGGCTATCAACGCCATTAATTCCTGGAAACATTGATGGACTTCCTGGTACTCCTTGAACTGCTTCTATTTCATATAATTTGGATGTGTGATTATTTATGTCAATGGCTTGTGCACACATAACAGTGTACAACCCGTTCTCGTCAAGAAAGGACCCTGTGGTACGCTTCAGTGCCACAATCCTTATAAAAGGAGCGAAAGCCTCTTACTTTTGAGTAAAACCTATCAAACCTTTCACTTTTCAAGGTTTTGCTCAAAAGATCAAGTACTTCCCCTTATGATTTTCAAAACCTCAACCGTTTATATCACTAGTTGAGGGGGAGTATTTGAATTAAAACTTTGTTCACAAATTGTTCACAGTGGTCATCTTCCCATAAAACTCAAAATGGTCATATTTATTCTCAACATTTCTTCAAAAATAACAATTATATGCCATTTTTGAGGGGGAGAAAATGTATGGGAAAAGAAATATGTTGTGTAAAATGTTCCATTCGAGAAACTCTTGTTAGACATGATCTTTGACGGGTTTGACAACTTTTCGAGGTTTGTCCACACCTTCAAGATAGCTATTAGAGCTAGTTGTCACCTAAAAGCTGACAATGTAAGTCTTTAACTATTCAACGAAACCGTGTCTCGCGGGGGATTGCGTATCTTGAGTTGATCAATTCAAAAGGTGCGCGCTCTTCCCTCACTGTGCAGATTTCTATCAAAACTCTTAAGCACATGTCGAGGGGGAGTATTTCTGAAAATCTAAAACTCTTGAAGTGTTCAAACATGTTTTTCATTCACAAACACTTTGAGAGATATTCATGAAAAATGGTTTTATGGCAATGGAGTTATAAGGATATTAAGGTTAGGAATAACCATCCAATGAGCCGCCAGAGCCGGAGGGATCTACCCAAGGACACTACCAATAATTAGAATTAGAAGTCCTTAGGTATGATTATAAAATGGAGAAAATGAGAATCGGAGAAAGAAGGAGTTGAAGAATTAAAAAGAAAAGCAAAGAAAAGGGTGAAAAGAAATAGCCCTCCAGATTATTCAACTTAGGGCGAAACCGGGCTCAATTCATATGCTACTTGGTTGTCACTTAGTGACACGGTATTGAAGATTAAAAGTCGTCATGGACCCAAGGACGCATGCACTAAACCTTCTTAGCCACTCAAGTTTCTCTCAACAGAAGCTTGTTTCATTCTCACAGGGAACCCTACATAATCTATCGGCTTTCTCTTAGAGATTTCTGATATTGAAGAAGGAGACTCTCTCCCTAGTCTCCGCTCAGGAAAACCAAAACGCACTATTGAGTCTAGAGCCACGCGATTCATCAAAAGATCTCTTAGGTACACTTGACATTTCATCACTTGGTGTTCAACAATAAGAACATCGGTGGTACGTTATCGAGTCCTTCACGGATCTTAGAAATCACCGAGAACATTTATGAGAGGTTCAAAATTGTGATCCTCGGTGATTAAATGGAAACTCTGCCGGGTCAACATCAAACAGACCACGGCGGGTCACTTCGGTAACTCCCCGTGGATTACGCTTAGTGTGTCTCAAACGGTCTACACTCATGAGGTGATGCTTCGGTGTACCTCAGCGACTCATCTGAACTGTAGGTGTACTTCGGTACATCGCGTTATCTCACTTGTGGGACTCCGGTTCAGGAACGGCCTTTGTGAGAATTAGAGTTGTGTTTTCACACTATGTTGTTAACACTCTCGAAATTCGAACTTGTAAGTGCCGGTATCCGCTTATTACTAACCGTTTTCATGTTTTCTCCTTATGGAAGCTCTGGAGCGGAATGATCGTGCAGATTCTTCACATGCTCATGCCAACATCATTTCTAATGGATGTTCTATCTAAAAGCAACACAAAAGTCAGAATGATTCTTCGTCAAACCAAAGAATCTACAAAGTTAAAGACTTAAAGAACTTCATCGGTACTGAAATCCAACGTCAAAGAGCGTGTGAGCATGTTGAAGAATGACGTGGAACACTGGAGCGGCGAAGGGCGGAACTTGATCGCGACAACAACAACATACTATCACTTTCATCACTAAAGAACAAAGAACAAAGATTAAGATGACGTCAAAGCAGAACTGTTTAAAGAAAACAATTTCTCTACACTGGGGAGATTGTTCAAATCAAGGCAATTCTTCTCACAAGAAAGAAGAATGTCAGAACACGTCAAAGCTTCTATTACATCAGCTCCTTAACCGTTCATATTCATTCATCACCCACACTTAGGGGGAGATTGTTGGAGTCACTCCTAAACCTATATCAAGCGTTAGTGATTCATATGTAATAGTTAGCTTTATTATGGCCTTTATGTTTGTTATTAGCTTAAGCTTATGTAGAAGGCCCATGAGCTTAGGCCTATGTCCATTAAGGAAAGGAAGGGAGTAGGAGTGTTTCCCAAGCTCCCCTTCCTATAAATACCATGTAATAAACCTCACTTGAGGGTTGGTTGTTCAATTCATTCACTTTCTCTATTACTACGCATAACCGGTCTTAGTTTTATACACATAGTGTGTGTGTGTGTGTGTTGTTGAACCAATCTCTTCTCCTCTCTACTCTTTTTATTGATGCTTGTGTTGTAAACTTAGTGACCTAACAGATCTCAAACGGATAACCGATCGAATATCATAACGGATGGAATCATATCAAATGAATCATATCAAAGGAATCATAGCAAAGGGAATCATATCAAAGAGATCATATCAGACGGATCATATCAAACAGAATCATATCAACAGAAAAGGAATCAAAGTTAAAGATCGAGAAGTCATGAGAATAAACCCTTAGTGAGAAAGGATAGAATATATGTACCTTAACGCCAATGACAGGAAAGCAAACAAATGAATGAACACGAAGACACAACGTCACGTCTCCTTCAATGAATCTACACGGATTACGATTCGTATAATATTTATTAGCTCATTTAAGTCCTAACGGATTAATCGTATTAATATAAGCGTATTCTCATTTTTAGTAGTGGACGGAATTAAAATACTTTAGGGTAATAATCAATAATTAGCCAAACTTATTGGTTACAAATGATAAATGGCAAAATTAAATGTTTAATATGACAAATATCCTATTTTAAGGCTTTATCAAACCATACTTCAAAGTATAGGGTTCGCATGGTAATTATCTCAAAGTTTAGGGTGTATTGTGTCATGTCAATATAGTTCAAGGTTTGCATGCGACAACATTTAAAGATGAGGGTTAAAAGTGGAATATTTTATAAATAGTAACATGCAAAATTTTTAACCATTCGTACAGCTTGCTTTTTTTTTCCCTGGCATGCCAACTTCATGGTTGATCGCGGCTCAAACGATTAAGATCTACGACTAAGTAAGAATGCCTTATGAATAACCCCCGACTCGACTCTCCCGATACACTTTCAAATTCCAAAAGACTCAATCATGAATCCCGCGATCACCTTCGAAGTTACCCCCACAAGATCCCATATGCATGTTCGATCTATATTCAAGCTCGTTCGTGATCCAAACAATTAACATTCACGACCTAGTAAAAATATATTATGATTAACCCCCGGCTCAACTATCCCAACACGCTTTCAAAATACATAAAGACTCAACCGTTATTCCGGCGATTACCCTTGAACATACCCTCATGAGACCATGGTTAATTTACACTAGGCTTTATGATTTGCTACAAAATCATGCATGCTAAAATAACCACCCACGTTCTCTTCATTCAAGCCATTTTCTTCATTTTTCACATGAAATATATACGTTATTTTTTTTTCTCCTTTATTCTTCTTTGTTTTCTTATCATTATATCATATAAGCATTCGAATGGAAGTCACGATCATATTAGTGAGATGATAACATGTTATATTGTCTTCATATTTTATACACATTCGTATACTAATGATTCGATCAAACAAGAAAACACATAGACGATACGGGGTACCTTTGATTGGATTCAATATAGATCGAAGAACACACGAATAAGACCAATGAATCACTACCCACGATCACCACAAGACTACTACCAAGGCTGCAAAACCCCAACCACAATCGATCACCAAAACTGCAGGTCTTCGTCTCTTGTTCTTTGTGGAGATAAATATATTTGGAACTCGTTATTGTTTGTTTTGGTTTTTGTTTCGGTAGATGTTACTGAATTACAAGGGACGATTTAAGCATGAATAGGATATGGTTGAATTGTCAAAACGTGTGAGTAAAGAGGGAATGTCGTGTTTTCTAGTTAGGAAATAAGATATACTCGTATCTTCTATTGAAACAAGATATACACATGATAATATTCGGTCTTATCATCCAAAGCGTATGGGACAAAGTAAGGAAGGAAATGCAACATATTTGTTTAGGAAACTAGGACAAAAACGTGTGAAAAATAAATATTATGAATTCGAATTTGAATTTGCGGGCTTTACAACTCTTCCCTTCTAAAAGAAAATTTCGTCCTCGAAATTGAAGTCGCAGAAGTAAACGTAGACGTACTAGTTTAAGGCAAACGTAGCAGTCCATAATTTCGCACAAATCATAACAATTTCTGGTCCAAGGAGGTACAAAACTTATATGTAACAGATGTCAATGAGAATCTCGCAAGGAGGTACAGAATTCCAAACGAATGTGAAAACTGACAAATACGGATATGAGTCCTAGTCTATCTAACGTACCAACCTGGATGTCGTATGATTCCAATAATTTCAAATTATATGATCTCGGTATTATCAAGTTGATCAGGCGTCATAATACTTGCATCACATAACAAGTCCTTATTTTCATCATATTCTATCTTGGGGTCATGACGAACCACATAACCGACATAATGTCAAAACAAATACACATATAGGTAGCAAGTAACATACCAAATAAAACCAGATTCACATATAGGCAGCACATAATACATCAAATCAACTTACCGTTTCACAAAGGAAAGAAGGCCGCTGACTTGCTCAAGAAAGGTTCCTCATGACTCATTACTGACGATCCAAAATAGCCTTAGGTTCACAAAGGTGCCGCAAGGTCTACCCTTACTGATACAAATCATAACGGATGAAAATTGCGAATTCTCAAAAAGATATTAAACATAACGCGAAGTTGTAGTAACAACGTAGAATCAGGCCATAGGACTCCATCATCCAAGCTAAGCCCCAAACAAATCGAAGAAAACACCATTGGTCAAAATCATATAACGAAATATCAACCTAACTCAAAACGCGTGACGAAAACAATCAGAATAACATAAATCGCACCCAATTATATGAAGTAGATGAATCTTCCCAGCATCTCAACGGTTGGAGTGTTGACCATAAATTCCTGAATCTTGGTAGTAGTTTCTTCGCACGTCTAAAGTACGCCGGTCATAGTTCCTCTGCTCATACGTCTTCCAAGTGTCCACCAGTTGAATGTGGTCTCCGTCTTTGCGCCTTTGTTTGGTCCGTCCAACTCCCTCCAGCAGCATCCTGATGTCTCAAGCAGCATTGCAATCGGGTGCGGCTTTTGCTTTACGAACCTCTCCAGTTCAGAAACTGTTGCAGCAACGCAGGGTCGGCACCATCATCTTCGATTCTACGAGTAGTCTCCATCTAAACAATCGACAAACGAATGCGCGAAGATAAAACAAACAAAATCAAATGCGAAAAGAAGACGGTCAAATCAGCAAAGACAAAAGATTATTGAAGTCAAATCTGAAGGAAAATCAAAAGAATCAGAAAGATCGAAAGAGACGGAAGCCTAATGTCTACCCAAGTCCTCACAGGTCAATCCTAAGGTCAACAAGACGAAACCTTAGCTCTGGTACCATAATTGTAACACCCCAACCCGACAAGGGTCTGAATGTCACATTATGGAGTCATATCAGAGCATACTAATAAAATTTTGCAAGCGGAAGTCTTATAAAATAAAATACCAAGTTATATAAGCGAATGACTTACAAGGAAAAATACAAAATCCAATATGTCAAAAATGAAATGAAATATCAAAACAATTGCTTTTCAAAATAATCCAAAATGATAGGGGAACTAGGATCGGTTCACTCAAAAGCTCTTACTCTCAGCCCATCAAAGCCCAGCATACCACTTGGTACCTGCCGCATGGAAAAGAAATGCGGCTGAGCTTAAAAAGCCCAATGAACAGATATAACAAAACAAAAGCAAAACTAAATCAAAATGCAAAACGAAACAAAGGAGACTGATATCAAAATCGTAACGAATGAGCACAATGAGTCTATAAGTTAATGATGAACCTGCAGAACACAATATTAATAGATATCCAGGAGGAACAGAAATCAAAGAAAACCAAAGCAAAGCAAAGCAGCGAATCATAGAACAAATATAAGCACATGTAAATAACCAAACATACAAGTATCGGAACATAATCACATAGGAGTTGATGAACAATATCATAAATAAAATCAAGCAACCAATAGTGTAAAAGCATATCAGTCAGCGGATCAACTAAACATGAATATGGCAAAACAACCAAATCAGATAATCAGATATACATAAGCTAAGCTGAAATCTTTAAACAAATGGGAGCAACTGAATAGAATGCAAGCATGGCAATCACACAAGTCAGAAAATCAACAATTAATAAACATAATAAATATCATAACAAGTTGAGATACTAATAGAAGTATAAGCATGTCAGTCACAAATATAAGTAGGAATTACTGAACGAACATCATCATCAAATGAAGTAACTGAACAAGAGTATAGCATGATAAACGGATAGATCAAATGATTATATACTAGCATGACAACCAGACGAATCAAATAGTCACATAATAACATGATACGCGGATAATTAGATATTAGCGTGATAACAGATGAATCAGGTAGCCACATAATAACATAGTAGACAGAGGAATCATGTAATCATATAACAACATGGTAAATAGATGAATCAAATAATCATATAATATCATAGTCAACACATGAATCCAATAATCATATAATAGCTCGGTAAACGGATGAAGTGATAGTCTGAAGTATAAGCTTGGCAGCCAACCGAAATGGAGTGAAAGCGTAGTAAATAAAATGAATCGAAGACTGAGTATAATAACCAAATGAATTGAATTATGAGTCCGATAGTCAAACGAATCACATAAGAATACTGAGTGAATAAGTAGCTAACTGAATGATTGAATAGGCATAGTAAATGAATGAATCAGAATATCAGGTAGTCACATAATAACCAAAATCAGAATGTTGCCACGAGCACCTAATACTAAAGGAGATACTCCAATAGCCAAATCTAACAAATCACATATCATAACCCATATATGCCAAATCATATCAGATCCGTCAAATCATAAGTGCACAAGGAGGGGAGACCTCTCAAGTACCAAATGGAGTAGCTAGCTCCCAAATGTGAGGGGGTGTATTGCACACACGCACCACATCACCAAAACTGAACTGAGTACCTAGGATGCATCCATACGCTCCCTACAAAACAAATCAAATATACATATGCCAGTACGAGACTGTACATACGTATTCATAATGGCCAAGTGCACACATATCATAATCATATCAAAAGGGAACGTCGGGGACTAATCACACCGCCCCAGATAGTGTCATGCCATTGGTGCATCAATGACATGGCCATGGTACCTCCATGGGTAGTTAGCTCGGGCAACCAGATAAAACAAATCATATCATATCAAACTGATCATATAATGGAATCATATCAATAAGGGATCTCAAACGGATAACCGATCGAATATCATAACAGATGGAATCATATCAAATGAATCATATCAAAGGAATCATAGCAAAGGGAATCATATCAAAGAGATCATATCAGCCGGATCATATCAAACAGAATCATATCAACAGAAAAGGAATCAAAGTTAAAGATCGAGAAGTCATGAGAATAAACCCTTAGTGAGAAATGATAGAATATCAGTACCTTAACGCCAATGACAGGAAAGCAAACAAATGAATGAACACGAAGACACAACGTCACGTCTCCTTCAATGAATCTACACGGATTACGATTTGTTTAATACTTATTAGCTCATTTAAGTCATAACGGATTAATCGTATTAATATAAGCGTATTCTCATTTTTAGTAGTGGACGGAATTAAAATACTTTAGGGTAATAATCAATAATTAGCCAAACTTATTGGTTACAAATGATAAATGGCAAAATTAAATGTTTAATATGACAAATATCCTATTTTAAGGCTTTATCAGATCATACTTCAAAGTATAGGGTTCGCATGGTAATTATCTCAAAGTTTAGGGTGTATTGTGTCATGTCAATATAGTTCAAGGTTTGCATGCGACAACATTTAAAGATGAGGGTTAAAAGTGAAATATTTTATAAATAGTAACATGCAAAACTATTAACTATTCGTACAGCTTGCTTTTTCTTTTTTTTTCCCAGCATGCCAACTTCATGCTTGATCGCGGCTCAAACGATTAAGATCTACGACTAAGTAAGAATGCCTTATGAATAACCCCCGACTCGACTCTCCCGATACACTTTCAAATTTCCAAAAGACTCAATCATGAATCCCGCGATCACCCTCGAAGTTACCCCCACAAGATCCCATATGCATGTTCGATCTATATTCAAGCTTGTTCGTGATCCAAACAATTAACATTCACGACCTAGTAAAAATATATTATGATTAACCCCCGGCTCAACTATCCCAACACGCTTTCAAAATACATAAAGACTCAACCGTTATTCTGGCGATTACCCTTGAACATACCCTCATGATACCATGGTTAATTTGCACTAGGCTTTATGATTTGCTACAAAATCATGCATGCAAAAATAACCGCCCACGTTCTCCTCATTCAAGCCATTTTCTTCATTATTCACATGAAATATATACGTTATTTTTTTTTTCTCCTTTATTCATCTTTGTTTTCTTATCATTATATCATATAAGCATTCGAATGGAAGTCACAATCATATTAGTGAGATGATAACATGTTATATTGTCTTCATATTTTATACACATTCGTATACTAATGATTCGATCAAACAAGAAAACACATAGACGATACGGGGTACCTTTGATTGGATTGAATATAGATCGAAGAACACACGAATAAGACCAATGAATCACTACCCACGATCACCACAAGACTACTACCAAGGCTGCAAAACCCCAACCACAATCGATCACCAAAACTGTAGGTCTTCGTCTCTTGTTCTTTGTGGATATAAATATATTTGGAACTCGTTATTGTTTGTTTTGGTTTTTGTTTCGGTAGATGTTACTGAATTACAAGGGACGATTTAAGCATGAATAGGATATGGTTGAATTGTCAAAACGTGTGAGTAAAGAGGGAATGTCATGTTTTCTAGTTAGGAAATAACATATACTCGTATCTTCTATTGAAACAAGATATACACATGATAATATTCGGTCTTATCATCCAAAGCGTATGGGACAAATTAAGGAAGGAAATGCAACATATTTGTTTAGGAAACTAGGACAGAAACGTGTGAAAAACAAATATTATGAATTCGAATTTGAATTTGCGGGCTTTACAACTCTCCCCTTCTAAAAGAAAATTTCATTCTCAAAATTGAAGTCGCATAAGTAAACATAGACATACTAGTTTAAGGCAGACGTAGCAGTCCATAATTTCGCATAAATCATAACAATATCTGGTCCAAGGAGGTACAAAACTTATATGTAACAGATGTCAGTGAGAATCTCGCAAGGAGGTACAAAATTCCAAACGAATGTGAAAACTGACAAATAACGGATATGTGTCCTAGTCTATCCAACGTACCAACCTCAGGCATTTCCCAGGATCTCGTATGATTCCAATAAGTTCAAATTATATGATCTCGGTATTTACACGTTGATCAGGCATCATAATACTTGCATCACATAACAAGTCCTTATTGTCATCATATTCTATCTCGGGGTCATGACGAACCACATAACCAACATCACGTCAAAACAAATACACATATAGGTAGCAAGTAACATACCAAATCAAACCGGATTCACATACAGGCAGCAAATAATACATCAAATCAACTTACCGTTTCACAAAGGAAAGAAGGCCGCTGACTTGCTCAAGAAAGGTTCCTCATGACTCATTACTGACGAACCAAAATAGCCGTAGGTTCACAAAGGTGCCGCAAGGTCTACCCTTACTGATACAAATCATAACGGATGAAAATTGCGATTTCTCAAAAAGATATTAAACATAACGCGAAGTTGTAGTAACAACGAAGAATCAGGCCATAGGACTCCATCATCCAAGCTAAGCCCCAAACAAATCGAAGAAAACACCATTGGTCAAAATCATATAACAAAATATCAACCTAACTCAAAACGCGTGACGAAACAAATAAGAATAACACAAATCGCGCTCAATCATATGAAGTAGATGAATCTTCCCAGCATCTCAACCGTTGGAGTGTTGACCATAAATGCCTGAATCTTGGTAGTAGTTTCTTCGCACGTCTAAAGTACGCCGTTCATAGTTCCTCTGCTCATACGTCTTCCAAGTTTCCACCAGTTGAATGTGGTCTCCGTCTTTGCGCCTCTGGTTGGTCCGTCCAACTCCCTCCAGCAGCATCCTGATGTCTCAAGCAGCATTGCAATCGGGTGCGGCTTTTGCTTCACGAACCTCTCCAGTTCAGAAACTGTTGCAGCAACGCAGGGTCGGCACCATCATCTTCGATTCTACGAGTAGTCTCCATCTAAACAATCGACAAACGAATGCGCGAAGATAAAACAAACAAAATCAAATGCGAAAAGAAGACGGTCAAATCAGCAAAGACAAAAGATTATTGAAGTCAAATCTGAAGGAAAATCAAAAGAATCAGAAAGATCGAAAGAGACGGAAGCCTAATGTCTACCCAAGTCCTCACAGGTCAATCCTAAGGTCAACAAGACGAAACCTTAGCTCTGGTACCATAATTGTAACACCCCAACCCGACGAGGGTCCGAATGTCACATTATGGAGTCATATCAGAACATACTAATAAAATTTTGCAACGGAAGTCTTATGAAATAAAATACCAAGTCATATAAGCGAATGACTTACAAGGAAAAATACAAAATCCAATATGTCAAAAATGAAATGAAATATCAAAACAATTGCTCTTCAAAATATACCAAAATGATAGGGGAACTAGGATCGGTTCACTCAAAAGCTCTTACTCATAGCCCATCAAAGCCCAGCATACCACTTGGTACCTGCCGCATGGAAAAGAAATGCGGCTGAGCTTAAAAAGCCCAGTGAACAGATATAACAAAAAAAAAAGCTAAACTAAATCAAAATACAAAACGAAACAAAGGAGACTGATATCAAAATCGTAACGAACGAGCACAATGAGTCTATAAGTTAATGAGGAACCTGCAGAACACAATATTAATAAATATCCAGGAGGAACAGAAATCAAAGAAAACCAAAGCAAAGCAAAGCAGCGAATCATAGAACAAATATAAGCACATGTAAATAACCAAACATACAAGTATCGGAACATAATCACATAGGAGTTGATGAACAATCTCATAAATAAAATCAAGCAACCAATAGTGTAAAAGCATATCAGTCAGCGGATCAACTTAACATGAATATGGCAAAACAACCAAATCAGATAATCAGATATACATAAGCTAAGCTGAAATCTTTAAGCAAATGGGAGCAACTGAATAGAATACAAGCATGGCAATCACACAAGTCAGAAAATCAACAATTAATAAACATAATAAATATCATAACAAGTTGAGATACTAATAGAAGTATAAGCTTGTCAATCACAAATATAAGTAGGAATTACTGAACGAACATCATCATCAAATGAAGTAACTGAACAAGAGTATAGCATGATAAACGGATAGATCAAATGATTATATACTAGCATGACAACCAGACAAATCAAATAGTTACATAATAACATGATAAGCGGATAATTAGATATTAGCATGATAACAGATGAATCAGGTAGCCACATAATAACATAATAGACAGAGGAATCATGTAATCATATAACAACATGGTAAATAGATGAATCAAATAATCATATAATAGCATAGTCAACACACGAATCCAATAATCATATAATAGCTCGGTAAACGGATGAGGTGATAGTCTGAAGTATAAGCTTGGCAGCCAACCGAAATGGAGTGAAAGCGTAGTAAATAAAAATGAATCGAAGACTGAGTATAATAACCAAATGAATTGAAGTATGAGTCCGATAGTCAAACGAATCACATAAGAATACTGAGTGAATAAGTAGCTAACTGAATGATTAAACAGGCATAGTAAACGAATGAATCAGAATATCAGGTAGTCACATAATAACCAAAATCAGAATGTTGCCACGAGCACCTAATACTAAAGGAGATACTCCAATAGCCAAATCTAACAAATCACATATCATAACCCATATCTGCCAAATCATATCAAATCCGTCAAATCATAAGTGCACAAGGAGGGGAGACCTCTCAAGTACCAAATGTAGTAGCTAGCTCCCAAATGTGAGGGGGTGTATTGCACACACGCACCACATCACCAAAACTGAACTGAGTACCTAGGATGCATCCATACGCTCCCTGCAAAACAAATCAAATATACATATGCCAGTACGAGACTGTACATACGTATTCATAATGGCCAAGTGCACACATATCATAATCATATCAAAAGGGAACGTCGGGGACTAATCACACCGCCCCAGATAGTGTCATGCCAACCAGATAAAACAAATCATATCATATCAAACTGATCATATAATGGAATCATATCAATAAGGGATCTCAAACGGATAACCGATCGAATATCATAACAGATGGAATCATATCAAATGAATCATATCAAAGGAATCATAGCAAAGGGAATCATATCAAAGAGATCATATCAGCCGGATCATATCAAACAGAATCATATCAACAGAAAAGGAATCAAAGTTAAAGATCGAGAAGTCATGAGAATAAACCCTTAGTGAGAAATGATAGAATATCTCGTACCTTAACGCCAATGACAGGAAAGCAAACAAATGAATGAACACGAAGACACAACGCCACGTCTCCTTCAATGAATCTACACGGATTACGATTTGTTTAATACTTATTAGCTCATTTAAGTCATAACGGATTAATCGTATTAATATAAGCGTATTCTCATTTTTAGTAGTGGACGGAATTAAAATACTTTAGGGTAATAATCAATAATTAGCCAAACTTGTTGGTTACAAATGATAAATGGCAAAATTAAATGTTTAATATGACAAATATCCTATTTTAAGGCTTTATCAGATCATACTTCAAAGTATAGGGTTCGCATGGTAATTATCTCAAAGTTTAGGGTGTATTGTGTCATGTCAATATAGTTCAAGGTTTGCATGCGACAACATTTAAAGATGAAGGTTAAAAGTGAAATATTTTATAAATAGTAACATGCAAAACTATTAACTATTCGTACAGCTTGCTTTTTCTTTTTTTTTCCCAGCATGCCAACTTCATGCTTGATCGCAGCTCAAACGATTAAGATCTACGACTAAGTAAGAATGCCTTATGAATAACCCCCGACTCGACTCTCCCGATACACTTTCAAAATTCCAAAAGACTCAATCATGAATCCCGCGATCACCCTCGAAGTTACCCCCACAAGATCCCATATGCATGTTCGATCTATATTCAAGCTCGTTCGTGATCCAAACAATTAACATTCACGACCTAGTAAAAATATATTATGATTAACCCCCGGCTCAACTATCCCAACACGCTTTCAAAATACATAAAGACTCAACCGTTATTCCGGCGATTACCCTTGAACATACCCTCATGAGACCGTGGTTAATTTACACTAGGCTTTATGATTTGCTACAAAATCATGCATGCAAAAATAACCACCCACGTTCTCCTCATTCAAGCCATTTTCTTCATTTTTCACATGAAATATATACGTTATTTTTTTTCTCCTTTATTCTTCTTTGTTTTCTTATCATTATATCATATAAGCATTCGAATGGAAGTCACGATCATATTAGTGAGATGATAACATGTTATATTGTCTTCATATTTTATACACATTCGTATACTAATGATTCGATCAAACAAGAAAACACATAGACGATACGGGGTACCTTTGATTGGATTCAATATAGATCGAAGAACACACGAATAAGACCAATGAATCACTACCCACGATCATCACAGGACTACTACCAAGGCTGCAAAACCCCAACCACAATCGATCACCAAAACTGCAGGTCTTCGTCTCTTGTTCTTTGTGGAGATAAATATATTTGGAACTTCGTTATTGTTTGTTTTGGCTTTTGTTTCGGTAGATGTTACTGAATTACAAGGGACGATTTAAGCATGAATAGGATATGGTTGAATTGTCAAAACGTGTGAGTAAAGAGGGAATGTCGTGTTTTCTTGTTAGGAAATAAGATATACTCGTATCTTCTATTGAAACAAGATATACACATGATAATATTCGGTCTTATCATCCAAAGCGTATGGGACAAAGTAAGGAAGGAAATGCAACATATTTGTTTACGAAACTAGGACAGAAACGTGTGAAAAACAAATATTATGAATTCGAATTTGAATTTGCGGGCTTTACAATTATTATTATTATTATTATTATTATTATTTATCTTTTATCATTATTCGTTACATATTTCTTATTAAAATTTATATTTTATGTTTAACAGTTTTACAATAAAAAATCAGAAAAAAAAGAAAACAAAAGAGAGAGATGTATCATTATCAATTTAGGTGTACCGGTATCCGACCCTTTTACATAATTACCTTTAAACCTAAGAGCGCTCGGTACAATAATAACCCAACGGCGTTATTGTTGACATGGCCGGCGTTGATGCCGCGTTACAACATCAGCGAAGCCGGCGTTGGGGCTACCTTACCAACGGCGTGGCTACATCAACGCAACACGAAACACGTGTAGTAACAATTTTTTTTACACAAACCCTCTGGTCGTATAATGGTTTTGCGTTTGTGTGTGTATTTAAGTGTGTGTTGGTTTACGTTTGTGGGTTTGCGTTTGTGTGTGTGCAGGTCGATGAAGAAGACGAGTTTTTTTTGGTTAACATTTAATAGTAGGTAGGTGGGTTGGGAAGGAAATTATTGGAGCAAATGACATTTTAACTTTTTATTTATTTATTATTATTATTTTTTTATAATAATGTTATTTGTATATTAATTTAATAAATGAAATATTAGTTAAGGGGTTAATTTGTAAATTGCAATTTTTAAAAATGTAAGTCTAAAAAAGGTGGTTTTATTTAGTGTTGTAATAAAGGGTGTTTTTTTTATGTTAAATGTTTTGGTGTTAAAATGGTTTAGCGCTGAGATGACACATCAAAATCGGTATTAACATGTTATTGTACCCAGTGTTCTAAAAGGAGCGCCAAGGTGCGAGGCGTGGCTTCGGCGCCACGAAATGGACCAAGGTGCGAGGTCTAGGCGTCGTATGAAAAGGCGTGGGATAAGCCGCGAAAAGGCGTGAAAAGGCGCGTCTTTTGGTAAGGCGTGACACCATTTTTTGAAGCATTTAGGGGATTTACGGATTTGGGCTTAAAATTCTAGTATTTGGGCTATTTCCTTCTTGGGCCTCGTAATTTCAAAATACAATTACTACTTGTGCCTCGTATTTGGGCCTGGCTATTTCGGGATTTGGGCGTTAGTAATTGATACTTCTTTTAAAAAATGATATAAAATTATAAATACATAAATCTATAAATATTGTTTGCCGCCTTAAGAACGCCTTAAGAAACACCAAAGCTTCGTAAAGACTCGTATGGCTTGAGGCGTGGTTGTGCCGCCACGCCACGCCTCACGCCTTTTAGAACATTGATTGTACCTAAAGCTCTAATGTTTATATTAAACTAGTGTTTTAAAATTTTCAAATAAATTTAACTAAAATTTTTCAGCACAAATTTTCAAATAGATTTAAAACTTGATTTAAATACAACTTCTTTTATTTGATGGTACTAGTTAAGAAGAGTCCATGTTTACATAGCCCGCTAAATTCCCCCGCCAAAAATAAGTTCCTCGCCAATTATTCACATAGACTTGACAGACACCACGTCTCTTGATCATGTCCATCCTCAACTACTTACAAACCTCCAAACCACCACCCTTCTGTTTGCGTCACCACTACCATCACTTGTGATTTGATGATTTTGGGTGGTCTAGGGGAGCTCATCTACGAGCAAAACAGGGTATATATATATCGATCCAACCTTTTTTTTTGCAAAGAAAGTTTTATTTATTGGTTGTCTTTGGTTGCTACTTATGATCTATTACTTTTTTGTGTTTGTTACACATTTGCAATTTGTGAATGCCAAGTGTTCGATGATAGAAATCAGTCTCCAAAATCTTTGGAATGACACTTATTCGGACGAAAAGGCCCGAATATACGAAGAAAATGACCAAAGTCAAGAATCGAGACACTCAGGCTGCTGGAACTGAAGGGGACGGGCGTCAGGTGTTATCTGAGAGTACCTTAGAGTTAAACCATCCAAAGAGACCTTAGAGTTAAAGTTTAAAAATCCTAGAGATTTTCTAGTCATTAACCTTTGGTAGTTTCAAAGAGATAGGGATAAACGCATACCCTACGACCTTAGACACACAACGCAATTAAGAATAAGGATGTGACAATTCAACCACAAATAGGATATAATTAAGGAGTAATAAAACCTAAGTAAACACATCTTTAAATCATCATACGAGCACACAATAATTAGACATAGAATACATACACCTTAGAATAGATAATTAGACGAATAGAGTAATCGGTAGAAATACCAACCCCCCAAATCCAAACCCCGAGATTCGTACCTTTCCATTTCCTAAAAACATAAAAAGATAAAAATAATCTTCCTCAACCCCAACCTTAGCGTAGTAACTTCTTACTAGCATTCCTATTCCCCTAGAGAACGATATCAATTCCCGTGGCTTACCCGAATACTACACTACAACGATTAGGTTCACTGCCTAGGGTGTTGAAAAACTTGCTCGACGAAACGGAAGTTCCTTTGACCCCGAACGACGCGTGTAGCGTTATCAAGTTTTTGGCGCCGTTGCCGGGGAATAGAATAGCTAGTTAGGAGTCCACCTCGTTTAGATTTCTTTGCTCGATTCCTATCAAGTAAACTTTTTTCCCATTTGTAGCTTTCTCGTAGTCTATCCCCGTTCTTCGTGACCTTTGTTCGTAAAACCTATCACTCACCATGATACGTGTCTTGAGCCGAAGATTCTTCACACTACCCGCTTCCAATCCTCTTCCCAACCCCGAAATTGATAACACAATCCCACAAAACCCTTCGCCTGTTCACCACTTTGGAAATCACCTAGGGCATAATGAGATAAATTGGCAACAACAAAGTCCTTTCTATGACTCAGATTCCGATGAGGAATTTGATCATGGTGAAGCACTTGACAACGGGAGGTCATTGATGAAGTTAGTTTTGAAATAGAAGAAGACCCCTCCCAATGTTTTGACCCTAGGTATAGAATCGAGAAAGATGGTCCCTTTAACATGCAATTCCATTGCAAAATAGGATTAGAAGGATTCGATGCTTACTTGAATTCGTTCTTGGTTTTAAACTTAATCTCAAGAAACCTATACAATAAAATCAAGGTCAATGTGTTAACTTATCGAGGGAAAAATGTTGTTGAAGCAGTCACTCATTTGCATGTGTTTGTTGGAAGTTTTGCTTATTTGGTAGAATTCATGGTTTTAGAAAATTTAGGAGAATTTATTGATAAGGACCTCACTCAAGTAATTTTTGGAAAACCTTTCAAGAGAATGACTAGGTTAAGTGAGAGGATGATTGATGGTCTAATTACATTCTCTGATGAAGTTGAAGACTTTGTCTACCAAATGCCACGTGCTAATCCTAGGTTTAAACACAAGGATGTTGAGGCATGTAATAGAATGACTCCTATTCCATTGCTTAGTGAAAGGGATAAGCAAAATGGACTTAGGTACCCATATGAGAAAACTAAGAGGTATTATAAAAAGTGCCTAGAGTTAGGAGATGATTACAAAAAGAATAAGAAAACGTTAGAATGGCTTAGGTATGGGCACGCAAGCGTGCACGAGACAACGAGTCTAGCTACAAGACTCATAAATAAAGAAAAGCGCTTCGTGGGAGGCAACCCATGCTTAATTGTTTGCTTGTTTGTGTCGTATATCTTTAATTGATTGTTTGTTCTCATGTTTAAATTTGT
>OU343220.1:262308816-262419047 GCA_910596185.1 Chrysanthemum makinoi
ATGTGACAACTCGTACTTTCAGTCATTCTCAAAACAATTCATGCGTCACAATTTTCGACATTATCGAAAATAAAGTTTGCGTGTTCCAAATTTCCGCGTAACCTTAATGGTTTTAGCGGCGATTCTATATCATATCATCACGAACATTTCATATGGACTAAGTTTAGTCTACTTTTCATTAGCATCATTTGCATCATGTTAGTTCATTCATGACTTTGCATTTCACATTAAACGCATAATTTTATATTATAAACGTTATCGCGTAAGTTATGATTTGAGCATTTATTTCCGATACTTTCAAAATGATCCCGATATGTTTTTATACTTACATTTAGTTTATAAAAATAATATTTTGATTTACCTAGTGTTTTAAATTTATTTTGTATATAAATCGTTAAATTTATATTATTACGGGGGACGTTTTTCCTAAAACGACACGATAATTATTATATCCTCAATTTTACAAGAAATGTATTTTTACAATTTTTATGATTTCAATATACTTTACCTTTGATCCCATAAAACTTATTTTAGCCATACTTGGACCTCTAATGTTTCACAACTATGTACAAGTTACAGACAATTTTTTAGGGTTTAACTACAAAACATTTCACTTAGGCACGTTGTTAACCAATTTTATACATTATTAAGAAAGGAAAACAAAATATATATTTGGTGGTGAAATGCTCCCCCCTTGGCGACCAAGGGGTGGTTGGCAGTTTAATGATGTGGGTAGCGATTGTTCAATTGGTATAGGTGCATCTACACTATATATAGACTTTACTCATGAATCTTTCATTTCATGTCCCGCTCATTGGTTCGGCATAGTAGTGGAGTTATGTTCTCGATGAGGGGGGTCCTCTCCTAGTGGCCAGGGGGGGTCACGGATAGGTCAGAAGTAGCAGAGAATCATGGCAAAATTTCAAAATCAAGTATTAAACAAGTCTAGATGACACTCTTAGTAATAGGTTTTGAAATAAAAACCTAGGGTTTTAGGGTTTAATCCGTTCTAATCACCTCATCATTGGAGCTTAAGCATATCACTTTCATTTACATCTATCATTTTCATTCTAGTATTTCATCAGTTTCTTAGGCAACCTGCAGACTTATTGTTTTTATACCATTTTTACATTGATTTAAGAGTTTTATATTATAATCATCCCATAAGGTATCCCTTGTTATAGATTGGTCTTGATGATGTTTAAGAACCATGACAATCCCTAAGAAGGTGTATGGTAGATTAGAAAGCTTTTGGAGTTGTTTGAAGGTGAGGTTGGGAAATAGGTTTTAGTACGAGAAAACTATTTTCGACAAGTATAATAAAGTGGTCTGATCTTATTTTTTGGTTTTTTCTGGAAAATCTGACGACCGTAGGCACGAACTTTGGCCTGATATTTAGAAAATAAACTTTAAAAGACAAGAAAGATGAAGAGGGGGAAAATAAAACTAAGAAAAAAAATATACTAAAGAATCCGTGGCCGCTTGAACGGATTAAAACGGAGTTATAACGAAGAAGTTATGAATTTTTCAAGTTTGACGACGAAATATATATTTTCTGAAATTTCAGCAAGCTGTTTTTATAATGTACGAGTCAAAAACGAGTCTTAAGCTTTATAAATTATTTCGACTTATCAAAATATATAGTATACTTTGATAAGAAGCTAAGGACGTATAATACGTAGAAAACGGATTTGTAACGACTAAAATATACACGTTTTCATAAAATTGCCGTAACTTTATTATTTACGAAAAACTATATTATTCTAGTAAACAAAACGACCATGTTGAAGGCTATTTTTAACGTTGACGTAGAACTTTTTGTAACGAGATGTCTTCTAATAAAATCAAGATCACCAAGCATATTTTTCAAAATGACCAACCGTTTGTATAGCGGAGTTGTAATAAGTTATTTACGGTTGTTTAAACTTTGCCGAAACTCACTTTTTAAACCACATTTAGACAAAATCACCATATTTAACCCCTATTATCTTTATGTTCGAGACCTTTATGTCGAAAACTCCTGAACTGAAACTTCTAGATTTTGATGCAAACTTTCCAAAATCGTTGAGTTCGCTTCCTAACGTTCGACGTACACCATTTTACGACTAGTTTTTCGAAGCCATTTTTGTCACTTTCATGAAATTTCCGACGACATTGTTTTACGACGAAAAGTGATAATTTCACCATAAATCATCACGAAACTATTGTAGGATGACATTTTGACGTAAATACTTGTAAAGTGATTTAAGAATGGTCAAGACGTCAAAGAGTATTTTTTCGACGATAAATATTTTTCAAACTCGCAAATGGTATAAATAACATACGAAATGCATGCATAACATTACATCATAACTCATTACATATCATATCATTCATAATAGGTCATTTTCGAGGATTCACGTATATTTCAGGGTATCCACTTTTGTCATCGTAATCATTGCAACAGGTGAGTTTTCATAGCCCCACTTTACTCTTTTAACTGTTTTACAAACTCTTGGGGGAGATACATGCTACATTTTTTTAATCGAACACAAATGCTTTGAACTATATGCTATAACCGAATGTTTTATTATCACTAAGTATTTGCCATGTTCGAAGTCCCTACATCATGCACCATTAGTCACTTGCGAGTGAGCGCGAATATTGTGAATAGGCCTATTGGAATTAACACTCCCGCTCCTATTGACCCAGTTAGGGGAAATCGAGCGCACTATATTTGAATCATTAAGGTAAATTGGCAAGTTACCTATTAGGGCGGCGATGAAACGATGATTACCAATTTTTATTGGTGCGAGGTTTACGCTTTGGTGTCATGAACTTAGTGAAATAAATACGATCTTGTTTTCAACGATGAGTGTGAAACAATTTAACTCACACTACGATTATTGTGTTCAAACGAATTAATTAAACCTATGGATTTCACTCAACCTTTGTGTTGACCTTTTTAAGCATGTTTTATCTCAGGTATCTAAGGCATTCACTTCATGGCATGCATTTGGACACATCATGGAGTCGCGATGACGACTCGTCTCACTTGGGTTTTACGCACTTTAAAACATCGTTTGAATTGTAACAAACTTATTTCCGCACAAGTTGATTTTCATTTGGGACCTATACTTTGTAACTCTGATTATTTTATTAAATCAAACGATGTATTTTTCAAACGACACTTTAAGTCGTTCAATATAACTGTGATTGTGATGCTATGACAGTCAATCCCCAGGAATTCCATTCCGCTGCAAAACAGGTAATTTGGGGGTGTGACAATGGTTGAACTAAATTGCTCATAAGATGTTTTCTTAGGACTAAGGCAATGTAACAAAGTATGAATAAAAAATCTCCAGTGGGGACAAAAACCACTCTTTTTGAAAGTAGCCTTTTTGTTAGTGGTATCATACCCCATGGATGATAAAGTATCATGAATGTCAGACATAGGTAATGTGATGAGACCGTTGAGATCATCCAAGTGAAGTACTCTCCTCAGGGATGCCTCAGTAACATCAATAGTTACTCCATCTACAGTGGCTCTGAGTGCATCCACTGTTTCGAGTGTATCTCTATTCTCAAGTGTGATGGACTGAGCAGAAGTCCAAAACTGATTGATTTGAGAGATATAATTATGGTTTTAAAGTAAAGCATACCTTATATGACTGGTATGAAGAAGTCCACAATTTGATGAAAAACAGGGCCACTTTTCTCGTTAGTCTTTTGTAAGTAGGCCACTAGGTTGTGCTCATCTGCAAATTTCAAAGAAGCCATAGAAACTTTTGATGAAAAATATTATTATGTCAGTAAGAATTGAAGTAATGACTAGCTAATTGAGAGAAAAAGATATATAGGGTTAGGGTTTAGAATTGATGCGCAAGTAAATTATCTTTAGAAAGTAGTTATAATATAGAAAGAAGATAATTTATTTAAAATATTAACCTTATATATATGACTATCAGTGGTTACTTTCAACGGCTAGTGAAAAATAAATTACTGACATAATCAGTTGTAACGGCTAGAACAATAGTGGTAAAATAACACTGTCAGTGAAAACTGTGAACTAGCAGTGGTAATTTTTCACAAAATTTCAAAGAGCAGTGGAAAAATCATTAGAAAACAATACTGCTCCCAATATAGTTTTTAGCAAACTATCAGCTATCAACGGATTTGAAATGTCTTTACCATGAGCCGTTTGCTATGGACTACCAACTCTTTATCAAAAGAATATGGTGAGTTGATAACCATATATTTTTGGTAAACTATCAACCATAAATGGATTTGTCAAGTCTTTACCAGTAGCCGTTTGCTCTGGACTAGTTGATTCTTATGTGTATTAGACATGGTGAATCAATAACCATTTTATGTGTATCTTAGATATACACCTTTTAACTCCAACTCCTCATCAAAATTTGATATACAAACTCATACAACAATTGCATTACCCTACAGCCTCCTCACACAAGAAAAATTTATGGATTAAGCATTCCAAGACTTGTTACCAAGTATTGAAATCTTCCCACATCAAGACCTTTTGTCAATAAATCAGCATAGTTGTCATCAGTAGAAATTTTGACAACTTGAATTAGTCCCTTTTCATAGCAATCTCGAATGAAATGGTGTCTAATTTCAATATGTTTGGTCTTTGTGTGTTGAACAAGATTCTTGATTATGCAAATGGTACTGCTATTGTCAATATGTATGATGGTATTCATGAAATTGTACCCATAGTCCAAAAGTTGATTTTGAAGCCATGGTACTTGAGCACAGCAACTTGCAGCAGCAATATACTCTGCTTCAGTTGAAGAATTAGCCACCATTGTATGTTTCTTGCACTGCCATGACACTAGCCTGTTGCCAAGAAATTGACATCCACAAGTTGTAGATTTTCTATCCAAGCAAGCATAGTCACTATCTGAGTAAGTAACCATATCTAAAGGAGAATCTCTGGAGTACCACAATCCCAGAGTAGGAAATGCTTTAAGATATCTGAAAATTTTCTTCACGGCAGTCAAGTGAGAGAACTTGGGAGTAACTTGAAACCTTGCACAGGCACACACAACAAACATAATATCTGGTCTAGATGATGTAAGATACATCAAAGAGCCAATCATAGACCTATACATGTGCACATCAACAGCTTCACCATTGTTTTGCTTAAGAAGTAGATGTGTAGTCTTGTCTGCAGGAGTGCTGGATGACTTTGCATCAGTAAACTTGAACTTCCTTAGTATCTCAGCCACATATTTATCTTGATTAATGAAAATACCATCTGGATTTTGTAGTACTTGAAGTCCCAAAAAGAATGTGAGTTCTCCCATAGAACTCATCTGAAATTCTTCTTTCATCAGTTTTTCTCGAATCTTGCACATCTCTGTCTTTATAGACCCAAAAATGATATCATCAACATACACTTGAACAAGCAAGATATCATTCTTGTCTTTCTTGATGAACAAAGTTTGATCCACTCTGCCTCTATGAAACCCATTTGCAAGAAGATAAGTAGTTAAGGTTTCATACCATTTCCTTGGTGCTTGATGCAAGCCATACAAAGCTTTAACAACCCTGTAGACTTTGTTAGGATATTCCGGGTCTTCAAAGCCTGGAGGTTGTGAGACATAAACCTCTTCATCTATCTGCCCATATAGAAAAGAACTTTTTACATCCATTTGATAGACTTTAAATCCCATAAAAGATGCATAGGCTAAGAACAGCCTAATTGCTTCAACCCTTGCAACAGGGGCAAACACTTCTTCATAATCAATACTCTCCTCTTGAGTATATCCTTGAGCCACAAGCCTAGCTTTGTTTCTGATAACAATTCCCTTTTCATCTTTCTTGTTTCTGAACACCCATTTAGTACCTATTACCTTCTGCCAGAAGGCAAATCACAAAGCACCCATACCTTGAAGCTTAAATTGGGAGCCTCTTCTTGCATTGCTTCTACCCAACTTTCATCTTCAAGTGCCTTGTAAACATTCTTAGGCTCCATTTGTGACAGAAAACACATAAATAGACATTCATTCTAGCCTTCATGTATTTTAGATTCATATATTTTACTTATGAATCCATGAACATCAGGAAACTTTGTTTGTCTTCTAGTCTTCACAGGTGAATAGACATCCCCAATCACATTTTCAAGTGGATGTGATTTATGAATAGTAGTGTGGGGAGTCTGAGGAACTGCAATCTCTCTTGGCAAATTAGAAATTTCAACATCATTGGCTTGAGCTTCCATAGTAACTGGAGTGGTGATTCCCACATCTGGTGTTGCAGTGGAAACAATTTGCCGAACAGTGGAATCTGAATTTCCACTGCTTTCAAAATTATCAGCATTCAAATTACTATTTCCTTCTTTTATCACCCCACATCTGGTGTTATGTGGAAACACTTTGCCGAACAGTGGAATCTGAATTTCCACTGCTTTCAAAATTATCAGCATTCAAATTACTATTTCCTTCTTTTTCCAAATCACTAGAAGGATGAACAACTCCAGTTTTCACTAAATCATTATTATCTGCATAGTCCCAAAGAGGTAGACTGAATTCATCTTGATCATCTGCATCCTCTTTGCTTGGTTCATCATCATCAAGAAACTCTTCTGAACCTGCAAAATCAAAAGAAGATGTTCCTGTAGCAACAGGCACATAATTCATAGTATTGTGTAGAGTATCAAGATCAACCAGTCTTTCTGGACCAGTTCCTTTGACATTGACTTTGTTTTCCAGGAACACTACATGCAGATTCTCTTCAATCTTTTGGGTTCTTAAGTTGAATACTCTGAAAGCTTTACTAACCATGGAATACCCAACAAAATACCCTTCATAAGCCTTTTCATCAAACTTGCCCAGATAATCTATGGTATTGAGAATAGATACATGACACCCAAATGGTCTCATGAAGACAAGGGTAGGTGGTCTTCCCCTAAACAATTCATAAGGTGTCTTGTTCTTTGTCATTACCACTAAAACCCTGTTTTCCACATAACATGCAGTGTTAACTGCTTCAGCCCAAAAAGTAATTGGCAATTTGGAATCGGCCAACATGGTTCTAGCAGCTTCTATCAGTGTCCTGTTTCTCCTCTCAGCAACACCATTTTGTTGAGGAGTTCTAGCCACAATAAATTCTCTTTTAATACCTTTATCTCTGCAAAACTCATCCATAACTCTATTCTTGAATTCGGTTCCATTGTCACACCTAATGATTTTAACTTTCATATCATATTGGTTTTCTACTTTTGTAATATAAAGAGGACATGGGGTGTAGGTTTTCATAAATAAGTCTTCCATAATGTAGTCTAGTAAAGGTGTTTGTGTGTAACCTAGACGTGTTCCTATAAACGTCTAGGGTTAGAATTGGTGTAGTTGTAGCCTCAAGAATCTCTTGATTCCTGTTACAAGTTAAGTGTAACCGTATTATTCTGATCAAATAATATTTGAGGCTTGGAATGATTATTAATGAAAAACCTTGTGTCAATAACATAGTTGTTATATATTCCGCTGTGCATGATTCTTTATTTATGTTATTGTTTAACCCTAAGTCTCAAAACGATCTCAAGGAGTTTAAAAAACTCCACAATTGGTATCAGAGCCAGGGGAGCTCGTTACCTAGGGATTCGCAAGGTTTTATTGGTCGAAGAATGGCGAAAAGAAGAAAAACTATGAATCTGAAAATTCTCGTATTTTTCTGTAGTACAGTTTTAAAAACGCGATAACTTTTTCGTTAACCGTTGGATCATAACGAAATTTTCGGTGGACGTTCTCTATATATTCATCTAACTTTTCACCGAAGGGATTGTCTATCCGAGCTCTCTATCAAAATTTATTCAATGTCGAAGTTGGCTGCAGAAACTGGTTTAATAATTCGAACTTTTTGGGTTTTCATACATATTCAACTTCTTGAATTTGTGTTACTTGTTATAATTCTTGATGGAGGTTGTTTATGCATTGTGTGGTGTTTATGATTCATGGTTAGAAGCAGCTTTCCTAGTGTTTTTATGAAAACACTTCTAGGGTTTTCTGAAACCACTGATAGTGTATTCTCGAAACCACTGATAGTGTATTCTCGAAACCACTGATAGTTTTTTCTCGAAACCACTTCTAGTGTTTTTCTGAAACCACTTCTAGTGTTTTTCTGAAACCACTTCTAGTGTTTTTCTCGAAACCACTCCTAGTGTTTTCTCGAAACCACTGCTAGTGTTATCTCAATTCCACTGCTGGTGTTCTTGCGTTATTCTTTCTGCTGATGAGGTTTTGGAATTGAGGGGAAGTTGTACATGTTTTTGGTACTAAGATTTTTGGTGACACACACATGGTATTTTGGTTCGCACACACAAGAAGATTGGTATTTGTTCTTAATGGTTTTAAAAAGCTCGTTTTTGAATTGTTTGAAGAATTGATTACGAAGAAGGTTAAATATCATTTATTTGATGTTGTAGTTGAGTTTCACAGGTTTGTGTTCTTATTATATCTCAAAGTGGGTGTTACACTTTTAAGGTAACTTGTTCGTATTCTTAAGGATTGACGAAGACTTGCAAAATCTAGTTTTCATAGGTCAAGGGTGGATGGATGAAGACCTAGTTAACTATCACTTAAAGGAGTTACATTGTAGTGCTTAGTGTCTCATTGAAGATGAGGATTTTGTCAAGAGATTGCGGTCTACTTATATGGTGTTAGTATAAGTTTGGAGTCACGTGGATAGTACAAGACATAAGACACAAGTTTGGGTTATTTTACTTCTTCATCAAATTCGTTATACTTGGTTTTCTTCACAAGTGATCATTACATAGAGCTTACTGATTTGAAGAATCATTTTCATGCACCACTCAAGGGGAAGTTTCTAATGTTTACATTCTCTATTTGTTGATAACAAAAAGGGGAAGAGATATTGGAGTGCGATGGCATGGATTAAGGGGAAGACAAAGGAAGACAAGAATGTTTCATTCACGGAGATGTTTACATCTCAACTTCTGCTACTTCGTCTAGGGAAGTTCGTACACGACTTTGTTTGTTTTGTCATCATCAAATAGGGGAAGATTGTTGGGTTTTAGGTTCCTTGGATTTGATGAGACAAAATAAATACAAGAATGAAACAAAGGGACTTAAAGTGACAAAGATGAAATCTACAAAAAGATGGAAGGACTTGCTTGCAAAAGAATATTTATTATTTAGTCCTTCGTAGTATTTTGTAAACCCTAATCCTCTAGTATATAAAGAGGACATGGGGTGTAGGTTTTAATAAATAAGTCTTCCATAATGTAGTCTAGTAAAGGTGTTTGTGTGTAACCTAGACGTGTTCCTATAAACGTCTAGGGTTAGAATTGGTGTAGTTGTAGCCTCAAGAATCTCTTGATTCCTGTTACAAGTTAAGTGTAACCGTATTATTCTGATCACCGTATTATTCTGATCAAATAATATTTGAGGCTTGGAATGATTATTAATGAAAAACCTTGTGTCAATAACATAGTTGTTATATATTCCGCTGTGCATGATTCTTTATTTATGTTATTGTTTAACTTTAAGGCTTAAAACGATCTCAAGGAGTTTAACAAACTCCACAATTGGTATCAGAGCCAGGGGAGCTCGTTACCTAGGGATTCGCAAGGTTTTATTGGTCGAAGAATGGCGAAAAGAAGAAAAACTATGAATCTGAAAATTCTCTTATTTTTCTGCAGTACAGTTTTAAAAACGCGATAACTTTTTCGTTAACCGTTGGATCATAACGAAATTTTCGGTGGACATTCTCTATATATTCATCTAACTTTACACAGAAGGGATTGTCGATCTGTGCTCTCTTTCAAAAGTTATTCAATGTCGAAGTTGGCTGCAGAAATTGGTTTAATAATTCGAATTTTTGGGTTTTCATGCATATTCAACTTCTTGAATTTGTGTTACTTGTTCTAATTCTTAATGGAGGTTGTTTATACATTGTGTGGTGTTTATGATTCATGGTTAGAAGCAGCTTTCCTAGTGTTTTTACGAAACTACTTCTAGTGTTTTCTGAAACCACTGATAGTGTATTCTCGAAACACTGATAGTGTATTCTCGAAACCACTGATAGTGTATTCTCGAAACCACTGATAGTGTTTTCTCAAAACCACTTCTAGTGTTTTTCTGAAACCACTTCTAGTGTTTTTCTGAAACCACATCTAGTGTTTTTCTGAAACCACTTCTAGTGTTTTTCTGAAACCACTTCTAGTGTTTTTCTCGAAACCACTCCTAGTGTTTTCTCGAAACCACTGCTAGTGTTATCTCAATTCCACTGCTGGTGTTTCTTGCGTTATTCGTTTCTGCTGATGAGGTTTTGGAATTGAGGGGAAGTTGTACATGTTTTTGGTACTGAGATTTTTGGTGACACACACATGGGATTTTGGTTCGCACATACCAGAAGATTGGTATTTGTTCTTAATGGTTTTAAAAAGCTCGTTTTTGAATTATTTGAAGAATTGATTACGAAGAAGGTTAAATATCATTTATTTGATGTTGTAGTTGAGTTTCACAGGTTTTTGTGTCTTATTATATCTCAAAGTGGGTGTTACAATTTTAAGATAACTTGTTCGTGCTTAAAGGATGTTGACGAAGACTTGCAAAATCTAGTTTTCATAGGTCAAGGGTGGATGGATGAAGACCTAGTTAACTATCACTTAAAGGAGTTACATTGTAGTGCTCAGTGTCTCATTGAAGATGAGGATTTTGTCAAGAGATTGCGGTCTACTTATATGGTGTTAGTATAATTTTGAGTTACGTGGATAGTACAAGACATAAGACACAAGTTTGGGTTATTTTACTTCTTCATCAAATTCGTTATACTTGGTTTTCTTCACAAGTGATCATTACATAGAGCTTACTGATTTGAAGAATCATTTTCATGCACCACACAAGGGGAAGTTTCTAATGTTTACATTCTCTATTTGTTGATAACAAAAAGGGAAAGAGATATTGGAGTGCGATGGCATGGATTAAGGGGAAGACAAAGGAAGACAAGAATGTTTCATTCACGGAGATGTTTACATCTCAACTTCTGCTACTTCGTCTAGGGAAGTCGTACACGATTTGTTGTTTGAAGTCATCATCAAATAGGGGGAAGATGGTGGGTTTTTAGGTTCCTTGATTTGATGAGACAAACTAACTACAACATGAATGAACAAAGGGACTTAAAGTGACAAAGATGAAATATACAAAAAGATGGAAGGACTTGCTTGCAAAAGAATATTTATTATTTAGTCCTTAGTAGTATTTTGTAAACCCTAATCCTCTAGTATATAAAGAGGACATGGGGTGTAGGTTTTAATAAATAAGTCTTCCATAATGTAGTCTAGTAAAGGTGTTTGTGTGTAACCTAGACGTGTTCCTATAAACGTCTAGGGTTAAAATTGGTGTAGTTGTAGCCTCAAGAATCTCTTAATTCCTGTTACAAGTTAAGTGTAACCGTATTATTCTGATCAAATAATATTTGAGGCTTGGAATGATTATTAATGAAAAACCTTGTGTCAATAACATAGTTGTTATATATTCCGCTGTGCATGATTCTTTATTTATGTGCTTGTTTAACCCTAAGTCTCAAAACGATCTCAAGGAGTTTAACAAACTCCACAAATGGTATCAGAGCCAGGGGAGCTCGTTACCTAGGGATTCGCAAGGTTTTATTGGTCGAAGAATGGCGAAAAAGAAGAAAAACTATGAATCTGAAAAATTCTCGCATTATTTTTCTGTAGTACACGGATTTTAAAAATGCGATAACTTTTTCGTTAACCGGATTGATCATAACTAATTTTCGGTGGACGTTCTCTATATATTCATCTAACTTTTTCACCGAAGGGATTATCGATCTGAGCTTTCTATCAAAAGGTATTCAATGTCGAAGTTGGCTACTTGGCTAGAAACTGGTTTAATAATTAGAATTTTTGGGTTTTCATGCATATTCAACTTCTTGAATTTGTGTTACTTGTTCTAATTCTTAATGGAGGTTGTTTATACATTGTGTGGTGTTTATGATTCATGGTTAGAAGCAGCTTTCCTAGTGTTTTTACGAAACCACTTCTAGTGTTTTCTGAAACCACTGATAGTGTATTCTCGAAACCACTGATAGTGTATTCTCGAAACCACTGATAGTGTATTCTCGAAACCACTGATAGTGTATTCTCGAAACCACTGATAGTGTTTTCTCGAAACCACTTCTAGTGTTTTTCTGAAACCACTTCTAGTGTTTTTCTGAAACCACTTCTAGTGTTTTTCTCGAAACCACTCCTAGTGTTTTCTCGAAACCACTGCTAGTGTTATCTCAATTCCACTGCTGGTGTTTCTTGCGTTATTCGTTTCTGCTGATGAGGTTTTGTAATTGAGGGGAAGTTGTACATGTTTTTGGTACTGATATTTTTGGTGACACACACATGGGATTTTGGTTCGCTTTACAACAAGAAGATTGGTATTTGTTCTTAATGGTTTTGAAAAGCTCGTTTTTGAATTATTTGAAGAATTGATTACGAAGAAGGTTAAATATCATTTATTTGATGTTGTAGTTGAGTTTCACAGGTTTGTGTTCTTATTATATCTCAAATTGGGTGTTACACTTTTAAGATAACTTGTTCGTGCTTGAAGGATGTTGACGAAGACTTGCAAAATCTAGTTTTCATAGGTCAAGGGTGGATGGATGAAGACCTAGTTAACTATCACTTAAAGGAGTTACATTGTAGTGCTCAGTGTCTCATTGAAGATGAGGATTTTGTCAAGAGATTGCGGTCTACTTATATGGTGTTAGTATAAGTTTGGAGTCACGTGGATAGTACAAGACATAAGACACAAGTTTGGGTTATTTTTCTTCATCAAATTCGTTATACTTGGTTTTCTTCACAAGTGATCATTACATAGAGCTTACTGATTTGAAGAATCATTTTCATGCACCACTCAAGGGGAAGTTTCTAATGTTTACATTCTCTATTTGTTGATAACAAAAAGGGGAAGAGATATTGGAGTGCGATGGCATGGATTAAGGGGAAGACAAAGGAAGACAAGAATGTTTCATTCACGGAGATGTTTACATCTCAACTTCTGCTACTTCATCTAGGGAAGTTCGTACACGACTTTTTTGTTTTCTCATCATCAAATAGGGGAAGATTGTTGGGTTTTAGGTTCCTTGGATTTGATGAGACAAAATAAATACAAGAATGAAACAAAGGGACTTAAAGTGACAAAGATGAAATCTACAAAAAGATGGAAGGACTTGCTTGCAAAAGAATATTTATTATTTAGTCCTTCGTAGTATTTTGTAAACCCTAATCCTCTAGTATATAAAGAGGACATGGGGTGTAGGTTTTAATAAATAAGTCTTCCATAATGTAGTCTAGTAAAGGTGTGTGTGTGTGTTCTAGGGCGTCGTTCATTATAAACGCCTAGAACTAGTTATCCCTAAGATCTAAGATGGCTTAGATCCCTGTTACAGTTAGGTAACACGTTATATTCTGATCAATATATAATTGGGGAAGATGTGGAAAAACCTTGTGTCAATAATAATGAAGTTTGTTTAATTCCCCTGCGTATAATGTTTATAATCATTGTTATTGTTAGACCCTAGAGGCTCAAAACGATTTCAAGGAGTCCTATTAAACTTTAGAGTTAATACAAGGAGAGTACTTCACTTGGAGATGTTGTTAACCAAAAACCTTCACTTGTTAAAACACGTATCCAAGTAATTCACTTACTTCGACAGTGAACGAGCATGAAGGAAGTGGAAACGCTCAAGTGTAGCAACCAACTTCGACAGTGAATAACTTTTGATGCATGAAGTCTTATTGTTTGAATGTGATTACCTTCTTTTAACAACCTTCACTTGTTAACTTGAATACGTGTTTTAACAATCAAACTATTTAACATTCACTTGTTAACTTGAATGTTAAAAGGTATAGTTTGAATAAATCAAACTATACCTTTTAAAATTTTAACATGGAATTATTTGATTGTTAAAGAAAAAGAATTTTAATGCACAAAGAACCCTAAAAATTTGACCTTGAAAAACTCTGTCAGCAACCAACTTTGACAGTGAATAACTTTGGCATAAAGGCTCAGATCGACGATCCCTTCGGTGGAAAGTTAGATGAGTATATAGAGAACGTCCACCTAAAATTTCAGCTCGATCCAACAGTTAACGAAAAAGTTATACATGTTTGAAAACTGACCTGCAGAAGCATTATGAAAATATTTCTGGATTCGAATTTTTTTTCTTTTCGCCATATTCTTCGAGAAACCTTGTAGATCCTAGATATCGAGAGCAACCCGCTCTGATACCACATGTTAACTCTAAAGCCTAAAGTGCAGGAACAAATAATAAACACAAGGAGAGTACACCAAGTCCTACCCCTTAATCTAAAAAACTTTAGAGTTAACCAAAAACCACATGTTAAAATCTTAGATATCGAGAGCAACCCGCTCTTGATGGATCTTGCACACTCTCCTTGTGTCAATGATATTTTGTATAATATTATCAAGCAAACGGAATTTACTTAAGTAATACTTAGAAGATGAATTATATGATATATGAGAATAAACACAAGTTAACAGAAAACTCAAGCTCCAATATTATTAATGAATAATACGAGTGATCTTAACTTATCACTAGGGTTACACCTTGAAGCTTTCGTAGGTAATATTGCAATATGATATATATCTAAGACAATGACCTAGGATCTCCTTTTATACAACAAGGAGTCCTTTACAAGATAAGTATAAAGCTAACATAATAGAATATACACAAGATCTATTCTATACTTATCAAGACTAGTTTAACCTTATCATAAACTGATAGCAGTGGTAATGAAGAACTTGCAGTAGGAATACGTTTCCACTGCTAGTGTTAAATCAAGCAGTGTAAACCACTACTATCTGTGGTAACGGATTATTCCCAACAATCCTCCCCTAAACTTATGATTTCTCTGCAAATCAATAAGTTTCTCCAATATGCATTAACTTCAAGGATTTGGGAATTCAATCAAACACTTCACTTCTTTTCTCTTAACTTTTGTATAGCTCTTGAACACTGATCTTGAAGCCTTTGGAACAATGCTCTGACCTTCTCATTGTCTTCATTGACTCTTATGTGTAGCCTTAACATTACTGTAAGAGCTCCAGCTCTAAGTGGATATTCTTTCTCAGCAAGCATGAAAAAGTCTTCTCCATTAGCTGTAGAGACATGATGAACTTCACATGAATCATAATAAAACCATTTAGTACCAATACATGTGAATAAGGTTTTCCAGTAGTCATCATCAGCATTTGGTTCAAAAAGCCTTCTAAGATTTACCCACAATTGCATCTCCTTTGCATCTTTGAGATCTTGAGCATTAAACCTTTCTTGAACTAATTTCCATAGTGTATTAAGGTCATCTTTGTCAAAAGCTTTAATAAGATCTTCAAATGTCATGAATGATGAAGTTTCACCTCCCAGCCTTGTAATCTTCCATGTTGAAGCAAAATTGCTTGCAGTGTAAACTTCCCAATCAATGATAGGATGTCGAATTTGCAGTGGTTCTGGATAAAAATCTCTGTCTTCAATCACAATCATTTCAGACATTTGATCTTCAGTGAACTTCTCAGTAGGAATCTCCTTCTCATTAGACTTTGTATAATCTTCATCAACCTTAGTCTTCTTAATAGTTTAAGAAACACTTACTTTAGCCTTTCTCTTCATTCTAGGAATCTCTCTTTCTTCTTCTTCAGAACCCATTGGAATAAAAGATTTATCTTGTTTCACAGTTCTGTAGTAAGCCTTTTCAACTTGATCATCAGACATTCCTTTAAATTGATGCTTTTTCCATTTACCAACATGACAACAATAAGACTTCATGTATACAAGTATTTGAGCCTTGGTTGGTTATCTTGGTTTCTTCTGACCCTTTTTGACTGAATTAATCACATTTTCAAGTGCTTGATTGTTCTTCATTTTAATAAAATCCTTTAATTGAGCAGTTCTTTGTTCCTCAGTTAAGGATGCATCAGCAACAAGGTCAATTGCCTTTTGCTTGATTTCTGGATTATTAGCCACCAGAAACTGAATATCTTCTTTAGTAGGAACATAGCTAAACTCTGGAGCTTTTTCTTTCATAATTGTAGGTTGAACAGTGGAAATTGAATCTGCAGTATCTTCCTTTCTATCCAATCTTTTAGCTTCCAAAAAGCATACAACTTCTAGTTCTTTCAATCTTTTTTTTTCAGCAACTTTCTCAGCAATTTGATCTTCTGCTATCTTCTTAGCAAATTCTCTATCAAGATTAATCTGAACTTTTCTTTTCTTTGAAATCTTACCTTCAGGTTGCTGTACATCTTCCATCACTGCTTTACCCTTGTCTGTCTTCAATTTATCAAATTCTTCACTTGCAGTGGCAATATTTGGCTCTGCAGTGGAAATAAAATCAGTGGTAAAATCAGTTGCAGTTTGGAAAATGTCTTGATCTTCAAGTTGCTCTCCATGAGTTTCAGCTTCCTTTGCTCCTTTACTTGTATCTCCTTCATCTTCAAAATCAATTTTCCTCCCCTCAGTATCAGAACCTGTTTTCCTCCCCTGTTTGGAAGAATTTCCCAAATCTTGATCAGCTGAATCACCATCAGAAGGTGAGGATGAAGATGAAATCACCATCTTTGCAGTCTGCTTGTGCTTTTTCAACCTCTGCATCACTTCCTTTAAAGTCTGAATCTTTGTCTGTAATTGTTGAACATCCTTGGCATGCTGCATCTTGACAGTAACCAAGTCCTTTTGTAGAGACTCAATTTGCTTTGCTAATTTGGTACACATAACCATCAATTCCAATTGGTTTCCACTGCCGTCAGCACTTCCAACTGTGTGACCTGTTGGGAAAGGTGAATCATGGGGCATAGGTCCAGATTCCTCCATAGTAGGACTAGGTGGAATTCTAGAACCACCACTGCTTGTTCCTAAACCAAAAGGTGCAGAAACTTGCTGTGTTGTCATGAGAGGAGTTGACTGTTTAGGCCTTCTCTCATAGGTTCTTGAAACTGGTGGGGTATAATCAATGTTGGGAACATCAATTATAGGTGTATTTTGTTCAGATGAAATTTTAGCAAGCATTTGGGGTAGGAGAAGTGTAAAAATCATATTGCCATCTTTATTCAAATTTTGAAAAACTTTAGGCTTTAGGCAACTGATTTGATAAACAGTAGTATGAGGTTGCAGTTGAAATTCATTAAGCACAGCTTGCAAAAACCTGGGATACATTAAAAATTTGGTTTTACTTTGTACATTGCCTTTCATACTTGTAAAAATATAGTTGGACCAATTGAAAATCTTATCAGTGACTAGACAAACCAAAGGATAAGCCATGGTTGAACTAAATTGCTCATAAGATGTTTTCTTAGGACTAAGGCAATGTAACAAAGTATGAATCAAAAATCTCCAGTGGGGACAAAAACCACTCTTTTTGAAAGTAGCCTTTTTGTCAGTGGTATCATACCCCATGGATGATAAAGTATCATGAATGTCAGACATAGGTAATGTGATGAGACCGTTGAGATCATCCAAGTGAAGTACTCTCCTCAGGGATGCCTCAGTAACATCAATAGTTACTCCATCTACAGTGGCTCTGAGAGCTTCCACTGTTTCATGTGTATGTCTATTCTCAAGTGTGATGGACTGAGCAGAAGTCCAAAACTGATTGATTTGAGAGATATAAATTGTGGGTTTTAAAACTAAAGCATACCTTATATGAGTGGTATGAAGAAACTCCACAATTTGATGAAAAACAGGGCCACTCTTCTCGTTAGTCTTTTGTAAGTAGGCCACTAGGTTGTGCTCATCTGCAAATTTCAAAGAAGCCATAGAAACTTTTGATGAAAACTATTATTATGTCAGTAAGAATTGAAGTAATGACTAGCCAATTGAGAGAAAAAGATATATAGGGTTAGGGTTTAGAATTGATGCGCAAGTAAAATTATTTTTAGAAAGTAGTTATAATATAGAAAGAAGATAATTTACTTAAAATATTAACCTTATATATATGACTATCAGTGGTTACTTTCAACGGCTAGTGAAAAATTAATTACTGACATAATCAGTTGTAACGGTTAGAACAACAGTGGTAAAATAACACTGTCAGTGGAAACTGTGAAAGAGCAGTGGAAAATAAAATCATTAGAAAACAATACTGCTCCCAATATAGTTTTTATCAAACTATCAGCTATCAACGGATTTGATATGTCTTTACCATGAGCCGTTTGCTATGGACTAGCCAACTCTTAATCATAAAGAATATGGTGAGTTGATAACCATATAGTTTTTGGTAAACTATCAACCATAAACGGATTTGTCAAGTCTTTACCAGTAGCCGTTTGCTCTAGACTAGTTGATTCTTATGTGTATTAGACATGGTGAATCAATAACCATTTTATGTGTATCTTAGATATACACCTTTTAACTCCAACTCCTCATCAAAATTTGATATACAAACTCATACAACAATTGCATTACCCTACAGCCTCCCCTCAACACAAGAAAACATTTATGGATTAAGCATTCCAAGACTTGTTACCAAGTACTGAAATCTTCCCATATCAAGACCTTTTGTCAATAAATCAGCATAGTTGTCATCAGTAGAAATTTTGACAACTTGAATTAGTCCCTTTTCATAGCAATCTCGAATGAAATGCTGTCTAATTTCAATATGTTTGGTCTTTGTGTGTTGAACAGGATTCTTGATTATGCAAATGGTACTGCTATTGTCAATATGTATGATGGTATTCATGAAATTGTACCCATAGTCCAAAAGTTGATTTTGAAGCCATGGTACTTGAGCACAACAACTTGCGCAGTGACAATATACTACGCTTCAGTTGAAAAATTAGCCACCATTGTTTGTTTCTTGCACTGCCATGACACTAACCTGTTGCCAAGAAATTGACATCCACCAGTTGTAGATTTTCTATCCAAGCTATCTCCAGCATAGTCACTATCTGAGTAAGTAACCAGATCTAAAGGAGAATCTCTGGAGTACCACAATCCCAGAGTAGGAAATGCTTTAAGATATCTGAAAATTTTCTTCACAGCAGTCAAGTGAGAGAACTTGGGAGTAACTTGAAACCTTGCACAGGCACACACATCAAACATAATATCTAGTCTAGATGATGTAAGATACATCAAAGAGCCAATCATAGACCTATACATGTGCACATCAACAGCTTCACCACTGTTTTCCTTAAGAAGTAGATGTGTAGTCTTGTCTGCAGGAGTGTTGGATGACTTTGCATCAGTAAACTTGAACTTCCTTAGTATCTCAGCCACATATTTATCTTGATTAATGAAAATACCATCTGGCTTTTGTAGTACTTGAAGTCCCAAAAAGAATGTGAGTTCTCCCATAGAACTAATCTAAAATTCTTCTTTCATCAGTTTCTCGAAATCTTTGCACATCTCTATCTTTGTAGACCCAAAAATGATATCATCAACATACACTTGAACAAGCAAGATATCATTCTTGTCTTTCTTGATGAACAAAGTTTGATCCACTCTGCCTCTATGAAACCCATTTGCAAGAAGATAAGTAGTTAAGGTTTCATACCATTTCCTTGGTGCTTGATGCAAGCCATACAAAGCTTTAACAACCTTGTAGACTTTGTTAGGATATTCAGGGTCTTCAAAGCCTGGAGGTTGTGAGACATAAACCTCTTCTTCTATCTGCCCATATAGAAAAGCACTTTTTACATCCATTTGATAGACTTTAAAGCCCATAAAAGATGCATAGGCTAAGAACAGCCTAATTGCTTCAATCCTTGCAACAGGGGCAAACACTTCTTCATAATCAATACCCTCCTCTTGAGTATATCCTTGAGCCACAAGCCTAGCTTTGTTTCTGATAACAATTCCCCTTTCATCTTTCTTGTTTCTGAACACCCATTTAGTACCTATTACCATCTTGCCAGAAGGCAAATCACAAAGCACCCATACCTTTTGAAGCTTAAATTAGAGCAGCTCTTCTTCCATTGCTTCCACCCAACTTTCATCTTCAAGTGCCTTGTAAACATTCTTAGGCTCCATTTGTGACAGAAAACACATAAATAGACATTCATTCTTGCCTTCATGTATTTTAGATTCATATATTTTACTTATGAATCTATGAACATCAGGCAAATTTGGTTGTCTTCTAGTCTTCACAGGTGAATAGACATCCCCAATCACATTTTCAAGTGGATGTGATTTATGAATAGTAGTGTGGGGAGTCTGAGGAACTGCAATCTCTCTTGGCATATTAGAAATTTCAACATCATTGGCTTGAGCTTCCATAGTAACTGGAGTGGTGATTCCCACATCTGGTGTTGTAGTGGAAACACTTTGCCGAACAGTGGAATCTGAATTTCCACTGCTTTCAAAATTATCAGCATTCAAATTACTATTTCCTTCTTTTTCCAAATCACTAAAAGGATGAACAACTCCAGTTTTCAGTAAATCATTATTATCTGCATAATCCCAAAGAGGTAGACTGAATTCATCTTGATTATCTGCATCCTCTTTGCTTGGTTCATCATCATCAAGAAACTCTTCTGAACCTGCAAAATCAAAAGAAGATGTTCCTGTAGCAACAAGCACATAATTCATAGTATTTGTTAGATTATCAAGATCAAACAGTCTTTCTGGACCAGTTCCTTTCACATTGACTTTGTTTTCCAGGAACTCTACATGCAGATTCTCTTCAATCTTTTGGGTTCTTAAGTTGAATACTGTGACAACCCGTACTTTCAGGTCATTTCTCGAAACAATTAATGCCTTACAATTTCAACATTTATCGTAAACTAGGTTTACGTGTTCCAAATTCGCATAACCTTTATGGTTTAGCGGCGAATTCATGATCATATCATCACGAACATTTCATATGGACTAAGTTTAGTCTACATTTCATTAACATCATTTGCATCATATTAGTTCATTCATGACATTGCATTTCACATTTAACGCGTGAATTTTATATTAAATAAACGTTATCGCGTGAGTTATTATTTTGAACATTTAATCCGTTACTTTCAAAAATGATCCCGATATATTTTTAAACTTACATTTAGTTTATAAAAACTATATTTGGAGTTTACCTAGTGTTTTAAATTTATTTGGTATATAAATCGTTAAATTTATATTATTACAACGTTTTTCTTAAAAACTATACGATAATTATTTGATCACTCAAATTTTACAAGGAATGTATTTTTACAATTTTTATGATCTCATTACATTCTACCTTGATCTATTAAAAATTTACTTGTACCCAAAAAGTTACCATTTACCTTTACTTATACACTTTCCTACACATTTTACTTATACTCTTTATCAAATTTTACACAAGTTTATAAAAAAAACAAAATATCTATCACATTCCTCCCCCCTTGGCATTTAATGATAGTATGGTTTGTTCTTTGATTGCTTGAATATATACACTAACTTATATTCATAACTCTTTCATTTTCTCATTCATGTACCTCAAATAATTCTAGTGTTAGAAAGTTTTTCTCTCTTCTTTGTTTCTTCTCCATCAAAACCGGTTCTATCAAGAGTTTCCAAGGGATCAACAAAATTTTTCAAGTTCAAGTTATATACAATCTAGATCACACTCTTGATAAAGTTTTGAAATAAAAACTTAGAGTGTTTAGGTTTAACCTTGGTTCTTTGCACCTCATCATAATACTTGTAAGCATATCATTTATATTTTTCATATCTCCTTTTCATTTCATATGTATCTCTTCATTTTTGGAGCAAGCATGCATGATTTGTGTTGTTTATACCATTTTTACATAATTTTTAGTGCTATATATATAAGGTCGTCCTATAATTATCCCCTTGGTATATGTTGGTCTTGATGATGTCTAGGAACCCATGACACCCTAAGAAGGTGTATGGTAGGATTAGATTAGCTTTGGAGTTGATTTGAAGGGATTGGAATAGGTTTAGTACGAGAAAAACTATTTTCGACAAGTATATAAAAGTGCTCTGTCCTTGTTTTATTTTTCTGGAAAATCCGACAGTAGGCACGAATTTTTGGCCTTGATATTTAGAAAATATACTTTAAAATGAATCCGTGGCCGCTTGAACGGATTAAAACGGAGTTATAACGAAGAAGTTATGAATTTTTCAAGTTGACGACGAAATATATATTTTTCAGAAAATTTCAGCATACTATTTTTTCTTTATTCGAGTCAAAAACGAGTCCTAAGCTTTACAAATTATTTCGACTTATCAAAAATATATTAGTATACTTTGATACGAAGCTAAGGACGTATAATACGTAGAAAACGGATTTGAAACGACTAAGATATGCACGTTTTCATAAAATTGCCCTAACTATTATTTTCAGAAAAACTATATTATTTTTACGAGACAAGTGTTACCGTAACTAAAACGACCATGTTGGAGGCTGTTTTTAATGTGAATGTAGAACTTTTTGTAACGAGATGCCTTCTAATAAAATCGAGATCACCAAGCATATTTTTCAAAACGACTAACCATTTGTATAGCGGAGTTGTAATAAATTATTTACGGATGCTTAAACTTTGCCGAAACTCATTTTTAAACCCCATTTTGGACAAAATCACCATCTTTAACCCTTATTATCTATATGTTCGAAACCTCTATGACGAAAACTCCTGAACTGAAACTTCTAGATTTTGATACAAACTTTCCAAAACCGTCGAGTTCGTTTCCTAACGTTCGACGTACACTATTTTACGACTAGTTTTTCGAAGCCATTTTGTCACTTTCATGAAATTTCCGACGACATTATTTTACGGCGAAAAGTTAAAATTTCACAATAAATCATTACAAAACCATTGTAGGATGACATTTTGACGTAAATACTTGTAAAGTGATTTTGAGTGGTCAAGACGTCAAAAGAGTATTTTTCGACGATAAGTAATATTTTTCAAAACTCGCAAATGGTATAAATAACATACGAAATGCATGCATAACATTACATTGCAACTCATTACATATCATATCATTGGTAATAGGTCCAGATTAAAGTATCCCGATACATCTCAGTGTACTCACTCTTGTCATCATACCAGTTTATCAAGTGAGTTTTCATAGCCCCGATTTATTCAAGTTTTTACTCATTTCAAACCTACGGGGGAGAATACATTGCACAACATTTTTATTACGATACCAAGTATGTTAAATTCATTTACATTGCTTAAGTTACCGCATTTGCCAATTGAAAGTCCCCATTACCTGAACATGAACCGTTAATCTTTGAAGCGAGGATGAGTGGATAGATCTATCGAGGGTGACGCCTCCATCCGGGTTGGTGAATCCCAACTAGTCATACGGATGCATTTCATTTAATAACATTATTGAGTTGTCTGGCAAACACTCTGCAGGGGCATACATTACATTATGAACAGTCTAGTTTCGGTGTCATGGGCTTAAAGCAATTGTAACATTTTTATGTGACATGATTGTCATACCAGTAACATTTTTACGTGACATGTTTGTCATGCCAGATCTATACTTGCGTAGTCGTATAAAACATTTACATAAACCTATGATTTCTCACCAACATTATTGTTGACTGTTTTAGCAATGTATTTTCAGGTAACTAAGGCATACTCATCATGGCATGGTTAAGGAACCCCTTTTGAGTCGCGGCGTCGACTTACATCATTGTACATTATGGCACTTTCTTTCAAAACCATCGTTTGGACTTGTAATATAATTATATTTCCGCAAACTTTATAAACCTTTGGGACCTATACTTTGTAAACTCTGTTTGTTTTATTAAATCAAACGATGTTCTTTTCAAACGACACTTTAGGTCGTTCAATATAACTGTGATTGTGATGCTATGACAGTCAATCCCCAGGAATTCCATTCCGCTGCAAAATTTAGCAGTAAATTGGGGGTGTTACAGATTGGTACCAGAGCTACAGTTATAGAGAACTAGGTTGCATCATTGACCCTAGACTATAACTACATTATCATAGCATCTCATCATTTCATCATAAGTGCATGTTCACTTTACATGCGGTTTTATACGCACATTTTACGAGTTATTTACTTTCATTTCGAACTCGATTGTCACATAGATGCCTTCAAATACCCATCCCATTATACTCACATCACTTTGACATGGAGAATGCCTTGTCAGTCCCTATCATAATTTTAACATCAGTTGACTCAACACCTATAACATCAGATGATGACACTGAGACCTTTTAGGAGGACGAAGTTGCACCTACACCATCACGATCACTATTGATTCACTGTAGGATCAGGACAATTTTTATCACTCAGTTGGGACAGATCATACCATTGGGTAGAATTTATAGGCTTAGTCCTAATGAACCTATTTTCTTAACTTACCACAAGGATTTCATTATCATCATTATCATTATTTTCATCATCATTATCATTTTGAGCACCATCCGTACCATCACATCTCATACACGATACTCATACACCTGACTTGCAGCTTGGGAAGCGTGCATGATTTGACACACCATTACCATCTACCACTAAGACTATAGACACTACACCATCTCATAGGTTTGAGGACTGTGAGAGTTCTAGGGCTATTGTTGCTAGACCGCCTACTACTCCTACACTTGAAACACGATTAGACCACCAACAGGAACAGATAATAAGTACCTTTCTAGCTAATGTAATCTTTATCAGTTATTATCTTTACGATAATCACCACCTTGTTTATTTCATTCCTTACTCCAATTGCCCAATTTTCCATCATTTCACGACGATACATCACTATCTTACTAGGGGTTAGGCCAACTTTATTCTCGACCAATTAGTAGACTATTACTACTCGATAAGGTTCTCCTATGTATCCTACAAACCATCCAACAAATTTTATTCCAAATTATCCTGCTACTATTTCATGAAATTATTCCACTTGATTTTATTTCGAACTATTTTATCACCATCTTAGAAACGTTGTTTCATAAAGTTTTAACGCAAGTTGTTTTATTACCAACTTATCAATTGGTTTCAGTCATTTTATCAACTATTCAATATCCTCATGCGAAACGATTTTCATGTTACTCTGAAAAATCATTGAGTCATTATCTTACAAAACAAAACGTTGAATACCATCTAAAACTTCGGAGGAACATAATACCATTTCAACAAAAACAAGCATCACATCATTTGTCCTTGATTATACATGGCCTGATCACCTATGTATAATTCAGGAAGAATTATGTCATGAAAGTAACAAACATCATTTCAAATCTCCTAAAACAATCCTCATTTAAAAGCAAAATTTTATAATCAGAAAAATCGTGCATAAACATTCCTTTTTGTTAACACTCTATAGATGCTTACGCCATTTATCTCTCACTCAACTGATAAGTTAGGATTTGACGAATGACCTTTTTAGGAAAGACTTTTTATACCATTTACGAGGAGGATTCCTCGATGCAGGAAAACAATGAAAGGGTTCAGAATTTCCCACAAGGACTAGAACTAGGTATTAGGATGATTCAAACTCAACAAAAATCTTAAGACATCACGAGACCTTCCGAACCACTACTTTGGATTAGAACCCAAACTCTATCATTCCAAAAGTACTAGCTAGACCGAGTTATGAGATTTAATACGAAGCGAATACACACTAAACAACACTATAGGGATAAACCAAATATTCTAATCGAGACTACAGAACATTTCACTAAACATAGCTTCAACAATATGTGAATTTCCCTACAATGAGTTTCCCTTAAAGGAAAAATTTAGTTAAATTAAGGTTGTCGATATAAACTTCCCCTAAAGGCATTGTGTTCTTTAGAAATTCCAAGTAACCTCACTTCCATATCAAGAGATGCCACAGGTTTGAACATGTCAGACAATCAATGACTCCCCATCTACAAGTGAAACTAGAACAAACACTCTTCGACATAGTTTGAGCTGATATCTATTTTCTTGCTAGCATGATAACAATATTAGTGATGAACTATTTTTGGAAGTACTCAATATCGGAACAAATCTTGAAAACCAACCACTACACCACCTCACTTAAATATTTAAGGTTTGTGACTTTACTACATGGAGCATGGAAACACTTCGATAATCAAACAATAAACATTTTAGTCATAGAGACTAAGCGCCTTAGGCAAGTAATACTCAGGTCATGACATTCGATAGGACTAGAAACGCGAGGAGTCACAACTGTTACCTATAATCTATTCTTTTCAATAAGGTCCTTTCCGACAGATTTAACATTTTGAAATCTAACACGAGACACGTGGTATCAATTCCAGTTGTACCTATTATAAGCTATTCGATTCACCTTAGACTGCTGACAGTCATTTCAGGATTTCCATGGAACCTACTAAGACATGATTACCGCCTACTATCCTCAGCTCAATGGTTAGAGCTAGAGAACAATTCCCACATTAGATAATATGCTCAAGCCAGTGCGACTTTCTAGAAATGGTTAGGCAAATCATTCTCCATCGACAAGTTTCCTTACAACAATAGTTAGCTCATGAACATATTGACTACACCATTTGAGGCACTGTAAGGTTGAGGTATCAATCACTTATTCAAGGATTAAAATCAGGAAAGTCCGATTCATTAGTCCATAACTCATTCATGAAACAAACAAAGAAGTCATACAAATCAAGAATCAGTTACAAGTAACAACATATAGCTAGATAAGCTACATCGTTATACGATGCAAAATATTGGAAGAATGTCCCATAAGCCGCAAACCATTAGAATCTCAAGTGGGCAACAAATTATGCACAAGGACCCGTCTTGGAAAGGCGTGGTATGATTTAGAAAAACACTGGACGAACCAATTCGACCCAAATATTCTCATATATCGTACTTTATTTTTTTTCCGATTTGTTATTACTTACGAGAATTTTAATTCCTTTTACTTTAACTATCATTGTAACGACACGGTTTAAATCCTTGTAAACATTGAGAGTTATAACAACTAAACCGAACGTCACGTCATCGTTCCTTAATTATACATAGCCTAGCTAACTATGTCCACTGGAGGGATCACGTTATGTTGGGAGCGGTTAATTATAAATCTTAGTGCAAACAAAATCTTCGCATAGTTCAAAGTCAAAGTGTTACTTATGAGAGATTCATCCGATATTTTCTTTACTACGATGTTTTGTACACTCTCAATCATCGATAACCGTAACGACACTTCTCCATGTCTTCTCTCCTCGATATTCATCACAAACTCAAATTCGATAGACCTAACAACGATTGAATTCAGGGACTGAATTCCTTTTTGGATGGGCGAATGTGACAACCCGTACTTTCAGGTCATTTCTCGAAACAATTAATGCCTTACAATTTCAACATTTATCGTAAACTAGGTTTACGTGTTCCAAATTCGCGTAACCCTTATGGTTTAGCGGCGAATTCATGATCATATCATCACGAACATTTCATATGGACTAAGTTTAGTCTACATTTCATTAACATCATTTGCATCATATTAGTTCATTCGTGACATTGCATTTCACATTTAACGCGTGAATTTTATATTAAATAAACGTTATCGCGTGAGTTATTATTTTGAACATTTAATCCGTTACTTTCAAAAATGATCCCGATATATTTTTAAACTTACATTTAGTTTATAAAAACTATATTTGGAGTTTACCTAGTGTTTTAAATTTATTTGGTATATAAATCGTTAAATTTATATTATTACAACGTTTTTCTTAAAAACTATACGATAATTATTTGATCACTCAAATTTTACAAGGAATGTATTTTTACAATTTTTATGATCTCATTACATTCTACCTTGATCTATTAAAAATTTACTTGTACCCAAAAAGTTACCATTTACCTTTACTTATACACTTTCCTACACATTTTACTTATACTCTTTATCAAATTTTACACAAGTTTATAAAAAAAAAAAAAAAAAAAAAAAAACAAAATATCTATCACATTCCTCCCCCCTTGGCATTTAATGATAGTATGGTTTGTTCTTTGATTGCTTGAATATATACACTAACTTATATTCATAACTCTTTCATTTTCTCATTCATGTACCTCAAATAATTCTAGTGTTAGAAAGTTTTTCTCTCTTCTTTGTTTCTTCTCCATCAAAACCGGTTCTATCAAGAGTTTCCAAGGGATCAACAAAATTTTTCAAGTTCAAGTTATATACAATCTAGATCACACTCTTGATAAAGTTTTGAAATAAAAACTTAGAGTGTTTAGGTTTAACCTTGGTTCTTTGCACCTCATCATAATACTTGTAAGCATATCATTTATATTTTTCATATCTCCTTTTCATTTCATATGTATCTCTTCATTTTTGGAGCAAGCATGCATGATTTGTGTTGTTTATACCATTTTTACATAATTTTTAGTGCTATATATATAAGGTCATCCTATAATTATCCCCTTGGTATATGTTGGTCTTGATGATGTCTAGGAACCCATGACACCCTAAGAAGGTGTATGCTAGGATTAGATTAGCTTTGGAGTTGATTTGAAGGGATTGGAATAGGTTTAGTACGAGAAAAACTATTTTCGACAAGTATATAAAAGTGCTCTGTCCTTGTTTTATTTTTCTGGAAAATCCGACAGTAGGCACGAATTTTTGGCCTTGATATTTATAAAATATACTTTAAAACGAATCCGTGGCCGCTTGAACGGATTAAAACGGAGTTATAACGAAGAAGTTATGAATTTTTCAAGTTGACGACGAAATATATATTTTTCAGAAAATTTCAGCATACTATTTTTACTTTATTCGAGTCAAAAACGAGTCCTAAGCTTTACAAATTATTTCGACTTATCAAAAATATATTAGTATACTTTGATACGAAGCTAAGGACGTATAATACGTAGAAAACGGATTTGAAACGACTAAGATATGCACGTTTTCATAAAATTGCCCTAACTATTATTTTCAGAAAAACTATATTATTTTTACGAGACAAGTGTTACGGTAACTAAAACGACCATGTTGGAGGCTGTTTTTAATGTGAATGTAGAACTTTTTGTAACGAGATGCCTTCTAATAAAATTGAGATCACCAAGCATATTTTTCAAAACGACTAACCATTTGTATAGCGGAGTTGTAATAAATTATTTACGGATGCTTAAACTTTGCCGAAACTCATTTTTAAACCCCATTTTGGACAAAATCACCATCTTTAACCCTTATTATCTATATGTTCGAAACCTCTATGACAAAAACTCCTGAACTGAAACTTCTAGATTTTGATACAAACTTTCCAAAACTGTCGAGTTCGTTTCCTAACGTTCGACGTACACTATTTTACGACTAGTTTTTCGAAGCCATTTTTGTCACTTTTATGAAATTTCCGACGACATTATTTTACGACGAAAAGTTAAAATTTCACAATAAATCATTACAAAACCATTGTAGGATGACATTTTGACGTAAATACTTGTAAAGTAATTTTTGAGTGGTCAAGACGTCAAAAGAGTATTTTTCGACGATAAGTAATATTTTTCAAAACTCGCAAATGGTATAAATAACATACGAAATGCATGCATAACATTACATTGCAACTCATTACATATCATATCATTGGTAATAGGTCCAGATTAAAGTATCCCGATACATCTTAGTGTACTCACTCTTGTCATCATACCAGTTTATCAAGTGAGTTTTCATAGCCCCGATTTATTCAAGTTTTTACTCATTTCAAACCTACGGGGGAGAATACATTGCACAACATTTTTATTACGATACCAAGTATGTTAAATTCATTTACATTTCTTAAGTTACCGCATTTGCCAATTGAAAGTCCCCATTACCTGAACATGAACCGTTAATCTTTGAAGCGAGGATGAGTGGATAGATTTATCGAGGGTGACGCCTCCATCCGGGTTGGTGAATCCCAACTAGTCATACGGATGCATTTCATTTAATAACATTATTGAGTTGTCTGGCAAACACTCTGCAGGGGCATACATTACATTATGAACAGTCTAGTTTCGGTGTCATGGGCTTAAAGCAATTGTAACATTTTTATGTGACATGATTGTCATACCAGTAACATTTTTACGTGACATGTTTGTCATGCCAGATCTATACTTGCGTAGTCGTATAAAACATTTACATAAACCTATGATTTCTCACCAACATTATTGTTGACTGTTTTAGCAATGTATTTTCAGGTAACTAAGGCATACTCATCATGGCATGGTTAAGGAACCCCTTTTGAGTCGCGACGTCGACTTACATCATTGTACATTATGGCACTTTCTTTCAAAACCATCGTTTGGACTTGTAATATAATTATATTTCCGCAAACTTTATAAACCTTTGGGACCTATACTTTGTAAACTCTGTTTGTTTTATTAAATCAAACGATGTTCTTTTCAAACGACACTTTAGGTCGTTCAATATAACTGTGATTGTGATGCTATGACAGTCAATCCCCAGGAATTCCATTCCGCTGCAAAACAGGTAAATTGGGGGTGTGACAAATACTCTGAAAGCTTTACTAACCATGGAATACCCAACAAAATACCCTTCGTAAGCCTTTTCATGAAACTTGCCCAGATAATCTATGGTATTGAGAATAGATACATGACACCCAAATGGTCTCATGAAGTTAAGGGTAGGTGGTCTTCCCCAAAACAATTCATAAGGTGTCTTGTTCTTTGTCATTACCACTAAAACCCTGTTTTGCACATAACATGCAGTGTTAACTGCTTCAGCCCAAAAAGTAATTGGCAATTTGGAATTGGCCAACATGGTTATAGCAGCTTCTATCAGTGTCCTGTTTCTCCTCTCAGCAACACCATTTTGTTGAGGAGTTCTAGCCACACTAAATTCTCTTTTAATACCTTTATCTCTGCAAAACTCATCCATAACTCTATTCTTGAATTCAGTTCCATTGTCACACATAATGATTTTAACTTTCATATCATATTGGTTTTCTACTTCTGCAATAAATATCTTGAGGATACCAGTTGTTTCATCCTTAGTTCCAAGAAAGAAAACCCATGTAAATCTGCTAAAATTATCAGTCACCACAAGACAATATTTCTTATGATTCAAGCTGCTCACAGATGTAGGACCAAATAAGTCCATATGTAACATTTGAAGTGGGTGAGCAATAGAGTTAACCAAAATTTACACTCTTGAAGCTTAACTTATCTTACTCTTATGTTGCAATATGTTGGGTTTTAGGTTCCTTGGATTTGATGAGACAAAATAAATACAAGAATGAAACAAAGGGACTTAAAGTGACAAAGATGAAATCTACAAAAAGATGGAAGGACTTGCTTGCAAAAGAATATTTATTATTTAGTCCTTCGTAGTATTTTGTAAACCCTAATCCTCTAGTATATAAAGAGGACATGGGGTGTAGGTTTTAATAAATAAGTCTTCCATAATGTAGTCTAGTAAAGGTGTGTGTGTGTGTTCTAGGGCGTCGTTCATTATAAACGCCTAGAACTAGTTATCCCTAAGATCTGAGATGGCTTAGATCCCTGTTACAGTTAGGTAACACGTTATATTATGATCAATATATAATTGGGGAAGATGTGGAAAAACCTTATGTCAATAATAATGAAGTTTGTTTAATTCCGCTGTGCATACATATTGTTGTTCATTGTTATTTGTGCTTATTGATTATCCTAGATAAGGTCTAATAAACTTAGTTTTTTTTTTCTTTTTTCTTTTTTTTTTTTTTTTAACACAAAACTCAAGCTCCAATATTATTAATGAATAATACGAGTGATCTTAACTTATCACTAGGGTTACACCTTGAAGCTTTCGTAGGTAATATTGCAATATGATATCTCACTAAGACAATGACCTAGGATCTCCTTTTATACAACAAGGAGTCCTTTACAAGATAAGTATAAAGCTAACATAATAGAATATACACAAGATCTATTCTATACTTATCAAGACGCGTTTAACCTTATCATAAACTGATAGCAGTGGTAATGAAGAACTTGCAGTGGGAATACGTTTCCACTGCTAGTGTTAAACCAAGCAGTGTAAACCACTACTATCCGTGGTAAGGGATTATTCCCAACAATCCTCCCCTAAACTTATGATTTCTCTGCAAATCAATAAGTTTCTCCAATATGCATTAACTTCAAGGATTTGGGAATTCAATCAAATACTTCACTTCTTTTCTGTTAACTTTTGTATAGCTCTTGAACACTGATCTTGAAGCCTTTGTAACAATGCTCTGACCTTCTCATTGTCTTCATTGACTCTTATGTGTAGCCTTAACATTACTGTAAGAGCTCCAGCTCTAAGTAGATATTCTTTCTCAGGAAGCATGAAAAAGTCTTCTCCATTAGCTGTAGAGACATGATGAACTTCACATGAATCATAATAAAACCATTTAGTACCAATACATGTGAATAAGGTTTTCCAGTAGTCATCATCAGCATTTGGTTCAAAAAGCCTTCTAAGATTTACCCACAATTGCATCTCCTTTGCATCTTTGAGATCTTGAGCATTAAACCTTTCTTGAACTAATTTCCATAGTGTATTAAGGTCATCTTTGTCAAAAGCTTTAATAAGATCTTCAAATGTCATGAATGATGAAGTTTCACCTCCCAGCCTTGTAATCTTCCATGTTGAAGCAAAATTGCTAGCAGTGTAAACTTCCCAATCAATGATAGGATGTCGAATTTGCAGTGGTTCTGGATAAAAATCTCTGTCTTCAATCACAATCATTTCAGTCATTTGATCTTCAGTGAACTTCTCAGTAGGAATCTCCTTCTCAGTAGACTTTGTATAATCTTCATCAACCTTAGTCTTCTTAATAGTTTGAGAATCACTTACTTTAGCCTTTCTCTTCAATCTAGGAATCTCTCTTTCTTCTTCTTCAGAACCCATTGGAATAAAAGATTTATCTTGTTTCACAGTTCTGTAGTAAGCCTTTTCAACTTGATCACCAGACATTCCTTTAAATTGATGCTTTTTCCATTTACCAACATGACAACAATAAGACTTCATGTATACAAGTATTTGAGCCTTGGTTGGTTGTCTTGGTTTCTTCTGACCCTTTTTGACTGAATTAATCACATTTTCAAGTGCTTGATTGTTCTTCATTTTAATAAAATCCTTTAACTAAGCAGTTCTTTGTTCCTCGTTATGGATGCATCAGCAACAAGGTCAATTGCCTTTCGGATTTCTGGATTATTAGCCACCAGAAACTGAATATCTTCTTCAGAAGGAACATAGCTAAACTCTGGAGCTTTTTCTTTCATAATTTTAGATTGAACAGTGGAAATTGAATCTGCAGTATCTTCCATTCTATCCAATCTTTTTCTCTTCAGTAGGAACATAGCTAAACTCCGGAGCTTTTTCTTTCATAATTGTAGATTGGACAGTGGAAATTGAATCTGCAGTATCTTCCATTCTATCCAATCTTTTAGCTTCCAAAAAGCTTACAACTTCTAGTTCTTTCAATCTTTTCTTTTCAGCAACTTTCTTAGCAATTTGATCTTCTGCTATCTTCTGAGCAAATTCTCTATCAAGATTAATCTGAACTTTTCTTTTCTTTGAAATCTTACCTTCGGTTGCTTGTACATCTTCAATAACTGCTTTACCTTTGTCTGTCTTCAATTTATCAAATTCTTCACTTGCAGTGGCAATATTTGGCTCTGCAGTGGAAATAAAATCAGTGGTAAAATCAGTTGCAGTTTGGAAAATGTCTTGATCTTCAAGTTGCTCTCCATGAGTTTCAGCTTCCTTTGCTCCTTTACTTGTATCTCCTTCATCTTCAAAATCAATTTTCCTCCCCTCAGTATCAGAACCTATTTTCCTCCCCTGTTTGGAAGAATTTCCCAAATCTTGATCAACTGAATCACCATCAGAAGGTGAGGATGAAGATGAAATCACCATCTTTGCAGTCTGCTTGTGCTTTTTCAACCTCTGCATCTCTTCCTTTAAAGTCTGAATCTCTGTCTGTAATTGTTGAACATCCTTGGCATGCTGCATCTTGACAGTAACCAACTCCTTTTATAGAGACTCAATTTGCTTTGCTAATTTGGTACACAGAACCATCAATTCCAATTGGTTTCCACTGCCCTCAGCACTTCCAACTGTGTGACCTGTTGGGAGAGGTGAATCATGGGGCATTGGTCTAGATTCCTCCATAGTAGGACTAGGTGGAAGTCTAGAACCACCACTGCTTGTTCCTAGACCAAAAGGTGCAGAAACTTGCTGTGTTGTCATGAGAGGAGTTGACTGTTTAGACCTTCTCTCATAGGTTCTTTAAACTGGTGGGGTATATTCAATGTTGGGAACATCAATTATAGGTGTATTTTGTTCAGATGAAATTTTAGCAAGCATTTGGGGTAGGAGAGGTGTAAAAATCATATTGCCATCTTTATTCAAATTTTGAAAAACTTTAGGCTTTAGGCAACTGATTTGATAAACAGTAGTATGAGGTTTCAATTGAAATTCATTAAGCACAGCTTGCACAAACCTGGGATACATTAAAAATTTGGTTTTACTTTGTACATTGACTTTCATACTTGTAAAAATATAGTTGGACCAATTGAAAATCTTATCAGTGACTAGACAAACCAAAGGATAAGCCATGGTTGAACTAAATTTCTCATAAGATGTTTTCTTAGGACTAAGGCAATGTAACAAAGTATGAATCAAAAATCTCCAGTGGGGACAAAAACCACTCTTTTGAAAGTAGCCTTTTTGTCAGTGGTATCATACCCCATGGATGATAAAGTATCATGAATGTCAGACATAGGTAATGTGATGAGACCGTTGAGATCATCCAAGTGAAGTACTCTCCTCAGGGATGCCTCAGTAACATCAATAGTTACTCCATCTACAGTGGCTCTGAGAGCATCCACTATTTCATGTGTATCTCTATTCTCAAGTGTGATGGACTGAAAGAAGTCCAAAACGATTGATTTGAGAGATATCAATTGTGGGTTTTAAAAGTAAAGCATACCTTATATGAGTGGTATGAAGAAAGTCCACAATTTGATAAAAAAACAGGGCCACTCTTCTCGTTAGTCTTTTTTAAGTAGGCCACTAGGTTGTGCTCATCTGCAAATTTCAAAGAAGCCATAGAAACTTTTGATGAAAAATATTATTATGTCAGTAAGAATTGAAGTAATGACTAGCCAATTGAGAGAAAAAGATATATAGGGTTAGGGTTTAGAATTGATGCGCAAGTAAAATTATCTTTAGAAAGTAGTTATAATATAGAAAGAAGATAATTTACTTAAAATATTAACCCTATATATATGACTATCAGTGATTACTTTCAACGGCTAGTGAAAAATAAATTACTGACATAATCAGTTGTAACGGCTAGAACAACATGGTAAAATAACACTGTCAGTGGAAACTGTGAACTAGCAAAGGTAATTTTTCACAAGAATTTCAAAGAGCAGTGGAAAATAAAATCATTAGAAAACAATACTGCTCCCAATATAGTTTTTAGCAAACTATCAGCTATCAACGGATTTGATATGTCTTTACCATGAGCCGTTTGCTATGCACTAGCCAACTCTTAATCATAAAGAATATGGTGAGTTGATAACCATATAGTTTTTGGTAAACTATCAACCATAAACGGATTTGTCAAGTCTTTACAAGTAGTCGTTTGCTCTGGACTAGTTGATTCTTATGTGTATTAGACATGGTGAATCAATAACCATTTTATGTGTATCTTAGATATACACCTTTTAACTCCAACTCCTCATCAAAACTTGATATACGTATTAGTAAAAGATGAGAATAACCAACTTGATATAAACCAAAGTTACCTTTAACTAAACCATTACCCAAGCAAAATATCTTCCAAAGTCAACTCAATAATATCTATATGTACTCCTTGACCTACCAAAATACGAAAAAGGTAAATATCTTCATTAAATAACCCTTCAACCGACTTTGTCTATATAAGGAGGCTTGGCTTAAGATAAACTTCATCAATTTTCATTCAAACACAATATTCCCAAAACCATAAGCCTGAGCAATCCTTCCAACACTATCAACATCTCTTCTGACTCAGAAGAAGAGTATGTAATTGAATCAGAATCATCTTCAGAAGCATCAAGATGGTTTGGATATTTCCCACCAGGGGCTGGCTCTTCATCTAAAAGATATACTAAAGAAACTGCTAAGCGAAAGCCTGCAGCTAAGCCTGCAAAATCTCTTGAGTTCTATTCGATTCATGATGATGATGATGCAAATGATGAAACCTATTCTATTGCTAAAGAATTTTCCAAAAGCTCTTTCAATAGCACTGGAAACAACTATCTCCAATATGAAGCAGATATCAGTTCCAACAAGACCTGCAATGCTACCAAGACATCCTCTACAGATTCTTGGGCTTCCATGTCGTAGGATGCAATCCACTTTTGAGAACAAGAGAAAGAGAGCCCAGAATAATAAACATGACTATGTGGGCAAGGGCAAGAGGCCAATGGAATAGCTGAAGATAGTTATAGGATGTGCTAGGTTTCTGTTTTGTTGTTTTGACTAGGAGTACTTTTGGTTGTAATGAATAATGTGTTAGTAATGAAGTTCCTTTGTTTTTCCTTTTTCCACTGAAAGCACGTTACCACTGGTTGCAATATAGTTCCCACTGTAAAACAGAATCATCAGTGGACAGCTTAGATAGGATCTAAACAACCTTGAGCATCGAATCACCAGAGAGTAACAATTGTAAACAAAAATCCTTCAAACTGCAATTTACTAACATAAACCAAACACTGGAATTACTATTGCGTTGGCAATGGTTAATATATTGAAAGAATTAAGCATAGCAGTGGCTATACTCAATAAAGTCAACACTGAAGCATTGATACATTTTCCAAGAATACAGGACTCCAATTTACTCCTCAACTACTTGCACCTTCCCCTTATTAACTTCTTGAATCCAACTTATATTAAACAGATCAGTCAACACAAACCACTCAAATCACATACTCCAAAACTTTCACCCTCAAAGATCATCACTTCAGCAACACCATGAGTCAATCTAGTCCAATCAATCTTTCTTCTAGCAGTTCATCTGATAGTTCATGGGATGACTTTGTTTTGAAAAACCCGGAGAGTTAAAAAGAAGAGTATGAGAAGGTTGTATCCAGGAAGAGAAAGCATTCACTTGCTCTTTCAAATCCTTTTTCTGCTGGACCTTCATCACTACAACCAGAGCCTCGGGATGCAACAATCAAAGAAGATAGCTCAGAGATCAGCTCCTATGTGTCTCCATATGTTACAGATGATGAGACCTCTGGAAGAGTCCTGAGTGTTCCTCCTCTGCAAAGCAGTAGCTTCTCCTGAAGAACTGCAATCATCACCTTCTCTACCATTTCTATTAGCACCACCATCAGCAGTTCCTTCATCATCCTAACCACCTACAGGTATAGTGGTGATGGGTTTAGCAAGCCCTAGGGTGTATGACTGGATTAACATGCGTGGTGCTCCTAAGGTGATGCCAAGCTGGGGCTTTCCCAAGAAGCCATAAAGGATTGATGATGGGTTGGGAAGGGGATGGGTTAGGAAACATGTGTTTGGGGTAGGTTGTTGGTAGTTGTTATTAGTTGATGTAGTGATGTTTGTACTATGTACTTCATGGATGTAGTTTTACTGCACTCTCAGTGCAGTTGTAATAATAATAATAATCCATGTTTTCCTTTATCTTTAGTGTTCCTGCATCACACATCTTGTTCTACTAACTTCATTATCAAACCTGATATACTGTCCATCATAATGCTCAAAACCAGAAAGATAGGACTTGTTGCCAGTCATGTGCCTTGAACACCCACTATCTGTATATCCTTGATCTGACCTTTTTGTCCTTGGAGGTTCCTGCACATAAGAGTAAAGAGTTAGTTTCTTTTGGGGACCCAAGCCATGATTGAGTTATCCTTGTGTAAAAGAAGAAAAATTCGAGTATGGAAAATTTTCGTAATGCTTCTGCAGGTCAGTTTTCCAACAGGTATAACTTTTTCGTTAACCGTTGGATTGGGCTGAAATTTTGGCTGGAGCTTCTCTATATACCCATCTAACGTTCCACCCGAGGGATCGTCAATCTGAGCTCTCAATAAAAAGTTATACTATGTCGAATATGGCTGCTGAAGGAGGTATAATATTCGAAATTTTAGGGTTTTTATGCTATTCAACTTGCTTAATTCGTGTTTTACTTGAGTTAATTCTTTGTGGAAGTTGAATATTTGATGTTTAGTGGTTATTAAACATTGAAGAAGCAGCTTTGAAGGTGTTTTGATCGGTTTTTAGGGTTTTTAGTAACTTGTTTTTATGGACAAAGTTTTTCACATATGAAACCCTAGAGATTGTATTAATGATTGGATCTGTTGCTACTGTTGCTGATTGGTGAGTGTTTAGTTCATTGGTTGGTTTGATGCACTGGACATGGAACACGTGATGTACAAGGAGCAGGTTCAGTTTCTTACTATTGCTTTCAAAGATTTTATGCCATCAGCAGTTCTCTTGTTTCCACTGCTTCAAGAAAGGTAACCACTGCTACCCCTCGCTCATTACCACTGCTCGTATGTAATGTTTCCACTGAGCTTACTCGTTACCACTGCCTTCATGCTCGTTACCACTGCTACACTTGAGCGTTTCCACTGCTTTTGACACTGCCTTCACATGTTAAAATACTTTTAAGATATGATAAAACACGTATAGTTAACGAAAAAGAAGGTAATCACATTCAAGCAAAAAGGGTCAAGTTAAAATTTTAAGATATGATACTTTTAAGAATACGTGTTTTAACATTCAAGCAAAGAAGTAATGTGATTACCTTCTTTGCCTTCACATTTTAAAATTTTAAAAGGTATAGTTTGATTTATTCCGCTGTGAACCAAATTCTTCACTTGCAGTGGTAATAGTTGGCTCTGCAGTGGAAATAAAATCAGTTGCAGTTTGGAAAATGTCTTGATCTTCAAGTTGCTCTCCATGAGTTTCAGCTTCCTTTGCTCCTTTACTTGTATCTCCTTCATCTTCAAAATCAATTTTCCTCCCCTCAGTATCAGAACCTGTTTTCCTCCCCTGTTTGGAAGAATTTCCCAAATCTTGATCACCTGAATCACCATCAGAAGGTGAGGATGAAGATGAAATCACCATCTTTGTAGTCTGCTTGTTCTTTTTCAACCTCTGCATCTATTCCTTTAAAGTTTGAATCTCTGTCTGTAATTGTTGAACATCCTTGGCATGCTGCATCTTGACAGTAACCAAGTCCTTTTGTAGAGACTCAATTAGCTTCGCTAATTTGGTACACAGAACCATCAATTCCAATTGGTTTCCACTGCCCTCAGCACTTCCAACTGTGTGACCTGTTGGGAGAGGTAAATCATGGGGCATTGGTCCAGATTCCTCCATAGTAGGACTAGGTGGAAGTCTAGAACCACCACTGCTTGTTCCTAGACCAAAAGGTGCAGAAACTTGCTGTGTTGTCATGAGAGGAGTTGACTGTTTAGACCTTCTCTTATACGTTCTTGAAACTGGTGAGGTATAATCTATGTTGGGAACATCAATTATAGGTGTATTTTGTTCAGATGAAATTTTAGCAAGCATTTGGGGTAGGAGAGGTGTAAAAATCATATTGCCATCTTTATTCAAATTTTGAAAAACTTTAGGCTTTAGGCAACTGATTTGATAAACAGTAGTATTAGGTTGCAGTTGAAATTCATTAAGCATAGCTTGAACAAACCTGGGATACATTAAAAATTTGGTTTTACTTTGTACATTGCCTTTCATACTTGTAAAAATATAGTTGGACCAATAGAAAATCTTATCAGTAACTAGACAAACCAAAGGATAAGCCATGGTTGAACTAAATTGCTCATAAGATGTTTTCTTAGGACTAAGGCAATGTAACAAAGTATGAATAAAAAATCTCCAGTGGGGACAAAAACCACTCTTTTGAAAGTAGCCTTTTGTCAGGTGGTATCATACCCCACGGATGATAAAGTATCATGAATGTCAGACATAGGTAATGTGATGAGACCATTGAGATCATCCAAGTGAAGTACTCTCCTCAGGGATGCCTCAGTAACATCAATAGTTACTCCATCTACAGTGGCTCTGAGAGCATCCACTATTTCATGTGTATCTCTATTCTCAAGTGTGATGGACTGAGCAGAAGTCCAAAACTGATTGATTTGAGAGATATAAATTTTGGGTTTTAAAAGTAAAGCATACCTTATATGAGTGGTATGAAGAAAGTCTACAATTTGATAAAAAAAACAGGGCCACTCTTCTCGTTAGTCTTTTGTAAGTAGGCCACTAGGTTGTGCTCATCTGCAAATTTCAAAGAAGCCATAGAAACTTTTGATGAAAAATATTATTATGTCAGTAAGAATTGAAGTAATGACTAGCCAATTGAGAGAAAAAGATATATAGGGTTAGGGTTTAGAATTGATGCGAAAGTAAAATTATCTTTAGAAAGTAGTTATAATATAGAAAGAAGATAATTTACTTAAAATATTAACCTTATATATATGACTATCAGTGGTTACTTTCAACGGCTAGTGAAAAATAAATTACTGACATAATCAGTTGTAACGGCTAGAACAACATGGTAAAATAACACTGTCAGTGGAAACTGTGAACTAGCAGTGGTAATTTTTCACAAAAATTTCAAAGAGCATTGGAAAATAAAATCATTAGAAAACAATCGCTCCCAATATAGTTTTTAGCAAACTATCGACTATCAACGGATTTGATATGTCTTTACCATGAGCCGTTTGCTATGGACTAGCCAACTCTTAATCATAAAGAATATGGTGAGTTGATAACCATATAGTTTTTGGTAAACTATCAACCATAAACGGATTTGTCAAGTCTTTACCAGTAGCCGTTTGCTCTGGACTAGTTGATTCTTATGTGTATTAGACATGTTGAATCAATAACCATTTTATGTGTATCTTAGATATACACCTTTTAACTCCAACTCATCATCAAAATTTGATATACAAACTCATACAACAATTGCATTACCTTACAGCCTCCCCTCAACACAAGAAAACATTTATGGATTAAGCATTCCAAGACTTGTTACCAAGTACTGAAATCTTCCCACATCAAGACCTTTTGTCAATAAATCAGCATAGTTGTCATCAGTAGAAACTTTGACAACTTGAATTAGTCCCTTTTCATAGCAATCTCGAATGAAATGGTGTCTAATTTCAATATGTTTGGTCTTTGTGTGTTGAACAGGATTCTTGATTATGCAAATGGTACTGCTATTGTCAATATGTATGATGGTATTCATGAAATTGTACCCATAGTCCAAAAGTTGATTTTGAAGCCATAGTACTTGAGCACAAAGAACTTGCGCAATATACTCTGCTTCAGTTGAAGAATTAGCCACCATTGTTTGTTTCTTGCACTACCATGACACTAACCTGTTGCCAAGAAATTGACATCCACCAGTTGTAGATTTTCTTTCCAAGCTAGCTCCAGCATAGTCACTATCTAAGTAAGTAACCAGATCTAAAGGAGAATCTCTGGAGTACCATAATCCCAGAGTAGGAAATGCTTTAAGATATCTGAAAATTTTCTTCACAGCAGTCAAGTGAGAGAACTTGGGAGTAACTTGAAACCTTGCACAGGCAGACACAGCAAACATAATATCTGGTCTAGATGATGTAAGATACATCAAAGAGCCAATCATAGACCTATACATGTGCACATCAACAGCTTCACCACTGTTTTCCTTAAAAAGTAGATGTGTAGTCTTCTCAGAGTGCTGGATGACTTAGCATCAGTAAACTTGAACTTCCTTAGTATCTCAGCCACATATTTATCTTGATTAATGAAAATACCATCTGGCTTTTGTAGTACTTGAAGTCCCAAAAAGAATGTGACTTCTCCCATAGAACTCATCTGAAATTCTTCTTTCATCAGTTTCTTGAAATCTTTGCACATCTCTGTCTTTGTAGACCCAAAAATGATATCATCAACATACACTTGAACAAGCAAGATATCATTCTTGTCTTTCTTGATGAACAAAGTTTGATCCACTCTGCCTCTATGAAACCCATTGGAAAGAAGATAAGTAGTTAAGGTTTCATACCATTTCCTTGGTGCTTGATGCAAGCCATACAAAGCTTTAACAACCCTGTAGACTTTGTTAGGATATTCAAGGTCTTTAAAGCCTGGAGGTTGTGAGACATAAACCTCTTCATCTATCTGCCCATATTGAAAAGCACTTTTTATATCCATTTGATAGACTTTAAAGCCGATAAAAGATGCATAGGCTAAGAACAGCCTAATTGCTTCAATCCTTGCAACAGGGGCAAACACTTCTTCATAATCAATACCCTCCTCTTGAGTATATCCTTGAGCCACAATCCTAGCTTTGTTTCTAATAACAATTCCCCTTTCATCTTTCTTGTTTCTGAACACCCATTTAGTACCTATTAGCTTCTTGACAGAAGGCAAATCACAAAGCACCCATACCTTTTGAAGCTTAAATTGGAGCAGCTCTTCTTGCATTGCTTCCACCCAACTTTCATCTTCAAGTGCCTTGTAAACATTCTTAGGCTCCATTTGTGACAGAAAACACATAAATAGACATTCATTCTTGCCTTCATGTATTTTAGATTCATATATTTTACTTATGAATCCATGAACATCAGGCAACTTTGTTTGTCTTCTAGTATTCACAGGTGAATAGACATCCCCAATCACATTTTCAAGTAGATGTGATTTATGAATAGTAGTGTGGGGAGTCTAAGGAACTGCAATCTCTCTTGGCATATTAGAAATTTCAACATCATTGGCTTGAGCTTCCATAGTAACTGGAGTGGTGATTCCCACATCTGGTGTTGTAGTGGAAACACTTTTCCGAACAGTGGAATCTGAATTTCCACTACTTTCAAAATTATCAGCATTCAAATTACTATTTCCTTCTTTTTCCAAATCACTAGAAGGATGAACAACTCCAGTTTTCACTAAATCATTATTATCGGCATAGTCCCAAAGAGGTAGACTGAATTCATCTTGATCATCTGTGTTGGGATATGAAAGTGCTGAAGACATGAAAGTACTGAAGATATGAAAGTACTGTAAGCTGCAAAGTACTGGGAAAAGTCAAAGAGTCAAAGTACTGCACCTAAAAGTCAAAGTACTGCAAGAACAAAAGAACAGTTATTCGTTTATGGAAAGTATTGTATTCTATGTTTAGATTACTTGTCGTACAAGGCTATCAATTGTAAACCGACTAGGATATCCTTGAGCCTATAAAAGGACTCCTAGATTGGCATTAGAGATATGAGTCTATGAGTTTTAGAGTTTACGAACTCACAAGTTAATTAGTGTTTTAGAGAGAAGTTCGATTATCTTAGAGTTGTATTAGAGTATCTGCATAATAAGCAGATTTAGAGTTTATAATAAAAGGTTATTCTTCTTAGCTTTGTTAAGTAAATTCCGCGTACTTAATAAAGATTGCTCAGTGTTTCTTTGTTAATAACTTAGGATTTATCCGAGGTTATTAAACCTTAACAAGCTAGTTAAGTTAGTTTGATTAAAGTATATCGATCCAACAATCTGCATCCTCTTTGCTTGGTTCATCATCATCAAGAAACTCTTCTGAACCTGCAAAATCAAAAGAAGATGTTCCTGTAGCAACAAGCACATAATTCATAGTATTTGTTAGAGTATCAAGATCAAACAGTCTTTCTGGACCAGTTCCTTTGACATTGACTTTGTTTTCCAGGAACTCTACATGCAGATTCTCTTCAATCTTTTGGGTTCTTAAGTTGAATACTCTGAAAGCTTTACTAACCATGGAATACCCAACAAAATACCCTTCATAAGACTTTTCATCAAACTTTCCCAGATAATCTATGGTATTGAGAATAGATACATGACACCCAAATGGTCTCATGAAGACAAGGGTAGGTGGTCTTCCCCTAAACAATTCATAAGGTGTCTTGTTCTTTGTCATTACCACTAAAATCGTGTTTTGCACATAACATGGAGTGTTAACTGCTTCAGCCCAAAAAGTAATTGGCAATTTGGAATCGGCCAACATGGTTCTAGCAGCTTCTATCAGTGTCCTGTTTCTCCTCTCAGGAACACCATTTTGTTGAGGAGTTCTAGCCACACTAAATTCTCTTTTAATACCTTTATCTCGGCAAAACTCATCCATAACTCTATTCTTGAATTCGGTTCCATTGTCACACCTAATGATTTTAACTTTCATATCATATTGGTTTTCTACTTCTGTAATAAATATCTTGAGGATACCAGTTGTTTCATCCTTAGTTTCAAGAAAGAAAACCCATGTAAATCTGCTAAAATCATCAGTCACCACAAGACAATATTTCTTATGATTCAAGTCGCTAACAGATGTAGGACCAAATAAGTCCATATGTAAGATTTGAAGTGGGTGAGCAATAGAGTTAACCAACTTTGACCTGCAAGAAGCTCCGTGTTGTTTGCCTTTAAGACAAGCCACACAGGTTTGATCATTTTCAAATCTTTTCTGAGGTAGACCTCTCACTAAACCATCTTTGACAATCTTGTTAATGGTTTTGAAGTTAACATGACCAAGTCTTCTATGCCATAACATGGATTCATCCACTGTGGCCTTTGCAAGCAAGCAAGCATAATCATCTTTAGCTACAATGTTGTTCATATCAAAGCTATAGAGATTGCCTTTTCTAGGAACTTTAAGAAGAATCGACTTTCATCAGGGCATCTTAAAATCCTTAGAGAGAACAAAGCACATATCTTTGGAAAAAGAACATTGTTCATCTTGTCACACATTTGTGACACACTAAAAAGATTGTACTTAAGCTCTTTTACATAATACACAGGTTCAAAGTCCAAGTTACCAGTTTTAATAACACCTTTACCAGCAACTTTTCCATTTACTCTACCTCCAAAGTCACATACTGTCCATCATAATACTCAAAATCAGAAAGATATGACTTGTTGCCAGTCATGTGCCTTGAACACCCACTATCTGTATATCCTTGATCCGATCTTTTTGTCCTTGGATGTTCCTGCACATAAGAGTAAAGAGTTAGTTTCTTTTGGGGACCCAAGCCATGATTGACTTGGATCTGCGTCGTGTATCAATATATTTAAATCTATCAATGGTCATTGATACACCATTGGGATAGGTTGTAGAGGTACTTCCTTTAGGTTTCCATTCCCAACGTCGAGGCCTTCACACATTGCCCATGTCCCCTCTTTTCTTATTTAAAACCCTTGCAGTGGTAACTTTTGAATGAGCAGTGGTAACTGCTGGTTTATTTTTAGGTACCCACTGTTGGTTATTATTAACCTTTTTAGCTTGAAAGGTTCTTTTTCTTATTTGTGCAAATTTTGTAAAACTTGTTTTGGTGTTTGCACATTTAACAGGTGACTTAGGGTGAGCAGTGTTAACAGTTTTTGCAGTGGCAAGTGTTTTGAGGCCACTTCTAAGTTGAACTGCTCTTGGGACCATTTTGCAATTAGAATTAGGGTGTACATTATGTTGATACCTGTTAGTCTCCAGCCTTTTATACCCATAGACTTCCCTTCTCCTAACATGATAGTCACAATAAGCATGTAAATGATCAAAACTACCACAGATATAGCATGCCTTATTGTTCATAACAAAATTACTACCTAGTTTTTGAGATTTAACATGATTCCAACTCCTCTGGTTACCCCTAGGAGTTGTAGGCTTGTTCCTATACATCTCAGCATACCTTACAGATGGTCTAGGTTTATTAACTGGTTTCCTAGGTTCCTCTGTAACAGTATTAACAACTTTTGGGATAGTAGTCTCTACATTCTTTTTAACATTCTAATCAATAACTGATGAGTCACTAGCACTCTTAAATACATCATTATCAAGCTTACTCTCTTCCTCACTATTCACCACTGTGTCCTTTAAAGGACCATATTCTCTTTCAAGTTCCTTAAAGTCTTCTAAACCTGTATGAGCTAAATCTACACCTGGAGGTGATGGAACACCTATTAGTGGTGGAGGCGCAGTATTATAACCCATACCAGACTTAGCTTTATTATATATTTGAGCATTCCAAATTTTATCAATTGACTTAGACTGATGATAACATGTGTCTACAGTAAACTTGACATTTTCAATTTTCTTTTGGAGTTTTTCAAGCTCCTTTTGGTATGCTTCATTCACAGCAGTTGTATGTTCAACCTCTCTCCTAAGAAGAATCATATCATCATTATAATTTGACTCATTTGCCTGATAGTGCTCTATTTGCTTTTCTAATACTGCCATAGCTCTCCTAAGATTAGCCACAGTATAATTAGCGTATATAATTCTTGCTTTTCATTAGAGTACAAATCATTAAGTCTTTCAACTTCTTTAGCAGCCCTACATGTTTTAGAACAACTATCAAAGTTTTGTACCTCGAATCGAGAAAGCCATGAGAGCAAACTCAGTAGCAACAAGAGCAGCATCAGTATGTTCTTTTTCTTGTTCATCAGCCATGAAACTCCAATCATAGCTCACACCATCAATAGCCAACATTGCCTTTGGTTCTTCCACAGTTGGTCCCTTCTTTTGCTTGTACCATGTAGACATGTTGTCCTTGGTCTTTGGTCTTCTACATTCTCTAGCAAAATGTCCAAACTTGTGGCTGTTAAAGCACTCCACTTTCTTCTTATCAAAGCCTGCAGTTTCATCACCATTAATGTGGATAGGCTTGCCAGTCTTCTTGTAGAATTTCTTAGCCCTCATGCTAAGAAGAGCTATCTGCCATTTTATATCCATCTCCTCCAAGTCATCTTCATCAATTTGCTCTATGTCTTCATGAGTTAAGACAGAGCCATCAACTTGTGTGGAGATAAAAGCATAAAAGGTAGGATCTCCAATACTAGCAACCTTCTTTTTGGAACCTGTAGTGGTAACATTAACATTACCAGTGGAAACTTTAGAACCTACGATTGGCAATATCATCATCACTTTCATCTTCAGAATCATCACTGTCAATAGAATTTGACAACAATGCCAAGCTACTAGAGCTTGTACCAAGTTTCCTTGCCTTCTTCAACCTTTGCTCAATAAGTTTGAAGTTGTTGTAAAGATCATTGAGCTTCATTGTTTCTATGTCTGCTTTTGTTTTCCCGACAGTAACATTTCTTTGAAACTCTGAAGGCAAACTTCTTAGAAACTTCAAATTGAGGTCTTTCTTTTCTACCTCAATACCAAACACGTTAGTGTGTAACAATCTTCTGAAGTTTGGTAAAAATGCTATCAAGTGAGTCATTGCTTGAAGCGGAGAAGTTTTCATAACTTTGCTTTAACAATGTCTTCTGAGTCTTCTTTGTTGCATCATTACCACTAAACACCGAGCAAATCTCTTCAAACAGTTCTCTAGCGTCTTGAATTTGCGAATGCAATAATCTGGTCTCTAGGAAGAGTCATCACAATGACTTCTAGCTTTAAGATCATTCTTCTTTTGAGCTTTTCAGCATTTGATTCAGGCACAGAAACTTTCACAACATATGTGTCACCTACTTTGGAAGTAGTGGTCACAGACTTGAAAGAATCACCAAGTTGAATAATCTCCCAAAGAGCATAGTCCTGTATGAGGAAGTATTGCTCAATCAATATCCTCCACATCTCAAACTCATTAAGCTTAAGCTTAGGGAGTCTGGGTGTAGAAGAAGAGTTTGATTGGTTGTTTTCCATCTCCATTGTCTTGAGTGAGTGAGTCAAGCTAATTCTTTGGATCTTCTAAAACAAAATATCAGAACCTGGGCTCTGATACCACTTGATGGATCTTGGACACTCTCCTTGTGTCAATGATATTTTGTATAATATTATCAACCAAGCGGAATTTACTTAAGTAATACTTATGTATGAGAATAAACACAAGTTAACACAAAACTCAAGCTCCAATATTATTAATGAATAATACGAGTGATCTTAACTTATCACTAGGGTTACACCTTGAAGCTTTCGTAGGTAATATTGCAATATGATATATCTCTAAGACAATGACCTAGGATCTCCTTTTATACAACAAGGAGTCCTTTACAAGATAAGTATAAAGCTAACATAATAGAATATACACAAGATCTATTCTATACTTATCAAGACGCGTTTAACCTTATCATAAACTGATAGCAGTGGTAATGAAGAACTTGCAGTGGGAATACATTTCCACTGCTAGTGTTAAACCAAGCAGTGTAAACCACTACTATCCGTGGTAACGGATTATTCCCAACATAAAGGACCATAAGTTTGTGCATAATCTGGTTTGGGATTAACATTAGAAGACTCAGATGTTTTTATGATAATCCTTGGTGTGTTAGAAGAATCCGTTGGTGTGACGAAAGTGACCGCTTTTGAATAGTTAAAAGGTTTGTTGTAAACAACAGTTTCTAATTTTGATCGACTCTCGTCCTCTGCAACTAATTCCTCTTGACGATGATATTCAACAACACTCAAAATGAATTATCAATTTTATATTCTGCACCTGAAACTTCAGGAGTTGGTTTGAATGCTTTGGTTGAAAGCTTAGGTTTGTAATCAGCAAGATTCGGTCCATATCCATTTGGATTGGGTTTTAAAGTAAACTTTTCGATAGCTGTGACCGACTCACCATGTTTGTAGACAACAATTTTAAACTCTTTAAGTTTGTTTCGCAAGCCGATAATTTCTTCAAGATGATCATCTATTCGTTTCGTTGAATGCTTTTTGTATGTAGAGAACTATTTTTGACAAGTTAATAACTCGACCTTAGCTTTTTGATTTTCCAAGGTGAGCGTTAATTTGCTTTTTATGTTCATGTTTCAGTTGTTCTATTTCATACAACAAAGCATTCTTCGAAGTGGCTAGATCACGCATCTGTCTCTCTAAATATTTTTCGTTTTGATGAGATTTAGCAAAGGCGCTTCAAAACCTTTTTCACGGTTTTCTTGAGTTTTGAAAAAGTTGAGTTGCTTTTGTAAACATTCAAGATCCTTGGTTAACAGTGCATTTTTACTTTTCAAGTCTGATTTATCTTGCACGACATTCTTCTACTATGGATTGTTGGTTTTTAAGCAACAGATCAACATCTGGACGAGGAAAAATTTCGGTGTGTTCAACGTGAGTCACAACATGATCATCATTATTTAGATACTCAAGTATAACCACGGAGTCAATTTGATTATCAAGGGAAACCATAAGGTCATCTTGATCGTCAAATATAACTACGGGGTCTATTTGAAAATCGTCGGAATGAGATGTGGACGACTCATTTTGAACATTCCGGCGTTGCGGATTCGATGTTGGCGGAGATAGTAGATCAGAGATAAATATGGTTTGTTCGGGTACTTGAGACAAGCCATCAGTGTCATACACTGGGCTTGTGTCACTCATGTGTAACTCATGCATATTGGCCATCAACATAACAGCTGCATTGGTCTGCAAGTCTTCCATATCATCATTTGAGTCTGCATCTACCATAAAACTCTGTTCTTTGTCTGTGAGAGTTCCACTAGCTTCATCCTTAAGAGCCAAAAGTAGAGCCTCCTTGTGATAAGCACTGCCCCTAGTCCTCGGCTTTGGGCATGCATTAGCCAGGTGTCTCTTCTCATTGCAGTTGTAGCATCGAAGACCATTCAACCCATTCTGAGCATTTCCCTGTTCCACCACTTGAGCTCTGTTGTTATTCCTACCCACAGCATTCCCCTTGACCACCGCCCATCAGACGACCATAACCACGATTCTGAACTACAACTCGTCCATTGTTCACAACAGCCTGATTCCTTGTGTTAGATGAGGAACGAATATGATTGTTGGATTTGTTGGTATAACGGCCAAAAGCATTAGCAATCATAACAAATCCTTGTTGCAATGCTTCGAACGAATCGGATTCCTTATTAGCTTCACTGACAAATGCTTGAGCACTGTTGTTGTTGTATGGAACCAATTGAGTTTGTTGAGATTGTTGCTGTCAAGGATCATTTGGTATGATTATAGCAGTTGGTTGAGTTGCTGGTTGAGGAGAATAACTGTTTTGAGCATACAAAGCAAGTTGTTGATTTTCCGGATGTGACGGTGAAGCAATTTGAGCATGGAGAATCCTTTCCCTATCGACTTCCTTTTCATGAGGCTTCAAGTAATCGTGCAACAATCCGTATGTAGAATGATGCATGTTCTTCGCTTGACGGAGAAAAATGACATACTTCTCCCATTCAGGACCAAGACTACTCAGGAACTTAGTATTAACTGCAATTCTTGGCATGATGATGTTGTGTTTATCCAAATCATTTATGATGTATGAGAATCGATGATAATAAGACTAGTGTGTCTCTCCAGGTTCAATCATGAAGTGTTCATAAGCCAAGTAAATTTTGGATTCCATATCCTCCTGATTGAGTGCAGATCCTTCCATAAGAAGATGAATATGTTCCCACATCGCCTTTGCAGTCTTTTGAGCATCAACACTTTGAAGAATTGGGTTTGGTAATCCTAAAACGATATATTGCATTGCAAGCTCATCAGCTTCATAGTGTAGAAGTTCTTCTGCATTCAGTTCTGCAACAGTAGCAATGTTTGATTGTTCATCTCTTGGTGGATTAGCATTTGGATCTTCGGGTACAATGACAGTAGGCATCTGAAATGGACCTTCCAAGATAACCTTCTTTAAGAACTTTCAATGTGGCTTCTTCATATCACAAAACCTAAAGAACCTAATCACCCATTAATCGTAGTTTCCTGGAGTGAGCATTGGAGGTCTATCAAGTGATCCAGCCTCATGAATTGATTGTTGGCTGCTTAAAGCTTCACACATCTTTGCAAACCAAGTGGGTTCCTTCATAGTTTTCCTTGATAGATGTTGATTGAAATCGTTTGTGTAGGGTTGAACTTGAAGACTTGGTGGTGGTTGAACCATTTGAGGTTGTGGAATTGCTGCAAGTTGTGGAGTATGTTGTTGATTAAATTGTTGTTGATAAATTGCTTGTTGTTGATTCAATTGTTGATGTTGTGGAGTTATTTGTTGTTGTCGTTGAGTATAAGTGTAAGGGAAATAGTTAGAGTATGGTGGTTGTGACATGTTAAAAAACTTGTGTTATAAAATGGATCTTTGTAGTCGAATGAACCTTTGTTGATGAAGTATCCTTAGGCGTAGAAATCACAATAAACCAAGTAGCACTTATGCGTAAAAACACCAAAGTTACACGTAACAGCAAGAGTTACGCGTAGGTTTAGCTTACGTGTAAGTAAGGTGAAAACACTAAAGTTATGCGTAAAACAAGAAGTTAGGCGTAGAAAACTTAGGCGTAGGATGACCTTATGCGTAAGACAAAGCTTAGGCGTAAGATAAATCTTATGCGTAGAAGTTTCTACGCGTAAGCTTATGCTTATGCGTAATTTTAAGGTTTTTGCCCAAGTGATCTTTTACACTATCACAGTGCAAAAGATATCCCAATTCGACGTATTTTCAGGCTTATCCAAGCAAGAAAACACGGAGTAAACCATGAAAACTGAAGATCAAACCACAGAATTCTTATGCGTAAGATTAGGGTTTCGTTAGGCGTAGAACTACTCGTAAAAATGACTTTTGCCCAAAGATGTTTCTAAACCAGATTTTTGTGATGAAATAGCTTCAATATCACCAAAATAACACAAAAGTGTGAAACTTGATGATCCAAAGTGTCTAAAATAGTTATGCGTATAAGATGAACCACGTATAAAACCTAGCTTAAAATCAAAGATCTACGCGTAAAGGTTGAAACTTTTTGCCAAAAACAGATATTTGAACACCTTAAAACATTGAAAGTACAAGAATCTTGGATTGAAAAGTGTAAAAAATGAGTTTCTAAGCGAACCAAAGTATCACCGTATGCTTTACGCGTAGGACCAAAACCCACTTCAAAAGCAATACGTTCACCCAACTATTTGGCGATGGATACCACTGTTAGGTCACTAAGTTTACAACACAAGCATCATTAGAAAGAGTAGAGAGGAGAAGAGATTGGTTGAACAACACACACACACTATGCGTATAAAACTAAGACCGGTTATGCGTAGCAATAGAGAAAGTGAATGAATTGAACAACCAACCCTCAAGTGAGGGTTATTACAAGGTATTTATAGGAAGGGGAGCTAGGGCAACACTCCTACTCCCTTCCTTTCCTTAATGTACATGGGCCTAAGCTCATGGGCCTTCTACATAAGCTTAAGCTAATAACAAACATAAAGGCCATAATAAAGCTAACTATTACATATGAATCACTAACACTTGATATAGGTTTAGGAGTGATTCCAACAAGATCCCTTATTGATATGATTCCATTATATGATCAGTTTGATATGATATGATTTGTTTTATCTGGTTACCCGAGCTAACTAGACATGGAGGTACCATGGCCATGTCATTGATGCACCAATGGCATGACACTATCTGGGGCGGTGTGATTAGTCCCCGGCATTCCCTTTTGATATGATTATGATATGTGTGCACTTGGCCATTATGAATACGTATGTACAGTCTGCATGGCATATGTATATTTGATTTGTTTTGCAGGGAGCGTAAGGATGCATCCTAGGTACTCAGTTCAGTTTTGGTGATGTGGTGCGTGTGTGCAATACACCCCCTCACATTTGGGAGCTAGCTACTCCATTTGGTACTTGAGAGGTCTCCCTCCTTGTGCACTTATGATTTGACAGATTTGATATGATTTGACAGATATGGGTTATGATATGTGATTTGTTAGATTTGGCTATTGGAGTATCTCCTTTAGTATTAGGTGCTCGTGGCAACATTCTGATTTTGGTTATTATGTGACTACCTGATATTCTGATTCATTCGTTTACTATGCCTATTCAATCATTCATTTAGCTACTTATTCACTCAGTATTCTTATGTGATTCGTTTGACTATCGGACTCATACTTCAATTCATTTGGTTATTATACTCAGTCTTCGATTCATTTGATTTACTACGCTTTCACTCCATTTCGTTGGGCTGCCAAGCTTATACTTCAGACTATCACTTCATCCGTTTACCGAGCTATTATATGATTATTAGATTCATGTGTTGACTATGCTATTATATGATTATTTGATTCATCTATTTACCATGTTGTTATATGATTACATGATTCCTCTGTCTACTATGTTATTATGTGGCTACCTGATTCATCTGTTATCATGCTAATATCTAATTATCCGCTACCTGATTCATCTGTTATCATGCTAATATCTAATTATCCGCTTATCATGTTATTATGTAACTATTTGATTTGTTTGGTTGTCATGCTAGTATATAATCATTTGATCTATCCGTTTATCATGCTATACTCTTGTTCAGTTACTTCATTTGATGATGATGTTCGTTCAGTAATTCCTACTTATATTTGTGACTGACATGCTTATACTTCTATTAGTATCTCAACTTGTTATGATATTTATTATGTTTGTTAATTGTTGATTTTCTGACTTGTGTGATTGCTATGCTTGCATTCTATTCAGTTGCTCCCATTTGCTTAAAGATTTCAGCTTAGCTTATGTATATCTGATTATCTGATTTGGTTGTTTTGCCATATTCATGTTTAGTTGATCCGCTGACTGATATGCTTTTACACTATTGGTTGCTTGATTTTATTTTTGATATTATTCATCAACTCCTATATGATTATGTTCCGATACTTGTATGTTTGGTTATTTACATGTGCTTATATTTGTTCTATGATTCGCTGCTTTGCTTTGCTTTGGTTTTCTTTGATTTCTGTTCCTCCTGGATATCTATTAATATTGTGTTCTGCAGGTTCCTCATTAACTTATAGACTCATTGTGCTCATTCGTTACGATTTTGATATCAGTCTCCTTTGTTTCGTTTTGTATTTTGATTTAGTTTAGCTTTTGTTTTGTTATATCTGTTCATTGTGCTTTTTAAGCTCAGCCGCATTTCTTTTCCATGCGGCAGGTACCAAGTTGTATGCTGGGCTTTGATGGGCTGAGAGTAAGAGCTTTTGAGTGAACCGATCCTAGTTCCCCTATCATTTTGGATTATTTTGAAGAGCAATTGTTTTGATATCTCATTTCATTTTTGACAAATTGGATTTTGTATTTTTTTTCTTGTAAGTCATTCGCTTATATGACTTGGTATTTTATTTTATAAGACTTCCGCTTTCAAAATTTTATTAGTATGTTCTGATATGACTCCATAATGTGACATTCGGACCCTTGTCGGGTTGGGGTGTTACAATTATGGTACCAGAGCTAAGGTTTCGTCTTGTTGACCTTAGGATTGACCTGTGAGGACTTGGGTAGAAATTAGGCTTCCGTCTCTTTCGATCTTGATGATTCTTTTGATTTTCCTTCAGATTTGACTTCAATAATCTTTTGTCTTTGCTGATTTGACCGTCTTCTTTTCGCATTTGATTTTGTTTGTTTTATCTTCGCGCATTCGTTTGTCGATTGTTTAGATGGAGACTACTCGTAGAATCGAAGATGATGGTGCCGACCCTGCTGTTCTGTGCAACAGTTCTCGGCCGAGAGGTTCGTGAAGCAAAAGCCGCACCCGATTGCAATGCTGCTTGAGACATCAGGATGTTGCTGGAGGGAGTTGGACGGACCAACCAGAGGCGCAAAGACGGAGACCACATTCAACTGGTGGACACTTGGAAGACGTATGAGCAGAGGAACTATGAACGGCGTACTTTAGACGTGCGAAGAAACTACTACCAAGATTCAGGCATTGAGATGCTGGGAAGATTCATCTACTTCATATGATTGGGCGCGATTTGTGTTATTCTGATTTGTTTCGTCACGCGTTTTGAGTTAGGTTGATATTTCGTTATATGATTGTGACCAATGGTGTTTTCTTCGATTTGTTTGGGGCTTAGCTTGGATGATGGAGTCCTATGACCAGATTCTTCGTTGTTACTACAACTTCGCGTTATGTTTAATATCTTTTTGAGAAATCGCCATTTTCATCCGTTATCATTTGTATCAGTAAGGGTAGACCTTGCGGCACCTTTGTGAACCTAAGGCTATTTTGGATCGTCAGTAATGAGTCATGAGGAACCTTTCTTGAGCATGTCAGCGGCCTTCTTTCCTTTGTGAAACGGTAAGTTGATTTGATGTATTATGTGTTGCCTGTATGTGAATCTGGTTTGATTTGGTATGTTACTTGCTACCTATATGTGTATTTGTTTTGACGTGATGTTGGTAATGTGGTTCGTCATGACCTCGAGATAGAATATGATGACAATAAGGACTTGTTATGTGATGCAAGTAGTATGACGCCTGATCAATGTGATAATACCGAGATCATATAATTTGAACTTATTGGAATCATATGACATCCAGGGAAATGCCTGAGGTTGGTACGTTGGATAGACTAGGACTCATATCTGTTATTTGTCAGTTTTCACATTCGTTTGGAATTCTGTACCTCCTTGCGAGATTCTCACTGACATCTGTTACATATAAGTTTTGTACCTCCTTGGACCAGAAATTGTTATGATTTGTGCGAAATTATGGACTGCTACGTCTGCCTTAAACTAGTACGTCTACGTTTACTTTCAAGCGACTTCAATTTCGAAGACGAAATTTTCTTTTAGAAGGGAAGAGTTGTAAAGCCCGCAAATTCGAATTCAAATTCATAATATTTGTTTTTCACACGTTTCTGTCCTAGTTTCCTAAACAAATATGTTGCATTTCCTTCCTTACTTTGTCCCATATGCTTTGGATGATAAGACCGAATATTATCATGTGTATATCTTGTTTCAATAGAAGATACGAGTATATCTTATTTCCTAACTAGAAAACACGACATTCCCTCTTTACTCACACGTTTTGACAATTCAACCATATCCTATTCATGCTTAAATCGTCCCTTGTAATTCAGTAACATCTACCAAACAAAACCAAAACAAACAATAACGAGTTCCAAATATATTTATCTCCACAAAGAACAAGAGACGAAGACCTGCAGTTTTGGTGATCGATTGTGGTTGGGGTTTTGCAGCCTTGGTAGTAGTCTTGTGGTGATCGTGGGTAGTGATTTATTGAATCCAATCAAAGGTACCCCGTATCGTCTATGTGTTTTCTTGTTTGATCGAATCATTAGTATACGAATGTGTATAAAATATGAAGACAATATAACATGTTATCATCTCACTAATATGATCGTGACTTCCATTCGAATGCTTATATGATATAATGATAAGAAAACAAAGAAGAATAAAGGAGAAAAAAAAATAACGTATATATTTCATGTGAAAAATGAAGAAAATGGCTTGAATGAGGAGAACGTGGGTGGTTATTTTTGCATGCATGATTTTGTATCAAATCATAAAGCCTAGTGTAAATTAACCATGGTCTCATGAGGGTATGTTCAAGGGTAATCGCCGGAATAACGGTTGAGTCTTTATGTATTTTGAAAGCGTGTTGGGATAGTTGAGCCGGGGGTTAATCATAATATATTTTTACTAGGTCGTGAATGTTAATTGTTTCTATCGCGAACGAGCTTGAATATAGATCGAACATGCTTAGTGATCTACCTTTGCAAACATTTTCCACTGTTGTAGACAGAAACACATTCAGCCATGGCCAGCTACAGACGGTGGTGTTTCGAGCTTTTCCCAGAACAGAGCATGAAATAACTTTAATAAAGTGTATACTTGCGTGTTCCCGGTCGCTAAAGACAATCAATATCAGGCAAAGCGATAGGATTCATGATCGGAATGAAAATACCATGACCAACTGGGAGTTGGCTAGGAAGTTGTTGAAACTCCACCGAGCTTCCCCCACAGCCGTGGTAGATTTCTTTGACTGGTTGTAGTTTAAGTTTGGGTTGAATACCCTAGTACAATTAATTTTTCAAAATAGTTTTGGTAATTTTGTAGAGTAATTGTTTATATGGTTTGCTTAAAATTAGATTGTTCATATGTTGTTGTTTGTGCGTATTGTAGGTGATGAAAGTTTGACATTCGAAAGTCAAACTTTCATTTAGCATTTTAATTTGATTGTAGCAAGTAAAACTGCATTTCCAGTTTACTTTAGTTAGTCAATACTTGAAAATGGTGAATGGGTTAACTGTGAATGAGAGTCGTAATGTCAGAAGGATTGAAAACCTTTGGAAGATTAAGTGCAAAAGGCAGAATGGTATTTGAAGTTTGATGATAAGGATGGCTAGTGGAATGTTCAATAATATATAGAATGGTATTTGACTTTGTAAAGTCAATATTGCAAAACCATTACTCAATATTTTTTTTGGAGTGAATTGATAATTTGATATGTTTTAGAAGTTTGACTTAACAAAGTCAAACTTCTAATGGTTTTACGTAAGTTGGCAACTTGAGGGACCAATTGTGTATTCTAAAGTGATTATTGGGCGGGAGTTTTAATTATGACAACGGCAACCAAGACAAATTCAGGGACCGAGTGTGAAAAAAAGTATCATTAGACCTTGACCGTTCTTACGGAGACGAGACGATATTAACTTGTTCACACCAAACGATAAACTCATCTACCACTTTTTCCACACACAAACAATTTTCCAATGGCAGATTTCCCCATTTTAAACGAACTCATGGAGGTTGCTTATTCACCAAATTTGAATGATCATATGGCTATCTGGTTTGAAGAAGAGGCTGCCCAAGAAGGGATTCTGAAGAATTTCAGCTATTTCTTCATGCATTCATCGAAGACATGAAACATCAAGGCGTTGGGAGCTGAGATAGAAGAGAATCAAGCTTTGGGACCTCATGGAATTGCGCTTGACTGTATGGATGCGCTGACCAAAATCCAGTCGAGGCACACAAAGAAACTTTACAACTCATACAGATTGTTCATATCTTGTTGTTTGTGCGTATTGTAGGTGATGAAAGTTTGACATTCGAAAGTCAAACTTTCATTTAGCATTTTAATTTGATTGTAGCAAGTAAAACTGCATTTCCAGTTTACTTTAGTTAGTCAATACTTGAAAATGGTGAATGGGTTAACTGTGAATGAGAGTCGTAATGTCAGAAGGATTGAAAACCTTTGGAAGATTAAGTGCAAAAGGCAGAATGGTATTTGAAGTTTGATGATAAGGATGGCTAGTGGAATGTTCAATAATATATAGAATGGTATTTGACTTTGTAAAGTCAATATTTCAAAACCATTACTCAATATTTGTTTTGGAGTGAATTGATAATTTGATATGTTTTAGAAGTTTGACTTAACAAAGTCAAACTTCTAATGGTTTTACGTAAGTTGGCAACTTGAGGGACCAATTGTGTATTCTAAAGTGATTATTGGGCGGGAGTTTTAAGTATGACAACGGCAAACAAGACAAATTCAGGGACCGAGTTTGAAAAAAAAGTAACTATTAGACCCTTGACCGTCTCTTACTGGAGACGATATTAACTAGTGCACACCAAACGATAAACTCATCTACCACTTTTTCCACACACAAACAATTTTCCAATGGCAGATTTCCCCATTTTAAACGAACTCATGGAGGTTGCTTATTCACCAAATTTTAATGATCGTATGGCTATCTGGTTTGAAGAAGAGGCTGCCCAAGAAGGGATTCTGAAGAAGCTATTTCTTCAGTGCATTCAGCATCTGAAGACAGGAAACATCAAGCGTAGGGAGCTGATAGAAGAGAATCAAGCTTTGGGACCTCATGGAATTGCGCTTGACTGTATGGATGCGCTGACCAAAATCCAGTTGAGGCACACAAAGCAACTTGCCCAACTCATACAGATTGTTCATATCTTGTTGTTTGTGCGTATTGTAGGTGATGAAAGTTTGACATTCGAAAGTCAAAGTTTCATTTAGCATTTTAATTTGATTGTAGCAAGTAAAACTGCATTTCCAGTTTACTTTAGTTAGTCAATACTTGAAAATGGTGAATGGGTTAACTGTGAATGAGAGTCGTAATGTCAGAAGGATTGAAAACCTTTGGAAGATTAAGTGCAAAAGGTAGAATGGTATTTGAAGTTTGATGATAAGGATGGCTAGTGGAATGTTCAATAATATATAGAATGGTATTTGACTTTGTAAAGTCAATATTTCAAAACCATTACTCAATATTTGTTTTGGAGTGAATTGATAATTTGATATGTTTTAGAAGTTTGACTTAACAAAGTCAAACTTCTAATGGTTTTACGTAAGTTGGCAACTTGAGGAACCAATTGTGTATTCTAAAGTGATTATTGGAATTTTAAGTATGACAACAGCAACCAAGACAAATTCAGGGACCGAGTGTGAAAAAAAGTAACTATTAGACCCTTGACCGTCTCTTACCGGAGACGATATTAACTAGTGCACACCAAACGATAAACTCATCTACCACTTTTTCCACACACAAACAATTTTCCAATGGCAGATTTCCCCATTTTAAACGAACTCATGGAGGTTGGTTATTCACCAAATTTGAATTATGGTATGGCTATCTGGTTTGAAGAAGAGGCTGCCCAAGAAGGGATTCTGAAGAAGCTATTTCTTCAGTGCATTCAGCATCTGAAGACAGGAAACATCAAGCGTAGGGAGCTGATAGAAGAGAATCAAGCTTTGGGACCTCATGGAATTGCGCTTGACTGTATGGATGCGCTGACCAAAATCCAGTTGAGGCACACAAAGCAACTTGCCCAACTCATACAGATTGTTCATATCTTGTTGTTTGTGCGTATTGTAGGTGATGAAAGTTTGACATTCGAAAGTCAAACTTTCATTTAGCATTTTAATTTGATTGTAGCAAGTAAAACTGCATTTCCAGTTTACTTTAGTTAGTCAATACTTGAAAATGGTGAATGGGTTAACTGTGAATGAGAGTCGTAATGTCAGAAGGATTGAAAACCTTTGGAAGATTAAGTGCAAAAGGCAGAATGGTATTTGAAGTTTGATGATAAGGATGGCTAGTGGAATGTTCAATAATATATAGAATGGTATTTGACTTTGTAAAGTCAATATTTCAAAACCATTACCCAATATTTGTTTTGGAGTGAATTGATAATTTGATATGTTTTAGAAGTTTGACTTAACAAAGTCAAACTTCTAATGGTTTTACGTAAGTTGGCAACTTGAGGGACCAATTGTGTATTCTAAAGTGATTATTGGGCGGGAGTTTTAAGTATGACAACGGCAACCAAGACAAATTCAGGGACCGAGTGTGAAAAAAAGTAACTATTAGACCCTTGACCGTCTCTTACCGGAGACGATATTAACTAGTGCACACCAAACGATAAACTCATCTACCACTTTTTCCACACACAAACAATTTTCCAATGGCAGATTTCCCCATTTTAAACGAACTCATGGAGGTTGGTTATTCACCAAATTTGAATTATGGTATGGCTATCTGGTTTGAAGAAGAGGCTGCCCAAGAAGGGATTCTGAAGAAGCTATTTCTTCAGTGCATTCAGCATCTGAAGACAGGAAACATCAAGCGTAGGGAGCTGATAGAAGAGAATCAAGCTTTGGGACCTCATGGAATTGCGCTTGACTGTATGGATGCGCTGACCAAAATCCAGTTGAGGCACACAAAGCAACTTGCCCAACTCATACAGATTGTTCATATCTTGTTGTTTGTGCGTATTGTAGGTGATGAAAGTTTGACATTCGAAAGTCAAACTTTCATTTAGCATTTTAATTTGATTGTAGCAAGTAAAACTGCATTTCCAGTTTACTTTAGTTAGTCAATACTTGAAAATGGTGAATGGGTTAACTGTGAATGAGAGTCGTAATGTCAGAAGGATTGAAAACCTTTGGAAGATTAAGTGCAAAAGGCAGAATGGTATTTGAAGTTTGATGATAAGGATGGCTAGTGGAATGTTCAATAATATATAGAATGGTATTTGACTTTGTAAAGTCAATATTTCAAAACCATTACCCAATATTTGTTTTGGAGTGAATTGATAATTTGATATGTTTTAGAAGTTTGACTTAACAAAGTCAAACTTCTAATGGTTTTACGTAAGTTGGCAACTTGAGGGACCAATTGTGTATTCTAAAGTGATTATTGGGCGGAAGTTTTAAGTATGACAACGGCAACCAAGACAAATTCAGGGACCGAGTGTGAAAAAAGTAACTATTAGACCCTTGACCGTCTCTTACCGGAGACGGTATTAACTAGTGCACACCAAACGATAAACTCATCTACCACTTTTTCCACACACAAACAATTTTCCAATGGCAGATTTCCCCATTTTAAACTTAACTCATGGAGGTTGGTTATTCACCAAATTTGAATTATGGTATGGCTATCTGGTTTGAAGCGGTAGGCTGCCAAGAAGGGATTCGAAGAAGCTATTTCTTCAGTGCATTCAGCATCTGAAGACAGGAAACATCAAGCGTAGGGAGCTGATAGAAGAGAATCAAGCTCTGGGACCTCATGGAATTGCGCTTGATTGTATGGATGCGCTGGCCAAAATCCAGTCGAGGCACACAAAGCAACTTGCCCAACTCATACAGATTGTTAGTCAAACAGATGAAGGTATTCGGTTAAACCAAGAGTTTTTTAAGAAAATGGCTGAACATAATGCCTGAATTTTTGGTTTTCCATGGGGTAGATAAAGGCGGTCTTTTGGGTGATAGTTTTGGGAATATAGGTTGCTAAAAAGGGTATGTAAATTAGATTTGATGTAGTTGGTTATGATGTTTAACAGACTTTATTAATGATAAAATATCATTTGGGTTATGTGTTGTTTAATTTGTTCTTGTATTGTGATATTGGGTGTATTTTAGTGTAATTAGTATCAACAAAACCAAACATCCCCTTATATCAGCAAAACCAAACGGGCCCTTGTATCAGCAAAACCAAACAGGCCCTTGTATCAGCAAAACTTTAATCAGTAAAACCAAACTCCCCCTTGTATTAGCAAAAGCAAAGGCAATGGTTTAAAAAGATGTGGTGAAAATGCAAATACTTTAGCACTAAATCATAATGTATCAACAAACATCCGCTTGTATCAGCTAAACCAAACGGCCCCTTTTATCAGCAAAAGTTGTTACAGCAAAAGCAAACACCCCCGTATCAGCAAAATTAGAGGTCGTGGTTTAAAAACACGGGTTGAAAATGCAAACGCTTTAGCAGTAAACAAAAATGTTTTGACAATGGTGTATTGTAACATCTTGAATTTTGACTTACCAAAGTCAAACAAACTTATGAAAGCCAACAAATTGTAACTTACTATTGTGGTATGACTTGGCTAAGTCAAACCTATTAAGAAATGCAAAACGATTTCAAACACAATTACTTAAATAAGAACCTAATTTTTTATTCATCGATTTCATGTTCTCAAGAACTACAAATGTTTACTATTATCTAAACATACACTTAGCTAGACCCACAACTCTCCCTATCATCGTTTTCCTTCTTTTCCTTCCTTTCCTTAAGATATTTAAACAAAATTTCCAGATTTTTAATCCTTTCTCCCAAATCGTTAAACTTTGATAACAAGATGTCATCCTCTTCCTTCTCCTTCTTAACACCCAAACCCTTTTCATTTGGGCAGTCTGCTTTCCTCAACGAACTCAACAAAGCCTTCCCCTTATCGTTTTGTGCCATTATTGTTTTTCTTTTTGCTTTGGGTAGAATGTGTGTTGATTGTATTTTAGGGTTCACCGTTGGTCGTAGCCGATACATATATGGTTGAAGGTTGGGTTACATTTTAACTAGGTTGGGTCAAAAATTTGAATGGTCTATAATACCCTAGAAGGAAATCGGTTTGACTATCTCAATCCTGGTCAAGGGACGATTCTGGCATTTAAGGTCCAAGGTTTGGACCTATGGCGATGAAAAGGCCGAGTTTTTTCCCATAACGATGCACCTTGCCAAGTTTAGGGACCAACGGTGTATTTTAGTCTATTGGTTAATAATGGTGTTGTTTGATGGTTTTTGGGATTAGTTGGTTACGTTGTGTTTTGTAGTTTTGAGAATGGATAAGGTTTTAGGCCTTTATTTCATGACCATTCGTAATATGTAAAAGTCCATAGTTTGATCTTGCGAGTTTGGCCAGAATCTGTTGTGTGATGTGTGTTTGGCTGGTAGTGACATTGAAATCTGTTTGTGTTTTTGAAATGATGTTGTTTTTGTTATGTTCACCCTGTTGTGTTTGAACATGATTATGGCTATAAAATTGAAACCGCCAACAAATAAAAAAGAACACATACATAAATGATTACTCCGTATTATATTATGGTATTCATTATCTAGTGTTCAAAATTTAATTGACTACTACAACATAGAACCATGCCCCTCAAAACTCTCACTTTTTCAAAAGGATTTCTTAACGCTACGAATGCAGTTTATCATAATAGAATTACGCGTCACCGAGATTTTGTTAAAAACTAGACACCGATGCTGCTATAATAGCATGAGTTACAATATTTTAAAGCACCAACGGGTTCAACCGGGAACCGAAGTCGCCATAGCTTCAGCTAGCCAATAAAAATTGTCTGAAAAAGAACCTCATATGACAATTGGAACCGGTAAAAATTGGTGAACCGGACCGGACCAGAATCATTTTCTTATTATTTTTCTCTGGTTAATTAACTCGTCATTTTTATTTCGTTGGTGCTTGGACTTTAATCAATGGGTACCCGCCGCCGCAACGCGCGGGTACCCTGCTAGTCATTAATACAAATAATAAAGCACATTATACAAATATTAAAACTCGAACGGGCAACGGGCAAAATAGGCTCGAGCACGAACAGGCACGGGCCAAACGGGCTCAAGCCCGAACAGGCGAGGGCCAAACAGGCACGGGGCCAATGGGCTCGATCCTGAACGGGCACGCGTCAACGGGCTCGAGCCCGAACGGGTACGTGCTAAATGAAATTCTTGATATCCGTAAATTTATTGTCAAAAAGAACATAATAAACTAAAATACATAATTCACCGGAAAAATTTATTTCAGTACCGCCGCCGCAATGCGTGGGTACCCTGCTAGTACTATCTATACTATATTATAATGCATGTATATCCCAATCATAATTCCAAGCCTAACTCCTAACCAAAAATTAAGATAAGTAACTCCAATCATGAGATGACATGTGTCACTTCTTAACAAACTCCAATCCTAACTCTTAACCACTGAAAATTAAGATAAGAAGCTCCAATTATAAAGTGACATGCGTCACTTCTCAATTAAAAATTCATCTTTATTTTCAAATTGAAATATGTTTTTATCTACTTATTTTTTTTATAATCTAATTTCACCATATTTTCTAAAATTTTTTGCTCTTTAATTCAACATCCATTTTAATATATTTGTATAAGTTTTTAGTTTTATATTTTTAGTGGGTTTATTTTATTTTAATTCAATTTTTTACAACTTTAACCTTTATTTCAATCAATACAATCTTGATTCGTCAAAATCGTATACTTTTGGGGGGAGTGTTTGACAGGTAAGAGATTGCGAGGGTGTTTCTATATGCGGGAATAATGATGTTACGGGAAAGCTAACGGGTAACACAAACAAACAGATACAACTAACACATATACATTCGGAGTGTTGTGAAACGAATTCCCTAAACGGATAAGCAAACACATATAACTATACTTATTGCCGCCGCTATGCGCGGGTATCCAATTATATATTATAATGCATGTATATCCCAATCCTAATTACAAGCATAACTTCTAGCCAAAAATTAAGATAATGAGCTCCAATCATTAGATGACATGTGTCACTTTTTAACAAACTTCAAGCCTAACTCCTAACAACTAAAAATTAAGATAAAGGGCTCATATTATAAGGTGACATGTGTCACTTCTCAACTAAAAATTCATCATTATTTTCAAATTAAAATATCTTTTTATCTATTTATTTTTTTTATAATCTAATTTCACCATTTTTTTTTAATTTTTTTGCTCTTTAATTCAACATCTATTTTGACATATTTTTATGAGTTTTTAGTTTTTACATTTTTTGTGGGTTTATTTTATTTTCGTTTAAAGTTTTACAACTTTAACCTTTATTTCAATCAATAAAATCTTGATTCGTCAAAATCATATACTTTTGGAGGGACTGTTTGACGGGTAAGAGATTGCGAGTGTAATTTTATATGCGGAATAATGATGTCACGGGAAAGTTACAGGTAACCCAAACAAACACATACAACTAACACATATATATTCGGAGTGTTGTGAAACGAAATCACTAAGCGGATAAACATATACATATAACTATACTTGTCGCCGCTGTGCGCGGGGATCCAACTAGTACTCACTAATAATTCTTGTTTGATAACAGTCAACAAACTGCTCCAATCTTAATTCCCCGAATCTTCCTGATCGCAAATCCATACCACCCTCACTCATTGAATAGTGAACAAATACCAATTGAGCAAATACCCCATCACCCCTATCTGTTTCTAATTAACAACTCCCCTTGTGGGGCCTCATTTTTGTCGCTATCAAAGGTAAACAACTGAAATGTCTATTATGTGTGTTTATGTTATCATAATTTTTCGATTTTGAGTAATTGGGTGAAATTTTGATTTGTTTGGTGTTCTAGTTGAAGCGGACTGTGCCAGTCTAATAGGATTTTGACTATTAGTTGATAACCTATATTCAATTTTTATTCCTAATTTGAATTTAGCAATGTGCTTTTTTATGTTTTATGAGATACTGTCATAACTTGGGATACAATCACGTTACTTTATCTTTTAGTTTTATAAAGAAATCAATGTTGTGGAAAACTAGAAGGAGGGGGGGGGGGGTTGAATAGTTTTACCAATTAAAACTTTATCTTAAAATATTTAGATCGACTTATGTCCATCCATTTGGATGTGTATGTTCGACTTTGATAGATTGATATAATAAATATGTAATGAAAGATAAAGAGTAAGAAGCACATAACCACGACACGAGTATTTATAGTGGTTCGGCTACAAGGACACCTTCTTTGCCCTACTCCACTCCCCGAGTCAGCTACTCGAGAGTTCGTAATCACTAGACGACACCAACTCCTTATGGCGGAGAAGCCTTCACAATGTCGCCTACTCTTTTTCTGGTACTAGGCTAACCACCGGGTTCTTTCACAAAGGAGAACCACACCTACCAAAAAGTCACCTACCATTTATCCGGTACTAGGCTAAATACCGAGTTCCATTACGATGGAGGAACTACTACCCAACACTACACAACACCTAATCCCAAAAGAGACCCACTCCTTATTACAACACCATCAAGGATATCAATATCCTTGAAAACAAACTATCAATATTTGTATAACGATGCAGCTCATAGATTATACGACCTTGGCATCTCTCGCTAATGCCACTTGATTTGACTCCTAGGCATCTTTCACTAATGCCCTTGACACGGACGATTGGCACCTTTCACTAATGCCTTCGTCTTAACTCCTTTAGCATTCTTCACTAATGCTTTTGAAACGGACGTTAAGCACCTTTCATTGATGCTTTCGTCTTGACTGTTTCGGCATCCTTCACTAATGCCTTGGACACAACACTCTTATGGAAGAAGAAAAAAGTATCAACAAGAGAACCTCAGTAGTCTTGATGATGACGAAGCATGGCGACTCATAGACTTGAGCTTGCTCGACTTCAAGAAGTGGTGATCTCGCCTTTAAGAGGAACCTAGAGAATCACAAAAAAAACAAAAGACAAACTACATAGAAAGATCCTTTAGGATCTGTGGTTAGAGGGTTACAATACTTGGGGAAAGTATGTGTGGGAGTGGCAACCCAAAAGGAAGAAATGGCTCACTATTTATAGAAGAAAAACATCTACTGTTCCACGGATCCCTTACTTGAGGGATCCGTCCAGTGTATTACTGGGGATCCGTGGGACGCTCCCTTTTTCCCATGGGTTTTGGTTCATGGGTCATGGGTTATGGATCATAGGTATCCAAGTAGATAAAATGTATCTACAAGATGCAATGCATCTAATCCATGGTTCATGGATTAAAACCATGGGTCATGGATAGTATCCATATATTACAAAAGCATGATGTCATGCAATGGGTTATGGGTCAAGCTCCATGGGTATGGGTCATGGACTTTGGGTTGCACCCAACTGCATTCAATGTATTTGGTCAATGGGTCAAAATACTTAAGTTTCTACCCAATTGTATTACCCATTATAATACGTACTAGTTATGTATATATTCACCCAATATGCAAACACTAGTTGTTATACATATATATTACTAAATCATAAAATCACTTATACTTGTTTTAGTGTTTTATGTGAAAACGTAAGTGTGTTAGAAAAGTATTGGCTCAAACCATTTACGTATTTTATTTGTTTCGTTAAAATGATTTTACGTTTGTTATCGACAAAACATTAGAAGATCTTAAAATATAAATAAACAATTTTACGGCTTATTTGTATTAACAATCTCCCCCTTTTTGTTGATGACAAAACATAAAATTATTTTAAGGAAAACCTAAAATTCGTAAAAGTTCGAATTGGTGTTTTTACTCTCTTCTCCCCCTTTTTGTCGAAACAAAAAGAGCGTCGAAAAGAAACTAACACAATGTTTTAAGAAAAACATGTAAAAGAAGGAAGAAAAAGAAAAAATATATATATAGAGAGCAAGTAACGGGAAGAGTTCTCGTCTTAACTCCCCCTTGACGAGTCCATACCTTTGTGAGGGCGTCAAGAAAATAAAAACTACTAGGCTAATGCATTGCAACTGTGTTTGCAAATGGTTTTGTCTTAGTGACGATACTGCTCCCCCTTGATGATTGTAACTTTGCAAAAGGACGTCATGAAATGTAATCCAAATGTGGATTATATTGCTAATGGTTTTGCAATGTATGGTTTGACACAAAGCTCCCCCTAGCTTAGGGTGTCAAAGTCTTCATGTGTATTTTGAAAATCTACAAAACAAAGGTTAGAAGACAAGTATATAGTGCATAATTTCCTGCAAATAAGACTCAAGTTAGTAGAAAACTGGTCTTCTGTTGCACTGATCCCACGGTTCCCTCCTTGGAGGGATCCGTCCTGGTAAAACTCAGGGATCCGTCTATCGGATAACGGATTTCAGCAATAGTGATGTAACAAATAATGTTAACATCAAAGTGAGATATGTATTCAAGCGACCAACATATACTCAAAGCAATATGGCATATAAACTATCATTCAATAAAAAATAAGAGATGATCTACAAATCTCTAAAAACTAAGAGAATGATTTAGCCATGTAATACATATTCTACTAATATTAATAAGTGACCAAAACTTAAGAAGCAACCATGTGCTTGAGTCTAAGGATGAGTAGATTTGTTTGATTTGGTCTAATCTTTCAAGAAGATGATTAAACATGAAATGGGATTCCTAAACGATTTAAGTTAAGTTTGAGACTAGGACACCATTTTAATCCTTAGGCTCATAGTTGTTTGATAAAACATGAAACGTTGCTCCTCACGTAGTTCATGTATCAACCCTTCAACATGTTGACAATGATAGCAATCTTTTTCATGGTTTTGAAAAGGTGATGGAGCGGCTTGATGTGGAGGTTCAAGTGAAGAAGGTTGGGGATCCTCAAATGAAGGAGGGATTGGTGGAGGCACATTAAATGGTGGCTCAACAAGGGTTGATGGTGGAGGTAGGGAAGTGTCAACTTCCATGTGGTCGGGTGTTTGACTTTGATGTCTCCTCATAATCCAAAATGGACCATTAGAGGGAAATGAAGAAATGGACATCGGTGCAAGTGTTGATTCAACACCTTGGTTTTGTTTTACAATCTTCTCTAGTGAGGAGTGTGTCAATAATGGTGGAGGATGAGATGGCCTAGGGGGTAAGTCCTCTAAGTTGTAGGAATGTGGAGATGATTGTGAGGTTGTAAATGATATGGCTCTAGGCACCAATGATGTTGATTGGGTTGAAAAGGGTGTGTTTGGTTTAGTAGGAATTGGAGAGTTTGGTGATGATATTTTTGTGGGAACAATCCTCATAGGGATTGGTTTGATTGGTTGAGTTGGTGGAGGGGAAATCCTAGCATTTGTGGGTTTAACCGGAGATGATTCGGTTGAGGAAATTTCGTGTACAACACGAGCAAGTTTCTTGGGTGGTTCTTGGGTGGATGAGTTAGCACTAGGAGCTTTCCTCATGATGAAATGACTAAAGAAAATCTTTCTAAATGCTGAGAATTATGTTGTGTTTGATGACTAAGGGATTTTAATAAGATGACTTATAATGGGAAGGATTTGGCAAGTGTATTCAAGACTTAAGCCACTAAGATCCTTTGGAATGTGATGATTAGCATGCACAAGAGTCAACTTCAGGGTTGTACTGATCTAGGTACTTAATTAAGATGAGGTGGAGTGTTCAAGTTAGCAAGATGAGCTTGAAATGATTGTTTGAGCTAGGCTTGACATGAATCTGTCACTCGGATCCCACGGTTCCCTCCTTTGAGGGATCCGTCTAGGCTAATCCTAGGGATCCAACTATCAGCAATAAAGAAAAAGAAAAGATGATGTTTGTGAGTCTAACACTTATACTTCCTTGAATGTTTCAGTCTTCCTAAGTATCTTAAATGAAAGAGTACTTAAATGATCAAAGAAAATGAGTGATGTAGCTAATGATTGCCTTTTATGGAAGGAAAATGAGACTTTATGATCACCAATGGGTGTTCAAGGATGACACTAGGAAATGGTGTCAAGTCATAATAAATGATCCTAGAGATCATATGTAAACTTGAGATAAAATTAGAAAAATCCTTAAAAAAAATAAAAGAATTGATAAACTAGTTTTTGACCCATTTTGAGATAAAGACGACTAGAAACAATTTCCTAAAATTGATAAAGATATCCACCTAAGTGTTTTGAGATGTGAGAAACAATGTGTGAGTATTGAAGCGGAAATATGGTGAGTTTTGATGAGTTGATAAATCAAAAGTACTTTCAATTAGATCCTAGGTTAGCTATGGGTGAGTGTGAAGCTTTCTAATGCTTGAAGAAGACTTAGGTGGTTCTAAGGTCTTATGTTTAGCTAGTGTGAGGTGATCTAGTGAGTTGTTTTGATGTATGGGAATCTGTACTGCTCATATGTTGTCACGGATCCCACGGTTCCCTCGAAGGAGGGATCCGTCTTGTATAATCTTAGGGATCCGGCAACTACAGATCAGAAACATCACATAAAGAAATGCGGATTTTGCACTATACTATATACACTAATTTCTATTAAACTCTACTCCAAAGAACAGCAACATAAGCATGATAACACATAAATCATATCATAGATAAGAGTAGTAATGACAATATCCAAACTAACATCAACTAGTGTGTTAAAACGAAACATAAGCATTCATACATAAGCCAAATGTCTAAAAACAAGCATAATCCTAATGTCTCTTTAGTCAATCCTTTCTTTTCCTCTTTCCCGACTTCATGACGTAATTAGCTAGGTTTTGGATCATACCATTTAATTGTTTGAATTCCGCGATCTTGTTTGGAAGAGTTGGAAGTTGTTGATAGTAGTCAAAGGGGTCCAAGTCGATGTTAGCTTCGGGGTTGACATTTACTTCTTCTTCTTCGTCCGAGGTGTCCGGGAGAGCCTTAGGTTTCCTTCTATTGACCATGAACCGTTTAGAGGGTTGTTTGGTAAGAGGTACCATGACGTGATCGGAGAGGAAATGATCATCATTGATCGGAGATGGTTGAATTGTACTAACATACTCACGGAATCGTGTTAGTAGCATACCATACGGAAGTACCATGTTAGCAACTTTGAATACCCTGACCATTCTTTTCACCATGTAATAGGCGAGATTAAATGGCCTTTGGTGAATAAGACAATAGATCATTTGCACGAGACATGCATTTGGATGGTCTTTGTTTCAGACCAAGCTAATGACATTTTCTCTAAGAATTTCTTCCCATTTTCTAAAAATGGGGTGCATTTCGAAGAGTTCCATTGAAATGGATCACAGTGAATGAGCTCTTTATTGCGGTTGAAACGAGATTGGTCGGCTCTAACCTTGAAGATAGTGTCTCGAACGGTTGCGGGATCATCAAGAGGAGTATTGTAGATAGGTTTGGGATCGATCAAGAGCAAAAGATTGAGTGGATATTGCCCAATCTTGAGAGTACATACAAATTCCTTCACAAGGAATGCGAAAGATTTGAGCAACTGTTTTGAGAGGTAGAGTGAATTTTTTATTATTAATGGTAAAGGCGATTGAAATGGTATCATCGGTGTTTCGAATGATTCTAACACTTTTGTAGAATTCAAAGATGAAAACCGGACAAATTTGTTCATCAATATCAAGAAGACAATCGAAGTTGACTGCCGAGAAGACTTGACGAATGTCGGTATCTTAAACGAAACATTCCTTGACCACACGACCTTCGTCGATAGTATTGGGTGAGGTAGTAGACGGTATCATGGTGGTCTTGTTGGGTGGCTTTAGGCATGGTTGGTCATAGAAAAAAAAATGTTCCAATTAGGCAAAATTTGTTGAGATGGGTTTATGGTTTTTGATTTGTATTAACAATGTTGTAAGCACAATGTAATCTTAGTTATGTGAAAAGCTTTTCTAGTGATCAATTTTGGAAAACCTAATTCAATTGATTAAGAAAAATTGAAAAACTATAAACCCTAGGATGAAGATGATGAAGATTAGAACATATTAGTGTAATTACTTACAATGATGTTCTAGAGATGGATGCTTGAGGATATGGAGTGCTATGGAGATGAAAACAGCTCTTGGGTCATTTTTGTGTTTTGTGAGGGGAGGGAAAATGAGCAGGGTTGATTTTGAAAGGCGTATAGCTGGTTTCTGTCACACGGTTCCCCCGGATCCCTTGTATTAGGGATCCGGCTAGCACAACTAGAGGGATCCGGCTACAATAGACAGAAAAAGGGTGTTTGGCATTATTTTTGTAATAAGTTATAAAATAGCTTATGGAACAAAAATAGTTTTGAGGTTTTTAATTGAAAAGAAGTTTGGTAAATGGGATTTGATAGTTTAATTATCAAGGATCAATTTGTGACGACGGCGTTAGTTAGACGAGATCAAGAGTAATACTATTCCCGATGATGAGTAAGTCGGGAAAGTGACGAAAAGAGACTTTTAAGAGACTAGCAATGATTAACGTCTAAAATAAAGGATGGTAACAAGATATTCATGTAGATGTAAGCTAGCTAATTAAAAGTGAACATACCTTTATGCTCTTGTTATAGTTTAAGGAGACCATAAGACCGAAAATACTTCATGAGCTTTCAAAGTAATCAGTTGTACTTAGAATAAGTAGATTGTGATTACTTTTAGGTTCTTCCTTGAAGGTTGGCTTCATTATTCTTTGAATAGAAATGCAGACTTTGGAGAGATCCTAGCATGAAGATTTCTTGAAAAAAAATGTTAGAATAATCTATCAATATCCAACATAGAAGAAAATTATTTTAAAAGATTTTCTTCTTTGTAGTTTTCAAACATACACGGATCGTATCAAGTTTTTAAAGTACAACATACTCAAAGAAACTTGTTAACGAAGCTCTGATGCCAATTGTGGAAAACTAGAAGGGGGTGGGGGGGTTGAATAGTTTTACCAATTAAAACTTTGTTTTAAAATATTTAGATCGACTTATGTCAATCCATTTGGATGTGTATGTTGGACTTTGATAGATTGATATAATAAATTTGTAATGAAAGATAAAGAGTAAGAAGCACATAACCACAACACGAGTATTTATAGTGGTTCGGCTACAAGGACACCTTCCTTGCCCTACTCCACTCCCCGAGTCACCTACTCGAGAGTTGGTCATCACTACACGAAACCAACTCCTTATGGCGGAGAAGCCTTCACAACGTCGCCTACTCTTTTTCCGGTACTAGGCTAACCACCGGGTTCTTTCACAAAGGAGAACCACACCTACCACAATGTCGCCTACCCTTTATCCGGTACTAGGCTAAATACCGAGTTCCATTATGATGGAGGAACTACTACCCAACACTGCACAACACCTAACCCCAAAGGAGCCCACTCCTTATTACAACACCATCAAGGATATCAATATCCTTGGAAACAAACTATCACTATTTATATAACGATGCACCTCATCGATTATACGACCTTGGCATCCTTCACTAATGCTACTTAATTTGACTCCTAGGCATCTTTCACTAATGCCCTTGACACGAACGCTTGGCACCTTTCACTAATGCCTTCGTCTTGACTCCTTTAGCATTCTTCACTAATGTTTTTGACACGGACGTTAAGCACCTTTCACTAATGCTTTCGTCTTGACTCTTTCGGCATCCTTCACTAATGCCTTGGATACAACACTCTTATGGAGGAAGAAATAAGTATCAACAAGAGAACCTCAGTAGTCTTGATGATGACGAAGCATGGCAACTCATAGACTTGAGCTTGCTCGACTTCAAGAAGTGGTGATCTCGCCTTTAAGAGGAACCTAGAGAATCACACAAAAACAAAAGACAAACTTCATAGAAAGATCCTTTAGGATCTGTGGTTAGAGGGTTACAATACTTGGGGAAAGTATGTGTGGGAATGGCAACCCAAAAGGAAGAAATGGCTCACTATTTATAGAAGAAAAACATCTACTGTTCCACGGATCCCACGGATCCCTTACTTGAGGGATCCATCCAATGTATTACTGGGGATGCGTGGGACGCTCTCTTTTGCCCATGGGTTTTGGGTTATGGATCATGGGTATCCAAGTAGATACAATGTATCTACAAGATGCAATGCATCTAGTCCATGGTTCATGGATTAAAACCATGGGTAATGGATAGTATCCATATATGACAAAAGCATGATGTCATGTAATGGGTTATGGGTCAAGCTCCATGGGTATGGGTCATGGACTTTGGGTTATACCCAACTACATTCAATGTATTTGGTCAATGGGTCAAATACTTAAGTTTCTACCCAATTCTATTACCCATTATAATACATACTAGTTATGTATATATTCACCCAATATGTAAACACTAGTTGTTATACATATGTATTATTAAATCATAAAATCACTTATACTTGTTTTAGTGTTTTATGTGAAAACGTAAGTGTGTTAGAAAACTATTGGCTCAAACCATTTACGTATTTTATTTGTTTCATTAAAATAATTTTACGTTTGTTATCGACAAAACATTGGAAGATCGTAAAATATAAATAAACGTTTTTACAGCTTATTTGTATTAACAAATGTTTTTCGAATTAATAGAACCGTTACGAGATTTTGCGTGTTAGTTACCTTTTGTACAGGCATAATTTGTACTAACCATCTTGGTAGACCATACACCCTTGCAGTAGCTTGTAGAGAACCACTAAGTGATTCAGACTATAGTAGTCAATGATATAGGTACTTTGTGGTGTAAAAAAGCATATGTTTTGTTCAGGAAGAAATGTGCTAACTTAGTAACGCAACGCATTGTTGCTCCAAATGTCTCTCGTATGTTACCAATGTGACAGGCTAGAAAACTTTGTTGATTCTAATGCAACAAAAAAGAGTAGGTTACAACAATGTAAAGAAGCTAATGAGCTAAATGGACAATTTATTGATAAAAGTGTAGCAAACAAGAATCAATCAAGAGAAAAAGTAACCATAGGTGAACTTGTATTAAATAAGAAAGGGTCACAAAGGCATCCGGGTGTGTTCAAACAGAATGCAGCTAAGCCTAATTCTGAAACAACAAGCATCTCTAGTGGATCAAGGAAACATTTTTTTCTCGTGGACGAAAAGGATGAGCACGAGGATGACGTAAGATATCAAGGTACGTATCTGATATATCAACCACAAACTTCAAATCAAATATTATACAGCAAGATAATAGGGCATTTGCACACCATTTTTTATGTCAGAATCAATCTTCTATGCTTATAGATGTGAAGAAAGAGAGAGGGAGGAGGTAAGCAGTGAAGATGAAATGAAGACATGGAGGATGACTTTGGATCCCATGGTAAATGTGTTGTTTTGAAATTTATTTTATTTTAGTATGACGCATTAAAATTAAAATGGTTTAACTGTAACAACCGGTGTATATCATTTACTACCTATCAATTGACCCCATGGCTGAGTGAATTTGAATAAGGTTTGTTTGTACAGGTTTCTTATAAATATAAAATTTCATACATCAATTATTGAGTTCTTAGCCGTTATAACTTCATTTCATATTTATTCTTTCATGATTATAGATGTAAATGATGCTGATAGAGAAAATTATGAAGTTGATGATGATGAGAATGAGAATATAGAGCATTCGTTTAATAATAGTCATAATGAGATAGAAGATGTTGGAAATGAGGATGATTTTGAAGATGAGGATGTTAAACTTGAACTACTTCAAGTCCCCCAATCACAATAGGGAACATGTTAACTCGAATACTGTGGGTTTTTTTTTTTTGAAATAGTATGATTTATATTAACTATTTATTTATATGTATTTTAGCTATATCCACCACTAAGAAAAGAGGACCACCAATGATGCATAACATACACACGTGAAACATACGTAAGGTCATCATATGCAACGAAGGTACGTAGAAGAATCCAAAAGGAGATTCATTGAAGAAATGTCAGGACTGTTCCGCTAGTTGGATAGGTGACTTCTTTTTATTCCTATTATTCTAGTTTGATACTAAACATGTTCCAAACGAATTAGACAAAAGCTTTCATGAAAAACCGACCCATATTAACCAAAATATGCTCCAGTTGATCTAGTTACCAAATAGTGGCTATGGGAACCTCTCAAAATTCGGATAAAGTAAGTTCGGTTACATATTTAGTTTAAATGCTAGTTTGATTATGTGTTTCTTTTGTCACTTTGGGCTGCAATATTCTTTTGTGTCCAGTTATATCAAATATATCAGTACATCAGTTATGTTTGGATCTGCAACTTTCGGTTTTGTCACTGTTTTGTATGCTAATATTCCATTCACTTTGCGTTAGTCATGGTTGGTCTCACTTGGCTCCAATTGTAATTTTACATGGCAAGACATGGGACTTTAGTTTTGTTTGTGTTAGGTTTGTGAGGTGCTTGATCCTAGATTTTGAGATCTTGTACTTTGCAGTTTGGTGTCTTTAAGTGAATAGTTTGTTTGCATCATGTGGTGCTCTACTATATATTTTTTGGGTCTCAATTATATAGAATCAAAAATTCCTAATTTATACTCTTATTGATATTATGGTTTGTTAAGTTTTCACTTAAAAGTGTTGGTATGCGGTCTAATTTTTTTTATTAGCTTGTTAAATCTCTATTTGCAGTCTTTTTAAGGTTTGTTTGAATGTTATTGTAGAGATTTAGTCATCTTTGTATATGAATATATATAAAACGTGTTACCTAACAGTATTCTCTTATTGTTTTCATTTGTACCAGGTGACATTGTTTTGTTGTACTTCAAGTCGCAAGTGGAGATTAGCAAAGATGAAAATCAAGATTTCTAGGATCGTTTAATAATTTTTTCTTTATCATGTAGAAATTCTATGTTAGTAATCTTACATTGGGCCAAATTTGTCATGGCAGAATACAATGTAAATCTATGTTGAGCATAAAATATTAATGTATTTGATTTCTTTTTGTAAAATATGTATGATATAATTATCACATTTATAGCATTGCTTTAATTTGCATCAAACAAAAAAGGTTAAAAATCATTAAATAAGTAGTGGGTTATATGATCGAAAATAACCTACAAGTGTTGCATTTCACATGATAAAGTGTTGTGTATTTCATCTTAGTAAATGACAAAGTGTTGCACTTTAATGCAAAAGTGTTGTGGTTGTGTGAAAAATGTTGTATTTTATTTTGAAAAGTGTCGCACTTAAGTATAGAAAGTGTCGCATTTCATGTAAAGAGTGTTGCACTTGGATATAAAATGTATTGCATTTTAATGAAACAAGTGTTGCATTTGATTGTATAAGTGTTGCAATACATAATTAAAAGTGTTGCATTTGATTGTATAAGTGTCGCACTCCATTCTCGTTGACATACGGAACGGAAGTTGTCATCCCTGCTGAAATAGGAATGCCAACATGGAGGATACCAGAAATAAATGTAGAAGATAACGACGAGGCCTTGGAGATGAATTTAGACCTTCTGGAAGAAAAAAGGGAGCAAGTGACAATATGCGAGGAAAAAAGTAAAGAAAAAATGGAAAAATATTACAACTCAAGAGTTCGCAACACAAGCTTCAAGCCAGGAGACTTGGTATACCGCAACAACGATGCAAGCCATGCGGAAGAAGGAGGGAAGTTGGGACCTAAATGGGAAGGACCCTACAAGGTCACAGAGGCACTAGGAAAAGGCGCGTACAAGCTAAAGGACCGTGCAGGAAACCCAATTTCGCGGACATAGAATGTCTGCAATCTTAAGAGATGTTATATACATCAAATGTAAGCAGCCCGCCTCTCGCGGACTCCGCAGAGGAGGGTTGATATCGTAATTTGTCCTTTTATATTGTAATGTTTTTATAATTATGAATGAAAAAGGTGAAGCTTAGCTACCATCACCAACTTTTACTTTAAATTTTTTCTAATCGTTCCCATGAAAATAAAAGATGTTGCAAGTAAGACGCGCATACATTTGGGCACGACCCATGAAATGTTATTCCGAATAACAAAAGGTTGAGTAACCTCAAAATTTACTCAAGATACGTAAGAGATGTTGCAAGTCCAGTATCGGGCAAATAACCCACAAGTATTCAACTAAGACTATTATAATAAGCACACCAATTTGAAAATAAAAATAGCAGAAACTAAAATGTTATAAAAATAAAATGTACATATGATAGACACAGTATACAAACAAAAGTGCCGTGCACACACGGCCATAAAACTGGTAAAGCAAAAATATTATGCAAAATACAATAAAGACCACATTAAATTTGATCAGAAGGATCTGAAACATGGCCTGCCCCAGATTGCTCAAGAACACCCGTACTCGTGACACCAACATTATCACCTTGTTCAAGCACATTTGACACCTCATAATCGGACACGGAAAGAGAGATAGAACAAGAAGGAACAAGCAACGCAACAGTGGCTACAGTAGAACCTTGAATGGAACGTGACATACAAGCTGTGCCGGTAAAAGTCCTCACATATAAAGGATCAATCAAGCAATCCCATGTATCCGCAAGAGCTAACCAGTCATGAAGGGCACCTTCCCTTACCTTCCCAGCTCTTTCAAAATAAGCATTGACGGCAGCTGACAAGGAAGACTCACCTACCAGGGCAGAATTCCTGGGAGGGTGAACGGGAACGGTTAGCCACTCCAAACAAAATTGAGAATCAACACCAGGAGAAGGGCTAGAGACAGAGGCTTCAGGATGAACTAAACCCATAATATCTTCAATACTCAAATCCTTAAGAGTCTCCAAAGAGGACAATAAGGGAAATCGAACATCACGAAGCTTCTGAACAACATTCTTGTAATGAGCCTCGACAAAAGAATTATAAGCCTCTACATGGGAAAGTTGCGTGCCATCCGTGCCATGGCGATGACCAGCATCAAGCACATCTTGTATTCCCTTCTTAATAGCACGTCTGAAAGCCTCACTCAAAGTCCCCAGATAGTCAGGCGAATCCCAAAACTTGGATACTGCAAATTTAAAGCCCTCAGATAAAAGCCATATGCGGACTGACACGGCAGCAAGCAAACAAGGATGAAGTTTCTCCTCCAGATAAAGAGCAACCTCAACAAAAAGCTCTCTCAAACGATCAAACTCTTATATCCAAGGACGAAGATTGGAAGATTCACCCTCCAAATCTTGCACCTAAAAGTAACAATTTTCAGTAAGCAAGAAAAACAAGAAAAGATAGACATCAAAAAAGAAAAACCTGTCTAGCAAGTTCATCATTGCGGGACTCCAGAGACGAGTGTGCATATCGCAGTTGCCCAAGCTCACTGTCTTTATTAGCAATGCAAGACTCAAGTTCCTTAATCCTCACAAGCAATACCTCATTCTCTTTACCAGTGGCTTCAAGATGGGACTCAAGGTTACGGAGGCGGAGTGCTTCTAAAGCTTCAACTTTCGTCAATGATAACCTAGACTCCAGTCTAACAATCTCAGTAGCCTGACGATCACACCTATCAGACAAAGATCATGCTATGCACGCATCCGAACTTCGAAACTAAAACACAGCTGGTGAGCCGACAAGACGTTAAACTCTGAAAGCAGCCGGTCATAATCCATTTTTCGAAGGGAAACAAAGAGTTTAGAAGGAGTGACCCCGTTAACAACCTCACGACAGTCCGAGGGGCAATCAAGAAGAGACCCATTAAGCACTTTCCAACTCGGAAGATAACGTTCCTGTAAATGCAAAGGGTCCAGGTCAATAGCAGCTCGAATGTCGTCGGCCAAATGTTGACCAGCAGAGCAACCAGGAAAACCTCCAGCATCCTGATCATCACCACCACATGAGGATGAACTACCCAGTAAGGGGGAGGGATTAGGAAAGGTATCCCTTATGATTAAAACAGAAACAGACACCGTTGTCACGACAGTGGTTGCAAGAATCCCTGAGGCTGTCTCAGACCTGCTAAAAGAGGTAACCTCAGCTCGACATAAGAGGTACTATAATCAGAAGAAGAGTCTGAAGAAATGGCAAACCTTTGAACATGACCAATAAAGGGCTCATGCTTGACAGAAGAGCCAGCAGAAAATTCAACCTCATGCTCAGGTGTCGTCGAGATAGAAGAGGTAATAAAGGGAAATGTATGGGCAGCTGTGAAACCAATCTCAACATCTAAAACGCTACTATATAATAAAGCTTGAAAACCAACGACATGGGTACTATCAATAGAAAACCCTTAGGAAAAATCAAGGCATAATCTCTTCACAATACTGGAAGACGTCCCAACAGCCAAGGAAGGATTCTCTTTCTTCTTCAGGGAAGGACCAGAAGCAGTCTCAAAGGTTGATTCACTTCTAGCATTAGCACCAGCACCTTCAGACCCCGAAAAGTTCATTAACACCAGTTTCCAACTCACCTGAGCAATAGGGAGGAGTGGGACTGTACCCCGAACAGTAGCCTCCAAAAGCCTGGGCTCTCCCTCACGGCGATTATGCCCAACCATTCTAACTTTCGCAGTTTCAGGACACTGAATATAATCGGGCCAGCCCATCACTGTAGGAAGAGGAAACAAGTTAAAAAATTAAGCAGGGAAAGGAACCATACAAAACAAAACTAAGGCACAAACCTACCCGTTCCGTCATCATTAAAAAACTCAGGATACATATCCTCGCCCAAAGGATAATAGCGACTCAAGCAGACCCAGCAAAGAAACACTTCAGGAAACTTTCGAAAAGGAGCAGGATGGGCAACAAGGGTTGTATAAACTTTAACATTATATTCATCAACCTGAGGCATGGGGTCCTTCAAAAGATTTCTGTTGGCAATCCAGGGAAATAAAGCAGGACAGGAAAAATCATCAACCCAAAAGAAGTGATCATTCTAGCTCTTCAGAGAGTCAAGGGGTTTAGAATAAACTACCGCAGCACCATCGCGCTTGCTAAAAGAGAACCACCCTTTGTTCTTTTAGTTCACATAAAAATAGCGAAATAAACTAACTGTCGGAGAAATACCATGGGCATGACACAAAATCTCAAAATAAGAAACCTTGGCCGCGCCTATGACCGAAAGCTATGTAATGTTAATACGATAATACATAATAATATCAACAAGGAAAACCAACAGCGGAAGAGGAAAGTTCACATAATCAAAGAACCTAGTATACAACCAATTTTATTTCGGGGACGCTCGTGCATAGTGTGATTAGGTGAAGGAAGCTCTGGGTGGACCTCAGGAGGAATGTGAAACTTACGAAGGAAAGTCCCAAAAATTTCTGGGGAAGTGTGGCTTTTGATACCTGTAATAGTACTCTTGGCGGATGGATAATGTCAAGATTTAACCTGGTAAGCGGATGAATCTCTTTTTCAAGAAAAGGGAAAAACAAAGTGGCGATGGTGAAATACAACAAAAAAAGAAAAGTGAGTAAAAACATGGGTAGTATTTATACTAGGAGTATATCCAAATTAAGATAACACAAGATGATTACACGTGTCCGCGAAAATCCGGTTGAACGATCAGGATGAAAAGTAAAATATAAGGCAACAACGATGCGTGGCCAACTTAATCAAATCAACCAGAAGATGAAAAGTCCAAAAGCGTCCACGTCGCATGAAACACCTTCTAAGAAAAAGAAGCGTCAGAAAGACGCTTCAAGGGTGTGGAAGAAAAACTGCTTAGTCACCTTAATTCTAGTAACATTCACCGCACACAATAAGTAACAGCACGCAGTGAATACACTAGACTGGGGGGACTTGATGACGTATAGCACGTACAGTAGGCCTACTGGGCTTAGCTAGTGCTATACACATACTGGGCCCAGGCCCAAAAATGAAACAACCATGATGTACTGGATCAACAATAAGCCCAATAACAAAGTTGGCTACGGTCCAGACTCAAAGACGCATGCAGAATACCCAGCAGACCAAACCTCTGGCCGTAGAAAGTATTTTGTGTTTGTATCCTCGATTATTACGGAACCTTGCTCGACAAGGGTCCCACTCCGGCCACTAACTTTTATATGCGAGTTATTAGGAAACCCTAACAATGAGCCTCGACTATAAAAGGGGTTCTAACCTCCTCACAAGGTACAACTTTCTCTCTCATAATAACACACACACTCTTATTATCTCTTACAAGAATGTGTATTTACTCTCACGCCGGAGCTTAATCGTGGGGTTCATCCCCACTGTAAGGCTAAAGGTTTACTCTCACTTGTGCAAGGATTCAATCAATCACTTGGATTAGTACAAGATTATCCCATCAAAAACTTGTTGGCCCAGTCCAACAAGCATCATAAACACTCATTATAACCCGTCATACTTTTTGTACTAACAATGAAGTAACTTTTTATGCATAATGCATGGTCATGACTCGTATGTAGATGTTGTTAGGATGGTGACTGATGCATTAGATTAAGTATAATATAATGGTGAGCACACATGATCGCTATCAACACTGACACATTGATGTCAATTCACGTTTCTCTTTACACGTTCTTCATGACTGATTTAGTGTAATAAAACGACCGTGGTCATCACAAAAAATATACCCTAGTTGAACACAAATATATCCCAAATAAATTATTTAATAAAAACACCCACACACACAATATACTTATGCGACTCGGTGGAGTATACGACCAAGTGCTTGCAAGAAACCATGGTTGGACGAGTCTTGTGTTGGAGGTGTAATGAGGATGACACGTCTCTTTTGAGGGTGGCCTAGTCCATGACTGAGTAGATGACCATCCGTAGGTCTTATATGTTGTGGAACAAATATTCTTGTTATCATAGTTTGTGGTAATGAAAATTTGCTCCAGTAATCATTATGTGTGATGCTTACTGACGTTTGATTATTGTTTGTTGGATAGACAAAGATGAACATGAACTTTGAATGAATCTAATTAGATGTCTAATGATTGTAGTGTGAATTTTAAAGCTACATTTTCCTCCTTAGTGGTGAGAAGAAACAATTTAGTTGATGTCCATTAACGAATGTCTAGAATGAACAAAAACAATGCTCAAAACATATCTATTCGAGCCTTAAATTAACGTGGTTTTTGACGATGTACCCTCCGAATAGCTCGATGGACACCCCTTTGAGATGAGTCGAAGCGCTTCTGACTGAAGGCCCAAGTTAGCTCTCCTAGATGTTCATTGACGTCAAACCATTCGTACACACAAAGGTTACCTACAGGGAATTTGCCACTCGAAGCCCTAAGCCCTTCGGGGTACGGTTGACGAGGGAACAAAGAACACAGGACCATCCTGACTTGGTCAAACCCACGATCTCCCTCTCTTTCCTGGATTTCCTGCCAAGTTTGAGAACGTGGGTCACTAAGCCCTAGCGGTTACCCAAAAACATGGGACGCCCCCATGTTCTCTGATATTTTCGCAGAGGTACCCTCAAGCCTATTTCATCTACTATAAATAGGTAGGATGGGCAGAACTTTATGGTAAGCTCACTGAACACTTTACTCTTTACTAACACTCATTTACATCACCATAACTCATACTTACTCTCACGTCGGAGGTGGTTCGCAACCCCTGCGTAATCACTTAATGTAGTGTCTTCGTATTTCATATCCTCAGGTGAAAGACAATCTTGGCTGGAACATACACCCATTTTACCTTCGATCACCATTGAAGCCTGGTAGTGCAATTTATTGTACAATCAGTTCTTTATGTCAACTGATTACCAAAATAATTTAATCAACGTACCTACAACAATTGTACTCCTATATACGGAGTAGTTTAATAGAGGTTTTTTGAAGGAAATTTAGAGTCGACCATGATTCTATAAATCTAGTTTAAGATGGTTGATGATGTACCCTCCGAACATGTCGCGAGACACCCCTTCTAACTGTGTTGAAGCCCTTCTGTACGAAGGCCCAAGTCAGTCCTCCCGAATGTTCATTGACGTCAAACCATTCGTATGCACGAAGGTTACCTGCGGGGAATTCACCACTCGAAGCCCTAAGCCCTTCGGGTATGGTTGACGAGGGAACAAAGGACAGAGGACCATCCTGACTTGGTCAAACCCACGATCTCCCTCTCATCCCTGGTTTTCCCGCCAAGTTTGAGAACGTGGGTCACTAAGCCCTAGCGGTTATCTAAAAGCATTGGACGCCCATATGTTCTCCGATATTAGCGCAGAGGTGCCCTCAAGCCTATTCTATCTACTATAAATAGGTGGGACGGGCAGAAGTTCATGGTAAACTTACTTAACACTTTACTCTTTACTCATACTCACTGATATAACCATAACTCATACTTACTCTAACGCCGGAGGTGGTTCGCAAGTTCCAACCCCTTTGTAATAACTTAATGTAGTGTCTTCGTATTTCTTATTATCAGGTGAAATACAATCTTGGCTGGAACACACACCCCTCTTACCTTCGATCACCATTGAAGCCTGGTTGTGCAATTTTATTGTACAATCAGTGGCGCCATCCGTGGGACCCGCTACTATAAGTCCCGTAACCACCAAGTCCTAACCTCCTAACTGATTACGCTACTTTTCCGACATGGAACCAGAACGAGAAGATACACCTCCACCGGGTTTTTCTACCCTTGTACCCATCACCACAACTAACACCGATAATCTCTCCCCCATAACTGCCTCCAGCTTCACTACATGATCTCGCCTAGAAACAACTCCCATACATCACACCTCAACTTCAGCTAATCCCATTCCAGAAGTTAGCCCTGCCTTCGTTGAGGCAAACTTTGAAGCATTAGAGTCCTTGCTAAGGGCTCACAAGAGGCAAGTTCATAACACCGAGATGCGGAAGGAATTAGAATATTCCATCGAGGAATATGATGAAGAGATCGAGGTAGAAGAAAGGCCTCGAACAACAAACAGGGGGCACTCGGCCCTACGAATTGGTTCTCCGTCCGTAAGGAGGCCTAATGAAAGAACTGTAGGTTTCGAAGAGGGTCCCGGCAGAGATCCTGGTAGAAGGGAGAGAATGCTGGGAAAAAGGAGGAGTGAGAACTCCAACGGAGGAAGCAACCCAGTAGGAAACGGAGGGATGAACTTACCACCTCTCTTGGCAGCTCATCTAGGGAGAGATGGGACGGGGGCTCCGGTGCCTTCATCGTACGTTTCGAGTGTCGGAGGACCCCCTCCGTATATCGGGATAAACCAACTACCACCTCAAGGAATGAATCTCTACCTGCCTACTCAACCCTATAATGCCTATCCTCGAAATGGGTGTCTCCACAACTAGAGTTACCAGCACATGCCTTATGGGCACTTTCCTATGCACCCCATACACCTAGTGGGGGGAAACCCTTTGTACCAAACTCCATCAGCTTATACCACGTTTTTGCAACCACCTATCCCTACAAATCACAATCCGTACAACCCTACACCTGCTTATGCACCTCCATATAACCCTTTCTATGCGGAAGCTTCTGGAGCCTGCACACCTTTCGTAAAATGGATCGAAGACTACCCTCTGCCTGATGGGTTGAATATGCCTTCTCACATAGGCACTTAGGATGGGAAAGGCAATCCAGATAACTTCTTGCACTTGTTTGAAGGCGCCATAAGGATGCAGAAGTGGGCTATGCCAGTAGCGTGCCACATGTTCACCTACACTCTCCGAGATTCTGCACGAACATGGTAGAATAGGCAAAAGGTATGAAGCATCGCGAGTCTGGATGATCTCAAGGCTAAGTTTCGATCACACTTCAGCCAGCAGAAGAAGTACACTAAGACTCACTTAGCCGTGCATACCATCAAGCAGAGAGAAAGTGAAAGGGCCTTCGTCACTCGGTACACTGACGAAACCTTGTAGATTCAGGGGTTGCACGAAGAGCAAAGGATTTTTGGTTTCGTGCATGGCTTATGAACACGAAGTCTGGTGGAGTTTCTATCCACCGATCTTCCAACCACTTACAAGGCACTCATGCAAAATACTTGTACCTGGATCGAATCAAAGGAAGTAGCAGCCAATGGAGCTCCGATCGAACAAAGAGAAGCCTCCGACAAGTTCTCCAGAGGGTCCTCCTGGGAAGGATCCAAGTACAGAAAGAACAGCAGAGACCGCTTTGCTCCCTACAAAAAAGGCTCAAACCATGGGCTCTTGGCAAACTTGGTCAAGTCTCCTAGGGAAATCCTCACTACTGAGAAAGCTGCCAAGTCCTTCGACCCACCCCCTCACATGTCAGCACAGGGTAACGGCAGGGACATGTCGAAGTACTGCCACTTTCACGAGGACCATGGGCACGACACTAACAGCTGCAGAGAGTTGAAGAAACAAATTGAAGAGGCAGTACGCTCTGAGCAACTAGCACATCTGGTAAAAGGCATCAAGAAAGGAAGGGATAAGGTCTCCGACACCCAGTTGGGGGAATGGAAAGGAAGCAAGAAAGAAGCCAACCCTGCAGAAGCCCCAATACTGATGGTGCACATGAAGGATCCAACCTTGAAGCGAAAAGAAGAAGATGGAGAGCTAGGAAGTGTAGGGGAGATAACGTTTCCCTCCATTTTAGGGCGGACACCTTCAACTGATCCCATGGTCATCAAGGTGTGGGTCTCGAACAGGGAGGTAAACCGAGCATACATGGACTGTGGAACTTCCTACGAAATCATCTACGAACACTTCTTCCTAAAGCTCAAGCCATCAATATGCTCGCAGAGGGTAGACTCAAAAGTACCTTTGGTAGGGTTCTCTGGTGAACACTTTGGGCCTCTCGGAGAGATGCCCTTGGAAATCACAATTGGAGAAGGGCCCTTGTCCAGAACAGAAACTCTCACATTCATCAAAGTCAGGTCAGATTCCCCTTACAATTTACTGATAGGAAGGACTGCTATGCAAAAAATGGGTATTGTGGTCTCCACCATACACGCAGCCATCAAGTTCCAAACTCCCTTCCGAGTAGGGATTGTTCATTTGAATTATGGAGCAGACAATGGGGTATCTGGTGTCAAGAAAGTTAAATAAGGACCGAGTAGAAGAGTGAGTGTAGAAGAGCGAGTGGTAGTAAACCCAAGCTACCCCGAACAAACAGTCGTAATAGGAAAGCAGCTTCCAACGAACTTCAAGGCAAAGCTTACGGAGCTATTACAAACTAACCTTGATGTTTTTGCACGGACATATTCTGACATGACAGGAGTTCCAAGAATGCTGGTGATTGACGGAAATCCCTTCGGCACAGAACACATGCTCAACGAATATAAGCATATTGAGCCCCTGAAAGGAACGCCGCTGCCTGTAAGTAAGTAGATGAGCAGACACAAGGAGGGATCCTGAGGGAAGTCAAATACAAAACTTGGGTGGCCAACCCAGTGATGGTAAAGAAAAGTGATGGAGGATGGCGCATGTGTGTTGACTTTACTGATATCAACAAAGCATGCCCGAAGGACCGCTGCCCCTTGTTAGAGATCGATTGGAAGGTAGAGTCCTTGGCAGGCTTCCAACTGAAGTGTTTCCTAGATGCCTACAAAGGGTATCATCAAATCCAAATGGCCAAGGAGGACGAAAAGAAGACAACCTTCTACACAAGCAAAGGCATCTACTGTTATAGAAAAATGCCCTTCGGATTGAAGAACGCAGGGGCAACCTACCAAAGACTCGTAGGCAAAGCCTTTAGCAAGCGGATAGGCAGAAATATCGAAGCTTATGTTGACGATATGGTTATCAAGAGCAAAACGGAGAGGGACCTGCTTCTCGACGTCAAAGAGACCTTCGACTAATTCCAGGAAATAAACGTGAAGCTAAACCCAAAGAAATGCTCTTTTGGTGTCGAAGAAGGGCAGTTATTAGGGCATTTAATTACCAAGCAAGGGATCAAAGCTAACCCTTCAAAGGTCAAGGAAATCATGGATCTTCAGGCTCCGAAATGTTTGAAGGACGTACAAAGCTTAAACGGAAAATTGGCTACACTAAGCCGATTCTTGTCGAAGGGAGCAGACAGGTCCTTACCATTTTTTTAAGACGCTTAAAGGCTGCGTCAACAAGAAGACCTTCTAATGGAGCCAGGATGTGGAGGTTGCCTTCCCAAAAATGAAGGAGTTTATGGAGATACTTCCAACACTTACAACCCCAATCAAAGTCGAAGTGTCGTTTATGCATATCACATCCTCAATGGAGAGCATCAGCGTTGTCTACTGCCCAGAAAGAGACAAACGGCAAATCCTAATTTACTTTGTTAGCAGGGTCTTTCAAGGAGCATAAATTAACTACCCTACATTGGAGAAGCTCATACTAGCCCTGATCTACGCAGCAAGGCGGCTACGACGTTATTTTCTGTCCCAACCGATCATAGTCTTAACCGACAAGCCACTCAAGCAAATCTTGTCGAAACCTGAAAAGTCTGGGCGGGTGGCAAAATGGGCCATTGAGCTTGGAGAGAATGAGATAGAATTCAAAGGTCGAAACTCTGTCAAAGGGCAGATTCTTGCATACTACTTAGCGAAAACACCTTCCAAACCAAACAAAGATAAGGAGGAGCCTAAGGCGGAGCAGGGTTAATGTTGGTCAGTCCTGAAGGAAAGGAGCATACCTATGCGCTTCGGTTTGAATTCGAAGCCACCAACAATGAAGCAAAATATGAAGCCTTACTGGCAGGCCTCCGGCTATCAAAATATATGGGAGTTAAGGCTCTCACTATCTATGTATATTCTCAGCTGGTGGCAAACCAAGTAAAAGGCTCCTATGAAGCAAGGCAGCCCATCATCAAACAATACTTGGACAAAACAAGGGAAATGCTGGATGGTTTTGACTCCTACGCTATTCAGCACGTTCGCAGGAATCAGAACAAAAAGGCTGACGCATTGAGCAAGCTAGACTCCATGGCCTTCACCCATCTCACAAAGGAGGTGCTAGTAGAAGTATTGCCTGAAAGGTCTATCATCCGAAAAGAAGTCACGGACGTTGTCCATGAAGAAGGAGACACGTGGATGACTCCCATTAGGGAGTACTTGATAAGTGGCATTCTCCCTGAGGATCCAAAGCAAGGAAGGAAGATACGGGTCAAATCTTCACAATATCGGCTGATAGGAGAGAACTTGTATAGAAGATCGTTCCTCTCACCTTGGCTCAAATGTGTTGGGCCTAAGCAGGCGTTGATAATCATCGCAGAGGTTCATGAAGGGTCCTGCAGCCTTCACGCAGGACCCGGTTTGGTTGTCTCAAAAATAATGAAGGTAGGCTACTACTGGCCATCGATGCATAGGGATGCTGTGGAAATCATACAAAAATGTGAAGCTTGTCAGATACACTCCAAGGTTCCCAAGTTCCCGAAACAAGACATGATAAGCGTTACATCCGCATGCCCCTTCTCCCAATGGGGAATCAATATCGTAGGACCCATGCCTGTGGCTCCTAGTGGAGTCAAATTCTTATTGGTGGTTGTTGATTACTTCACAAAGTGGGTCGAAGGTAAGCCTTTAGATTCCATTACGGGGAGACACATAGAGAAATTTGTATGGAAGCACATCATATGAAGATTCGGAGTGACCCACATCATCGTATCCAATAACGGCAAGCAATTTTCCGAAGGAGTTTTTTACGATTATTGCAAGGGTTTAATGATAAAGCAGTCTTTCACTTCTGTCTATCCCCCACAAGGCAATGGGCAAGTGGAAGTAACCAATAGAGACATAATAAAGGGAATCGAAAAAAGGCTGGGACGAAGCCATCATGGGTGGGTAGACGAACTTCCTCAAGTGTTATGGGCTCATAGGACTCAACCCAAGTCAAGCCATGGCGAAACCTCCTTCAGCCTCACATATGGAACAAAAGTTGTAATCCCTTCATAGCTAACTGTGCATACAGAGTATGTGGCCACATTTGAAGCCTCTAGGAATGACGAAGGGATCAAAGAGAACCTTGATCTATTGGAAGAAAGGAGAGAGATAGCTTCAATCAGGGAAGCTATGCACAAACACAAGATAGAAGGCTACTACAACAAGAGGGTCAAACTTTCCACCTTCAAGCCTAGAGAGTACGTGCTACGCCTTAATAGTGCAAGCAAGGTAGAATACCAGGGGAAGCTAGGACCTACTTGGGAAGGACCCTACATTATAGCTGAAACCTACGACAAGGGTGCATACAAGCTAGCCAATCTTCTCGGAGAACCCATCGACAGAACATAGAATGGTACGAACCTCCGAAAGTTCTATGTTTAAAGAAGTATTTTATTTTTATTTTTTATTCTTGTATTAAAAGCTTCTCATGGGAAATTAAGCATTATTGGTAGTTGTCTTAGTGTGCATTTCAAAATGATGTAATCCTCTCTACCAATTCATTGATATAATATATTTCCCACAAATCTCTTTCTCCGTTTCTTAGACCCAAAGATTTGTTCAGCCAACTCGTTTATGAGTTTCAATGTTGAAAGGAAAGGTATAAGGTGTAACAAATGCCTCATATCAGTACTAAAGCCTACCAACACATTCACATTAACTCTCCTAATAGTTTATGGTAAATAAAAAAAAACAAGCCATGAGACTTAAAGGATTAAAGATAGAGTAGGTCGCGACCCTCTATCAGTGATCAAAATTGGTCACAATATTCTTGGTGTTGTAATTTACACATAATGAGGTTATTACACCTTAGGTTGTAAAATTTAAGAGTCAGAAAAATGGCGTATGAGAAGTGCACAAGATAAATATTTAAAAGTGAGTAGGGATATTTTCCTACTTAATTCCATTCAAAACTATGGCCTACGCCCTAGTACCTGCATCAAGCGGCGGAAGCCCAGTTAACATTGTTTTCGGCTGAATCCACATACCACAATCACAAATTGTTTAACAAACAAACATAACATCATAAGAAATTGTTTTAAGAAGGGTACATGCCACCCTTAGAGCCAAATTACTGCCGACATGGCAGCCTTCAATCTTTTTTATTGGGAGATGGGGTTGGAGATGGCAGAGCTGAGATAGGCTTGGCGTGTTTTTCTTTGTAGGAGTAGCAGGCTTGATCTTTCAAGGCTTTTTGGAGAGCAGATCTTCGAGAGGTGCCATGGGATCTTTGGTGGCTTCGAGCAAGAAGGGGTACTCTGCAGTGGCAAATGAATTTCCTGCGTCTTACTCAGCATTTGATGAGGGACGATAACATTCAACCTTGGAGAGGTCCACAGGCTCACCAGTCTTAGCCACCTCCTCCAATGCAAGACATCGTCCATGAAATATAGCTTATTCAATTAGCTTCCACATGATGGCTCCAACCTCATCACTGTGATATAACTCCATGGCAATATACGACACTACCTTTGACACTACATTTGCACGATCCTTCTGCAGCATTTTTTAGTGCATCTGTAGGCCATCAACCTCCTCTCTCATCTTGATCTCTATTTCTCCAAGCCTAGATCTTTCACTCTCCAAACCTGCACACTTAGCTTCTAGAACATCAACTTGACCTGTGAGGCTCACAACCTTGGCCTCCTCCAGCTTAAGCTTGCCACATTCAGTTGTTGTGATAGCCAACTCCTTCTCTAGCTCAGCAATCCTGTCTCGGAGGTCTTCGGTGAGGGGATTTTTGTCAAAGTCCTTTTCAATCTCCTCGCAATTGGCCTCAAGCTCAACATATTGTTTATCCCTATGCTTATCCCTATCCAACATCACATTCATCTCCTGCCTAGCCTTCGTCATAGCCTGGATAAATTCCCTTGTGCGACCATTAAGATGATTATCTAAAACAGCTTGCCTCGCGACACTCTTGTTGTGCAAATCAGATACCCCTTCTATGGACATGTTGTGTAGCAATCCTTTCCAGCTTGGAGGGGTGACATGATCTACAATGCGATGATAGGCAAGGGCATTAGGAAGCTCCTTGGTGTCAGGCAGGCCTGCGACAAATGAAATAGTTAGACATAGCAATAAATATTTTTTATAAACTCAGAAACAAGTGCATACCATGCATTTCTTCACAGTCATCTGGCAGCTCGAAGGCAGACTTCATAGTCTTCCTACCCTCAACACCTTTCTGTCGAACGGCTCTGGACGCAGAGGTAGGGAGAGGAGTTTTCCTTTTGGTGGAGGACTTGCGAGCATTACCACTAGTGCCTTTCCTATTCTTCAACCTATCCGCAATACTTGTAGAACCCGTGATCCGTACTTCCTCATCTGCTGGATCATCATCCGATCAGCCACATTCTCGACTAGTTGAGAAGGACCCTCCAACATCACTTGTGGAGGGGGGCAGAGGCAACAGGCTCAACTTTGACAGCATCAATATCATTGTTATTGACTGAAACAGAGGGCGACCCAACACCATAAGACCCTTCAGCCCGCTCCATAGGCATGAAACTCATATCTTCATCAATATCCTGGTACATAAAGTTCCTGAAAGCCATCTCTGCAAAACAAGAAACAAGAAAAGATAAATATCAGCGCTAGCTGGTCCTACTTAAAGAAAGTGGAAGTACACATACTTTTTCCATGATACATAATCATGGGCTTCGCGGGAGACCCCTCCCAGCTTTGAGTAATCCCAGCCATAAACAGAATAGGCTCGGGAAAAGATCAAACATCAGCGGGGTACTTGACCAGACGCTGGTACAGAGGATTCCTTCGAACTTTATATGGAAGAGCGTCATTGAAGCACTTAGCATCGAATCTAAATGCCTCGTTTAGCAATGCTGGATATTGAGGTGGGATGATAGTGTTTTGAACATAAAAGAAACTATCTTGCTAATCTCTTATATTCGTAAAAGGCTTCAGAATAAAGATTGGGAACATCCCTTTCAGGCCATTTCACTAGGTTCATCCATTTCCCACCAGGATACAAGTTTAGAAACCCCCTCAACACCTCAAGTGTTGGCTCAAAACCGTAAGCCTTACACATCACAATATATGTCGTGAGTTTGGCATGGCCAAAGGGGTTAAAACGGGAAATGTGTACCTCATAGTATTGTAATAGTTCTGGAATCAAAGGATGAATAGGTCTCCTAAGGTTTGACTGGCTAAACGAATGAGTATAAAGCCCTACAAAATGTTTTGGAGCATCGAAAATACCTTGATTTGGTTTTGGGAGCATGATTTTGTACTGTTGGGGAATTGGATATTGAGCAAGAAATTCGTGCAAGTCTTGGGATGCCAGAGTACATTTTTGTTGTTTGATGATGAATTTTGAATCCATAACTAATCAAATCTGAGGAAAAGAAGAAGAGATGACTTTACCTTTTGCTCGAAGCCGGTAGCTGATGGAAGTTTACTGCATGTAAAAGTTGGCGGAGAAGGTAAAATGGTCTAGGGTTTCATCTACCACCCTTTAAATACTCTTTTCAAACACGCATACACACCGCACACGTGTCCTCTTGGTAATCTTATCCGGATTTCAAATGAATTTTAAATTTGAAAAGTCGTTTTAGTCAACCGAGGTAAATGGGACTTTGGGATTTCCTGTAGCGAGTTGTTAGACTTGATTAGGTAGCATTTATTGTGCATTAAGAGGCGTAAGCCCCTAAATTGTGTATACCGTTATGTTCAACACAAGCTAATTTTGCTCGCAGATTGAAGTCGAAAGCAATGCCTCCTCGTTCATAGGCATCACTTTCGACGGGGGGGTTGATGATGCACCCTCCGAACAGGTCGAGGGACACCCATTCGAACTGTGTCGAAGCCCTTCTGTACGAAAGCCCAAGTCAGTCCTCCCGAATGTTCATTGGCGTCAAACCATTCGTATGCACGAAGGTTACTTGCGGGGAATTCGTCACTCGAAGCCCTAAGCCTTTCGGGGTATGGTTGACGAGGGAACAAAGGATAGAGGACTATCCTGACTTGGTCAAACCCACGATCTCCCTCTCATCCCTGGTTTTCCCGCCAAGTTTGAGAACGTGGGTCACTAAGCCCTAGCGGTTACCTAAAAGCATGGGACCCCCCATGGTCTCCAATATTAGCGCAAAGGTGCCCTCAAGCCTATTCTATCAACTATAAATAGGTGGGACGGGCAAAAGATCATGGTAAGCTCACTTAACACTTTACTCTTTACTCATACTCACTCATATAACCATAATTCATACTTACTCTCATGCCGGAGGCTGCATAATTACTTAACATAGGGTCTTCATATTTCTTATTCTCAGGTGAAAGACAATCTTGGCTGGAACACACACCCCTCTTACCTTCAATCACTTAACGTAGTGTCTTCGTATTTCTTACTTTACCGATGAAAAAGTTATTTTTGGAGTAAACCTAATGAGCTAATGATTCATAAAATGCAATTATATATTGGGGAGAGTTATTTTACATACTAAACTTTTCTCACATATGAAGAGACTTATCCCCACCATCCATCTAAAAAAATCAAAGGTTTAGATTAAAACATTTTATTATTTCACATATGAAGAGACTTATCCCCACCATCCATCGCGACAAGCATTTAATTATCTTTATATAGACGGGCACTTTGATATACTTTCGAAAAAAGAAAAAAAAAATCATTTTTATTAGTGTTTTTTCGTTTTTTTCGAATCTGAGATTTGCAAGAAAAATCACATGTGATTAAACATTAATTTGAATATCGCATGTATATTAGTGTTAAATCACATATGATATTCATATTTGATATCACATGTGATATGTAATATCACATGTGATATTCAAATTAGTATTTAATCACATGTGATTTTTTTCATGCAAATTCAGTAACGAAAAACAAAAAACGAAAAAAAAAAATGTAAAAACAAAAACTTGAAAAACACAATTTTTTTTGTCCAAATTATATCAAAGTTCCTATCCATAGAAAGTTAATTAAATGCTTAACGAAAAACACAAATTTTTTTGTCCAAAGTATATATTTTTTTGGCTTAACGATTAACAGTTTGAAATATATTAATATTTGAAGAAAAAGAATAAAAGTGTGTTTTTTAAATTGTTGGGATTAATCTCATCCATTAGATCAAAAAAATTGATGAAAGATGGAGGGTGGAGATTAATCCTTGATATGTAAAGAATGTTTTGTCCTCAAATGATCTTTTATCATATATATATATATATATATATATATATATATATATATATATATATATATATATATATATATATATATATATATATATATATATATATATATATATATAGAGAGAGAGAGAGAGAGAGAGATGAGATATAATGAGAATGGTCCTTAAAATGAAAAGCCTAGGAAGGGTTGTGGTGGTGACATGTGTCACCTCCTGCCACATCACCACACCCCACCCCCACCCCACCCCCCCCTCCACGTGAAAAAAATTTTCCAAAAAAAAATTATTTTGGGCAAAATTTTTTTCCCCAAAAATGTTTATCGCGATTACATTAGTAAGTTATTGCATCACCAATAATAATTGTGATTCAAGAACTCTTGGTGTATCTGCTGCTAGTACACTTGAAACTGCTGCGGATTCGCTAGTTGTATCTGCTTGCTAGTACACTTGAAAGCTGGATCTGCTGTTATAAAGCAGATTTTCCGCTGTACTATTCTGCCGTTAGTTACAAAGTTACTGCATCACAATAATAATTGTGATGCGAACTTTGGTGCATCTCTGCTAGTATACTTGAAACCGCCGCTGATCTGCTGCTAGTTATAAAGTTACTACATCACAATAATTATTGTGATGCAGTAACTTTGGTGCATCTGCTGCTAGTTTGAAGGAATCTTCTGCATGTGATGCAGTAACTTTTATAACAGTGATGCAGTAAAACAAATTTGGCGGGAAAATTTTTTTTTGCCCAAAAAAATTTTTTTTGGGGGAAATTTTTTTCGGGGGGTTTGTTGGGTGGTGACACGTGTCATATGACGTGGCATGGTGATGTGGCAAAGTGACACATGTCACCTCCACATTCCTTCCTATCATTCTCATTATAAGAAACTTTTCATTGACTCCATACCCTATATATATATATATATATATATATATATATATATATATATATATATATATATATAATCAGTATATTTGGCATTAATGCCACCTCAATGCCAAATAATCAAATTTTTTGCCACATAAGCATTTGTTGTCCAACTAAGCAATATTTTTAATTTAATTAGCTATTTTTTTAATTTATTAGAATTTTTGGATTTTTTTTAATTTATTAAAATTTCATTTTTTTATTCTTAAAAAAATCATGCATGCAGCTGGATTCGAACCTGGGTCTGTTAGTCTACAAACAAATATGATTATCACTAGACCAAGAGAATTTTTTGATTATAACTTGGAAAACCAAATTTATAAATCTCTACAACCAATCATTGACCATTTTGATTAGTTTGAAAAGGAATGTATTTATCTACAAAAATTATAATCTAAAACCATTATTAAAAAAAACGTACGTATATTTTCTTTTTTCACAAAGAAAAACCCTAATCATCAAATCTCTCTCCAAGAAGAAAACTCCATCACTAGGGTTTTAACGATTTTTAATGTGTTTTTGTGCAGGTTTTGCTGTTCTTGGAGCTTTGATAAGATTTGGAATTTTTTTTTTAAAAGTTATGGTTTGTGTGTTTCTTCATCACAGGTTTGTAACCGTGAACACTTGACATGCCAGTTTTGATACAAGTATTTTCTAATTTCATCTTTACTTAAATTGATGGAACAATTGCATCTAATATGAGGGATATTTAGGTTAGTTATTGTTTTTTTTGTCAGCATCTGTTTTGATATTTGTTATTCATATTATGTTTGCATATGACTGTTTTTCCTATTTTCTTTCAGTTAGGATATCAAAGGCAACAACTTATAACTCATTTACGATTTAACAGCTTTATATGTTTGCTCACAAAGCTCTGATAGCCCTTCAGAAGGTATTTTTTGACAAACAATGTATTCCTTTGTTTATAAAGTTCATGTTCATGATATATTGCATATATGTTTTTAATGAATGACAATGAAAGAACTAGGAAGTTATACCATACAGCAAAAGAAAAGTTTTAAAAGCTCGAAGAAAAGCTCTGATAACCCTTCAGAAGGTATATTTTTGACAAACAATTAATTCCTCTGTTTATAAAATTCATGTTCATGGTATATAGCATATACGTTTTTTAATGAATGACAGTGAAGGAACTAGGAAAAAATACCATACAACAAAAGAAAAGTTTTAAAAACCCTCCACCATATATTATGTTGTTAGATAGCTTAACATGCACTGTTTATTAATTAAAAGAGTTTACACCTATATGTTTTTGAATCTGCAACAGTTAAGCCTCGACAAAAGATAACTAATGTAATGGAAACATCCATGTTTGAATGTGACACACCAGGTAGAAGCTCCGGAATCCATGTTTTGATTGTTGGAAACCAGCCAGAAGGTAGTATGTTGATTAACGTTTTATATATACATTATACATTGTACTTAGACTATGTTGATTAATTCATAACATCTAATCCACCACCAAAGAGAAGTTTTGGAAAGCAATCATCATCTTTTGAAGCACATTCAACTCATGAAAGCTCTAAGATTGATACTTTTAACTTTGAATCCCTCTCATCAGGTAGTATGTTCATACAAAAATCTATAAGTTTAGGAAGAATGGTGAAGCTATAAGGGAAACGGAAGATGATACTAAAGGATCAAGCAGACTTGAAGTTTATGAACCTTGCTCACAACACATCAATGATATTGGAATTAGTGGAAATTCTTTTTCATTCACTGTGACTTCATATGTGGAAACACTATTTTTGCTTGATCGTTCGGATTCCATCATTCGTGTGGCACGCCGATATTGATGGTAAGGTATCGTGATGAAAGTTCAGTTATTAAATTAGGATAGCTTAATTAAAATACTTATGATGAATGTCGCATTGTGTTATCCTTTTTCGATTTCAAAACATGTAAGTTACTCTAAATGGCTTTCAATTCGTATGCTTGTTATATCTGTGTATTATCATTAGGCATAAGTTGGGTATGATGTACCAATCATATTCTCCCACTGTGCGGTCATGCTTGAGTCTCTCATGTGCGCATAATACACTTAGCAGCTAGCAAGTTGACTATCTATAAGCAGCATTAGCAAACCAGCACTTGATGAGAGTTTAACCTGTAACTGATAAGCTCTTTGATAACTGAAAATGTGAGCTTTTGAACTTTTTTCATGATTTATGAATGCTTTAATTTTAAGAATTTTAATGTTTAATTTTGTGGTATTTGTTGATGCATTGTTATTGTAATTATGGTCGATAGATACGAACAGGAGAGGGTTCCTTTTTTGGGCTAGGAACAGGTATTTAATGTTAGGTGTTCCCTGAATGTGTATCCTCTGGGAATACTCTGCACGATGATTTAATCCTGATGCTCCGGAGGTAGAAGATGACGGGGAGGGTGATGGAGAGGGAGAGGAAGAGGGGGATGGAGATGAGTCAAGCTCTGATGAATTTGATTTTTCTTCAGCATCTGAGGATTTGGGGGCTGTAGCAAATAATTAAAAAGCTGAAGTATAATTATTGCTTGGTTTGTTCGATTTATAACAGGTATAACAAAAAATAGATGCATTTTTTTAGTTGCTAGGTGTATTTGTTAGTGTGTATATGCCTATAAATGTGAGTAGTTTTTTTTGCAGGTTAAGATGGATGGTTTTGTGTGTAGGATGTGTTTGAGGAGTATAAAGAACCTCGGGTTAGTTTTCGTAAAAAAATTACATAGGGTTTAGTGTTCATGTGTTCGAGGAGTATATGATGCACAAAATTATATGTCGATTAGGTGAGCGTTGGCGATGCCGTGCATGGAGGAGATCAGTGATTGTGTCAACCCTATTCAGTTTTAAGGCCACCAATTCTTGTGTTTGTTATTACCTTTTTAAAATAATGCCTTAATACATCTTTGAAGTCAATGCTTCTGAATTCAAAGTTCAATGCTAACAAGATTGCATATAGTTTTGATTTCTTATTCTGAGCATTTTTTAATTTATATTGCAGGTTGCAAAACATCATCTCAAGATACAAGCGGAATTCAAATAGTTCATATAACCCGATTCCTGGGGCACTTGTATCTGATTTCATTTTTATTGATTATATTATATATGTACTCCATTCGTCTCATAAGTATCCAGAGTATTGTTCTAAAAAGTAAATGTAACATATTATTGGTTGACACTAGACAGTGACTTTTGTATACATGTGTATCATTATAAATCAATGTATTGAGGGCTTTGTATTGTAAACTATACGATAAGAAATACCAGTTTGCATTAAGTAACAAATACCTTCATGATCATACATGACAGATTACCTATGTTTGGTTTTTTAATAAATTGAATAACATAAGATGAAACATCAACACTAACAGTCTCAATTATTTATCCCAAGTATTGGTAACTAAGAGATTATAGGTTAACAAAAATAATGTAAATGAACTGGTTACTATAAAATGATTTATATAGTTGATTTTTTTTCTTCATGTATATTCTTATAGAGGTTAACTAGCTAAGTGTACTTGGTATGTTCAAGCAAGAAGGGGATCCTGAAGTAGAAGTTTTGAAGGCTGAAATCGCAAAGTTGCAGAAGGGGCAGAGGTGAGACGCGTTTTAAAATTTATAACATAGCATGCAGCTTAATAATGACTATTAATGTTAGAAAGTTACTTACAGTTTCCTAATCAGTTGGTTTAGAATTTAGTAATATGTTTGGGTTATTGGCTTTTTTTTTTAAACTTTAGAATTAGAATTGATACATTTGAATTTGATTTGCAATTTAAATAAAACTTCCACTTCTTTTGTCGATTTTACCAAAGACAACCCAATAACAGATATTTCTAACAATCTAAAAAATCTTCATAATGATGAAACCAAATCAGGATCAAAACAAACGAAGCATCGCAAATCAAATGAAATCCAAACAATACTTTTTTCTCTTTCTTCATGACTAAACGAACATAGTTCTGATATCACTTTTGGTGATCAAAGGGCGAAATGAAGAATTAATATACTATGGCTTAGGTGAAATTAGTATATGATTATTATTTATTAGTTAAGTAGCATTATGAAGCTACATATTATGTTAAAATTTGTATTTTTCGTAATAAACTTCTGTGCAATACCTGAAGATTGATGATGGGAAAAGAGTTAGAAGGGTTAAACTACAAGGAGCTTGATAATTTGGAACGTCAACTCTACGATGGCATGCTAGCCATCAAGAATCGAAAGGTGCTTATTCACATTATTTTCATCATAAGTTAGCCAATATAAAATCGGAAAGTAGCATACAGTTCTATTACTAAGTATCACTTTTTCAGGATATGGCATTGCTTACACTTCTATTACTAATTATCCCTTTTATGTTTCAGGATATGGCATTGTTGCAAGGGATTGAATAAACAAAGTTGTGGGTATGTGAACGCATAATAAGCCCTCTAATTATATTCCCAAAGTCAAAGCGTTAGCATTTTTTGAAGATCCCAAAATTAGAGTATGATCAATAAGTTTTGAGCGTATGAAGAAAGGGTTGCTTCGATTTTGGAACTTATATTACCTTTCGTTAATCGTTATGTGGGATTTAAAATCAATATCCTTTATTTTTTGCTGTTAGCCATTTTTTTATCAGTCAAGCAACTAACACGACAACACCGGTGTTAATTATCATACATGATTATATATCAACGAAAACCGAGATGGATTTGAAAGGGTTGCAGCAACAAAATTAGCAGCAGTTGCAACAGGAGCACTCCTTGCAGCAGCGTAAGCGTTTGTATCCCCCTCCAAAAGTTGCCACCAAACTCGGCTAAATTTGATTCGTATGAGCAGAAGTGTAATAGGGTGTTACTTCCATTTTGTTCAAAGCAGAACCACCAGGAAGGGGAGAGAAATGGCAGGGGTCAAAGGATAATAATTGGGGGGAATCGGTTAAGGACTTGACTTGAGCGACCATGAAATTTTCAGCAAGTTATAAGCTGGCGGAGAGTTTGAAGTGCCAGAGATGATCTAAATTATTTTATTTCTAATGTAGGCCTTATGGAATTGTGGTGTGGTAGTCTGTTACATGGTTACACCTAAGTAGCGTATTAGTAGTCGAGGTAATTTCATACTTATTTGTTTCGCTTGCATTTATGAATGGTTCACAATATTATCTTCTGTGATGCTTATCTTGGTTCTATGGACATCATGAAGAATTTTAACGAGTATGGTATGATCATCCTCTTCTATTTCAAAATCATATGGATTTGACCACATAAAATTTATTATTACTAACGTTTTAATATAGTTTTTTAGCTCTTAAGGTGTTAGCTATTCATAAAGTTTAAAAAATGGATAAATAGTGATATGGGCCAACTTGTTTTGACCCGTTACAGTAACAAGAAGGGAAGTTATTACCGGTGATATGGGCTCTTTCCACCAGCAGGAACAACAAGGGTGTATGAGTTATAAACTAACTAAAGATCCTGTTTTGTGTGTTTCGTCTAACATCATCACGCATGTTGTAGAAAATGTACCAGCATATTTTATTTTTTCAAAATCATGTGACGCCTTATTAATTGTACCATCCATGTACGTATAAGTAATGCTGCTCTTAGTATTAAAAAAATCTTCACCCGAAGATATATGTAATAGTTTAGCTTATACTCACTTTGTACAGTGCACTGTAATGACAATTACTGATGAAAGGAAAAGACAGCGGTGAAGTGATACACGTGGAAATACCAGTCAAACACATTCAGCAACTCATGGTAAGTGAGTTTCATATTTCTTATACAATTGGTTTGTTGCATTTACGTTATAATTTTACCAAATATTTGAAAGCATATGTTAGTTTTTTTTCCCTTCTTTTTATAATGTGCAGAACCACCTCTCGGGTTGAGTGATGGGTTGGGTAATGGGTCAAGTTGTTTGGGCTGAGCACTATATTGGTATTAGTATTAGGTTTATCTGTTTATCTCAAACAACAAAAGCAACAGGCCAAGCAAAAGTCTCAAAAGAATAGTAACCTTACGAATTATTAGAGATTCAGAATACGGCAGGTCTCAGCCCAGAGTATGGAAGGTGAGAGTAATCGATTTTGCTTTTCAAGTCACAGTTTAAAGTTGTCAAAATTTTATATAGTATATTCTAAAGCAAAGGTTTTTGTTTATGCATCACAACTCACATGGAATATGTTTAAATTCTAACTTTGTCATATTTACTAAGTTTCTACTATTGTTTTTTTTTTTGGGGATAATGGTAGTTCTTGCTTCATCAATCCTAGGAGGCAAAGAAAGAAGAAACATTGGGGTTTTTTGAGTTCATATCCATTAGATGGTCTTCTAAGACTCGTTTTTGGTAAAATGATGAGAAATTTTTTTGTTAATGTAGAAAGAGCACGTGGAAAGTATCTAATTGGAGGGAACGTGGAAGAGGAATTGTTTGAGGCGGTAAGAGGAAATGTTCGAGGTGGTGATTTTTGGCGTAAGAAACACCAATATTATGAAAACAAAGATTAAACCACAAGTCCAGGTATTGCTTAAGCGAATGGTTTGTTGTTTTTTCTTTCAAATCCGATGATTCATTGTATATAAGGTGGTAGGATGATGTTTATTGCTTTATATTGTGCAGATACGATATTTTGTACTTTTCCATAGATAAGGTATTTATATATTCTTAGAGTTTTATGAGGATCAAAAGTCGACGTTTTATGATATATGTACACTCCAAAGGAATGATAGTGGATGATATTTGTGATCCCGAACAAATCGAACTCGGAATAAGATCACTTTAGATCAATCACACAAGAACAAGAATAAATGATCGAGCTTCATTGTCAATCGCACATCACAAGTAGCTGAGCTTTATATTAGCACAAAGAATCGATCAAGAGAAGAATACAAGAAGAATGCCTCAACAGAGTGTCAACCCCTCATTATTTTCATTGTATAAATATTTTATGATTTTTTTAATTCATTAACCATTACTTAATTTATTTATTTGACACTTTTTCAGTCATTTTTTACCCACCTTTTTCGCTATAGCAAAATATGTCAAAGATAATTATAAGTCATGCTTTGGTATTCAGTTTTGCATCTTGAAGATCAATATTTATTTTTAGTAAAATCCCTAAGAAATTATGCGTTATCAGTTTATGCTACTAAAAATAGATATGTATAAACATGACAAAACCATTAAGATATATAGTGAGATCATTAAAAGGATACTACATGTATACATTAATCTTTACTTTTTGTGTGGTATTTAAATGTTCAACAATATGAATTGCGGCTTTAACATATATACAAGTTCTGAATAGGCAGGAGTGCAAGCTTCAAGAACCAGAGACGGGCTCACTATGATGAATTCCTTCAAGTAAGAGAACTTCAGCGAAAGGAAACTTTACATGAATCTTCCAATGATGATAATGGATAGAATTTGAATGGGGAATGTGACACACCATCATCACTGGCTATTGGTGTTGAAGATATTGACATTACAAATGTTGAGGATGTACAGTGGGGAATGTAATTAGGGTGATTGGGATTGAGATTGGTACCTCCATATTACTCAGACGACTGTGCATATTACTTATGTTTAAGATGTACGTAAGAGTATTCATGGTTAACCATCGAGAGGTGTAAGTTTCTCTTATGTATAATCATTCATATTTATTTTTCTTCTAAAAATAGAGCTTATACATCAACCACATGGGAGGAATGTTTCAAATTACCAACACGTTAGCTATATAGTAACTTTGTTTCTCAAGTAGCCATAAATGATTTTGATAACTAATAACTATTTAGACACACATATACCTTAATGAACTATGATGTAAATATGAGTGCCGTAACCAATCACAGTATTTGCTTCTAACATGGGTGTAAATTTTTTTATAGGTATGATAACGCTCATTTGTTTGTAGTAAAAAAATTGCAATTCTCACAAAGTCTATAACAGTTATGTTACCTGTTATTTGTCCTTGGATTAGCCACTATTTTTGCTTCCTTTTTCATACTTTTATCTTCAAAAATAACATAAACTAATACCCTAAACATAAAAACCGGGCCATGCCCTTTTATCCTATAATATTTTTAAAGAAAACGTTATACATATATTCCTATCCGTTAAGTATTTGGATTTAGCACAACATTATACATATATAATTGCGCTTCGTAAGTAAAAAAGTTTTAAAAACCAATTAAAAAACAATGTGTAAATATGTTTATTCAACAATTTGGATAGAGCTTAAAAAAACGGCTAACAACAATCATCGGTCAAAAAAATGTGTAAATATGTTTATTCAACAATTTGTTTAGAGTTTCAAACAAAAAACGGCAATAACAACACTTATCAGTCAAAAAAGAAACAAATATTAAATCGCTTATAATATTTATTGTGTTGTAATGCTTTGATACTTTGTTCTTGCGTACAACTTTTAAACTGTTTTTTTCTCATATTCGATAACCGTTTATTTCTTTTCATTCTTAATGCATTGAATAAAAAATTTGGTACGTGTATATCTTATTTCCGTTAACTTATTTTTTTCAAAACGATAATTTCGCTATAGCAAATTATGTCAACGATGCGGGCTTCGACCACTAGTGTATATATATATATATATATATATATATATATGTGTGTGTGTATATGGTGAGGTTATTTTCATAACCAAATAAATTGCGAGAACTGCGAGAACCAGCATCAACCAATCAGATTTTTTTGGATATTTAGTTTTATTATTTAATTCAAAAGGGCATAATAATAAAAATGTATTTTTTATTTTCTTTTTTATTTTTTTTATTAATTTTTTTTAGTTCTTAAATTTTAGGATTTTTTTTTTCTTGAAAAAATAATTTATTTTTCATGATTATAAAAGGTAAGATGCATATGTGTTTTTCTGATATAAGTCAATGTGCACATGTGTTTCTTTTAAATAATGTAATTTTACATGTTTTTTTTATAATGTAAATTTTCATATGTTTTTAGTGCTCAATTCTTTCTAATTGCACATGTATATATTTACAAGTAAATTTCGATAAGCATTTTTTTAAACACATACACATTTGCATTCTTTTAACAAAAATAGAGAATACAAACTTTAGCAAAAATCCCAAAAATCTACACTCCTATATTACATTTCCTTTTAATTGCAAATAGAAAAAAAAAGAATGTATAGATGAGATTCAACTATGCATTCGTGTACATGGTGTATTTTCCTGTTGTGCATATGTATTTTCCTGTTGTGCACATGTATTTTCTTGTTGAGCAAATGGACCTTCGTCTACATGTGTCTTGTGCTGGTTCGTCAAAGTTGTTATCCAATAGACAAGTGTTCTTCGTAAGGGTGCATGTTCACATTTTTTTTCAGGCGTTCACAAGTACTTTCGTGTACATGTGTTTTGTTGTAGACGTCATTGTTCTTCTCTATAAGAATAGTTTTCTTCAGTTTTTTCTGCAATATAAATATAGTTACAATCTATTGTTAGACACATCTAATGTATTGATATTGATAAATGATAAATAGTATATATGTTTGACTATGTATAAATCCTTTCAAGGCATTGGTCATTTATTATAAACCATAATACCAACTGAAATTAAAATCGAAACGAATTCCAGTACAACAATTACCACAAAATAATACAATTGTATCACATTAGAAATCATATTTTAAAAACTGAAACCAACAAGTAAACTGAATACCTAAACCTATGCTTTGTGCACATGTATTCTCAACCATTTCACATGTATTTTCATTAAATTTATACTCACCATAAAACAAATATGCATCCCCCCTTAAAACAAATATGCATTCCCCCTTAAAACACATGTGCAAACAATAAGTCAAACACAATATTTACTTGGTTTACAATTTTCCTGTATCCCTTGGCAATACATCAAGAAATATAAACCCTTTATAAGAAGATCAGACAAAAAAAGGATAAGGTAGGAAATTATGTACCCTTATATAATTCTATTTTGGTCACAAAGCAATTAAATTAATTACACAAACCACTCTGCTTATAAAAATTGTTTATATTGTGTGGATGTAACCACAAACCTGTTAAATGCCGATGTGTAAAAGCCTCCTTCACAATCTTTGAAAACTCCGCCCTAACTTCGCCTCTTAAACCACCTTCTTATCAAGTACCCAAAGACAGACACCTGGTCCTATTGAACCAGTCTGGTCTAGAAACTTGTAGTCTTATAGCAGATCAGGCCGATTACGACTTGGATCGTTTTTTATTACGGTTGCGGTTTTTTTAGTTGCGTCTTGGATATGTTTGTGACTGACTCGTTACTTTGCAGGGTTAAATTATACACCATGTTAATGTTATAAGCTTAAGGTGTTGGTTGATTGGGTCAACGGTTTTTAGATTGAAGAGAGATGGAGAATTGCAGATCTGTGAAAAAAGAATAAAAAGGGTTAACAGTTATGGGGATCAGATGCTAATTTTAAGGAGGAATTAAATTACCACTTTGCCCCTAATTTAATTTTTTATTTCAAGATAAGCTATAGATATTTTCAAAAATACCATCTCGCATTGATATGATGTACATCATGCATTATTGAAAGTAAAATACTGGTTCTCGCAGTTCTCACAAATTTTTGGTTCTGAAAATAACCCTACACTATATATATATATATATATATATATATATATATATATATATATATATATATATATATATATACATATATATATATATACATATATATATATATAGAATCGAGATAAAATAAGATCAAACTTAAAATTGTTAAAATGAGATCAAACTTAAATTTGACAAGTGACACTCTCCTTACAACAAAAATTAATTTTTTTTATTAACTACAACTAAAATTGTTAAAGTTTCGATAGATTTCTTTTTAAAATTTACGAAACCTAGGTGATACACTTTGATTAGAAGTGTAATGCTTATCAGGTTTTTGTATTTGTATCACGTTTTGGAATATTTATTAGTGTAATCTGTATCAGGTGTATCACTAATCTAAACTCATGTATCATTTGGTTATTAGTTGCTAAAATGTTAATTTCTATTAAAATATTACTCCCTCCGTCCCTAAATAAATGTCCACTTTGACTTTTTGCGGTTGATGAGTGCTTATTCACTCATCATTTTTACCCGCCTAAGACCAAAAAAAATGACTAAAAACACCCAATTATGCTCAAAATATGTTAAAAATATCCTCGGAGTTGTTTTATGTCTTTCAGGTACAAAATGATTGAAAACAGAGCTTAAAACGGATAAATCGAGTTGAAACAAAAGTGCAATCAAGACGTAGCCGAAGCGCTTTTCTACATTTCGAAGCCCGAGACACGCTTTTGAGAGTGATCGTGGGAAAACAACCTAAAATCTATTCCAAACCCACTAAAAACCCGTTTCACCATTTTTCCCCGACACCGATAATGTCCAAAACACCTTTTAATCCCAAAATCTTATTTTCACCATAAAAACCATTTTGTAAAAATTCTATTTTTCTTAAAACCACGCTTTTCAAAAAACATTTTACAAAATTGTTTTTACTTTAAAAATCCTTCACTTTAAAATCCTAACCCATTTTCCTTTTTTTTTAACCCACCATCCCTCGGCTTTCTTTCTCTTCTTTCTCACTTCTAACCCAAAACCGTAAAAATAAAACCAAATCCCACCCAAAACTTTTGCCCGCCAAAACCCCAACTCAGATCCTACTCACCCTCCACTCACCTTCTCCCCTTGTCACTCTCATCATAGGAAGCTGCAAAAGGAGTCAACCTTACCCTTCACATGTGGGCAAGCCACTGTGGCAATCCTGGAATACCCCATTGGAGCACAAGGCTCTTTGGAAGAATCAATGGCATGGATCATGTGGTATTTTCCAAGATGAATTGATGGCCCAGATAAACTCCAAAGAAGCACAAGGATCTCGGTTTGTTTTTCCCTCTCACAAAACAAACACAACCAAGCACAAGGGCATTAGAAGACCAACTCACTTAGTATAAATAGGACTTGATTGTAAGCCATTGGAGGCACCCCTAGTTTTAATTAAAATTTCAGTTTCTTTGTTCTTAATTTATATTGTAGTTTATTTTAAAATCAATGAAAAGCAATTTCTTTGTTTCAAGTTTATGTTTTATAGTTCACTGTTAGAATATGGTCTCATCTTATTTGAAAAGTTGTTAAAGGTTTCAAGTTCAAACAACGAAATAATCTCAAAAAAAGGGGGTCGAGCTAGTTTTCTTTAAAAGCAGTTTCAAGTTTGTCAAGTCGTAACAGGTGTTTGGCTTATGTTTTCAAACGGGTCAGAATGGATTTCTAACCCATCTGACTTGTTGAGTCAAGTTTATTGTTGCAAGTTCAGAGAAGATAGTCTATTAGAATCTATTTTATCAAGTGTCTCAAGGTTTAGTTAGCCAAGAAAGCCTTCTTTTTTCAGAATCGAAAAGAATACTGCTGATCTTGGGTCCTTTTATCAGTTTGTTTAAAGTTCAACATTGGCAAAAATTGGTTTCCCTTAAACCCTTTTATGCCAAACTCATTTTAGTTTCAGTTTTGGGTCTTAAAGTTAACTCTAGCTTAATTACATTCATAGTAAAATGTCCCTGTTGCAAGTTTATTCATGTTCTGTCTCAGCAAGAGTGGCCCAAATCAGTTGATAGCAGCTCATTTTAAGCTACTAAAAGTTTTTCTTTTGGCTCCTAATCAGTTGATTTGTAATCTCTACCATGCTAACTTGATTTGTGTAGTTTGTACTTGCTTCGTGCTCACTTCACGCTTAAGAATAAGCTCAAAGTAGCCACAAAAGTGACTTCAAGTCTGCCAACAAGCAATGCACAAGTTAGTTCTTTTTTTTTGTGCTTATCAGTCATAGGAATTAGCTTATTCATGAATTTTAGAAGTTTATTAGTTAGGCTAGATTAGGAGTAATAGCTTTTAGCTTATTAGAAGATATTACCAGCTTATTCTAGAAATTTGTATACTTTAGATTTCCACTTTAGCGTTAGGACTCCTCCCTAGATAAGCTAATTTAGCCAACTGTTCTCTCCCTCCCTTTAGGTGTCTTAGCTCATTTGAGGTAAATAATCTAAGGTCTTAGCTTAAGTCTTACCCCATTAGCACTCTTCATTGTTAATTTTGCCCTTCAAATCATTAAGGAGTGTTTGGGCTTGCTATGTGGTACTGTTGGAAATTGCTAGAAGATTTAAGCATGTTTAGATTTGATGTTTGTAGAATCTGTTATAGTGTTAGGATTAACCTACAACTACTGATGTTTCCTTTTAGTTAGTGCTTGTTCATTGTTTTTAGCATAGCTATTTGTGTGATTTGCCTTAAATTGATACAAGGGAGTTACATCGTTAGGCTAGGTTTTGTTCATAACCAATTAAATCCCATTTTTTCTTGTTCAAAATTACTGTTCTCGGTGGCAATTCTCAGTCCCCATAATCCTTTTTTAAGTTTATCCTTTCAGTTTTTTTTAAAAGAAAACAACAACAACAAAAAAAAAAAAAAAAAAAAGAGAGAGAGCAAAAAGGGGTCTGATGTGGGATTCGAACCCAGGCCAACCCATTTCAGCAAACGACAACACAACTCACTAGATTGCCATCTACACCTAGGACCTTTTATTGTTATTATTTGCACATTTAATTCTTAAATAGATTTCGAACAGTTTTGCCTTTAAGCACTAAAGAGCTTATATTCTGCTTATTTTACAAAGTAACAACCTAGTTTTTTATTTTTCTTAGAATCAACCCTGCTCAAAGTACTTTTAGTGATTTTTCCAGATTTTTATAAAATAGTTTAGTAATTTTTAAATCATTTAATTAGTGTTAATTAGGTTTTAATTCTTAGTAATTATTTTAAAAGTCGAAAAAATACCCGGTCTTTTTCTAAAATTATTTTTAGCTAAGTAGAACATAGGAAAATTGTTTTCACACCGCCTTTAAATTGCAAAAGTTTTACGCTTATGGCTCCGGTGGTTTGGTTTTACGTTTTTTAGTTTTAGCACCCTAGGACTTAGTTTAGCTTCAATTTATCATTCCTTAGGCTTAGAAGTAGTTAATTTATAGTTTATTAGGTTTCCCGTGCCTTAATTACCTTCCCGTTAATTAATTTTTAGAAAACATAATTCAAATCAAACAAATCATTAAAACCAATTCAAGTTCAAATCACAAAACTCAACGAATCCTTCCATTCACACCTCGTTGGGACACGACCCGGGAAATCACTTTTCCGGTATCACTTTTATCACACCCGTAAGGTTTGGCACGTTAACCCTTTTCCTAAAAGGTTAATTTGTCGGGTCTTACGGTTAATTTGATATATTGATATTGTGTTTTATTTTCACCACTCACAACAATCGAATCAAATTTTTACGCCGGGAGGTGTGTTGCGACAATATCGTGATTTTTGACGATTAGTGACTTGAAGAACCTTCCTCGTGAAGTTATTGTTTTTATAAAACTTCAAAAATACAAAAATATTTTTCTTTTCTTTGTATATATATGTAAAAGATTAAAAATACAAAAAGATTTTTGCTTGTTGTTTTAAATAATAAAGAAGACACAATCAATATAACATTCTCAACTGAGGTGTTATCATTATAAGTTCCCGAACAAAAGATTTAAAACTTGCCTTTGTGTCGCTCGTGATTTGGTTTATTTCTATCGGATAAACAAACTGTGTGAGGGGTATAAGGACGGCCGACATTAAATTGCGGTGAAAAGAGGCGGTTTTTTAATAAGCTTCGCGCTGACCTAATAAGCTTCTCCGCTCCTTTGTGAGTTTATCTTATAGAAGTGATCAATTCACTTGGGATTATTGGTTTAAGTTCACCGTGTTTTGCCTCGGTCTTGTTTTAATTGAAAGTGTTGTTTTTGGAAGTGCATGCGAACTCGCTCGCAAGCTCGTAGACGTAACCGTAACCAAACAAACGCATTCCGAGATACGTGCCGTTGAACAAATCACAATGACACATAACCAAGGAACGGACCTCAAGTCCCAAGACCTGGTCCACAAGATCCGACTCCCCGATCTCCGAACGATGGAGGAGCTTTGCCAACCCACGATGGATGGACGGGG